>JALIZH010032976.1:125000-725000 GCA_030522465.1 Rhipicephalus appendiculatus
CACGTGAGATCCAGTTGAACTTGCCATCAGCGCAACGAGACACATCCAGCGCGAGCTTCTTACACTTGCCTGTCTCCAGGGCCACTAAACATACGCCAACGATTTGCGAAAATCTGCAAGGCAGGTTTCAGGCAGGTTTTGTTTTTTCTTTTTTTTTCTTGGAGCACGCATGTTTTGCTTCAGCAGCGCCCAGTTCCAGTGAAAGTGCATGGACTGGGGGTCAACCACGAAGCGCGACAATGCCATACCAATCTTTCAAAAAAAAAAAAAAAAAAAAAAAAAAAAAAAAAAAAAAAGCGGGGCTGGGGGGAATTTGTGGCGTTCGCATACCTTCACTGTAGGGTGCCTCGATGCGCGCTTCACTGGAACTGAGAGCGTCACTCGGTGGGGAACAAAAGCCGCCGAAGCAGGGAGCTTGCAGTCACGTGGTAATAAACTCCGAAACGATGGTTAAAAATAACTCCCCACGTAGTAAAACTGGATTGTGACATGCTTTTACTACGTCCCTGAGAGGTGGTGGTAAAACTATGTCATGTACCGCCTTTTACTCCAACATGAGGTAGTAATTTTAAACGCGAGGGAGTTTTCAGAGGTCATGAGCCGCAAAAACCCCAATCTCGGATAGTTTTTGCTTACAGTGTAGCACGCAGTTTGTTGAGTACAAAGTGACATCATAATATAAATTTGTTGAGGTGTGATGAGGTTTATTGGGGGTTACGAAGGCGTAACGAACGAAGACCGTACGGTAAAGCAATGCACGGCTGGCAAAGACGGCACAGGCTCTCGCGCAAAACACAGCGTGGGTCTGTTCTCGTCCTCTTTCACAGGCGCATACCCGCTGGTGCATCTGCTCCCCTACAATACCCCCGGAGTGAAGCGTAGCCATTCTGGCGACTCAGGGAGTAGGTACAATGACGGGGTCGTAGTACGGCTTGAGACGGTCGACGTGTACTGTCTCGCGTCCTCGACGGCGCAAGTCTGGCGATTGTGTGAGCGGCTCGACGATGTAGTTCACCGGCGAGGTGGCCTCAATGACACGGTACGGACCATGGTACCGCGCCAGAAGTTTAGAGGAAAGGCCAGGGACGTGGGGGGGGGGGGGGTACCCATAGCCAAACAAGGGAGCCATCAGGAAACGTGGGAGCTGGGTGATGAGTGTCGCCATGTCGCGCCTTCTGTCGACCTTGAGCTTCACTAGTCAGGGAACGAGCCAACTGACGGCAGTCTTCGGCGTATCGGGCGACTTCAGAAATTTGAGTCCACTCAGAGGCATCGGGTCGGTACCAGTATGGTGTCCAATGGGTGGGAAGGCTCGCGGCTGTACAAGAGAAAGAATGGGGAAAAGCCGGTAGTCGCTTGTGTCGCGGTGTTATATGCGAAGGTAACAAATGGCAGTACGGTGTCCCAGTTTGTGTGGTCGGAGGAGGTATACATCCTCAACATGTCGCCGAGTGTGCGGTTGAAGCGCTCGGTGAGACCATTTGTCTGTGGATGGTAGGCGGTCGATTTCCTGTGAATAATGTTGCATTCAGCGAGAAGGGCTTGGATGACCTCCGACAGGAACACGCGACCCCTGTCACTGAGTAGCTCCCGCGGAGCACCGTGGCGTAGAACGAAGTTGCGAAGAATGAAAAGTGCAACTTCGCGGGTGGTCGCTGCCGGGAGAGCTGCAGTCTCAGCGTAGCGCGTCAGATGATCGACCCCTACAATAATCCACCGGTAGCTAGAACCACTATACGGCAGGGGGCCGTAGAGGTCGATACCAACGCGGTCAAATGGGCGAGCCGGGCATGGGAGCGGCTGCAACGTGCCAGTGAGGTGTCGCGGAGGTGTCTTGCCTTGTTGACATGTAGTGCAAGACCGAACGTATTTCTGCACAAAGCTATACATTCCTCGCCAGTAATATCGCTGACGCAACCTTGCGTAGGTTTTCAGGACGCCGACATGAGCACTTTGAGGATGTGCATGGAAATTCGCGCAGATGTCAGAGCGCATATGACTAGGGACTGCAAGGAGCCACTTCCGGCCGTCTGGCATGTAGTTGCGGCGGTACAGAATGTTGTCTCTCACGGAAAAGTGGACTGCTTGACGGCGTAGCGCTCTCGTCGAAGAGACAGCAGACGGATCGCTAAGGAAGTCGATCAACAGGGCAAGGTATGGGTCCTTACGCTGTTCCGAAAGCATGTCTGTGGTGCTGAGTGGTGACAAGGTGGTGGTAACGAGGTTTGACAGAGAAGCCACATCTGATGTTAATGGCGAGCGGGAGAGTGCATCTGCGTCGGCATGCTTGCGTCCGGAACGATATATGACACGTATATCATATTCTTGCAAGCGAAGTGCCCAACGGCCCAAGCGTCCCGACGGGTCTTTCAAGGCAGAAAGCCAACACAGAGCGTGGTGGTCTGTTACAACGTCGAAAGGACGGCCGTAAAGGTACGGGCGAAACTTCGTCAATGCCCAGATTATCGCCAAGCACTCCTTCTCTGTCACGGAGTAATTTAATTCAGCCTTCTTGAGAGCACGACTGGCATAAGCGACAACGTGTTCACCTTGGGCGTCTTTCATTTGTGCCAGAACTGCACCAAGACCGACGCCACTTGCATCGGTATGAAGTTCCGTGGGTGCAGTGGGGTCGTAGTGGCGAAGGATGGGTGGTGAGGTCAAGAGGCGGCGCAACTGGCGAAATGCGTCATCACATGCAGGTGACCATGCAGATATACCTTTGCTGGTGGTAAGCAGACTCGTCAAAGGTGCGATGATGGACGCGAAGTTACGCACGAAGCGACGAAAATAGGAGCAGAGGCCGATAAAACTTCTGAGGGCTTTGATGGACGTGGGCTTTGGAAATTCGGTGACAGCTCGAAGCTTATCGGGATCAGGAAGAATGCCGTCTTTTGAGATGACATGTCCCAAGATGGTTAGCTTCCGCGCTGCGAAGTGGCACTTCTTGGTGTTCAGTTGTAGACCCGCAGAAGTTAGGCACGTGAGGATGTGGTGCAGTCGAGCAAGGTGTGTCTGGAAATCTGATGAAAAGACTACTATGTCGTCCAGGTAACATAAGCAAGTCTTCCACTTGTGGTCTCGAAGGATGGTATCGATCATGCGCTCAAATGTTGCAGGCGCGTTGCAGAGCCCAAATGGCATGACGTTGAACTCGTATAGGCCATCGGGCGTTACAAAGGCTGTTTTAGGGCGATCACACTCAGCCATTGGTACCTGCCAATACCCAGAGTGCAGATCCAAGGAGGTAAAGTACTCGGCGCCTTGTAAACAGTCAAGAGCATCGTCTATTCGCGGTAGCGGATAGACGTCTTTTTTCGTAATCTTGTTTAAGCGGCGGTAGTCAACGCAAAATCGAATGGAGCCATCTTTTTTCTTTACCAATACCACAGGTGATGACCAGGAACTTTGAGAAGGCTGTATGACTCCACGTTGAAGCATGTCATCTACTTGCTCCGAAATGACGCGGCGCTCTTCGGCGGAAACGCGGTAAGGCCGCTGTCGTAGGGGCGAGTGTGAGCCGGTGTCGATGGTATGATTGATAGTCGTGGTGCGACCTAGCGAAGGTTCTTGAAAGTCAAAAGAAGAGGTGAACTTGTCAAGGAGAGCAAGAAGCTGGCGGCGATGAGAAGGGGAGAGGTTGGCGTCAATGGCGGTTTCGAACGCTGACGAGCTTGATGGCTGAGATGCAGGAGTGAATGCGTCGATGTGACAACAGGCGGGGTCATCGGGAAGATCAAGATCATCAATGTGGTCGACAGGTTGTACATATCCTAAAGTTTCACCACGGAGTAAGGCAATGGGGTAGTTGCAGTGGTTTGTAACCAGCATTAAGGTTGACCCAGATGCAATAGTGAGAACGGCAAATGGAAGAACGATGCCCTTGCGCTCAGTAAACACTTGAGATGGCATAAACACTACTGTGGCGTCAGGTTGAGCAGTACACGAAAGGGTAATAGGGACTGAAGCCTCCGGAGGCAAGTTGGTGTCGGCATCCACGATGAGTTTGCAGGGGAGAAGGGTACGGTCGGGCGACGAAAATTCACATGTTGGCACAAGAGAAACTTCCGCACGTCAACAATTGATGACGGCTTCATGACGTGAAAGGAAATCCCAACGGAGGATGAGGTCATGAGAGCAAGATGGCAAAACAAAAAATTCGATGATGTACATAATGTCCTGGATGACAACGCGCGCCGTACACACAGCGGAGGGATGTATGTGTTGCGCGCTAGCTGTAGACAGCACCATGCCAGAGAGAGACGTTGTCACTTTCTTCAGTCTTCGACAAAGGTTCGCGTTCATCACAGAAACGGCGGCCCCGTTATCTATAAGCGCTACTGCGGCGACTCCCTCCACATCAACATCAATAACGTTTTGCGGCGAAAATCGAGGTCTTAAGAATGTCGAAGCTGCTGCAGTTCTTGCCTCCGGAACTGCACCGATTAGTTTCCCTCATCGGACGGTGGTCGGCGACGCATAGGTGACAGCGAACGGCGACGAGGCGATTGGAAACGTTGGCTGTTGGAGGGGCGATCCGAGTCCGAGTGTCGCTGAGGAGATTCAGGTCTGGTGCCATATTGCGGCGCGTAGGTAGGCGTTCCGAAGGTGGCATGTACAGGTGCAGTACGACGGCGACACACGCGCGCAATATGACCAGCAATGCCACACGCGTAGCAGATGGGGTGGTTGTCATGGGTGCGCCACGCGTCTGATGGACGGAAGAGCTGTTGTGGGGGCCTGTAGACTGGAGGCGCTGCGGGATGGGGTGGCACCGATAAGGAGCCGGCATGCGGTGGTGGCCGCGCGACCACAGCTGCGTAGCTGAGAGGAGAAGGTGGAGGGGGCGGTGCATAGCCGGCACTTGATAGGTGGGATGGCATAGGCGTTGAGGGGTAAGGGGCAGGAACAGTAGGGAGGGCCTCGCAAATTTCGGTGCGTATGGCCTGCTGCAGTGTCGGAGGCAGGCTTGCGGAGGTCACGCCGCTGAGAGGCAGCAGGGAGAGCTGTCGGGCCACTTCTTCTCTGATAAAGGCTTTGATCTGGTTAGACAGCGTTCCCTGGCGAACGTTGCCGTGTGTGACTTCGACGGCCGAGATCGAATCTGGTGGTGGGACATTTTGCCGAGCGATAGAACGCTGACGGCGCAATTCGTCAAAGCTCTGGCAGAGGTTTACGAGCACTGCCACAGTGGTTGGGCTTTTCGCCAGCAACATCTGGAATGCTCCATCCTCTATGCCCTTGAGAATGTGCCTGATCTTCTCTTCTTCCGGCATAGAGGGGTTAATCCGTCTGCAGAGGTCTAGAACATCTTCAATGTAGCTGGGAAATGTCTCGCCTGGCTGCTGTGCTCGGTGGCGTAGACGCTGGTCATCACGAAGCTTGCGAACCTCTGGTCGGCCGAACGCTTCGGCCAATAGGGTCTTAAAGGTTGACCAGTTTGCGGTGTCGGATTCGTGGTTGGTGAACCAAAGTTTTGCGACGTCAGACAAGTAAAAGATCACGTAGGTGAGCTTAGAGTCGTCGTCCCGCTTATTACTGGCGCTTACGCGTTCATATAAGGAGAGCCAGTCTTCGACGTCGTGCTCACCGCTTCCGCTGAAGATGGGTGGGTCCCGTTGTCGAGTAGCGCCGGGGCAGGGGGGCGGGGCAGCCGGTGAAGCTGGCTGAGCAGGTACTGCGTCGGTCATGTCCGGTGGTCTCTCTGGTAACGTGCGAGAGCGGAGCTCCAGGTCGGTTTGGGGGATTTCAGCAGCCTCCACCAAATATGATGAGGTTTATTGGGGGTTACGAAGGCGTAACGAACGAAGACCGCTCGGTAAAGCAATGCACGGCTGGCAAAGACGGCACAGGCTCTCGCGCAAACACAGCGCGGGTCTTTTCTCGTCCTCTTTCACAGGCGCATACCCGCTGGTGCATCTGCTCCACTACAAGGAGTCTAATTGTAAAACAGATGATTATTCACGATGTTTGAAATCACACTCTTAATTTTGTGCACAGGGCTCCGGACTTATTCGTAACATTCACTGTAGTCCTCCGTGCCATCAAGGTTTTCACTGCCCCAATGACATCCTTGAGCACAGTGATTTGTTCAAAATAGGATACAGGCATGCATACCGTTTTATAACACTATACTTACAAAACTGTTAGTACGTGCGCAGATTCTGTGAAGCGTTTAGATGAGCTGCGTTGGTTCTTGGAAGGAGCTCTGCAGGCGCTCGCACTTTAGCGCCTTTGTATGTGTCCCCTTAAACACCAACTGCAAAGTGTGAAATGCGGGCATATTTTTAATGAGTACTTTATCCAACAATGATCTGTTCTAAAGCACACCAGAATACATTTCAGTCAAATGTCCAAAATTTAGTTCGAATGCCTTGTTTAGAACACTTTTCTAACACATCAATATCTTGAGGCCTCATGAACACCTAGAGCAGGGGTCTCAAACACGCGGCCCGCGGGCTGCATCTCTCGCTTGCGGCCCGCGGCCCGCCCATGACTGTCTGCGTCCCAGATTTTTTAAAAATTTTTATAAGTATGTTCGTGAACTACAGAGGCCTGACTGGTCTAAAGCACTGTTTTCGTGAGGCACCTTATGTGGTCAAACATAGCTGGGAGAATTGGAGTCCAGATTGTAGTTATTTTGGCGATCGGTTTCGACACGTTGGTGGAATCCTGGCGCCAAATCTGCTTGAGAAATGACCCGTATATGAGATATGGGAAAGATTTTCTTTCTTTTTTTTTCAAGCGGTAACGTTCGCTGAAAATTTGTACAAACTATTGCCCCCCCCCCGCCCCCCCCCGTTTTTACTTTCTTCCCAGTCCCGGCCCTTGCGGATCCGAAGAGCGTGACGGCGGCCCGCAGGCTGAGATGAATTGAGACCCCTGACCTAGAGGAGCAGTATTTTCCATTATAATTGGTTACATAATGCAAAAACTGACAGCGTCACAAATTGACAATTTTCCCCACAGGAAAACAGCTTCCACAGCTGTTACTTGTAGTCCGCCTTGGTGCAACAGTGGCTACGGTGCTCGGCTACTGACCCGACCGTCGCGGGTTCTATCCCGGCCGCGGCGGTCGCATTTCGATGGAGGCGAAATGGTAGAGACCCGTGTACTGTGCGATTTCAGTGCACGTTAAAGAACACCAGATGGTCAAAATTTTCGGAGCCCTCCAGTACGGCGTCTCTCATAATCATATCGTAGTTTTGGGACGTAAAACCCCAGATATATAATTATATATTATAGCTGTTACTTGTATTTTAATGCTACTTCGACTCTACGGTCTGCCGCCTTCAATGTTACTTTGATGTTAGCATTGGAGACATTGGGCGTCGTATCTTCGTTTCCTCTCTTTCGTTGTAATGTTTTTGAGCAGCACGAGTAACTGTTGTTTCTTTTTCGAGAACTTCCAGTCGAGCACTTCCTGTTGTCCGAATACTTTGAAATTTTATTTTACACACAAAACTAGTGTGAAATCAGGTTATGATATTGGAGCACAATTTCGCTTAACATAAGGGGCGATTAACTGGGAAGGTAATTCACATAGGCGTGCGGAGCGTTCCGCTTCATGGTGGGGCGAGGTTCATTGAAGCTCCCCCCTCCCCTATTAAGTCAATGCATGGGGCAGACTTCGCCCCCCCCCCTTTCTTAGGGGACTGGGGGGGGGGGGTGACCACCCCCCTGCCCCCCCTCTGCGCACGCCGATGCCTTTTGTTCAATGTTTTATTTTATATTTTGTCCTACGCACTGTCAGTTACCGTCCTTCTAAGGGGACTGTCATCCCATCACGGTACTCGTTGCAGTAGCTTTTTGTGACTGCTCCTTTCTTTGATTGATAAATAACGCATTCAATTAAGTGCACAGCCAAATTCATGAAATGTTCCATTTTATACAGATGTTAGAATGACGAGAGAGAGAGAGAGCTCTTTATTGAAAGGCAGAGAATTTAGCCGGCGTGTATAAATCGCTGACTTGCTACTCTGTGTGGGGAAGGGGATTGGGGACTGAAAGACACAAAGAGAGAGAGAGAGATAGAAAAAAAACTAAAAGTTAAGATTGAATAAAAAAACTAAAAACACAAACTGAGTTTTTTTGTCTCTTGGGCGGGGACGTGTGCTGAGAGTGACTTATTACGTGCTTTAAAGGTGCCATTAAAGTTTGTCGAGCTGACCGATGCTCTCTAAATATCTGAATAATGGTTTCATAGCTTGCCTCTGTTGCGTGGCGCAGGGTAAAGGGCCCAAACGCAGTCAATTGATAAAGTTCTTCGGGTCAGCATATGCATGCAATGTTCATAGAGCGCACGCTCATCGGCATACGCTCGGCACTCAAATAAAATATGTTCGACAGTTTCTATGGAGCCACAGTTATTGCAGTATGGACTTTCGGTTTGACCAAAGCGGTACCGTAAGCTGTTTCCATAAGCACTGTTCAGTCGAAGACGATGGTACAAAGTTTCCAGATGTCGAGGAATTCTGCATGGGAGTCTTGTTCTTAGATGTGGGTCGATAGAGTAGAGGAAAGCATAATGATGTGTCGAAAGGTTGCAGAGCCTCTTGTTTTCTTCGGAAGCAAGTCTCTTAGCCAGCTGGGAAGCATCAGATTTGGTGAAATAGGTTAGCCTATAATTTCGGTTTTAAAGTCCTTTGCGTGCCGCTTCATCCGCTTTTTCGTTGGCCAGAATACCGCAATGAGCAGGTATCCACTGAAATGTGATAAAGTTACCTGTGGTAACAGCCAAGTGGTGTAAGTACGCTATATCGAATGAAATCGGGTGATGATTTGTTTTCTTTAAGAGGGTGAACAGTATCTGTAGCGCTCCCTTGGAGTCGGTGAAGACCACCCATCGGTTCGGCGTTTGACGCAAGATATATAGGACAGCTTCTTTGATGCCATGAAGTTCTGCTGTAGTCGAGGATGTCCTTCGTTGTAGCCGATAAGATAGCATTTGTCTTTTGGAGGGGATATAGAGGCCATAGGATGAAGTCTCCTGAGTAGTGGAGGCGTCAGTGTAAATATGAGTGTGGTGAGTATAGTGCTCGGCTAAGTAGAGGAGAGTAGTCTGCAGCAGTGCGGTCTGTGAGATGCGTCTCTTTGCTCCATTGATGCCTGGTACAAATGGTTTAATACTAAGAGGTGAAAGTGTCCAGGGAGGAAATCTCGGAGGCATTGTTTGCTGTGGCTGTCTAATAGCAGTAAGTTGCAGCATTTGCACAGCTTGTCCGAATGCAGAATTGTTGTGGGTCAGATGTATGCGGTTCAGAAAGTGCTTCGTTCCCTTGTAGGAGATGTCGAAAATGTCCAATGATTGAGTCTTAGCATGCCAGTAGTAGGTAACGCATGAGTGAGTCAGCATTCGATTAACTTGCATAGAGAAAAAAATGTTAAAGCAAGTACTTCTCGCGTACACCCGCATGTGTGTGTGGTCGACAGGTGGTTGACAGGGCGACAAGTATGTGCAGGAGAGTTGTGTCTTGTCTTCTTTTCTGCCACTGTGCACCCTTTCAGTTAATAGTCAGCACGCTTGTATTAATCACATGCGCGTGTGTTTCCACACCCACCATCTTTCATGACGAATACAGTATCTGTACCGCGCTTACCAAATTCATTGAAATGGCACAACAGACTTGGTGAGATTAGTCAATGCTGAGCACACTGCCACAATTTTGTCCAATTGTGGTACAGTGTCTCCACTTTTGGACCTGAAAAGCTCAATGGGAATAATTGGGGACAAAATTGCATACTTGCGACGCAACAGCCCAATCACCATCTCTATGTGTATGCGAACATTGGCTATTTTTCGCGTCTTCTCCACCTCCCAGGCCGTGAGCTGTCGCTTTCCTTTCGTGAACGCTCGCATTTCAAGCTGCGCATGATGAACCCCTACGGCAACGGCAATAGTAAAACCTTTCTCGGCTAGCACAGCGTCTCCTGGTAGAAGGTTTTGAAGGATACTACCACAGCGCTCAGTCAACAGCTTGTCGCTTTTGCGCCCACCCCATACCTTGTTGATGTATGTGATGGCACCCTGAGGTGCAGTTCCAATTAAATACTTAACAGCGTTATGGTGCTTGCATCTTGACCACGTCTGAGAGCAGGGAGAACTGTAGAGGGCCGTTCTGAAACACTTCAAAGCAGTCAATTAATACAGCTACCCTAGTTCCAAACGTTCTACGAAACACACAGGCCCGGCTGGTTGCAGCTCCTCCTGTTCTGGCCACTCCATACTTCTGCGCAGGCGAACATGCATGATATCAAGCCAGCGTTCCAAGATCCTTGTCACTGTGGCTTCGCTGACCTGGGGAACAAAAATTATGTATCAGTGTCCACTACAGGAGGTACACCAATACAATCTAAAACTCTATGCATCTTTTCAAATGTTGTTAAGCACAATTTACATTTGATTAGTACGGCCATGGTCCATAGTGAGTCTTTTTCCAGAAAATGCCACCTAGTGTGCTAAAATGACAGCAGCATTTAGTTTTGGACTTTAATGTATTCAGTATTCTGTACTAATCACTGGTCACAAGCGAATGCACAGCACTTTCTGAATGCAAATGTTGGCCTGATCTGTTACTTACCAACTGCACTCATTGCTTTGATTTGGCGACGCACTTTATGCTAAAAAGCTGGTTTGTCCAGACAAATTATATGCTGAGCGTCACAAGAAACTGTATTACCTTCATGCATAAGCACTAGTTATTTACTTACACAAAACCTGTAGGCCAGGTCCTCTAGGGGTACTCCAAGTCTTAACCTTGTCACAAGGAATTCCTGAAACTTGGTCGGGGCATTTCTTCCTCCATGCGACACGCTGCCTTCCAGAATGTTGAACAATGCTAACAACATAGCATAATTTGGGAGCCCTGTGTAAAATTTCACACGTTTATCATCTTTCTGTAGTGATGACTGTGTCATTTTGAGGCTGTCAAATTGTTCCTTTAGCCTTGATAATTCGAGCCGCAGCTCCTTCTTGTCAGCTTCCAAAGAATCGGTGTACTCCTTTTTGACCTCAGTCTGAACCTCTTCGTCTTTAAAGGAGTACTGACACGAATTTTAAATATTTTCGGATTGTTGCTCTAAATAAAAACGTGGGTGTCGAGAACCCTAAAAAGAGTGTCGCGGTGCATGGGCAATGCATCGAATATATTTTTATTACCGCTACCTTAAAACAGCAATTTCGGTTTCGGTATCGAGAGAGGGTGGCTTCGCAGTGACGTATCAAGACTGCTCTGACGTCACGGGAAGACTGCAACTCGCGACATACTAGCAACAGTTGCCTGTTTGCTGTCAGTCGCACGTGGTTCACGTAAACAACGATGAGTGCATTGTCGTCCAGTGACTCTGAGAGTGATTTCTGCGACTTAGGCTGCATGCAGGACGCAAATTTCGCGAACCCAGTGAGCTGTGTTGATTTGTCATGATAATGTCCATTGCGGTGGGGCTGGCTTGCAGATGCTGGGTGACGAACTTTACAATCAATGTATAATATTTTGTACGCGTTGTGTGGTTCCGGTGTGTGGAGAGCGATGACAGTGCACACTATGGAAACGATAGAGTTCCCTTTTGGGGTGCCTCATAATCGTGTCAGTACTCCTTTAACGCCAATGGTAAAAATGGACAAAAAGAAACATTGTACAATGAGAAGGTTGTACCAAATCACATTTGTTAACGATTCCAAATATTCTGGGTTAAACAATGCTTACATGGAATAGTGTTATATGATGCATCGGTACTTGGTGTATGTGACCCCTTTGACCGGACCTTCGTGGTAGGCGCGTCACGCACCGCGGCTGCTACGGTAGAAGTATCGGAGGTCCGCACAGGCAAAGATTGAGCAGGCTCGCCTACTGCAGCTGCACCAGTTGTAGATACTTCTGCTAGTGTAGTGGCTGCATCTGCAAGCATTGAGACAGTACCGCTCATGCGTCAGCCATTAAACTTTAATAGTGTTGAGTGCACACGACTCTACTGTGATGTCCTTACTCTCCGTACGTCCACAGAAATGAACCAAAAGGCTAATCACTAGCTAGGCATGGGGCTTGTGCTGTGAATCCGCATTTTAGAATTCTGAGTTGCAGCCTAAATAAGCTACACAAATTACGCAGAGAAGCGTTCCTCGTACAGAACCATGTGGCTCTGCTTGACTTAAAAGCGCACATTGACATCGATTAGTAAGGTAACTTAAGTTGTCAGCCACATCGTGAGCCATACTTATTCAACATTGCCATAAAGAACACTCCAAGACTGCGTTGAACGTTTTGCACAACTCGATGAAAAGTTTTCTCATATCGAGATTTCACTTTCGATGTCAAACACAACGCACTCAGCTCAATTGTGTTTTTGAGAGCCAGACTGAGTTTCACACATTACGGTTTATAGGCTCATGACACTTGTTATCTGGTGTTGTGCATTAAAATACCTGAGATAAAATGAGCATCAGTCCATCTGAGTTACTGCTCTTGAAAATGGCACACAATTTTTAGTTAATCAGAAAGAATACCAGTACAAAATGTTTGCTTAAAATTGCAGTAAATGTGACTTAACACGTCTTGCATGCAAAGCATTGCAGATGATCGACAAGCTCGTGGAAGAAATAAGTGCCAAACAAGTATCAATGAATTAGTTTATGAGCTGTCTGAAGGGGCGGTATGAAAACATTTCTGATGTGCAGAAAACAAGGAAGGCATTCAAACAAGGCACTACAGAATTCAATGAATAAGGTTTCGTACCTTCACCAAAATCTGTGTTTGTATCGCTTTCTGAGCAAGCCTTGAAGCCATGCAGTTCTGAACTGCAAGAGGGCTGTACTTCGTTGAAACCTGCAGTGAGCCCTGCAATAGATTCAGCAGGCTCGCCTACCTCAGCTGCGCGAGTAATCGACATTTCTGCTGGTGCAGTGTCTGAATCTGTGAGCATAAGAATGTAATTTCACATGTGTATCAAGCACCAAAATTAGTAATATTAATCACACGTGACCATAGGCATGCGCAGGGTTCCCCTTCAGGGGGGGGGGGGCGAAGATTTGTCGCAGCGCCCCTCCTCCCTATCATGTCAATGTATGAGGCTCATTTTGCGCCCCCCTACCCCTGAGTCGCAGCGCCTTCTTCATTATTATGTCAAAATATGGGGCTGACTTTGCGCCCCCCCGTCTTACGTGACTAGGGCGGGCGGCGCCCCCCCCCCCCCCTGCCCCCCCCTCGTGCGCACGCCTATGCAATGAAAATTAATTGAATTATCTTTTTGAGAGACCGGATGCTTTCCTTGGGAGAAGCTGGGATCGTCGCATCACCTGGTGGAGCACATCTAAACCACGCCCTGCTTTTTACATGGCCTCTGACATCGATGGACGCCATAGCGCGAACTGAAGACGAGGACACATAGACAGGCGAGCGCTAGCTTCCAACTGCAGTACTTGTCAATTCTGAGTTTATTGAACAGAAACGAATGTTCATATCTTGTTGTTCTTTGTGGTTTTGGCGCATATAAACTTTCGCTTCTGCTTAATTAACTCAGTTGGAACCTAGCGCTCATTCTCGTTTGTCTCTGTGCCCTCGTCTTCAATTCGCGCTGTATCATTCATCGTGACATACCAATTAGCCCCAAGCCGCGATCCCTCTGAGGTCGGCTTCGACAGCACACGAAGCACCAACTTTACAAAAGGAAAACGCAGGGCGAGGGCGGATAAAGCCTCCCTTATCCGCCCTCGCCCGGGCACCTGCCCATCTCTCGCGGGCCGCCCAGGAACGGGCAGCTCACCTGTCGGGCTGACAAGACCTCGAGCATTCATGTGAGCCGCCTCATTGTCAGGGTTTCCCAGAGTTTGCTGGTCCCCAGAGAGTTTTCCCCTCCCGAATTTCTCGCCTCGTGGCTTCATTGAGCAATCGCGCTGCCGTAAACAGTAGTCTGCCACTCGCTAGATATGGGACGGCTATTTTTGAAGCCATCCCATATCTAGCGAGGGGCATAAGAATCAAGTCAGACTGAGAATTAGATGCAGCTATCGCTATTGCCGCTTCCTCTGCAGTTTCTGAGGCGCGGGTTTTGATTGATTCATAGGCGACCAACCATACCCGCCCCTCCCCCGCAGCACAATCGCAAATGCGTCCTTGCCCCTTATATACCGCGCCGTCTCCATTTACTGCCCCTTTGCACTCAACATGTAAATTCTGTCCATGTGCCAGTGTGCGAGGGCTCTCAACGGTCGCGGTTCAAGCGGAGGGGCCGTCTCCCTCACGCTAAAGGCTCGGGGCGGGATGACGGCAGTTACTGCGTTCTCCGACCTGCCGGGCGTGGTCGTGCGTGGTCGCGCGGGCCATATCTCGTATAGGGATGACCAGATGGCGCATACGTGTTGTGTTTTTACAGCGAAAGCTGTATACGGCTAGGAGAAACGAAAAACCGCTCGGCATCTGTGTCACGAGCGGTTTCCATTGGCTGTGCTATCAGTTACGTCGTTCTGAGCGTCGACGCTTGGGTACGACGCTTGCAAGGTCAAACTATAGTGCCTAGAATATACTGGCTAGTGTGCTGACCGCGCGTGTTCGCGTGGCCACCGCGCTGATGCCTTCCCACAGTCACCGCACGGCGGCGCTGCGACTCGCTAAGGTCCCCCGCGCGTCGGCGCCTTCGGTGCTTTCAGCTGCGTAGCACTGCGCTTGCTGCCGCGAATGTAGTGTTCTTCGTTGCTTTTAGCACACTCGTCAAAGCACTTGACCGGAAGGGGAAAATCTTAGCGCCAAATTACTGCCCGTAGAGAATCCTCGACTGGTTCGGCACTACAAAACGACGAAGCATTTCACGCGTACCTCACGTCGTCTGCTAGTTTTCGCGACTCGGTGCTTCACCACCAAAGCGAAGTAGAAAATTCGCAATGAATATACACCGACACACCCAAATTTCCTGTGGAAAACAATCAGCGAAAGTTGACACGTTAGACGCAAGAAATCGTGTCGTAAGGATGGCTCACGGCAATTTCGATCGCGATCAATTCCGACTCGGATTCTTCGCTGCTACACGGGAACATTCACTGAAGATTTTATTCGCAGAAGGGTGTCTTGAAGCGCAAGTTGGTACTTGTCATTCCGTTGAAAACAGCGCGAAAACGGGTCGAAGACTAAGCAACAGCGCTTCTGTTGTTTCTTCCTAAGCCTTCATCCAGTTCTCGCGCTGTTTTCAACGCAGTGATTTTACTCGAAGTCGATCCAGTTAACTGCGATTCGCACCTCTCAGTCGTTGTCATATTTTATTATATTAGCGGCGCATCACACTCGGTATGATGCACCATCATGGACTTGCAGAGTGTAACCTACACGTGCCGAGGTAGTCGGGTCGTGACACGCTACTTAATCGCGAGCAGATACTTGAGCCGGAGCAGGTCGACAGTAATCACAAATGTCCATGTATCGCTGGTATTACACAAATGCACTAATCTTTCTTGCAAACATTATGACACTAGCTTTTGCACTTTGTTCGCCTCAACAACAAAATGGTGTTCGTATAGTGCTGCAGATATCAGCATAGGCCCCATACTTCGGGATCGGTTGTTTCGATGTTTCTGCAGTACAGATGTACCTGCTGCGTTGTTTTACTACATGAGCAAGTGTGCATTGAACAGAGAATGGTTAATATGCAAATGCACGGAGGGGTGGGGTCACTTTCACAGTTCCGCGCGTTTTCCAGCATGACATCCGTATTTTCTAGACCACATGCGATGAACATAAGCTAGTCTAAATAGGATTCAGAAGAAGAGGTAAACGCAAAAAAAAAAAAAAAGACGACGAACAGGGGTCATTAGTCAAGAACAACATCTCCATTAGATAATTTCATTACAGTCTAGCAGTGTGATTGGCTGAAAAACATTTTCGTGCAAAGCATATCTTTATGAGTATTATGCGCTCTTGCTTTTAAACACAATGAGTTAACAGTTTAAGGTGGGGTGAGACTTCCTGTGGTCAAAAAAATTCAATTTTATAATTTCAAATGATCTGATAGAGCATTTCTTTGAGAAAATATATCGCATTTGGACACTCGCGATTTCAAAAAAGAATTTGAGGTCCCCCCTTTTTTTTTTGACACACTGACAGGTAATGCGCGCGTACTCCTACGTTATTTCTGCGTTTTTTCTCAAAAGAACATTTTTGGAATTTCTGTACCTTTTTCTCGGGAACTAGCGGGCGTAAGAAAACAAAGATTTCCACGTGTTATCTAATGGCATTTACATAACTGGTACTAGAGTCAAAGCCTATGCGCATTTGTATTTTTTTAGTATAAAAAATAGTTCATAAGTGGCCATTTTCATAAATCAACAAACGTTAAAAAAACATGACAAATCTAGTTTTTGTTGTACGCTCATAATTTTAGTTCCACTACTGTAAAGCATTAGTCACTACCTTTTTGCAAAATTGCAATGCTCCACAGATGGCAGATATTATTTAAGCAGTGCATTAGTAGAAAAACAAACAAAAATAAAAAAATAAACAATTTCGAACTATCTCTGAGCTCTAATGCAACCTGCGTCTACCTTTAAAATACCTCGAAAATTTTAGTCATAGCTTTCATTACCACTGCTGTATAGCCAAGATATGAAAACCCACTTTCAAAGTTTCACGCCACCTCAATAACTGAAAATGTAATCTGAACTTCACTTTGAAAAATCCCACCGTTCCGCAACTAAATTAGCCATCAACTCATATCAAACATAAGTAATGTGCAAAACACACAACACGCGCATAATTACTCTTTGCAGTTCTCATTTACACGTTTGCACACGAAGATTAGCGCGAACACGGTAAAAACAGCGCAAACGTCACCAAGATAACTTTGGACACGGGGAACGGAGCCCTGATAAGCTGCGGAGGCACTAACATACACCGCAACACCGGCGCGTGTGCTACACCTTTGCGACAAGCGTCGCCGCCTACCGGCCAAAGTTGGAAGGCATCACCGGCGCTGCACCTCCTCCCATTGAAAACCCCCTCCGCTCAGCACACTAACCAGTATATTCTAGGCACTATAGTCAAACGCTTGCAGCCACGGCGCGCCCTCTGGCGCTCCGAAGAAATGGCGTTGCGGGCAGAACCAGGCAGAACACCGTCGACGTGATTCCGGGAGCGCGTTCGCCGGGGCGAACGCCCGCTTTGGGCGAGAGTTTCTCCAGCGGCACCTTGGCTTCGGCTGCGACGTAAGTGACCGCCTGTGGTTCGACCACAACCTGGCAACGATAATTGTGGAAGGCTTCAGTGCAGCGTCGGGTTGAACCCACTGCCAAACACTGGGGCCGCACATTTCAGCTTCGCTGGTTAACCATTTGTACAGAGTGCTTGGGCGGTGATTTTTTATATATCGGGTTCTCATGGAGCGAGAGACAGCACGCCATCGTTTTGTTGAGTAATTCCAAGTAGCATTATAAAGGAGGGAACTACTAGCGTTACTTCGTAGAGCATTCTAATTTGTTGCTATGAAATTTATAATCATAATTGGGATATAAAAACAGCGCAAAATATAGACAAGGACTGACGAAGAGACGACACGGCGCTGAACTCGCAACTAAACTTTATTGGAAGGCACACGCACATATATCAATCAGTCGACCTAGTCACGTGGCACACCAAAGGCGTCTGCGCAGCAGAGCAAACAGGGTACGAAAAAGGACTAATCATTGTGAACAGCAACACGTGTATAATAACCGAAAAAAAAAACACACATCTTCATACTTGCCAAAAAACATGCGCAACAGTCCATAACAAACTAATAATCACTTTAACATGGCAGCGCTGAACCCAGGTACCGAACCTCCTTTTCACCAAGGGCCACAGACGGCTTACTTACACATCTTTCCCCCTCCCTTTCAATGAAAAAAAGCCTCCATCACTTCCCTAGTGCATTTGTCCCGATGGCCAAACAAACAAGTGGCTTCATCTGCCATAGGTTGGCAGCCACTAACCCAAGCGAGGTCATATTTCACCTTCGATTACACAAATCAGAAGCTAAAAACGCCGAGATTGGGCGTTGCAGCTGCTAACTGCTGTCGGTGACGTGCGGCTTTCTGCGGTACGAGCGGGAACGACTGCCTGCTAGAGTAGGTTGATCTTGATTATCAGACTAATACTACTGCCATATTGGGTTGCGAATGATCAGTTCTTTCGATGCGGCTTTTAAACTACATTGACGACACTCGAGCACACTTCAAGGAAAGCACACGCGCGCTCGACAGATGATTGCTTTAGCGTACACGCACATCCGTCGCCTAACTAAAACTAAAGCTATATATGTGTAGCACAAAGAACAGAACATTTTGGAAATATTCGGTAAATTTTACGCTCGACATCTCGCGATCCAATATAAAGTTTATAAAAAGTCCATCGAGCGCGCCCAGTTTCTTTCAATGTGCCGCCGGTGTTCCCAGTGTGTGGGCAGAGACTGTACAGCGTGACCAGTGCTTCCCAGGGCGCTGTAAGACACTGGGCCACGCTGTACAGTGTGTACTAGTGTCTCCCTGTAGTACACTGGGACACACTGTACAGCGTTTCCAGTGTCACCCAGCGCGCTGAAACACACGGGGAGACACTGGAAACGCTGTTTTTTTCGATAGGGTAGGCATCCCTCCCAGCGGCGTCCACACCCCCACTGCGCATGCGCGCCCCCCCCTCTCTCTCTCTCATCTCCTACGCTCCCCCCTCTCTGACCTCGTGACGCCGACGCAGGCAGCGTCCGCTAGCGAGTTTCTTGGTTGTGCTCGCGCTGCACAACCGTTCACTGGCCACCCCGTATATATGACATGGATCTTGACCTGCAAGGTAGTGCCGGTGGGAGATTTCTCCTGTGTGTTGTTGAACAATAAAAAAATCACAGCATATCCACGGAGTGAATGATGATGAGTGAACGAAGCTCCGGAGGTTCATCGGTAAACCGTGAATCTTCCGTGAAAGTCACCCAGTTCATCATCAAAGAGGTGACAAACACTGTGTATATATACAAGAAATTTATAGTTTATTCGTGAGCCGTGATTTTCCGTTTTGTTTTCGTTTCTTCGTTGGTCGTGGTTACCGTTTACATAAGCCGTGGCTTCCGTTCCCCCCTTCATTATAACGGCTTTATGGTCGGTGAAATGGAGGGAGAGCGGTTCCTGGATGGGTCGTAGTGGAAAGTTTGCAAAGACGAGATCCGATGCAGGTTCCGTCGGATGGTGGTTGGTTGCATGTGGTGAAACGATATACATGTGAGACCATATCGCGATGCCATCTGTTGTATGAGCCAACTGTTTTCAATGATGTCAACGTTAAAGTCACCCACCAGTAGGGTAACGGGACACACTTATTCTTCATCGTCATCAGCGTCATCGTTATGACGCATAGTGGGTACATTCCATGTGCTGTGCCGTGATGGCAGCGTCATCGTCATCGTACAGGGGTGGCTACGACGCACAACGAGGGACTAACCTATGCCCTAAGGAGCTTCGCCCCTAAAATTCGCAGCGTGCACATTGACTAAAAGCGGACTGTGGGTCTCTGTGTCCAGTCGGAGTCTTCTGTCTCTCATTGCCCATTAGCAGCGATTGTCATGTTCCAGTAGGAAACACCGGTCCATCACTGCGTGCTTTGCGCCTCCCCAGGTTTCTCTCCTGCGCAACGCTGCGATGAGCGCCAGCGTCAACGCCGCCGCCAGTGTAAGCGTTAGCGCCCGCTGCTTCGCATCTACACATGGTTCCCTTTAGCGGGAGATGGTGTAATTTTTTTGTGACAGCAATGATATGGACACTCCATGCGCATTTGTAGCGGGACAGTCGCCGTGATGTTCAGCATAAAGTCCAAATTGAGAACAACGCCCAGCGCATTGCATTTCCTACGAGGCTGTGAAGCCTTGCGTGGGCTACCAACGATCGCGGCTCAAGCTACGAGGAAACGTACCGGGCGCCTCCCACGCTCTAAATACGCCTAAAGGGGTGTACAGGGGGGGTTGCATCATTCCATTAGGAACTACGACTACGACCTCGAAGCCATGGTCATCTGCGACGGCTCGAACCGTCTTGCATAGGTATCAGCAGACGGCTCATGCCTTAGTGCGTGTGGTATGCGCACAGCTTTGTTTGCGATGAAGTGCTAGACAGCACGCGGATCGCTTGGCTCGCTGTAGCGTCCGCGTATCCGTTCGCCAGCGTTTTGTTCAATAATTCAAATCGCATGCTAGAGAAGTGAGCTGCAAGGCTTTCTTTGCAGAACATTGAAACGCGTTACTATCGCATTCATTGCTTCGCCCTTAGAAAAAAAAATTGACTTTTTTGTATTCTATTATTCAACTCAACCTCTTTCCACAACACACGGTGGCCAGCTGGTCTAAGTCACTAACGTACATGTCTTGTTCTCTGTTTTTCTGCCTTGTGTTTTAGCGCTCTTGAAGTATTTCCAAGAATACACATGAAGTCAACAGTTTGGTGTTGCCAACTGCCCCAAGAGTCATAATGTGCACCATGCAAGTGACTTAATTTGCACTGCCTGCGAAAAATGTTGTGCAGCATGTTGCACTTTCTGTAACACTTGGAGGCGAAAGCCTGATCCACACTTGGCAATACATTAAGTTCTAGAACCGAGGATCAGACTCGAAGAAATAACGAGCCGCACTGGGAGAGCCAAGCACTATATCACCTTGAGGTTCTCAGTGGATTGCATTGTCCACCCCATCCCGCTGAAGTCGCCGCACGTTTGACCAAGCGACGATGTCAGCTAATGACGTCACATGATGATGTCATCTTATGACGCAATTATAACATGATATGAACTTCTTCCAACATGACAACACAGCATAACGTCATTACGAACGTAGGGGACGTGTGTTCTTGGAAAACGTAAAACTACGCCTAGCAACAAGACACAGGAAGAAAGAAGCAGATGGGACCAGTGCAGATTCACAACTGATTTATTAGGATGACGCATCTTTCCCACAACTGCAAAGCGCATGCTCAACCATCCAAACATGATCATACATCGTCGATAAGAACTTAACAATCAAGAAATTTAACTTCTTTTTGGTGCAGGCGTCACCTTTCTCGTAAAGAGGCGTCATCCTAATAAATCAGTTGTTTGTGCTGGTCCCGTCCACTTCTTTCTTCTAGTGTCTCCTTTCTACGCGTAGTTTCCTGTTTTCCATGTCTTACAAGCTAGCCCCTGCCCCCCCCCCCCTTCCCCCCCGCACGATCCTTGTGTTTTCGTACCACTTATTCCCCCGCCGTATGTTGAATGAATGAATGTAGTCCACCGCGGTGGATCAGTGGCTACGGTGCTCGGCTGCTGACCCGAAGGTCGCGGGTTCGATCCCGGCCTCGGCGGTCGCATTTCGATGGAGGCGAATTGGTAGAGCGCCGTGTACTTTGCGATGTCAGGGCACGTTAAAGAACACCAGATGGTCCGGAACATTTCCGGAGCCCTCCACTACGGCGTCTCTCATAATCATATCGTGGTTTTGGGACGTAAAATCCCCAGATATTATTATTATGAACGAATGAAAAACGTTACTGCAAAGATGAAGCGGCCGGGAAACGCCTATACTGCGTTATCATATACTCTTAAAAATTTTCGTGGAATCAACGAACAAATTATACGTAATCTTGATGAGTGCCTGACTGTTTATTGAAACATTAAAGAAACCGCCCTAAATACGAAAAAACATATCCCGTTTTTTGAGGTACAGAAAGAGTCTCCGTGTTTAATGGGTCACTTGCAAAAGTCGTAAAGTTGGCTTCCCTCTCTAATTAATGTTCTAATTAAGGCCTAATTAATGTTTTGGCTTCGCTTTAAGGTAGTTTCCAAACGAAGGGCCCTCGTTACCAGGCTACATTTTAGACAAAGTTTTTTAGTGGAAAGCATGGGAAGCGTGTAGGCATATGTATTCTCCGTGTGAGCACTAGAGGCCCGGGCTGTCGTCATCGTATGCTGTAATCGTCTCACGTCGCTTGGCGTCACGCAGGCAAAACCATACATAGTATAGCCATGTATAGTGTGGGCATATGTAGCAAATGTGTGAGAAAGGGTAGTGAAGTTGAGGAGGAGGGATGTGAGGGCGAGGAGGAAGAGGAAGTATACGGTCATTGTATGCTGTGATCTCATGTCGTCGCTTGGCGTCATGCAGACAAAACCATGTATAGCATATCCATGTGTAGCAAGAGAGCGGGAAAAGAATGTGGGGGGTAACGGGGAGTGTTGAGAGGATGATTATGAATGCAAGGAAGAGCGGAGCGAGTAAAGCATAGAAAAGCTTTGTATGGCGTCACACAGGAAAGGAACCATGCTTGCATAGCCTAATACAGAAAGGGTGCGGGAAAGGGAAGTGAGGGTGAGAAGGAGAGAAAGAGGAAGGGGGGGAGAAAGAGGGTACGGCAAAGCACAGCCACGCATGGCGTCACGCAGGGAAAACCGTGTATAGCATAGCTATGTGTAGTATGGTAGAGTGAGGGTAGGGGAAAGGGCAGAGAAGGTGAGGAGGATGGGAATTAGAAAAGTAGAGGGTAAAGCGTATCGTAGCCAGGATAGTATCGCGTAGCCGAGTGTTGTATAGTATACCAAGGGGTCGGAAGGGGAAGCGAAGTTGAGGGCGAAAAGGACGAGGGGGGTAGAGCATAACATCGCCGTGTATAGTACAGTATAGAAAGGGACGAGAAATGGAAGCGAGGGTGAGGAGGAAATAAAGGAGGAAGAGAGAGGGTAAAGTACAGCAAAGCCATGTGTGGCGTCACACAGGCAAAAACATGTCAAGCATAGCCATGTATAGTATTGTAGAAAAATGTTGCGGGAAAGGGAAGTGAATGTGAGGAGAAAGGAAAAAGAGGGAGAGTAAAGTGTAGAACCGCCATGCGTAGTACAGTACAGTGAGGGGGGAAAGAGAAGTGAGAGCGAGGAGGAGTGATGGAGAAGTGAGCAGGAGAGAAAGAAGGAGGGGATGGGTAAACCTAGCATATCCATGTGTAGTACAGTATAGCGAGGGACAAAGAGAAGTGAGAGGGAGAGCTAGGGAAAGGAGGGGGGTGGTAAAGCATAGCATAGCCATGCAACAATATAGCTTACTTAAATTAACAGCGCAAAGAACGGACACCACACAAAGGAAACACACAGGACAAGCGCAACAAGCATAACCAACTAGCCCAGTCAGCTACACTCTTAAACAATATAGCAACGGGGTGGGAAAGTGAAATGAGGGTAAGGAGGATTGAAAGGAGGAGGGGAGGGTAATTGTGGAGCTTTCGCCCTCAACTTCGCTTCCCCTTCCCACCCTGAGGCTCTTAAAGTGTTTAAGGAGTTTATGAACTCTGTTACAAAGCAGCTCCGAAGGGTTAAAAATGAATACCTATTACACCAATTTAATATGACTGCGGGACGCTCTGCTAATATTTCGAAGACTCTAAACACAATGCTTGGGAAATCACAGGAACAAACAATTAAGATATTACAGAACGGCGTAGAATTAATAGGTCGTGATTTGGCAAACAGTTTTAACGACTTCTTTCTTACTCTTGGCCATTCTTTAGATAATGATCCAGATATTACTTATACGAATTCTTACACAGAACATACAATATTTCTTACACCGGTGTCCGACAATGAAGTTATCTCGTCTTTTATGGCATTAAGCAACAGTAAAGCCCCCGATGTGTCGGGCATTCAAGTACAACCAGTGAAATATGTAATAGATATTCTAGCACCATTTCTAACACACATATTTAACCAAAGTTTGTCATTAGGAATATTTCCACGTGACATGCAAATTGCCAAAGTGACAGCGATATTCAAAAAGGGAGATAAAAATGAAATGAGCAACTACAGGCCGATATCCATATTACCAGTGTTTTCGAAAGGTTTCGAAAAAAATAATTTTAGAGCGCCTGTCATTTTTCGTAGACCGCCATAATCTTATGCATCCGGCGCAATTTGGTTTCCGTAAGAAGAAGTCCACTGAGCTTGCCCTCCTTGAACAGAAAGAATTTATATTAGAAAAATTTGAATGTGAGGAAATGGTGCTGGGTATATTCTTAGATTTTTCAAAGGCATTCGACCTTGTTAACCATAGCATTTTGTTGAGAAAGTTGGAAACTTATGGCATTAGAGGTGTAGCACATTCATTAATTTCATCATATTTGAAACATAGAAGTCAATCTGTAATTGTTGCGGGAGAAAGATCAGATGAAAAAACCGGTCAGATGTGGTGTTCCCCAAGGAAGTATCCTAGGACCATTTTTATTTTTACTTTATAGTAACGAAATTCCGACGATCGATGATACAGCCAAATTCATTATATATGCAGATGACACCAGTTTATTTTTTTCAGGGAACTCAGAATCACACTTAATTAATAGAGGTAACGAAGCGCTATCGAAAATAAATTACTGGACGACTCAAAACCACTTAAAAATTAACATTAGCAAAACTAAGGCAATATTGTTTCGACCGCGGAACAAGAACGTTCAACTAGCACCAATAACGTTAAATAATGCGGAAATTGAGTTTGTACCATCAATAAAAACTTTAGGCATCTATTTCAATGAGCACATGACATGGGATGACCACATAAATCACCTAATTAGCAAACTATCTAGTACAATAGGTGTGATGCGCCGTGTCTCTTTTGAATGCCCTATTGGCATCAACATGTTCTTGTATAATGCTCTATTCGTACCAATACTTAATTATGGATTGCTAGTTTGGGGTACTACTACAAAAGAAAACATTGACAAGCTCGCAGTTTTACAAAAACGCGTGATTCGATTAGCATGCAAGGTTTCATACCTCTCACACACCAGTGACCTCTTTGTAAGACACAACATTGTCCCGGTAAAGTTAATCTTTAACTATAATCTATGTCGGCAGTATAAATCTAGCTTAATGAAAAAAACTAGTACACTACAAACGTTAGCAGGATTACAGGCCACCCTAATAAAGTATAATATACGCAAACCTGAAGAATGGCAAATTAAGAAATGTCGCACTAACTACGGTCAACAAATGCTTCGGTTCACTCTACCAGCTTTGTTAAATAGAATCAGTAAAGAGCAGCTTTTTAACATTCCGGAAACCTCATTTAAAGAACTGCGGAGACTTTTCACCACAATATCCTTATCATGAACATGCCTCATAAACAACCCCGTCTATTTCTATTTCTTTTTTGTTTTTCGCTGTTTTTCAAGAGAATTAATTTATTTCTTTATTATGTTTCTTTATTATGTCTATGGAAGCACGTTACTTTTTTTTGCATGAAGGATATCCATGTACAATCTATTATGTGTGCATTTCATTTTTCTGTTTTTTGTTCGTTACCACCTTTTGCGCTGTAACACGTGTAGGGTGGCCAGGACACCCTCAAGCTGATTGTATCAGCTTTTTTCCCCTGGTCTCCCACACATTTTTTGTTGTAAATAAATAAGTAAATAAATAAATAAATAAATAAATAAATAAAAAATAATAGCATAGCCGTGTGTAGTTGACTGAAGAACAGTACGCTTGAGCGAGACCGACATAAGGGTCAAAGCGGACTATACTAATAATAATATAAAAGTGTTACGTCCCAGAACCACGATATTACTATAGGGTCATTCCACGCCAAACGTCGCAGCCATTTTCGCGACCATCTCAAATGTATTCGAAAAAAATCGTGCTGATTCGCTGCATTGAAAACAGTGAATTGCTAGAATATTACGAAGAGAAAAAAAATTTTTGGGTCATGTGAGTGCCTTCCGAATTTCCCAGAATGTCATCTGGGTGTTGTTTGTGAGAAAATTTATTCTAAGAGTTTGGTTTTTGCTTCTACACCAAATTTAGTTTACATATTAAGAAAAGGCGTTTGTGTAAGGTGTTTGAAGCTCAATAATATTAGCGCAATATTTCTGCCATATATGCCTCGAAGAATTTAGCCAATATGTTCTAAGTTTGAGTTTTTTCCATTGCAAGATTGCGCCTTGTATGAATATCTGAGTCATGAATACTTAGTCTACGGAAGGTATATTTTGCGCAAAAAATATTTTCAGACCCCTCAAACTTCTGAACTTGATGGGCAAAATCACGAATTTCAGAAAACCGTCATTTTTGTCCACATTGTGACGCAATTTGCACCACGTGGTGCTCCAATTAAAAATTAGCTTTATACCTCAATCGAAAGCAAATGAACAGTTCTTTTTACATGGCAAGTTTTATCATTACAATTTTTGTTTTAAGGAAGAAAATAATTTTTGAAGTTTCCCATTGGCGGCTATCTTCCCATTTCATCATACGACAGCTTCCCGGTTGATGTTCCCCATTGTCGTCAATGGGGAAACTTCAAAAAAAAATTTTTTCCTTCCTTAAAACAAAAATTGTAATGATAAAACTTGCCATGTAAGAAGAACTGTTCATTTGATTTCGATTGAGGTATAAAGCTGATTTTTAATTGGAGCACCACGTGGTGCAAATTGCATCACAATGTGGACAAAAATGACGGTTTTCTGAAATTCGTGATTTTTTCCCATCAAGTTCAGAAATTTGAGGGGTCTGAAAATATTTTTTGCGCAAAATATACCTTCCGTAGACTAAGTATTCATGACTCAGATATTCATACAAGGCGCAATCTTGCAATGGAAAAACTTCAAACTTAGAACATTTTGGCTAAATTGTTCGAGGCGTATATGGCAGAAACATTGCGCTAATATTATTGAGCTTCAAACACCTTACACAAACGCCTTTGCTTATTATGTAAACCAAATTTGGTGTAGAAACAAGAAACCAAACTCTTAGAATGAATTTTCTCACAATCAACACCCAGACGACATTCTGGGAAATTCGGAAGGCACCCACATGACCAAAAATTTTTTTTCTCTCCGTAATATCCTAGCAATTCACTGCTTTCAATGCAGCAGATCAGTACGATTTTTATTGAATACATTTGAGATGGTCGCCAAAATGGCTGGGACGTTTGGCGTGGAATGACCCTATAGAGACGCCATAGTGGAGGGCTCCGGAAATTTCGACCATCTGGTGTTTGTTAACGTGCCCTAACCTCGCACAGTACATGGGCCTCTACCATTTCGCCTCCATCGCAATGCAACCGCCGCGCCCGGGTCAGACTCGCGACCTTCGGGTCAGCAGCCGAGAACTGGCTGCTGACCCGAAGATACCCGGATGATACGAATATTTCTCCAACAACATAGTGAAACCTCGGTGATACGAATCTCACGGGACCACCAGAAATATTCGTGTCATCCGGAATTCGTATCATCAGAAAGCATGGAAAATTAGCATGCGACAAAAGAAAGCTGGCGTACGTTTTCATTTATTGTTTTTCATGGCCGCAGCAACGTCAGGAAGAACTCTGAATGATTGTCAGTCAAGTTTTCAGATGTCGGCAATCATACCAGCACCCGTTAATATACGCCCGTAAGCTCGTGTTGAATTAATGAACCAGATGCATTGTGACCCGCGACAGCAGTAGCCCCTTCCAAATTTTAGCATGCTTTTTCGCATGACACCGGAGTATTGCGGCGAAAGTAACAAAAGAAGCGCTTTGACGTGATAGATCAAGACCACAAAATCTCAGAACCATGGTCCTTTGTTATGCTGTTGTTATCGCGGAAGTGTTGGGGATGTTTTTTGGGAGATTTACGGCCGTGCCCGCACAAGTACGACCTCAACAGTCACACATGTTAACGTTGCGAGGCCTGGCTCCTTCACCAAGACCATCCTCGACTTCTTTCGGTCCTCTTCCACCTTTCATAGGATGTCCGATGCACGAGGTAGACACGTGTTAACACAGCACGAGAGCGGGCCGCGTCGACGCGTTTGACAAAAAAAAAAGAAAAAAAAAGACAGCATGACGCCAGTGCCCTCTGTAATCTAAACGCAAAGACACACGAAGGCACATTAGAACCTCAAAGATTCGCGCACACAATCTCGGAGGCCGTGACGCGCCTCTGAAGGTTTATTCTGATCGTAGAAAAGTATTTTTCTTGCACCGTCCTTCTGACGATTCGCCGGTGCGGCGCGCATGCCCGGGTTTGCGTTCCCGCGCTCGCGCGTGTTCTGCGCGTCTTCCGCGACAGCGCCGACAGCACCTCTTCGTACCTGGGCGGTAGCGTACGTTCGTACGTCGCGGGGTGAAACTCGGCTCACAACAACCGTACTCCATTTTATTGCAGGCCAACGGGCCTTGGCCGGGACGAAAGAAAATTCGTATGACCCCGAAATTCGTATGAGCTGTGGATCGTATCACCGGACGTTTCACTTATATGCACCGGACCTACCGCACTTCCTCCTAAACTCACCAAGCAACCTTTGCAACTCCATGTTTCTTTTGTAAAACGTATTCGTGGTTCTCTGCTCGAGTGATCCTTTCTCATGAAATCTGTATCTCCCACCAGCGGCGCAGCCAGGGGGTGTCACACCGGGCCCTCTCCCCCCCCCCCCAACTCCCCGAAAAAAGTTTTTGCCTACGCCTGTATCTCCTGCTACGCCGGGTTAATACAAAGACAAAAAAAAAGGTGGCTGTTTGGGGGGGGGGGGGGGCAATTGACACTTTGCAAAAAAGTCTCCACTCTGTGTTTCTCGTTCTTTCCCATCGCTGTTTAGGTTCTTTCCGATAAAATATGCTTTCTGTGCATGTGCGTGTGCGTTCTTGCCGTGTTTCAAAGTCGCTAGACTATATAGGCTCACGTCGTGAAGGAAGAGAAATATTTATGCAAGGGTCAAAGCGCTGACGATCGTACCAGCCGGTGAGATGCAGCGTGTCCTGAAGCGTCGCACAGGGCAGCCGGCAAGGTCAACAAGGTGGCGAAAGAGCAGGATAAAGAAGGGGTGAACAGTGAGAACAGAAAACACAAGGAGGACGGTGCACTCCGCAACTCAGTTCAAATCGTGACAGTATACTACTAGCCCGAGAACACAGGGACAAGAAAGAGGACGACACACTGCGCTGATACACTGCTCTAGTAGTATACTGTCATGAATTTCCAACAAGCCCAAGCCGCTACCCTCAGTTCAAATCACCCGCCGCGCCATCACATAAAACCGCCCGCCAATCGCTTAAAAGTGAAGGCGCGCGTGCGAGACCACACTTGACACGAAAAAAAAAAAAAAGAAAACAAATAAGAAAGAATAATAAGCTTGCTCCGTGCTTGTATAATTACAATGTTCATATTATATGTGGTTATCATTGGTATCAATCGTTGACTGGGGATATGTTCAAATCACGTGCTGTACGTGAGCCAATCACTTGAAACCAAAACCACGTGTGCACGAACCACTACGTTCAAAACGAAAAAAAAAAAACAATGTCAACGGTGCCGCGATAAGTTTGTCCCGCGCTTGTGTATTTGCGGTGTTTATCTATATTATGCATGGTTATCATCGTTGTTAGTTGTCGACTGGAGTTCTATCGCGTGCTGGATGGAACGGATGGCCAAAGGTGTGCCCAGGTTTTCTGTTGGTGTTGTTATGACCGGCGCCTGGGCCGACGGAGGAGCGGCGTTCCCTGTTCTACGAACAAGTCTCCGAGGGGCTGCTGGCCCGCTGACAGACGTTAAAAGACGTGTATTGTCCTTCCTAGCCGGGAAGTGAGGCGCCATGCAGTCCGACGCGCAAGGTGTTTCGGCGAGACGACCGCAATGGTTTTCGGTCGCGACATACTCTTTGAAGAGACGGCGGAGCCGCCGCGGATGACCCGTCCCGCTAATTGCGTGTCGAGCGGCGGACCTTTGATGCGCCCCGAAGTGCCAGCGTAGGACCCCTCATCCTGCGGCCTTCTCACGCCACCACCTTGGTGCCACTGGTGCAATGCTGTGGCAACACCACTGTCAGGCACGTAGACGTGGGCGGGTGTGGGCGATACCGTCGGAAGTGGCCTGTGTTGTGTGATTGGACAACGCAATTTGGAGCTGTTCCCCCCATCTAGGGATCTGGGGAAAAGAGACTCTTTATAATCAGCCCCTGCGGGCTCCCTGGGATGATTCAAGGATTGGGAGCATTCGGAGAGCTTCGACACGGGCCTTCGACGAGATCGTCAGGATGTAGCGAAGTCTTCGTGATGTAGAGCGAAATGCTCGCCATGTAAATAATGTAATTAAACCTCACTTCAGTTTTTCTTCAGCCTCTTCATGCTGCCTCGACATCTTCCTCCCGGGTCTCCGGGGCCTGCAAAGGCCGGTCGCAACAACTGGGGGCCAGCGGCGGGATACCACGACCGGTATCTCGAGCTGTGACACCCCGGGTCGCAACAACTGGATGGCAGACGGTGGGATCAGACTCATGGAAGGAGAGCGACGTGGACCGGAGGTCAGCCGAAAGCCCTAGGAACTGGAATTCGGCGGGACCGACGCAGCGTACCATGACCGCACAGTATGGGGTGAGTGCCTGGCGTTGTGCTTGAGCGGTATCGAGTCTTTTAGCCTAGACCCGTTAGAAGATAGATACAACTAGCAACTGCCTCGACATTGTGGTTGCTATCTCAGCACAGAGCAGCACTCTGCGATTATCTGAGGAAGCTAGGAAAAGCAAGGATAGCTCAGGTAATTCGGTAGGAGTAGGTGTGAGTTTTGCGGGAGTTCTTTTAAAGGTACGTTGCGGGTAGAGTTTTGGGATGTTGAAGAGGGCAGAAGAGTGAAGGTGAAACAGGAAAAAGGTAGAGAGGGAGGTTGGCAACGTGGTACTGCTTGTGTGGTTATGCTTTTGGTCTCCGGTGTGGGACTTGCCAGGCGTCAATTTCTCTAGACCCAGAATTGAAACGCTGGTGTGTTTGTGTTTGTCACAGCTGAGCCAAAGCAAGTAGTCGTCATGGACCCTGACGAGATTTACGAGGGATAGCCTGTTAGAGTTATGTGGGGAGCTCGACATTGAGATAGACGACGATACTCCCGCATCTCAAATCCGTGAATTAATAGCCGGAAGCGATAACAAGGAGGACATTGAGTACTTCGGGAATCAAATCTTAATTGAACAGGAACGGATAGAGAAAAGGAGGATGCGGTATGAAGAATACAGGAAAGAGATGCGAGTATTAGACGAGGAGATTGAAAGACTCGACCGCGAGCGGGTTATAAAGCAGCGGAGTGGTAACTTTGTAGAGGTAGCGCACGAGAAGTGCGAGGAACAGTTGAGTGCGGTGCTATTCAGAGCCGTTGAGCAGGGCTAGCACATGTGAGAGCAGCGTATTTATAAGAGAACCGAAGGTATCAGCTGCGAAAGATGCTGCGCTAGGAGTGGAGGCCGCCGAAGGCCAGAGTAAGAGCGAGGAGGTGCTGTGCCAGGGGAATGCTAGTGAAACAACTAAGATAGTTGTAGACCATCTGGCACAGACACAAAGTGAGGTTGTCCCTACGGTCGATTTTGCACGCGATGTCCCAGGATTCGACTCGCTAGGCAAGACGACCTTAGTTACGTCGGCAGAGTGTACTGAAGTACAGAGTAGTGCAGTTGTGGACAGCTCCCAGGCAGATGAGCTAGGGTCCAGTGACTGTATCGCAACGGTGGATCCTGCATGTGGTGTCCCAGGAGATTTCGACCCGCTAGTCAGGAACACCGGAGTGAGTTCAGAAGAGGGAGTGAAAGGAAATAGTGAGGAGAACAGTGCAGTTGTAGATAGCTCCCAGGATTGCGAGCTAGATTGTACAAACAGCTGCATTGTTCCTAAGCGCGTTAAGCTGTCCGCCAGTCTAGAGAATGAGCGAAAAGAAGATTTGTTCGTGAATCATTCAGACTGCGCGGGCGAGACAGCTAACGAAGGCTGTGAGCGGGATCATGAGCCAGAAATGCGAGCGGAAGGCTCAAAAATGCGCCCCAAAGAAGAGGCGTAAACGGAAGCGGCGTAAAAGGAATGCGACAAAGAGCACAGTACGTTTGAAGAAGGGCTCTGAACGTCTGAGCGTAGTGAACAGAATGAGGCGTTTGTCGTCGGTGTCGAAGTTGTTTTGCATGCGTCCGAGCCGCCGGGCGAAAAGAAAAAGAAAAGTGCCTTGGGCGAAAATGCAGACAGAAGGAAGGGGTCAGTCAGCCTCCCGTCGTTCTATCCACGGCACGTTTGATGGGGCATGGGAGTGCAAGGTCGGTGGCTCGCAAGAAGTAGCTGAGCGAGGGAAACAACGCTGGTCTCCAGCAAAGAGCTTAGTGGGGCTCGGCGGCGAAGCGAATGGGTTCCGCCATTGTTGTATTCCCCGTTCGATAAGAAAGGCCCACAGGGCGCGACCGCCGCGAGTACGCCTCAAAAATGAGTGACACCCGTAAGCTTTTGAGGAAATGTCGCTACCGGACTTGTTTGTTTTGCTCTGAACTTGTGTTTTGATTGTTTATTTTGGTTTTCGGAATGTTTTCTTTTGGTTTCTCGGCTACTGATTGTTGTATTCAGTTTTGGTTTCGCTTTTGTTCTTTCATCCCCCCAGGGGGGCGCATTTATTCATTGCCATATAAACCATGTATCATAGTCAATAAAGGCAGTTCTTGTTTCATTCATCGTGACGGCTGGAGTCTGACTTCCCTTCCTTAGATATTACATTGGCGACGAGGATGTCGTAAACGTACCCTAAGCAACTGCGCACCGTCCGTGCCGCCCCAACATGAGTTTTCCCCGGGCTCGCTCCGCCGCCGTTCTTCCTTGCGACGCCCGGCCGGCCGCCACTACCATGGGAGCAGTGGGAGCAGATGTTCAACGTCTACCTGGTGGCGTCCGGGGCCGCCGAGTTCACGCCAGCACGACGCAAGGCTATCCTTTTGCATTGTTTGGGGCCGGAGGGCCAGCGTATTTATCAGACCTTACCTGCAGGGTCGACCGCCGCAGCACCAGCAGTGCCAAGCGCCGCAGCGCACGCCGTTAAGGACGGGGATAAGTCTGCCGCAGCCACTTCTGACGAATACGACACTGCACTCGTGGCATTACGGCACCACTTTTCGACGTCCTGCAACGTTGTCGTCGAGCGTCATCGTTTTCACCGCCGCCGTCAACACTCAGGCGAGTCCGTTCATGACTTTGTTGGCGCCCTACGGGAGCTAGCGTTACACTGTTCGTTCGTTTCTCAGGATGATGCTCTGCGGGATCAAATTGTTGCCGGCCATAGCTTCCAACCGCGTACGTGAACGTTTATTGCTCGAGGGCCCCTCACTTTCGTTCGAAAGCTCGGTGCGAATTGCGCTGCAATTTGTCAAGCAGCTGAAGAGCTAAAGGAATTTTCTCCTTCGGTCGACCAAGTTTCAATGCAGCGTCGTCGTAAGAAACCATTGCATTCATCGCAGAAGAGCAATTCACAGCCGGGCAGCCCACTTTCAGCAGAAGCTAACGAAGAGCGCCAGCGGCTCACGTGCGCCGCAGGGGCACCGCCCCCCTGAACGGAACCGAGAACACAGTAGGCGCTCCGCGTCGCCGCACTGCTTCCGATGCGGCTCGCGGGATCACTTAGTATCAGATAAGCAGTGCCCAGCGCATGGGAAAAGTTGTTTGTTTTGCGGTCGCAAGGGCCACTTTCAAAATGCATGCAACCGCAAACGAGCTCAAGTCCAAGGCAGGGTCCGAGAAGTTGAATGTGATGACGATGTATCGTCTTGTAGCAGTACTGAGCAAGTGTTGACTGTGGAACGTTCCGCTCGTAAGGGAATTCACGTAGAAGTGCTGGTAGCGAACGTCAGGCTTACACTTCTTGTTGATTCAGGGTCATCTGTTTCAATTTTGTCAGATCAAGCATTCCGTCGACATTTTCAGAGCATTTCGCTTCTGCCTGCTGCGCACGTCACATTGTTTGACTATTCCCAACGTCCCATTTGCGTGCTAGGTTGTTTCACGGCAGATGTGCAGTTCAAAGGGCGCACCGCGTCACTCTGTTTTTATGTTGTTCGCCGAGGAACTTGTCTTATCGGCCTTGACGGCATTAAAGCCTTAAGTCTTCGCATTGAGGGTTCTGCTCTCAAGTGCTTGCATACGACTACGTCTGTTGCTCCGTTGACATGTGTCAATGACACCGTACCTCGTTCCATTTCCGCACTGTCCAACACGCAACCCGGTCCAGAAAACCTTCCGCCAGCCTTGGCAAGCGAGTTCGCTTCACTTTTCAGTCCCAACTTGGGCCTTGCTAAGGGGTTCACGCATCGGGTCAAGACGCGTCAGGGCGTGCAGCCTGTCACTTCCAAACTTCGCCGTCTGCCATATTCTCTTCGTGCGCCAGTGTCAAATGAGCTTCAAAGGTTACTAAGCCTTGACATCATCGAGCGCATCGATGCTTCTGAATGGGTGTCCCCCCATTGTCGTTGTTGACAAGAAAGATGGCAGCATCAGGATCTGCGTAGACCTCCGAGAGCCGAATAAGGCTATTGTTCCAGATAGTTTCCCGTTGCCGCACACAGAAGAGCTTCTCCATGCTTTGGTAGGCGCTACACACTTCTCAAAACTCGACTTGGCTTCCGCTTACCATCAGGTTCTCTTGCACTCTGACAGCAGGGACCTAACAGCCTTCATCACTCACGATGGACTTTTTCGATTCAAGAGAGTATGCTTTGGGTTAGCTTCTGCCCCAGCGGCATTCCAGAAGATGATGGCAGTAATCCTTGACCGTTGCCCTGGTGTGTTGTTCTACATTGATGACGTGATCGCCTTTGGCAAGACAGCAGGAAGAACACCTCTTGAACCTGAAAACAGCCCTGCAGAAGATCAAGGATGCAGGCTTGAAACTGAACAACAAATGCGTCTTTGACGTTCCAGAGCTCGCATTTCTAGGGCACAAGGTCAATGCACATGGTATCTCGCCACTTCCTGAGAAGATTGACTGCCATAGTTAACACTCCCGTGCCAACCGATGTTGCTGCCCTCCGTTCGTTCTTGGGTCTTGTAGAGTACTACTCGAAATTTGTTCCACGTTTGGCACAAGTGGTCGAGCCTATGAGAGTGCTACTTCGCAAAAATGACCCATTCATCTGGTCAGCCGAAGCAGACAACACTTTCGGAAGGGTGAAAAAAATGCTTTCGTCGAGCACAGTCCTTCAAATGTTCGATCCGGCGCTCCCAGTCATTGTATCGACAGATGCTTCCGACTGCGGGCTGGGAGCAGTCCTCCAACAACAAGATGGCCAAGAGCTTCGCACAGTCGCTTTCGCATCTCGTACACTGTCCCCAGCAGAGAGAAAGTATTCAGTCGGGGAACGAGAAGCACTGGCATGTATTTGGGCATGTGAGCGATGGGACACGTACCTTTGGGGTCGCCATTTCAAAATTCGAACAGACCACCAGGCGCTTGTCTCTTTGCTGTCGTCACAAGGAACGTGGAAGACGCCCGCTTAGAATCGCACGCTGGAGCGCACGCCTGCTTTGTTATAACTTCACTGTTGAATACCGCAAGGGGTCCACGAACACTGTTGCAGATGCACTTTCTCGGCTGCCAGCACCTACCTCAGAAGCAGAGCTTGCAAAGGAGGAAGAAATTGTCTCGCTCGTTGAGCCAGCCTGTGTGGCAAAGGAGAAGTTCAGGCAGGCCGTCCTTGACGATGGTTGTCTAGAAACCGTCAAGTCCTTTGTGCTGAGTGCCTGGCCGCCACAAAAGTCCTTACCAGAAGAGGTGAAGCCGTTCTACCTTATTAGAGAGGAACTTTTTGTTGTCGATGATCTTCTACTGCGTGCAGAGCGCCTCGTGGTTCCGTCCTCCCTCACTGCGCAGTTCATTTCCACCGCACATGAGACACATCCTGGTATCACGCGCACGAAAGCGCGACTTCGTGAGCGGTTCTGGTGGCCACGAATGGATAAGGAAAGTGGAAACAGCAGTGAAAAACTGTCACATCTGCCTCGCGGCAGATAAATCTGCCAAGACATCACCAGCGCCACTGCAACCTGTTGAATGGCCTGAACGACCATGGCAAAAGCTTGCCTTAGACATTGTTGGTCCCTTGGAGCGCGCACCTCACAACAGCAGATTTGCTATAACGCTTGTTGATTACCACTCCAAGTGGCCAGAGGTATATTTTTGCCGTGAGGTATCCACCAGCACGGTAAAAGACTTTTTAACAAGTGTTTTTGCCCGCGAAGGCTACCCTGAGGAAATTGTTTGCGACAATGGGCCTCAGTTCACTTCCCGTGAATTCATTACCTTTCTGCAAGACAGGGCCATCCGTCTTTCGCATTCATCAGTGTACTACCCCCAGGCGAATGGACAAATAGAACGGTTCAACCGGACATTCAAAAATTTCATTCGTTTCACTCCACGAAGGACGACCCCTCCGACAAGCAGTCATGGACTACCTTGCTATTTACAGGGCTACGCCACAGGCAACCACTGGGGTTGCCCCTGCTGTTCTACTACATGGTAGAATGCCTCGAACCAGGCTGGATTGTCGTTGGCTTCTCAGCACCAGCATTCGCTAAAGAACCGGCTAAGGAATTGGCGCGACTACGTCGTAGGGTCCGGCGTCAACAGCAGAACAGCAAGCTGTACACGGACAAGAGGAGAGCTGCCAAGGAACCTGGGATAGCTGCAGGAGACATTGTTCGTGTGAAGAAACCATCCGTTCGCTTTAAGGGCGACTGCTCTTTCTCTTCACCAACTAAAGTGTTGGAAAGGAAGGGACCTGCTTCTTACAGGCTTGAAGACGGCCGTACATGGAATGCCTCCAAACTTTCCAGGGTTCCAGAGGGTGGTGATTGCCACCAGCCGCAGCTACCTGTGCCGCAGTTTCCATTTCCGGTGCCACAGCCTGCCGGGCTACAACCTGCCGCGCCGCAGCCGCCGTCTCCTGGCGTAATGCAACCTGCCGTGCCGCAGCCGCTGTCCCCTGGCGTAGTGCAGTCTCCTGTGCTGCAGCCGCCTTCTGGCATGCAGTCGCCATCTTCTGGGGTACTGCAGAAGCCAACCTCAGCAGTACAACATTCAGAGCGGCCGACCCGAAGGCGCTGGCCACCAGCCTGGCTTCAAGACTATGAGACCAACTTTCAGTTTACGGTCTGAAATTGTGTATTCTGTACTATGTAAATAAGTAGTGTACATACTTAGTAGCGCCATGTTATACTTGGGTTTTTGTTACTAATATGTACTAACAACTAACCAACTAAAAATAAGGGGGGGGGGGGGGGAGTATGTTGTATTCAGTTTTGGTTTCGCTTTTGTTCTTTCATCCCCCCAGGGGGGCGCATTTATTCATTGCCATATAAACCATGTATCATAGTCAATAAAGGCAGTTCTTGTTTCATTCATCGTGACGGCTGGAGTCTGACTCCCTTCCTTAGATATTACACCTGATATAGTGTTTAGGTAACCAGTTTTAGGTTTTGATTATTTCTTAAGCGTTGTATGTTTCTCCTTTAAGGATAGGCGTTGTGCGGTTGCATAACGACACGCATCGGAGCGTGCGTCAGGGTCAGGGTATGTCGTACGAGTAGATAAATGAGAGCCGCGTTAGGAGTTGATATGAGTGAGCGCGAAGAAGCAAGGAGATTCCTTGTGAGGTTTTACAGGATTCATGCGAAAGTTTTTTCTTTGTTTGTTTACTGTTTTATTCGCATGTGTCCGGTGTGGACATGAGTAAGGAAAGTTAAGTTAGTTCGCGAGGTTTATGTGTATGTTTTATAAGAATTGTGACCGGAAAGCAGTGTTAGTAGTTCCATCAGCGCAGTAGCACTAGTACGTGCCATCGCAGACGTGAAATGTGAGTAGTGTTCCTGATACTGGTGCAACAGGACAGTTATCTTTTCGTCTGCTCGAGGGAACATGACGACTAGCTTTGGCGGCACAAAATTTTGGGGCCCAAAAGATCGCGTGAAGCAAAAGGCTTTGGTTCATGAGTATGAGGCCTGGTTGACTTACAGCGGATTACTCACGCTGGCACACAAGTATGCCACGAAGGGCACATCACTGGAGAGATAATTTTCTTGAAAGCAGTTTAAGAGGAAGCTTATTCTCGTTTTGAGATTGGGGGGGCTTCGGCGAAAGCTCAGAGAAACGCTTCGATTGCTGCTTTGTGTTTTAGTTTTACTACTTAGGGCAGATTGTTTTTACATGATTAATTTTGGACTCGATGTGTCTCAGCGCGGGCAGGGCGCTCTCCTGTGCCTGTGGTTGTGTGTATGTATGCGTATTCCCAGGAAGACAGCAACGAGGAACGAGCGGGAGAGTCCGCGCATGGTTGGGCGTCATCGGCAATGGACCGGAGGACGCAAATTCAAATCGACGCTTCGGTCAACCTGTTCAGCTGGTCACCCTCAGGTCGAGTCTCCCACCAGCGGACGAGCTGTTATGACCGGCGCCTGGGCCGACGGAGGAGCGGCGTTCCCTGTTCTACGAACAAGTCTCCGAGGGGCTGCTGGCCCGCTGACAGACGTTAATGGTGCATTCAGACGACGGACCGAATCTGGATGTGGAGTCGCGGACGGCGCGTCACGTGACCTCACATCAGCGATTCTTGTCCTCCGCGCCTCGTCCTCGTGGCTCGCGGACGGATGAGCCCAACTTGTTTTTCACATCGGGATTCTGGCGGCGGAACGCCGCAGCTTTAGCGGGCAAACAAGCTGGCAACCAATACACTTTTCTTCTGCTCGAGCCGTACGGCTGTCCTTGCAGATGATTTCAGCTCTGCTGGCGCTTAGTTCAGGTTATTTCCGGGGCCGTATTCTAAGACGATCACCTTTGAGATATCCATCACTTTTAATGCGCGCTGATTGACGGGTTGGAAGGTAACTTATCGCTTTAATCATCGCACACGCAGGATTCTGAGGCAGGCAAAGCGGCGGTGTCGCCGATGGCGGCAGTCTCAGAACACGGCCAGTGTTTGAGCACTGATTATACGGTAAAGATGCGAGCCAGGAGCAGGAAACAATGTGCACTGTCGGTCCCTGTCATCCACAAAAGAACAAAAACTGCCGATATCGGCGATCACCGTATTCTCCCTTCGTACGCGGTGCACCATGCGCGAACGCAGCGAGGTCAGTCTTCAGCAGCTCTAGTAAAGCAGGTTTTTCTTCCAATCCAGCCATTCCGCCAACAACACCGTTTTCACCGAAACAAATCACAGCCCTCCACAATGCTCGATGCTTGTCAAATCACTCTAAAAGCACGGCGCTCTTCGCGTTCTGTAGGCCGCCATGTTGAATACTCTCAAACCGGTCTGCTGGCAGCGGCTGCAGGTCAGCGGAGAGGCTGCGGTCGAGAGTAATCCGGCTGTTTTCTCCTGGGGCACCGTCCGTCGTGTGGATGCGCCTGCAGGCGGATCATCCGCGGATTAGCCGTCCGCGTCCGCGACAAATCCGGATTCCGTCCGTCGTCTGAATGCACCATTATAAAAGACGTGTATTGTCCATCCTAGCCAGGGAAGTGAGGCGCCATGCAGTCCGACGCGCAAGGTGTTCGGCGAGATGACCGCAATGGTTTTCGGTTGCGACATACTCTTTGAAGAGACGGCGGAGCCGCCGCGGATGACCCGTCCCGCTAATTGCGTGTCGAGCGGCGGACCTTTGATGCGCCCCGAAGTGCCAGCGTAGGACCCCTCATCCTGCGGCCTTCTCACGCCACCACCTTGGTGCCACTGGTGCAATGCTGTGGCAACACCCCTGTCAGGCACGTAGACGTGGGCGGGTGTGGGCGGCACCGTCAGGAAGTGGCGTGTGTTGTGTGATTGGACAACGCAATTTGGAGCTGTTCCCCCCATCTAGGGATCTGGGGAAAAGAGACTCTTTATAATCAGCCCCTGGCGGGCTCCCTGGGATGATTCAATGATTGGGAGGATTCGGAGAGCTTCGACACGGGCCTTCGACGAGATCGTCAGGATGTAGCGAAGTCTTCGTGATGTAGAGCGAAATGCTCGCCATGTAAATAATGTAATGAAACCTCACTTCAGTTTTCCTTGAGCCTCTTCATGCTGCCTCGACATCTTCCTCCCGGGTCTCCGGGGCCTGCAAAGGCCGGTCGCAACAACTGGGGGGCCAGCGGCGGGATACCACGACCGGTATCTCGAGCTGTGACACCCCGGGTCGCAACAGTGTTCTGTGGTGTGTCGTAGTAGCCTCAACGGACTCGTAGCTTTGTCTGCGCGCTCAGTGCTGCGTGATCAGCGTGCTTTCGACGTTTCCTTGATTACGCACGTTTATTGCGTGATTCACTCGAATGCACCTACTGTGGCAGTCCACGGCCCAGTGCCTTGTCGGACGACGACGACGGCGACTGTAAAGCACAAGCGTGCGCCTCAGCGGATACGTAGGTGAGTTCAAGCAGGTCGCCAAATTACGTAACTTTGCGATCTTATTGCACGACGACATTTATGCAGGTAAGGCAGCCCGGGTGGCGTGTTCAGACAGCAGCGATGATGTGCAAGAAAAGGTGTCTGATGGGCAAGTATGAATTGTGCTACAGGTAGTATATTTGCTTTTCTATGATGCTTGTTTTACACTTCTGAGGGAGTGGTTGCTGTGTGTTTGTAATTCAAGCCTTCTGTTCATCCTGCTCCGCTTGTGTACATCATGCTCCGCTTGTGTTCATCTGGCTCCACTGTGTTCTTCGCGAGATCATGCCCGCCGTGGTGGTGTAGCGCTTATGGTGCTCGGCTGTTGATGTGAATGTCGCGTGTTCGATCTCGGCCACGGCAGTCGCATTTCTATGAAGGGGAAATGCTAGAGGCCCGTGTACTGTAAGCTGTCAGCGCACGTTAAAGAACACCAGGTGGTGTAAGTTTACGGAACCCTCCACTACGCCGTGCCTCGTATCGTAGTATTGGCACGTAAAAGCCCAAATATTAAATGCGAAGCATTTCTTAACGAACTTGGGTGACTGGGTATCTATCTATCAGCCACCTACGACTTTGTGCTCTCCGGACCGGGTCGTTAATGGGATTCATACTAAAATTGGTATAGCGTAATATGACTATGAAGAACACAAAAGACTGGTCATATCATTAAAATCATGACTTGCTTGTCAGGAACGGCATGGTTTACGTGCCGTGGCCGTGGTGCTCTAGCGGCCGTTTCGTCTACATGATATCTGCCAAAATTAGTATGACAAGACATTTCTGCATGACTAACATAAATGAGAGGTAGTAATAATAAAATAATGACCTGCATGTCATGTATAGCATGACATATATGACATAGGTCATGGTGCATTTGGGGCTGTTTTGCCAGCTTGACGTGTACCAAACTTGGCATTGGGTGATGTGACTGTACAACCAACATTAATTACAGGTGATAACGTGACAATCATGATGTGCATTTCCGGTACAGAATGATTTTCATGACATGCTTATGATTCGCTTACGTCCAGTTTGCTAGCTTGCTATACAACAAAATTCCTATGGCACGACATAACTGTTTAACGAACATAAATGACATGGTAAATTGAAAATGATTACATTCATGTCATGTAATGACACTTGCAGTCATATTTGTAGCGCAATAAACCCAGACGAAGACAAAAATAGAGAACACATACACAGGACGGGTTCTGTATTTTTGTCTTCGTCTGGGTTTATTGCGCTACAAATATGACTGCAAGTGACTCAAACCAACTTGCCCGCATCACCGCCTTGTCATGTAATGATTTACATGCCACGCTTATGCTGTGCTCACTGCGGTTGCGCTAGCTTTATATACAGCAAAATTGGCATTGCATAACGTCACTGTATGACGAACTTAAATGACAAGTGGTGATATGAAATTACGGCATTGATGTCATGTAAGGCATGACCTCCATGACACGCTCATGGGGTGCTCACGGCCAGTTCCTTAGCTTGATATACACCGAATTCGGTATTGTGCTACGTGACTTTATGAGAAACACGAATGACAGATGGTAAAACGAAAATCATGACGTTCATGTCATGTACAACATGATTTACATGCCACGCTCATGGTGCGCTCACAGCTGTGTCGCAAGCTTGATATGCACCAAAATCGGTATTGCGTGACAGGTCTGTGTGACGAACTTAGATGACAGGTGGTAGCAGGAAAATCGTAGGTTAGCGTTGCCATTTCAAAGAAGGCCTTTTCCATATATCGTATTGTTGAGGATGGGACGGGTTTATTTACAGAATGGCCCACCTACCCAGCTGCTGAGCAGCTCGCCTACTGGCTGAACATCCTGAGTGACCCACCCGTGTCTGTGCGCAGCTTGACGCTGCCTACCATTCGTCAGCCTCAGTCACCATCTCAGTGGTGGGAAACCTGCGCCAATTGCGCCAATCTGCGCCAACTGGGAATTACTGCGCCATACTGCTCCAAAAGGGTCCTTTTTGTCAAATTTGCGCCATTGCTGCGCCACAAGGTGGTTTTGGAACCAAAAGTAATGTTGACAGCGCGCATAATAAGCGGAAGCACGTGATGGTCGCCATCTTGTGCACTTGCGCTGCTCAAGGAGTACTTCATCCTCCTTGGCACTGCTGCATTTACTGGAGCAACAGCCGCGCTGTTAGCCGACGCAATCCAATTCAATATCAGTGGCAACGCTGAAGCCACGCTGCAACGTTAGGTTTCCGCAAGCGATGCGCAATCCTCGATGCTCTAACGGTCCTGGCAGCGGACAGATGTGCATTTTGGTTGTCGTCTAATAAAAGCGTGTAGTATGGTTACAACAGCGCCACGATTATTGTACCGTACGCGTGCGTTTATCGTGATAGCGTCAATGCAGCGAGGTTCCTTGGTGCATGACCCGCAGCGCTCAACTCCGCAACAGCGAGCTGCTAAGCGGTGCGCGCTTGACAAAGCGGTGCGCGCTTGACTATCGTCCCGCACAACGATCGGCCGAAAAGCGTGCATTAGGCTTAAAGTAGCGCTACGCGACACGTGTGCCCGAGCGCACAGCTGAAGGACACTCATTGCGGTAAGGTTGTGGGCGACAAGTCATACTCGCGCGTTCGTCGGTGGCCGCCACTTCGCCTTCGTTCTTTGCCTATGCTTACCCGTTAAAGGCATCGCCGCAATCACACGGAAGTATCTGAGTATCACAGTATTTTCAGCTATCTGCTCGTGCACACGTGTGGCGTAGCGCCACTTTAACCTACTGCACGTCTCTAATAGCCGGCGACTACCTGAGCGCGCTGGGCTGCCGATCGCTGCCGCCTCATAGTGCGGTAGCGTGTTCACTGCGCACCGCTTTGCAGAAACGAAAGCAGCTCACTGTTGCGGAGTTGACGGTCGCGGGTACCGAGAAACCTCGCTGCATTGACGTTATCATGCTAACCGCGTGCGTACGGTACAGTAAAGGCCTGACCACACGTACCCGTCGCAGCGCGTCAGCGCGTGGCTTTACTGACGCGGCGTCGCGCGCTCTCCCTATGGAGATGGAGGGCGCGTGGAGGCCGCGTCAAAAAGCCACGCGCTGGCGCGCTGCAACGGCTACGTGTGGTCAGGCCTTAAGAGTAGAGCTGTTGTAACCATACTGCACGCTTTCATTAGGCGACAGCCCAAACGCGCCTCCGTCCGCTGTCAGGACCGCTAGAGCATCGCTTGCAGAAAGCTCGTCATCGTCGCGTTAACACTACAGCCTTCTCGCCGCATCTGTGCACGGTATGAAGCGAAGTGAGCGCAAGCGGCTCGGCACGGCGTGTACGCCGAGTAGGCGAAGCGCTGCACGCAATTAACTAACCAGTAGACCAGTAGAGTAGCCAGAAATTTTTTTTTTTTGGGGGGGGGGGGGGGGGGTTCGACCATACTTTATGTATGTTCGTGCGTGCGTTTGTATGTGTGCGTGCATATTACGCAATTAAAACTGAAAAATTTCGGGGGGGGGGGGTAGAAGCCCCTCAACCCCCCCCCCCCCCCCCATGGCTACGCCACTGCAGTAGACGATCGGCTCCCTGCTACCGTAGCGCGCTTAAAAAAAAAAAGAAAAAAAAATTGCCCGCGTATCTGCGTGCTTCGCCGCAAATGTCGTCGAAAGACGATAGTCTTCTGCCGGCCGTACTACACTGTTTTGCCTTGCCTCAGACAGCGCTTTCCCTATGTTGAATCGGCCGCATCTGGCTGGCCTTGATAAAATAGAAGAGGCGCTGCGTGAGACATGGACGCCATCTGGCAGTGCTGTCGAGAAACATCAACTTGTGCAGAACCCAGCAGCAACATATCGTCGGCCGAGGGCTTTTTCGTGCATAGCGTCGCTTTTTGAGCGCAGCCTAAGAAACGCTGGAATCTTCATAATTACGTATCTATGTATTTTCTTATAAAGAAACATACCAGAGACTACTTATTTATTGACGTTGCTCCTCAGACATGCGTAACATTTGCTTTTTTGATCGACAATGCTCACAAGTATGAACAAAAATACTTGTGCAAGATGGCTGGGCGCTCAGAAAGCGGTTAAACTTTGGCCGGGTGGCTGAATCGTGTGACGTGCCGACAAACAGAGAAACAGACAGACAGACAGACCAAAATTTCTCCGTTTAAGTATCCCAAGAAAGACTACCGTCTTTAAAAACTGCAGTTTTCGTAGCAGATCGCGGTACACACTTATCACGCAGACCGCCGATTATGTCCGTTTCGTCGCTGCGTCGGCTGCTTATCCCGCACTCCGCAGTAGTTTCGAAATGCTCCTTGAGGTCGCCACCGCGTGGCATCGGACGGTCGTGCGAGAGTACCAATCATTTCTGAACTATGGCAAAAAGAAATGGCTTTGCGGTGGGCACTTGAGGCAATATTTGCTGTGGCATGTATTTATTCCTTTTTTAGCGGCAATGGCGCACGTAAAGGGATGCAAATTGGTACTTGGTGGTTAATGCATACTACGTTTAGTTAATGCATACTACCAGTGGCTGGGTGGCAAACCGGGCCCGTGCCCCCCCCCCCCCCCCCCGCCTCGATATTTTTTTGCACCATAGCATAGGGAGCACAAAATGACACTCGACCTCATTTGCCTGCTCGGTCCCCCACTTCAGATGGAGGTGCCTACACCCCCCCCCCCCCCCCCCAAAAAAAAAAAATTCTGCCTATGCCTCTGCATACTACGTGCTTATTTTGTGGGCTTGCTGCCTCTGAATAAATGATTATGCAAACTGAGGGAACATTAAACTGAATTAAAGCTAAATTTTCTTCCTCTGTGTGTATCATGAAAAGCCCGTGCATGCTCCAAACACAGAGGTAGGAGCTCCAAAAGCAGATTTTGCCTGCTCCAATGGCTGCTCCAAAATGGTGGAAGGCATTTCCACCACTGCCATCTCTACTGTCCTGGCCACGGCTTTCATCTCCACCACGGGGAAACTAGCCGATGCGGCTGACGGAGGTGAGGTCGCTGAGCGTACCGCTTTTCACAAAAGTATACCCGGCGCCTCCACCACAATTGTGGCAATGGAACGCAATTATTTACAGAATGTAAAATGAATGCAGAGGTGCAGCTTGGAGCTAACAGCAGTTCACCGAGCCACTCGCGAACAAGTGCTGTTCGGTTCTCATCTTCTTCATCTACTCTGCGACAGCATGTTTCACTATGTTTGTCATTTCTATTAGAGATTTGATGTCAGATTTAGAAAAACATATCTACACTGATGTGTAGATAATTTTACATAAGACACAAGGGCAATGCCACCAGAGGCTGTTAAACCGAAAAAAAACTTGTATATGGCGACGTGAATTAACTAGGTGATGTAATGTCGAACGCACAAACCAAACTGTTCTCATGTGCATGCATTGTACTGTTTAGTTGTTAAAGATACAAAACAACAAAGTTAACAGCCCAATATGAAGGCAACAAAACTCATCAGTACTATAGCTTATAGAGTGACTGAAATGGAAGCGCCGATAGTGAAGTATCGTTTTTACTTTAAGGTTATGTTTAAGCACAAGTTGACTGCGTGGGGTACCTTACGAAAAAATGCTTCGTCTAGTCTGGCTGTGTAGCTCACAGACATATTTATTAACTTATTAAATAAATCAAAGAAAACATGGTGCGAGGACAGTTGTATGAAAGCTGGGCTGCTGGCTAGAGATACATGGGCCGTATGTTTAAGACCTTTGATTTAGTTGGGCAGGAAACTTGAGGGAAGGCAATACATTTGTGTGAATCATTTAGTGTGCCAGTGGTAACAGTAAGTGTGCATGTACTACTGAAAGCTAAATTGGAAGTAGTAAAGCATGTATATATAAATTATTGACAGACGTGTGTGTCAGTCCAGTTAAATTTAGTTAACACAGTTATTAATTGGAGAATGTCATTTATGATATATCTACATGGTTTCTCGTCACAGAATTCTAGAGAATGCGGTTACTGATTTTGGGGCGTGCCAAGCACTATGAAATTGAACAGACAACACAAGGGGAATGAAATACGGGCTCGTTTTCCTTGTTAGACACAACCTACTGAAGCAAATTGTTAATGTAGCCGAGGTAGGGGCGAATATCTTAGTTTTAACTGTAGTGGGTTATTTATGACAAATTCAAAGGAATTAAAATCAATGAAAGAGACACTTGCTGCTGCCAGGGACTGTAGATACAACCTGCGGATAGTGCACGTAATGCTGCACCAGTAGGGGCTACGACAGCGGTAGTTGTCCCATCCTTCCCCTTAAGCACCTCGTGTGTAATCCCAGCGGTGCCTGCTAGTGCCACTTGTCGCCATTGGCAACTGGCCAATGAACCCTCATATACTACCTGAAGCCATCAAGTCTGCTGTGACAAGACCCTAGCTATGAAAGGACGAAATAAGTGAGGTGAATTAAGGGCTCATTGAATTGAAGACACTTGTAGTGAACAGGACGAAGCCTGCATATCAAATGACTTTAATGCAAGAAGGTTGGTTTTTTGAAGAGTTTAAAACTGGGCATGTTGGCAAAACATACCCAAGATTTAAAACCATGCAACAGCAGCACAGGTCACACAAAAAATAACACAGTGCTCAATATTTCTTGTACCCTCTGGTGTTCTTACACTTCTATTAAATCTTGAGCTATCTTGAAATCTTCACATTCACGATGAAATACAATAAAATTGGCACGTTATGATCCACTGTGCACATAGACCACACTTTGATTTATTATTGCGATAGCAATTATATGGACACTCGGCTGGTTTTCGGCGTCGGCGTCGCCGTTAGCGCCGCCGTTAGCGCCGCCGTCATGTCCCGTATATGTATATGTATTTATATATTTATAAAAGCCACAAAGAAAAATAATTCAGAAAAATGTTTCCGACGCGCGGCATCGAACCGGGTACCTCTCGCTCTGCAGCGCGCGACGCTAACCGCTCAGCCACGAAGGCGAACGTCCTTCAACGTTCAAACGGCGAGCTATTTATATACAGCGAGTTTTCAGCGTGTTTTCAGCATTACCAGCGAGATGGCGCAAAGGCCGCGCTCGGTGGGGTTTAGCTGGGCGGGGCTTACCCGTTCGTCGCGACGCGTGCTCTCAGGCGCGGGGGGGGGTGGTAGATGCCCGTGCGCGCGCGCGCTTATCTCGCGGTGGGGAGAATTGGTCTTCGCCCCAACATTGCGCTGTAGTTACCGGGCGCGCGAAGGTCACTTCGCTCGCGGCAGTCCTCCCGTTTGCGAAAAGAACACGCTTTTCAAACACAGCGAAGTAGCAACTGTGACACTTGTGAGTTCGCGCTCGTCTGTACCTGTGAATACGTTTCGTGCGTCGTTTTTGTTTGAGCAGCGCGTTAAGTGTCGAGCTGTGAATGTTTTTAGTTCGCTCTCGTCCTGTGCGTGTTGTTTTCGTGCGTCATGTGTGCGTGAGCAGCGCGCTGCACGTTTCGACCTGCTTGCCATTCGTCGCTTGGCATTCCAATTTGTTGCTATCGCATTCATTGCTTCGCCTTGTGGCGAAACTGTGACTTTTTTATTAATGTAATGAGAGTGCTGATTGAGTTTTCTGTGCAAATTACTTATTTGGCAAGCTGTGTTTTTCATCCTCTTTTTTAGTACCAAGGTGTAGGAAAGCTTGACATAAAATACATAACTGCATTTGTCTGCAGAATTGATTACTCCACTCATATTTGCTCTTAATGCATCCTGAGCTCATCGTTCAAGGTCAAATTTTAGTATATCAACATAGATCTGCCTTTAGCTATCGTGTTTGGTATGTACTACTTCTGTACTGTAAAGCATCTCTTGTGCAGAAGTTGATGGAATGTTTTTTATGCATGTACCCAGTGTAGACGACTGACTGTTCAAAGGACTGAAAGCAATGGAGAGCTTGCTGTGAAAGATGGGAGCATTCTTCCATAGGTTTGGACAAGTCCATATTAAGCGGTAGGTATTTGTTTCTATGTCTACAAATGGGCAGTTCAGATATTTTTGACCAATTGTGAAATGAAGTGGAGAAGAGTAGCTTGGGCTTGTTGGTACATAATGTAAAATAGTGCACGCTTAGACAATGACAGAGTAAACATCATGACGCAAGCACTATCAGCTAATGTTTATTTGAAATAGCAGAGAAATATGTGAGGTGAGTGTTACACCGGCATCACTGCAAACAATCTGAAATCGGCACTAAGGAATGTAAGTTGCTTTTCAGACAAACTAACAGAAGGCGTGCAACACACCCCTTGCCTAACCTCTCAATCATTTCGGCTCCTATTGTCTCAAGGTCTGCGTTTTCTTTACTCTTCAGAATCCCATCAACTTCATCAAATTCAGGCTTAACATCCTCACATGCTATAGTGCATAGCTAGAAGACCCTAGTTTGCAACGGTCTTCTCTCGTCTTGTGGAATGGCTAATGTAGAACATTTCACAACGCAGTGTGATCCAATACACAGCATGATCAATACATCTAACAAACGTAGATGTATGTTTCTTTGAGAATGTCACCAGCCACTCCGTCCCAGGCACACTACTATTGCAAAGGCTGAAAAATTTTTGAGGGGCACTAAACAAAACAGGTACGTCAACGTGACCAGCAATCTCTTTCAGATTATTCGCAACATCATGCATGTAAAGCGCTACAACAATGCACTCGATATTGCGGGAAGATAATTTGTGAAATAAACTTTCGACCACTGCTACCTGTAGATTACTCAGATAACCAGCTTCCAGCAAGTGACATCCTCGAAACAAAGACAAACGCGGTTTTTGCAGGCACATGATGCCCCGTGACAACGGCCCCTTTTCAGTTTTCGTATGTTTTACAGCATAGCATTATTTAATTGTGGCAGAGCCAATTTAGGTACATCTCTTGTTTGTGAGATGGTTGTAAAGCTTTGGTTGCAGTTTTATACGACATGCATGCAAGCATGCTTTTCCTAGGTTTGCATAATGGAAGAGCAAACATGCTTAATTGTGGCTGCAGACCACACAAATTATTGACAAGCAGTTGAGATCAAATAGGTGCGGCACTTTAGTTTGACCGCTCTTTGCCAGGAAGAAAGAAAAGGCATCTATTCCACACTGCACGATTTAGGACCCCTCGCCTTACTCTCAATGCAAGGGCTCCTTCAACTTTTAATAGCCCACAAAGTCACCAAAGTCCATGGCTGAGAACCTGTGTACTAGGCTTTTATCTAATATTTATGTTCATTGAATCGAACGCTATTCCACGCTTGCAAAAGCAAGGCATGTATTGGTTTTTCCATCGCTCCTGTTCATAGTGATTTATTCTTGGGTAAACTTTACAGTGGACAGTCTTACACATACTACCGTTTTAAAGGCCATTGTAAGGACCGAGTGGTGATTCGTCACGTTTGCGAGTGCGTGGCTCAACGGGACGGACGACAAGAGAATACGCACGTTTGACTTTCACACGACATTTATGAAGACAAGGGATTCAAGGGACGATGGCGAAGAACAAGCACAGACAAATACACACAAATTAATCTGAGCGTCCTAACCGCGGAATGTCTGGTGTAGGTTACAAAAAAAACGAAGTCTCACGACCTGTTGAGTGCGTTGTCTTGAGGGGGGGGGGGATCAGTCCACGTGCGGCGACGAGTCTCATCGAAGGCGAGCCCAGGCACGCAGGTGGCATGCGTCCCGCGCGCGGTCACGCCAGGAAGACAAGGCCTCCGTAAGGCCTTGTCTTCCGGCGCAAGCCCGATCACGGCCTTGCGCCGTCCCAGGTGGCGACGGTGTTCGGGAGCTGGTTATGCCCACACAGCAGGAGCCGCGCCCGGTGCCGGTAGCCCCAAGCAGGTACCTCGGCTCTCCAGGCCTCACCAGGAACAGGCAGGAGAAGCTTCCACGGACAGCGCCCTGGTCCGGCGTGTCCTCGATGGAGCCACCGCCAAACGTCTGCACCGCCAGGCAAGCACCAGGCCCTCGCCGAGCACGGCCAAGACGATCTCAAAGGACAGCGCCCTGGTCCGGCGTGTCCTTCCGCTAGCTTCCGCTCAACCCTCCGCGCGTTCCACACGCGCCTCTCTTCTTTTTCTTCTCTTTTCTTTTTTTCTCTTGTGCCGCCGCCGCGCGTGCAGCCTGACCCTGGCTCGCCTTGTCACCGTCTTCTTTATCGTCTTTGTCACGCGCAAAAGTCCTCAAAATTCTTTCAAAAGTTCGCAAACACACGAAATCCCCTAATAACTTTTGCCCATTCACTACAGCCATCATATTTGTGGGTGCCTTTCTTAACAATGACTCGAACTCTTGAAACTAGTGCTTGTAGCATTTTTTACTACGTGAGTGCCCGATGTTTCTAGATTTAGCATTTGAGCTTCTTGTTCAGGGAAAATTAAGATTTCTCAAGATAATGTTTCATTGAAGCCGTCACTGCACCTGCTGTTATAAACCTTGAGCGAACAATCCTTTGATGCTGTTCCTTTCGTCGCATTCCAGGCTGGTAGACAGGAGCATTGCTAACATGACCTTCCGTAATGCTATGTTGAAAATGTGTGTGCATTTTTCGACTGTTCAGGCACTTCGGAATAAGGCAACTTGATTGCTGGAAACTCATTATTTAAATAATCTACAGGTAACAGTGGCAAGAAGTTTACTTCACAAATCATCCTATCAGTGCGCCCGCACTGTCAAGCGCACTGACAGGAGACTTAATGTTGTTGTGGCTTACGTGCACGAGATAGCTCTTAATCTCATGAAAATTGTTGGTCGCTTTGATGTATCTGTTCTGTTAAGTGCCCCTCGAGAACTTTTCAGCCTTTGCAAAATTAGTGTGCTTGGAAAGGAGACGCCGGTTACATGCTGAAAGTAACAGATCTATCCAAGTTTGTTTCATGTGCTGACCATTCAGGTTATCTGATTTCGCTGAATTGTAGAATGTTCTACAGTGGCCACTCTACTTGGTGCTTTAATGGTCATTTCAGAGAGCGTTGTGGCAATGAAGAAAAACGCAGACGGTCCTATAGCCTATGCAATTTGGCTCGTGTGAATGTCAGCATGAATTTGATGAATTTGACGTGATTGTTAAAAATGAAACAAAGTTTTTCCTGAGGTAACTGAAGCCGAAATGATTGAGTGGTTGGGCACACGGTGTGTTAGCACACCTTCTGTTAGTTTGCCCGAAAAGCAACTTGCATTCCTTTGTGCCGATTTCAGATGGTTTGCAGTCATGCCTCTGTGACATGCACACTCACCTCACCCATTTCTGTACATACGTCTTTGTCTGCTGTTTCCAATGAAGATTTGTTATAGTTAGCACTGGTGCCGTGTTGCTTTCTCCATCCCTGTCAATACGTGCGCTATTTTGCTCACCCAGCTGACAAACTTATTGCACCTATTTAGTGAGGAACTCCAAAACAGGAAACAGTATGGAACAGCAAGTGCTTGCCATATTGTTCAAACACACAACGTTGCAACTTGCCTGCAGCCTAGTCTGCACCTTAACAGCTCTTGCAAACAGTTGCGAAGTTGGACACACTTCACCTTGTTGTTCTGGGTTGCAGAGAATGTGGCCAGTTGGACCAGTGTGATGTGATGTGTACCCAAAAGAAATGTCATCTGAATGGTGCTCACCATTTATACACTTGAGCTCAAATAAATAACCAAGGCTATTATGCTTTAATATAGCCTCTACAATAGAAATCTCGCACTTTTTGTATGTCGCATGCTTTGTGCCGCTTAGAAATTGCCCCACTTGTCACTTGTACCGATCCTGTCACTCTCTTGTCATCTTTGAATGACACGAGCTTGTTTTCTGATGGGCTCGGGAACTCGGTAACGTTGTTAATAAAGTTGCGCCCATGGCAGTAATTTCATAAGCGTGTTTACAGCCTCGCAGGCGTCTGTGCTGTAGTTGTTACTGCGGTCACATTCGTTGTGCTCCTTCGGTTCTGTTTGCATTTCCTCTTTAATAGTATGTGGCTCTGCTCCGTTTAGAGATTAGTCTTTTTTTTCCTAGATTCATTACAGAAACCCCTAGACAACAAATTTGAAACATAGCTCACTTATAGGTGATGTCCGTTGCTCTCGGAGTGAAACTTAAAACACAGAGCGAAAGTTTTGTTCCTGAAATGGTGGAAAAAAGTCCTTTCTAAATTTTGTTGATGATATATGATATCAATATCTGCTCGAGTAAAGAGGAGTGGGTGAAAGCATGCCTGAGCTATGCCTTGCTAATGGCTGCAATTGACTGCACTTTCATGTGGGACAGCCACTCAAAGATGGGCCAACAATGACTCGCTAGAGTGATTTCTCGTGTCACTGTCTCTTATTAAGATGCCTTCTTCACCTGCTTTTTTTATCATATATTTTTCACACTTCCTCGATGTAAGTAAGATGCTCAGAACTAATGAAATGAGTGAAACTTTTTTCCATCAAGCCGTCCAGCTAACTACTTTTCAGTGTGCAGTTCCATTTTCTATAAAGCACTTCAAAAACTTTTCCATGAAATACATACAATGCACGCTCCCTCATTCTGTGAAGCAGTGTGAAGCAAAAGGGCATCTGAGCTTCTCCGGATTTTTAATCTTTGTAGTGCATGTTTGCATGCTTCTGGGTGTTTTGTCACGTCGGCTGCATTACTAAGCAACCGAGCTCAAAGTTGCCATGAACAGAAGAAAAAAAAACGCCATGAGCGAGAACAAGTAGGACGTGTAGTTTATTTTGTTAGTGGTTGTTTTGATCTAGTGCTTCGTTCTATACAAGTTATACCTGACTCTGAACATGACAATGAAACTATTGCTTAGGAAACTAGGTAGCATGTCAGCGTCAGTGTCACAGAATGCAAAATGCTCCTGGGAGGTTGTGTAGCTAGCTTTTCTGCATACTGCAACAGTACATGGAATAAGTCAGTGGAGAGCAAAGCCAAGTCCCCAATAATGAAAGCAGGAGCCTCTGCGACATTGATTCCATTGTGAGGCATTGAGTTTCTCGAGCCTGACGAGCAGGGGCGTGTGTGGCCTGTGAACCCCGAATGGAATGTGTTATGTTTAATAATGTGCTACACAGTATGCTGCAAGAGAAAGTTGGGTAGCATCGACGTGCTTGCCGTGAGCTTATGATGCCGTCTATGACACTCATTGTGCATTTTGAGTTAACTTGTGAAAACATGAGTGAAGGACGATTCGCAACACTGTCCACCCGCAACTCCCTGGCATGATGTGGGAGCGGAAACAAACTTTGTTCCACATGTGCACCTTAGCAATGGCTCATTGCTTATGTTCTGCCTTGCTTATTTCATGTTGCATGTGTCTTGTCTTGTGCAGAAAAATTAAATGTCACAGAACGTGTTTTAATCTCCTCTTTAACCCTTTTAATTTGGCACTTTTGATAATAACTAACACCCCTTCTAAGCCAGTCTCTGTTGAAATCTGTTCATGGGCATGCACGTGGCCAACAGTTAGTGTGCAAAATCTTATTTTCACTTTTACGTTGCTTTCTCACTTTCAAGATCACCCTTTGCTTGAGCAGTTACATATGTCTGATCTCAGTATGATAATCTAGCATTTCAGCTGAACTTAATATCTCCCCTTGGTGTCTCTTTAATGTCACCTGCACAGAAGTCATTTGGATTTTATTTATGTGGACATTACATTTCACTTTACAGGGGTTTTGGGGCCCTTTCCTTTTATGAGTTTGGGCATGCTGCAGATGCATCAAAATTTAAATCCTTCTGCTGTGTGGCTCATTTGTTTTTGCAAGGTAGATGCAAAATTCAATTTTGGTAAAGATTGCCTTCTTTCTTTTGGTTCAAGTGTTTTGATCTGTTTTGTTCCTTCTCTTTTCAGACGAGCCATGGTGCGAAGTTTATTAGTACAGTTTGGAAGAATAAACCTCATCTTTGTGCGTTCAGAGCAGCTGGAGGTTCACTGTTTACTTGACAAGAAGTAGTATGTATAATTGCTTCCCACCACACCTATATACTGTTTCACACTTTGTAGGAAGCACAGTGAATGCTACAACCTTTGCTGAAAAATTTGTGTGCCCACTAGTTCATTTTGTTGCTTTACAGTCACCATTGTGCTTAACTTGACACCACACTGTACACGAAAAGCTGTAATAATAGGTGTGTGGTGAAGAAGGTTATGGTGCTTTACATGCAGCTACCACAATGTTTGACTGATGCCAGCGGAAGCTTCTAGCTTGCTGCGAAAAAGTTGTTAGACATCACGCAGTGATGGCGATGGAAATTTCCACTTGACGTTAACACAATAGTTGTGAAAAGACATGCATGTACACATTGCCCATGACAGACTAGAAAGAAAAATAATGGGTGCCAACCAAAAAGGTGTTGTCAAAAATAAAATGACGTTTCGGCTTCCACATGGAAGCTTTGTTCACCTGAAACATCATTTTATTTTCGACAACTTTTTGGATGGTGCCCATTATTTTTCTTTGTACATTGTCATTACATACCGACAAGACGAGATTTAGTCAAATTCTCAAATTTACACATTGCCCCTGTTGAAACGTTTTTATATTTGGTCGGCCAATTCATTTATTGAGCGGAACAGCAATATATCTTCTTCGAATTGCCAGACTCTTTGTAATTGGCATCCAACAATGTTTTCACCAAAGCTTCATCATGATATTTTGTCAGACCCACGACTTCATGAAACCAAACCACATACAATTTTTGTATGTGGTGCCAGAAAACTTCAGTGAAAATAATAGACCAAATATAGTGACACTTGTAGCCTCACATACCTTTTAACGGGGGAAAATGTGTACACGCATGTCCTTTCTCATGACTATTGTGTTAAACATCCAGTCTAAATTTTACTCACCATCACTGCATAATGTGTTTGTTCTCTTGTAACAACTTCTTCATCGCAAGTAGCAGCCGCTGCTGGCATCAGTGCATAACCAAGCGGTAGCTGCATGTAAAGCACCGTGACTTTCTTCCCCATGCAGCACCCATTATTAGAACTGTTTAGGTACAGTGTAGTGTCAAGGGGTGCACATTTGTCACTGTAAAACAACAAAATGCACTATTTGGCACATACCATATTCCTCATTACATACAAAATTCAAAGGAGACGTTACATACAACGTCTTCAAAGAGACATTATGTAACACAGTGTAAAATAGCACAAAAACACGGACACAAGCGAGACGACAACACAGGCGCTACAATAGCGCCTGTGTCGTCATAGCGCTTGTGTCCGTGTTCTTGCGCTACTTTACAATGCATTACGGACTAGCTTGGCTTTCCGTATTACGTAACACATTCCTAAGGTGTCATTACGTACAACGTTTCTAGGAGACATTACGTACGCCATTCCTAAGGTGGCTTTACGTACAACATTTCTAGGGGACAATACGTATGCCATTCCTACGGAGGCGTTACGTACAAGGTTTCTGAAAGACATTACGCACAACATCCCTAAAGAGACTCCGTTTAAGGAATTTGCTATAATTTGGAAAAGGAAAAGTGATCGGCACCTTTTTACCTTCAGCTTTTTACGTAAAGAGGGGTCCAGATTTTTAACAGTGTACATCAGATGCAGTTCTGTGTATGCAAGAGGTTCGGTCAACAAAATGCGGAAGTCCGCGCATCTCGCGCTTGGATTCAGTCGTAAACGTGGCCTCCGCGAATGCTCCGACTGTGCGCTACCGGAGGTAATCACAGAGGCCACGACACCAAAACAGATACGCTAAGTGATGCAGAAGTGCCTATTGACAACCGCATAAATAAGAGGTTTGTTTATTTCTAAGGCACATTGGATCTTCATATAGTACTCAGTTAAAAAAAAAAGAGATCCTGTCATAGGTCATAAGATAATCGAAGTATTGCTTGGTGCGAACAAATCTACTGCAAGAAGTCTTCCACGCCGTTGCACGTCATGTGTGAAACGGTGTTGAAGGCTTCCACCTCTAAAAAAAACAAGAAACAAAAAAAATAGGGAAAAGTAGAGCTCACCTGCAATTAGCAGGATCGTCTCTTTTCAAAAAGGGCAAGTTCCAGTGACCCGTGCACTGAGATTTGTTTGTGAAGAAGGTTGCCCCCCACGGTGCGCCTTACAATCATACCGTGATTTGCCACGTAAACACCAGTAATAATCAGTATTAAAAGCAGATTGCAAATAAAAGCTCATTTCCAACTACCCTATTCTGGCAAACAGACATTTTAGCATCGTATAAATGGAATTGTGCACCAGGTATCATGATAATGAAATAATGTTCACATGTCAACTTCGTACAGCATGCGGTAGACGTATGAAACAGCACATGGTTCGTTAATTTGCGATAGGGTCTTGCGCTGACTGGCGTGCTTTCCTTTCTTGCTTGGATCATGCCGTAATGAAATCAGTAATAACATAAAAAAAAGAAAAAGCACGAATTTAGGAAGCTCTAAAAGGGGGTTCCCAGAAGTAAACCATCATGAATGACAAAAGGTACGTGTTTGCCTCGGGGAATATTAGGTGGTTTCACTGTGGAAATCTGAAATGGCCGCCTGGAGCCCACCCTCAAAGCTTAATTTTTTTCTTGTTTCATGAATTTTTTGCACATGAATATCCATTAAATCGGTAATTCCATTGCACCGGCCTATTGGATGCGATGAAATGATTTTACCACGATACCTCCTAATGGCTAAAAAAGTGCGAATGCTATCCTGGAATGTGGTTGCTGTCTTGAACCACCACTCTTTAAAAAATGGAGCGACCCTCGCTGCATTAAGGGAGAAACGGCGATGTCCCCAATGTTCGTCTTCAAATGGAGGAACGGTTTCTCCCTTTTGCATGGAGGAACGGTTCCTCCCTCGTCAAAATCAAGATGGCTAGCACCAAGTTAGCGAAGCGATTAGGCATAGCGAGTTCATCGATTCTCGACTGATGAAGAGTATACGGCACCGGTAATCACGAAAAACGGTCCCGCTGAGCATAATATCGAATGACACGACAATAAAATCAAGCAGACAAACCTGTGGCGATGAAATCCTCCCGAAACGGAACGACGTCTTCCACGCGTTTACGGCGCAATAGGCCCCGAGATGTGCCTCCGCAATGCACACTCGACCGCAGAAAAACAATTCCGGCGCAGCAGTGCATTGTTTCGATAAATAGATGTTCAACAATATGTAAGTAGGTAGAGCTATGAGAGTGCCACAGCCGTGAAGTAGGTAAAGTCCCTAGATAAACTAAAGTAGCGCCAACCGCGCCCCTTCGCCTCTGCCTCATCTCCCAGCAGCTGCAGCAGCGTCTCTATGGTGTCCGCCAGGAAACTGCCGAAAGCACGGCCGGCCGTGGAGGAAGGCATACCCTTTCACAAGCATACCCTCTCCGGGTGCACGGGAGAGGGTATGCACAGAGGACGGACAAGATGGCGCTTGCACTACCAAGGACAGGGGAGAAGAGGAGCCTGCACACTGACACTTATGGCGTTACTTTAGTTATTCTAGGGACTTTAGAAGCAAGCGGTACCTGGCGCCATCTGGAGAAACTAAACGATACTAAAAATTTTTTTTTTGATGTGGGGACGCACTATACAACGTCTTTATGGCAAATAGTTGTCTAGTCGGACCCATTCATGTATGACTCAAGGAAACCGGAAGGCTGATGCAGCGCATTTACATGCAGCGCATTTATATACACCTTACGTACACTATTTGTAGGTCTGCGAGACACACAGTACACCGGCACTCAATGAATTCAATACACAGTTTATTCACTCGCGTATAACCACAGCCGCGCACACACAGACGTGTTTACACATACCCTTCACGAACCGCAGACGGTTATATACTCCGTTTCACAAGCTGTTGGCAGTGCAGACAAAGGTAGAGCTCTCTCGTCCAATCAGGGCTGTGTGAGCACAGCAAATTGTCCCTCAACTATTTTAGCAATCCAGAACTATTTTGCACACTACGAACGCATAAAGTGACAGTATGGTTAGGATTGATGTTTTAAAGCGTCCAATGTGTTTTAATAATTCGTGAAATTAATAGAAAAAGCCCGCATGGACGCGGATGAGCGGCGGCTTGTTGTGGGGTGGTGATGCGCCGCTTTTCGGCAACATAGCGTCGCCCGAGTTGGTCGTGTGTCTGCAACGCGTCCCACAAACTGTCGCCGGTGAGCCATCCATCGAGTGTGCGTGATTTTCCCAAGCTGGCGAAACAGATAGCTTTAAACGCTAGCGCTTCGCATCGAGTGCGGGGAAAGTGCAAGGTTGGATTCACTCACCAAGAGGACGGAAAACCCTATCCAGGTGAGCTAGCGAACGCTCTATCGGTGGAAAGCGCTGGCGGGGAACGCGCGCAGAGTCCTACCACCGAACAATCGCTTTATTGGAAAGGTCGTGATCGGGTGAAGAAGCTGGACGATTTTGACCTGAGCGTCTTTCGATGGGTGGTGTACGTCGTTTTTGAGAGAGGTGAAATTCCAACCATCGACAAGGTGGTGCAGCGTTTCGAAGACGACGAGACGCTACCTACCGTGTCCACAACGACGATGCAGAAGCAGCGCGGCTTCAAGTACAAGGAATGCTCTCGGAACGCATTTCTCATAGAAGCGAGGCGCATTGTGCAAAGTCGCCGCCGGTTTCTGCGGAGCTGCAACGCCAAATACAAGTTGTGATGAGGACGATGAGATGTGAGCCCTCCTAACGGCCTCATGGCAATCATTGCGGGGTGCGTACAGGACGGGATCGTTCAGTACTGTTGCAGTGAGAGTAGCAAACATAAAAAACAAAAAAAAAGAACATTTTCTATGTCGGAAAATAAAGCATCGGATTGATTGATTTCATGATTCGCTCGTTAATTGACTCAGTGATTCGCTTAAATTGATTGATTGAATGATTAAAGTAAATACTTTTTTCTGATGTGACGAAAATTCATAGGAACAAGTCACGCTAAATATTAATAGACAAAGCCAGTTCCTTCGGAACGGAAGTCGGCCCGTCCAAAAATAAACAGAACAGGTCAAGACGGGGCCAAGCGCCACCTGCTACAAAATTAAAAAGTTAATTAGTATAGTACACATTTTTCCACGCAGGCGGGGCCACATGTCAGATTCACGGAAGCGACATTCGCGTAGGAACACAATTATGTAGTGCGCTCTGTCGTGATTGGCTGAGGGCGCACGTACCTTCCACTGTACTGCCAACAGCTTTTGTGAAACGGAGTATAGACACTGAATTGCGACCGACCTGGTGGCACAAGGACCACGTAATGTTTGGTCAACACTTCTACATTCCATGGCTGCACCAAAAGATACACAGACGTAATTATACTGTATCTATCCCTTATCCACGATCAGTAGTTAATCAAAAGCTGCATAATAATGAACGTGATAATTTCAGAGCTCATTAGGTTCCCGCGAAAACGAAAACCGCGCATACTATTCCGACGACGTTTTGAAGGTTGCGCTATCTCTCGATAACGACCACAGATGAAATTTCTCTCCCTGATTCCTTTATTTTTTATTGTTACTCTTGGAGGGCACAGCGCGCAGGCCAGATTTAAAGTGACTTTAGCCAGATTCGGTCGCCTTCGTCGAGTCGACTTCGTTGAGTGGTTTGGAGTTAACAACTGTTAACATTCTATTACGCGTTGACCACAAGTATGACGATAAGCCATGGATTGATTCAACTGCTGGCCCTTCAATGACAATGCTTCTGAGGCTGTAACGGCCGTCTCAGTTCTGTATACGCACGTTACAACGCGGGTCGTGCAATAGCAACAAGACATGATGGCCTCGCACCAGACCGTGTTCTTTCGTGAGCGATGCCAGTGGCTCTTGGCGTCATGGCAGCTCGATGAATTGAGGGGAGGAACTAGCACTACACCGCGCAAATTATGGAAGGGAACGCTACTCATACTACGTGTTCTATAATATTTTAGTACATAGGCTGTACCTACATGCTACTCTGCTACAGATACGTCACGGTATTCGCTTGGCGTGTCAACTTGCTGTCATTGTGCAACTGTGTTGGCGCTGTGGCGGTGGTTACCATTACTTTGGATTTGGAATACTTTTTTCCCAAAGGTGAGTGCGAGTCTTAGTAATTACCTGCTGTGCACAGCTGTCACTAGAAAAGCATTTTGGTTGAGTTTCGCACGCCAAAGCAGAATCCCGTGGACGAGCGAGACATACTGCACGCGTGCATAATTTCATCCTAACTCCCAGTGCTGTCATGCGTAATTCAAAACGCATGCGATTGAGAATTTCGGCTTAAATGACAGAAGTCATTGGTTTATTTTTTCAAAAATGTGCAATTCTGTTGCAGTTGAACGGTTCTGATGTTTGTAACCCAGTCTGGGAAATAAACGCTCGGTGGCACTTTGCTGCCCATTTCCCTGTGTGCTTTCACCTGCCGTGGTAGCTGGGCCGTTGGGTGTCGCGTGACTGTGCTCGAGGGCGTGGGTTCGACTCCCAGCCACGGAAGCCGGATTTCGATGGGGGGCAAAATGCAAAGAACACCCGTGTGCTTATGTTTGGGTTCACGTTAAAGAACTTTAGTAGGTCGAAATTCATCCGCAGTCCCCCCACCACCGCGTGCCTTCGTAACCACATGGTGGTTGCGGCACGTAAAACTCTAGCAATTATATATTATGGTGCTTTCACGCATGCATTGTGCAGTGGCATCACGTTTCTGGAATGTTGAAAAAAAGTAACTTTGATGCTTCTTAATATTCCTTCTTGAATTGATGAGTGCTATAAGTGCCGTGCAAAGCTAAAAACGCTTACACTTACCAAGTATGTCGAAGCCGAAAAAACATATATTATTTGTGTACAGTCTAAGGATGTTCAATAAAGCAAGACTGTTTGTGGAGCAGCACTTATTGTATACGTGACAATGTCATGAGTAAAGGAGCACGAGGCACGCGCCCAACGATGGAAACGTCCGATGGTGTGCGGCGCATGGAAAAGTACCTGATGGTATGCGCCCCTGCCACGCTCGCGCACGCGATTGGTCGGTGAAGAGCGCGTGGCTCGCGACCCGAGCCGTGGCGAAAGAACCCATGAGAAGGAACGGGGATTGTCTGTGGGACACCGTTCGAGGCAGGTCGAAGAAGCCAGCGTTTCACGGGTGAAGACGGCGGCGCACAGTAAAAAAGTTTACACCCTTAAGGGTGTAATTATTTTGTCCCAGGGGCAACACCCTTTGAGGGTGTTTAGAAACACCCTAAACGTAGGGTGTTTAGAAACACCCCTTAAAAATGTAGGGTGTAACGAAATATTACACCCTACTTTGATAGGTGTTTGTGAACACCCCTAAACTATGGGTGTTACAATAAGCTACACCCGTTCGAGTGGGGTGTAATAGACAAAAACACCCTTGAAAAGGTGGCAGTAAAAGGGGCAAGCACATACGATACTTCCCAGTCAGCCCCCCTTGGAGCACTCCAGACATCAGCGTGTATCCAATCCTTTCAGGTGCACCCTAGAAAGAATTCTCCTGTTAAGGAGATGATTCAGAAATGTGCAATCCCTTGACAAAAAATGGATTTATCAAAAGTTTCAAAAACTGCAGCAGTGCCCACATCAGTGTGGCTGTCGTCGACTGTCTTGGCGCTGCCACCAAACAGCTGTAGCTGATACACAAGCAGCGATTCTCCGTAACAACTCATGCAACATTATAAGGACTCAGAATGTCGTTTTGTTCAGCAGGACTCCATATTATGTCTTTTTTGGGAAAGTACATGAGTGTAGTAGAAGACTGTGCACATTGCTGAAATGAAACTTTTCCCACCTACTCAGAAGCAATGGATTGTGGCTGCAACAAAAACGGGTGAGCAATCTGACTATGGCTTGCACGCTACAGTTCATACTAAATGTGATAATATGTAGGAAATGCATCTAATAGGGACGGTATGATCACGACCGCACTGCACAAACATGACCTGCAGCACAGCAGTAGAATGAAATTTTACATAGGCGTGCTCAGCCAAATTTTAAGGATTATCCCTTTCCAAGCAGACAACAGAATCATTGGCAATTTAATGAAATATGAGTATTTATTTGTTTTAAAAGAAATCGTCACAATACTAAAAGCTTGTCATAAAACTCCAAAATAAATTCCAAAACAATATTCGATACACTGATTTTACTGGCAAGACTGGCAGTTTTGTTAAGCTAAAATTTCAAGAGCAAATGATCTCAGTTATTATAACTGCTGCAAAAAAAAGTCACAAAGCACCGAGTCAAAAACCACAAAGTAGAACAACTATGCAAGAGAGTGAGCTGTATTATTTCTAGCATGTGTGCGCTATAAACACTGCGAAAAGGCATGGCTACAAACTTGCTGCAGGCTTACTTACAGCCCACTATATGTAACAGTGTATAAACTTGGACATTACACAATCACAACGATTGACAAGGTTATGTAATTGGGGTTAGATTAACGTGATGTGATTGTTCATACACTTGCACATTACAAAACCACAGCTCTTCACTGCTGGTAGCACAATCCATCTTCATCTGTTCAGATGACTGGTTCCTTCGACAGCAGTGGGACCAGGCTGTTCTTTCTGTACAGTAAATTCGTTCCCGGAAACCTAAAATAAATACACAAGGAGCAATGACCAAACATTTTACAAAGAGTGTAACATACAGTATGACCAATTGGCTTCTTGGTTATATGTAGGTATAAATGAAGTGCATAGCCAGCATATTCAGTGGCATCGGACTCCACACAGTAACAAATGCAAAAAAAGGGTATGCTGCGGAATAAATGCAATAAGAAGCGTGCTGTGGCAGAACATTTTATACCTTTGATGCCGAAGATCTGAAGTAGCACGGCTAATTGCGCTAGTTGGTATCGGTTCATCTTTTAACTCAATAGGGGGCGCACACAGACACGGACACTAGAATAAGAAAACGCACGCAACACAACACCTGTTCTGTGTGCGTTTTCTTCTTCTAGTGTCCGTGTCTGTGTGCGCGCCCCCATTCAGTTAAAAGACGAAGATCTGAACTTTACCCTTTTAGCCTGCTCGCGCACCAATACAAAGGTATACAGCTCCTAGGCGATGATGCCCCATTAGCTTTACGCATCGACCACGTCTAAGTGAAAGTTGAGTTCTATGCATAAGTATGCATCCACATAGGCAAATGTGAATTTCTGCAGATATATCATGGTACTCATACGATGTGTTTCTTAAAGGGAATTCAATGCTATGCGCACCATATAAATATTTTATTTATTACACAAAACCACAATACCACTGCGCATAGACGACGGTATTCACATTCATCATATATTCAGTGCAGGTAACATGTAAAATTAAGTTATGTGTAGTTATGTGTTTGCTTGCGAATAAAACTGAAGTAGTGTTCTTCACGCGGCTCACATTGACACGATTATATAATGTAAGAAACTGCTCTCGCTCACTGACTATTGCATACTGCTAAATTATGGTCCTTCGTTTCAATGATCCTGGTTAGCTAAAAAAGCAGAACTCCTTACAAATGCAGCATAGGCTGTTTAATGGCTGTGCGGGGAAGAAGAGGCAGATATTCCGAGACTTAAAAAGCACCGATCACGAACCACATGTCATCGCAATAAAATATGAAAACTGAAGAAGCGGCGAAAGGTGGGCTAGTTGGTACAAAAGTTTAAATTTGACAAAACAGCGCAAAGACAGGACGAAGGAAGCTAACATGAGGACGGGCGCTGTAAGCTGTAAGCAGAAGTAGTAAGCTTCTCCGACGATCGCCAGTAACCAGAATCCTGAAAGCTATTGACCGGAATTAAGTAATACACAATAATCATTCGGTGAAACAGATTGTTTAAGTTGTTTAATTGTTTCAATGCCAAGATCCCGAAAAAAGCATTTGTGGCGACACAATCTGCGCACAATACCGCGCAGCATTCACTTTGCTATCAGGCAGCCCGGCGTGACACGACCACACGCTTCACTGCAATCGGATAAGCCGCAGCGCCACCGCAGCGTCACCCAAAAGCTTACGTCACCAGCAGTGGCTACAAAACCAGGCTGCCAAGATTGGACGCGCATCATTTTGTTCCACTACCTCTGTCGAGCGTAGCGTCAGAATGCTCTCCCGAAGCTGCTACTGTAGCTGAATAAGTGTTCGTTACGTTTTCATGTTGGGATGCGTCTTCCCGTCGACACGGCATCCCACACATTCTATATTTGATGTGTTCTTAATAAATACGCTGCGTAATCTTACATTTTAGTAGCAACACATGCATGCATATCGTGCAGTATGTATAACATTATCGCGAGTTTTGTGCAACAAAGAAAATATTGATATGCTTGACACAGCACAAATCCCTTTAACATCTGTAACGTATAACTAGAGAAATTACAATATCGGATAAACTATTAGGTTTGGCATTTATCAGAAAATGTCATTACAGGTGGTGGTACAAACTGCGTTTTATAATATTTCTACACGTAAAAGTACTTAGCGCAGTTAAAACACCGAAATGGGGTGAAGTGAATAACTCTTAATAACCAGAACAATGTAACGAAAGCTACACATGGTGGAAACAAACAGAATAAAATAAATTTTGTTCGAACGCCAGCACTTATGCTCATACTAGCGCTTGCACAGTTAAGGTATGGCTATTTGGTCACACACACAGTGAAAGATCCGTTCAAACACAAGTCAAGTTCAACGAAGGGCTCCACATGCACGGGTGCCGGCAGTATCGCGCAACCTACGTTGCGGATGAATGAAAACATCAGTACGAATTTAACGAAACGGAATGTATTAGCACGTAGGCGAGCTTCGCGAGGCGCACCTAACGAGAAGCAATATGCTGTGTTATCACCCACATGCATGAACCCGAGTATCACGGTAGTTTTAGCGCACAAAACGAACAGGGACGGAAAAGAACGACGCGGACACCACGCCCTTCGTCCTTTTGCGCGCTAAAAAAAAAGTGCACATGAATTAACACGCCCAAGCGTACGCGCCTTAGACATGGTTTACGCTTAGCGCTAACAGGCGCCATCCCCACTCAACTATTATTAAACCAAAATAGAGGTTCATCGCGAGCGCGGCACCAAACACCACTGCCAACAGAGAAGGGCGCCGCCACAACTGTGTTCAAATCCCTCGCCGAATCACAGCCGCGCATGCGCACTCTGCTTTTAACTCCAAAGAAAGAAAAGTTTGCCCGCACTTAACATCACACAACTTTGCCATCATCCCGATGAAACAATACACACAAATATGCTCGCTACGTAAACAAATGCTGACTTATCGTCCACTAGTTAAGAAAGACTCAGTTGACGGCGTTATTATAGCGCTCACGCAGTTAACAAAGCGCTGACGACAGCAACATGAGAGCGGTACATACCGTTTCACTTCGAGTGTTCCACGATATGAAGCTGCAGGCCTCCCCTTCAGTACAGTGCATCTTCCTAATAAGCAGCACTCGCAGAACACACAAAGGACGAGCACAGAGCGCAGGCACATTTCAAACAAAAACACACCGACTGCTAAACTCGACTAACCGAGAACGACGCGCACTACACCACCACACGCACAAAAACCGGAGACTATTTCGCAAGCGCATTCAGTCACGTGGTACATAGTCCCGCGCGCCCGCGCGCTGCGCACGCGCGGCGGTCAGCGCAGCCGAGGTTACCTAGGCGACGAGACCAACCGGCGCCTGCCGGCTGCCGGCGCCGACGAACGTTCGCTCCAGCCGTTGTTGGAATGCGCGGCCGCAGCTCTATTTTTGCGGCCTATTTCGTTATGCTTCTTTAACAGTGTATTCGAATCGCAGTGTGCATTGCGACGATGCTGTAAGGACTGCGCGGGCTACATGTCACAGCGCACGAATGTAATATTCAAGAGCAATATTTAGCGTAGCTTTACTTGCTTAACGTCGTGAAGACTGGTGAAACAGCGGAGCTAATGGCTTTTTGATGCACTTGGAGCCCGGCTCAAAATGCAACACGTCAATGCCCATTTTTAAGGGACGTGATCGCCCGTTTCCGTCGAGGTTATAATAATATCTGGGGTTTTACGTCCCAAAACCACGATATGATTATGAGAGACGCCGTAGTGGAGGGCTCCGGAAATTTTGACCATCTGGTGTTCTTTAACGTGCACTGACATCGCACAGTACACGGGCCTCTGCCATTTCGCCTCCATCGAAATGCGACTGCCGCGGCCGGGATCGAACCCGCGACCTTCGGGTCAGCAGCCGAGCACCCTAGCCACTGATCCACCGAGGCGGACTCCGTCGAGGTTATGGCTATGTCAACTGCGCGGAGGGTATTTTGCAGATGGCAGATGTTTTACCTCCAGCTTTAAGATCATCGCTCTTAAGGGGGGGGGGGGGGGGGATTGTGCGCAACATTACCTTGATTCGGGCTAGTTCACTTTTTCAGTATTCACAAGGCGCGCAAATGACAAAGACGAGAGGAACACATACAACAGGATTGGCCCTGATCCTATTGGATTAGCCACGCTCCTGTTGTGTCTTCCGTCTTTGTAGTTAGCGCGTTTTGAATGAACACTGTGTTTCGCTTGCATTACGTTACTTCCTACTTCGATTCGTTACTAGAACCGCAAGCAGCTAGTAGGACGGGCCTTGCTGGTATCAAGACGGTTCTTGTATACTTAATATATAAGCAAAACCTGCCCAAAAATTTCGTACATTTCTAGCCTTGTTCATTACACCCCTCAGATGAGGGTGTAAATGGGGTGTTACAAGGGTGTTTCACTTACCAACACCCATATTTTGAAAATAAGGGTGTAATAAGGGTGTTCATAAGGGTGATTTTAACGCAAACACCCGCATTACACCCTTAAGGGTGTAAATTTTTTTACTGTGCGGGTGCCGGGTCCGGAGGTGCTGCAGCACGAGTCTGGGTCGACTTCGGCGATGACCGGGAGAGGCCAATACGGACTTGAAGCATCCTCGTCACAGCGGGTCCCGGAGCACTCTCAACGCTCCACCTTCGCTCGCAGAACGGCTCGTGCCCACAGGACAGTCCCCGGAGAGTCGCGTCGTCAAATGTGCCACAACGTACTTGGAACGAGGGACCGCGGTGGCAGCTAGGCCTAACCCGTCCGCTTCCGTGTTGGCCATGACGACGACCGGGAAACAAGCAAGAAGCGGATCGGCAAGTTGCTGCTGAGCAACGACGACCGCAAGCGAGCATCGACGGCGAGCGCGACGCAGCACGGACGACAAGAGATCGACCGAGACGCCGCGACGACCGCCGCACAAGTAAGAACGTTTCAACTTGGACGCAACCGAGATGCCAGTGTGGCCGGACTGCTGTAGCAGTTATAAACGGAGTTTAGCTAAAGTAGGGAGACTGATTTCAGAATTCGTAGTATGAATTCGATTTTTTGAGTATTGTTGTATTTAGCTCAGGTGTATCTATTTTTGTGTGTGTGAATCTTTGTGCGAGGGTTGGCGTTGTTTGGTTTCATAAAATGTGTTTTCGTGCCACCTCCGACTCCCGTGTCTCTCTCAAATCCATCCTCTGCAAGCGCTCCCGAGATAATTCGTGACAATTAAGTGGCGAGCCTGTGCCAGGATTTTACCATCTTTTGGCCCAGTCACTTATCGTCGGGGGTTGCAGGGATGGATTGGGAGAAGGTATTAAGAGTCATCAGAGAGCAGAAGCTCAATAAGGAACAAGGTCTAAAATTTATTGAGGAAGAGAAGGACCGTGTTCAAAAAGAGTGGGAGAATGAGAGGGAGGAGCGCAAAGCCAAACACGAGATAAAACGTGCCGAACTAGAGGCAAGATGCGCCGTAGCGCTGGAAGCTTATGCACGAGAAAAAGAGGAACTCGAGCAGAAACTGCGACTGGCAGTAGCCAAAAGACACAGTAGAGGAGATGAGAGTAGTCTCATAGAAGTTTCATCGGGAGATTGCAGTGTGCCCGATTGTCAGAGTTCAGATTCAGTAGAGCAAAGGGGTAGTCCGGACACCGATTGTGCAAATGATAGCATTCTTGTAAGTAATGAGAAGAAGGAAGAGGGCTCAAATGCTTCAGATGCTAACAGCAAGGCAACGTTTAGTGAACTACATGACAGTGTTGTTGAACAGGACATGAATGAAGCGAACGCGATGCATCCAGGCAGCTGTGAGACAGAACACAGCTCTTCGCTGGTGGGCATGATCCTTGAAGGAGGAAGCGTTCAGCATTTGCAAGATATACCACAGGGTAGAGGGATAGTTGGAGTGCCTCAGACACACGGCGTTAAACGCGAAAAAGTAAAGAGAACGCAGACCGCTGCAAAGGTATTGAATAGGAGTTGGGGCAGTTATCAGGACGCGAGAAGGGTTGCTCAAGTTGTGAATGGTAGACGCGTCAGCCGAAAGAAAGAGAAAACTGCGGAAACGCGGAAAGCTGGTTTTAAAGATTTGGACACAAAGAGGGAGTTGAAAATAACCAGCGCCAGACTTAATGAAAGAACGCAGTCTAAGATTGGTTTGAAGAGGCGTCGGGTGAATCGAACGAGATGCAACAGCTGTGAGCGTTCGAGACGGTTTGCAGCGAATAGACGCAGGAAAAAGCTCAGAAAGACGCGGAATGTGAAGAAACACAGAGTTAAGCATGTTGTATTGAATTCACGGCAGCTCTTGTGGAAAACAGATTTGTGCAACGAAATGGGTTTTGAGTTGAAGGACTTTGTTGACAGTGTATTTGAGCAGATTTGTTAACAGTGAGTGTTACGCACTGTGTGTAATTATTCTTGTGTGTGTAGCCATATAGTGTTAGATGAACTTGTGGACATGTGAACGGTCCAGTGTAGTGTGTGGTGATGTGTCCGCGAAAGGGTGTGACACTGTGGTGTGTGGTGACAAGAGATTATTAGTGTGCGGTGAAAGCAAGGGCCGCAAGAAGATACAAGTCACAAGTTACAAGACATCAAAAGAAGAGCAGAGGGTCTCAGTCCCAAAGAGGAGGTCAAGAGCAGTTTTTTTATTGTAAAAAACTCTTAAAAAGGGGGGCCATTGTCATGAGTAAAGGGGCACGAGGCACGCGCCCAACGATGGAAACGTCCGATGGTGTGCGGCGCATGGAAAAGTACCTGATGGTATGCGCCCCTGCCACGCTCGCGCACGCGATTGGTCGGTGAAGAGCGCGTGGCTCGCGACCCGAGCCGTGGCGAAAGAACCCATGAGAAGGAACGGGCATTGTCTGTGGGACACCGTTCGAGGCAGGTCGAAGAAGCCAGCGTTTCACGGGTGAAGACAGCGGCGGGTGCCGGGTCCGGAGGTGCTGCAGCACGAGTCTGGGTCGACTTCGGCGATGACCGGGAGAGGCCACTACGGACTTGAAGCATCCTCGTCACAGCGGGTCCCGGAGCACTCGCAACGCTCCACCTTCGCTCGCAGAACGGCTAGTGCCCACAGGACAGTCCCCGGAGAGTCACGTCGTCAAGTGGACGCAGTTGGAACGACGGACCGAGGTGGCAGCTAGGCCTAACCCGTCCGCTCACGCGTTGGCCATGACGACGACCGGGAAAGCAGCAAGAAGCGGATCGTCGAGTTGCTGCTGAGCAACGGCGACCGCAAGAAAGGAGAGGGCATCGACGGCGAGCGCGACTCAACACGGACGAGGAGAGATCGACCGAGACGCCGCGTCGACCGTCGCACAAGTAAGAACGTTCCATTTAGGACGCGACTGAGAGACCAGTGTGGTCGGAGTGCTGTAGCAGTTAAGAACTGAAGTTAACCAGAGTAGCGAAGACTTTAGCCTAAGAATTCGTTGCACGAATTCGATTTATGAGTTTTGTTGTATTTAGCTCAGGTGTATCTATTTTTGTGTGAGTGAATCTTTGTGTGAGGTTTGGCGTTGTTTGGTTTGATAAAAATGTGTTTGCCGTGCCACCTCCGACTCCCGTGTCTCTCTCAATTCCATCCACTGCAAGCGCTCCCGAGATAATTCGTGACAGACAATCAGATAGTGCGCAAACGCTTCCAAACAACACGAGACACACGAAAGTATGCGGCCCATCACGCACGTGCCGAGCGATAAAAAAGAAAGAAAAATATCCGCACACACGTTACTGTATTAATGAAACAAAAGAATAAACGTCATCCTGCATTGCTTGCATTAATCCTAGGTACGAGTAATCACACGCGACTGGCAGAGGTCGGGTAGTGCTGAGTGGATTGGCCGAGACTGCCGACTGACGGACTGACCGCGAAAGTATGCGAAATACCCGTAGCGCAGAGGACGGCGCGTGTAGAGTGCCTCGATGCGCTCGTTCGCCTCCGCTCCGTTCAGGGTGGAGACAAGCGCGTCGTAGTGCTACAGCAGTCGCCATTACTGATCCCAATCGTCATTGCGCGCACTGCCAGCGTGCGTATTCGCAGCATTTTGCTCACGAGTAAAGACACTTTGGGCTGGACTTGCCTTCGCAAACGCATAATCATTCACGGATGTTGCTAGTTATAGGTTTGTAGGCACGTATCACAGCAAGTAATCGAATGTCTCATGCCTAAAGGTGTTGCAGGACGTAATGACCCTCACCGCCGGCGCAGCCGCTGGCTGCGGCTGAGTGGTGCACAGCTGCTTTGGATCACTGAGAGCTGGAGGCATCACTATTCACTTTTATACTTTGCGGGTGTATATGTTCGTTTATTTATTTATTTATTTATTTTTACACCGCATACACACAGCATTTCCCAACATGCATCAGCAGTGGTAAATTTGCTGACGTGAGAACCCTAAGATTTAGATTACTCGTTGTTTAGCTAAATCTTAAAGCGAACAGAATTCGCGCGCAGATTCCGAGGCTACTGTTTTATGTGACCGATTGCCGGATATATTCGCCCTCGTGTCCTTCTATTGAATGCCTATTTAAAATACGGCTGTATTTCCCATTTCGAGAAAATACCAGCTAAAATGCGGTAAGCATCACAATGTCGTTTAGCGATCGCAGCGGAAACGACTCTACTCTGCGATGCTTCAGTTTTTAGGAGCGAAGCTCCTTAGGCTCTCACGATGTGCCGTTGTCACCGTCGGACCGAAACACAGCTGTTACCAGGCCCGTAGCCGGGGAAGGGCAGCCCCCCCCCCCCCCGAAATTCTCATGGAGGGGGGGGTGTTTTACCGAAAATAAATAAAATAAATAGTGAAAATGGGTGTTTTTTGCAAGTGGGCCTCCGCCCCGAAAAAAATTCCTGGCTACGGGCCTGGCCGTTACGTATACCGTACAAAGAGCGTTCATAGCGCGCATATGATTTAAAAATAGACCGTACTCTGTCCATCCGTCTGGGCGTCCATCCGTGCATCTGTCCGTCCATCTGTCCGTCCGTGCGTGCGTCCATTCGTCCTGTGTATCTATCCGTGTGTCCATCCCTCCGTACGTCCGTGGATACGTCCGTCCGTCCATCTGTGCGTGCGTCTGTCCATATCTGTCCGTCCTTTATACTAGTCGGCGACTTCAACGTAGACAATATGGACCTTAGGATCTAGCTTCGCTCCGTCATCAGCATTCACTTCGTGGATCTGCAGCCATTTTTTTTCAGCGCCGCAAATTGTGCGTTGAAATTAATGACCGTGTATGGTACACAAAAAGCGTTCCTTCAGGTAGGTAATTCTGGAAAATTATTCCACCGGATAACGAAAAAAAAACTTTTTTTTTTCTATTTGTCGTTCTTGCTTCCGCAAGAAAACACAATTCGGAGTGAATAGTTGCTGTTCATTACAGACGCGACAATATTCGTAATCACACTTTCATGCATCAAAAAAAAAAAGAAGAAGAAGAAGAAGGAGATGCCCGCGACAGTGAAAGTACGATTGCCAAGCACACCCCGAAAACAACACCAAATTTATGAAAACGGTTCTCAACGTTCGAGGCACCAACACGCAGTCAAAACCACACACATAACTTGTAGTGGCGTTGCTAGTAATATACACGCCGTTTTAAAAATCATCCCAAAAGTACCCGACGTGCTTGCAATACTCACGCTGCATAGACGAGAGGCACTCGTCGGCTGCCACTTGTCACGCTTTATTATCATTGTCCATAAAAGTATTCAAAGAAAACATCTTCCATCCATTCCTAGAATGGTTCGTGCACTGTGGCACGCAACATCCAGTCATCTTGCGGTACTCGCGACGAATCAGACGGGCGACAAGGCGGCAGGCGCCGCGTGCACGCTTAAAAAGAGCACGGCGTGGGGTAAAACATGGCGGACGCGCGAGGCGAGGCCAACGTTACTAGACTAGGTTCAGTTTTCAAACTCCCGCAAGTGCGTGGACCGGCCACCGGTTCTCGCATCTCGTGGCGCTGCTGTTCCATCTTGATCGGCCAGTGCGGCGGAGGCGCGCGCGGGTGTGCACGCGGTTAGAGTGGGTACGCGGTGCGCATCAGGTGCGCGGCCGTGCACGCACCTGATGATGAATTTCAGCACAAATACAATCACCCGGTCGCAAGAGATGCTGTTTTATTTTATCTCGCTGGGTACGAAGTGAAAAAAGCAGGGAAATTCTCCACCTAGCTGTACTGACTGTCGGCACGCTCACGGGCACCTCCAATGTTCCACCAGCGGCAATTCTGACCGAAATGCGGTCATATGTACCCGGCGCCCTGCAGCAACCTCAAGTGCCCTGGCGTGCCTACCTTCAGGTATTGAGAGTGTCATTGAAGAAAAGACTCAACCTAAGGAGGTGTTTGGAGACCTGTTTTGGACAACTGTGGCAGAACTTAGGCAGGATATTCTCGTGCGTGTTGGTTGTCCGGTGCATTTTGAGGAGTTCACCGCCCGGATCATCAAATTTTACTTGGTGACACGAATGCATTTTTATGCGCGGTTCCTGCGAGAACGTGCCGTAAATGTGCAAGTAAAGTCTGCCCGCAAGCGAGCAAAGAACATACAGATCTTAACGTTGCACTTGTGAATGTGGTGTTCTGATGGACGAAAACAGTGCTGGCTTCATTTTTTTTGTCATTTCGAAATAAAGTGCTGGGAGAGTGTATATATTATGAGGTGTCTTATATTTATTGACGCCACTTTACATTATGTACACCTACTGACATGCTGGTTGTTACTTCACGGTTGCTTCCGCGATTAAGAATAGTTGGCCAGAAAGGATTAACAGGCTTTTCCTTAGGGGTGTGCGAATAGTGAAATTTTATCTCGAATCGAATAGTGCCGAATAGTGGCCAAAAATGTCGAATTCGAATTGAATACTAAAAATGTTGTTGAAAATTGAAAGAAAGAAAGAACAAATAAATGCAATCTGCTCATGTCCTCGAGCACTTAACGTGGTGAGTGACTGCCACCGAACGACTACAAATTGTCATGCAGAAACACAAGCTGTTCCACATGACCTGGCTTCAAACTTTCTCGCCGTGATGCTAAGATGTTTCCTGCAGTTTAAAACAAGCGCTCACTAGGCGTCTCAGTAGCAGGGATGGGAAGGTATCGCAAAGCAATTTTGGCGATACCTGGATGAAGTGCAATTCTGTGTGCTTCCCACTATTTCAAAGGATCATCCTTTCTTGGTGTCAGGAGCTCATTAAAGTAGTTCTGAACGTCTTGACTATCAGGTATGAGCTCTTTTTTGACGCCAGCAGTTCGACATTCTCCCAGACTGTTCTCTGACCCTTTCTGTGGAGCCACGTACGACGTGCGGAAGTGACTTAATCTCCTTAAAAATAAACACGCACTCACTTTTGAACCAGTATATCGATGAAAGTATTAACGGACGGCCTTCTGTGACGGCATTAGCGTCAGTTTCAGCCACTCCACTCTAACCAAGTTTCACCATCGGGCCTTGTCGCACTTTAGATATTCGTCCAGTCGAATTATTCGAAACTTCGAGTACTAGCTATTCGAAAGTCGAATCGAATTATTCGATTCAGTATTATTCGATTCGAATTCGAAACTCGAATACTCGCACACCCCTACTTTTCCTACGAAACACAATTAACTTGAGTCGCACGAACGTGTAGCGCGTTTTCAAGACCGTTACTGTTAAGATGCGGTGGCGTGTCGTTCTGACACTGAAAGCGAAATTAGCTTTGAAACGAGCCGGGCGTCTTGATGACGGTAACGGAATGTAACGGGAATCTTCACTATGCCTCGTTACTAAATGCACGAGAATCTGCAACAGCTCGTTAACAGAGCCTAGCGGACGGTCAAGGCTGCTGGAGCTCTTGAAAACGCACTTCAGCAGCGCACTCCGGGAGAGCGCAGCGGCGATTTTTACAATCGGTCGAGTTTCGCTGTCGATATGCTAAACACGAGGCCATAAATATATGAAAAAGATAATCGGAGAAAAGCATCTGTAGCGATTGCGCGAGCGAAGTCTCGGGACCCGAGCACGTTCGACAGTACGAGAGATTCACTCGCGTAGAGCTGCTTGCGGCGCTCCCGCCATCTGGCAGCGAGCCAAGGAACGGGGGCGCCCGCAATGCATGGCGCCTGCGGAGAGTTTGAAAACTGAACATAGTCTAGTAACGTTGGGCGAGGCGGCGTCGACCCTTTCAAAGAATGGCCACACTCTAAGCGGGGGCGCGCGCATCGAGGCACTCTAGGCGCGTGGCTAGCGCGGCGCCGCTCTCTGCTGCACGGAATCGCGACGTAGCTCGGCGTGCGCATGCGCGCGCGCGCAAGAGCAGGGGGTTGAGGAGAAACAAGGACACTGTGTTACTCTGTTGGCGCTTGCCGCAAGAGGGCGCGACGGGTAAAGCACCCGCAAGGGAGAATGTCACTGCTCCGAACGAGAAACGCCGCCCGTTGCTCCTTTCTCGCTCCCTTTTTTTCTAGAGTGACTCGTCGAAACGATGGCTGTAGCGCACGCCCCTGTTGAAGTATTTTTAAATGCGAAACATTTCTTAGCGAACTTCGGCGTCTTTGAGCGTATATATCTATCTATCTAGCCGCCTACGACTTTCTGCTCTCCTGGCCATATCGTTAAAGGGATTTCTAACACCATTGGTATGACAAAACATGACTGTATGACGAACATATATGACTGGTCATATGATGAAAGTCTTGACTTACTTGTCACGAGCGGCATGGTTTACATGTCATGACTGTGGGGCTCTGACGGCCGTTTCGTTAACTTGACATATACCTAAGTTGGCATTAGCAGGGACGGATGGGTGAGTTGGTTGAAATTCATGTTTGAAAAAAGCTCGAAAAGAACCACGACAGACAGGCACGAAGGAGACAAACATAGCGCGTCGTCCTGTCTCCTTCGTGCCTGGCTGTCGTGTTTTTATTTCGCGCTTTTTTCAAACAAACTTGGGATGAACCAGACACTTCTGTAGGGCTAATATAAATAACAAGTGGTAATATGAAAATCATGACCATCCATGTCATGTATATGATTTACATGCCACGTTCATGGTGCGCTCACGGCCCTTTCTCAAGCTTGATATACACCAAAATTGGTATTGCGCGCGGTGACTTTTCACGAACTTAAATGTCAAGCGGCAATATGAAAATAATGACATTTATGTCATGTACAGCACGAATTGCATGCGATTCCGATGGTGCGCTAGCGGCCAGTTCGCAGGTTTAATATACACCGAATTTGCTATTGCGTGACGTGAATGTATGACGAACATAAATGGCAGGTGTTAATATGAAAATCATGAGATTTATGTCATGTACATCATGACTTGCATGCCACACTCATTCTGCGCTTGCGGTCAGTTCGCTATCTCGATATGAACCAAACTTTGTATTGTGTGACGTGACTGTATGACGAACTTAAATGACAGATGGTAAAATGAACATCATTAATCCATGTCACGTACAACATGATTTACATGCCTCGCTCATGGTGAACTCGCGGCCATTTCGCTAGCTTTATATACCCCAAAATTGGTATTGCGTGACGTGACAGCATGACGAACATAAATGACAGGTCCTAAAACGTAAATCATGACATGCATCTTATGTACAGCATGAATTCCTCCTTGCTGGCTGCTTGGCATTACATCCATTCCAACAATGTGTGGCATCTGCCGGTTTTTTTATCGCTTCATGCCTCCATCTTCCCCAGAGCCTTTTTAAAATAAACTGAAATTCAAGGTCGTATCAACGAAGAAACGAGCCCTTAAAAATTATCCTCCTTTGTTCAATAACATATTATTTGTGTGTGCGTTACAATACACGCCCAAGTTAAAGGGAAGATGGAAGCTTGAAGATTTGACAAATTCTTGAATGCGGGATGTCGCTGGAGCCGACATTTCGACAAGTGGACTTTTCATCAAGGCCTGCTCCAGCGCGTGTATGTACAGTCGCCAGCAAGCTTAACTCGAACGCTCCGTAGTATTACCTGAATTGGTTTGACTGATGCCAGCCGGGAAGCACTTGGCGTTTTTGCCGAGGTAACACCTCGGTACGCTTGGATAGTATGTCGGCAGCGTGAATGTAGAAAAGCCGAGACACTGTGCCGACCATAGCGAAAATTTAAAACACACACACACACAAAAGGACGTTCCGGCTCCCTCACGGGAGCCTTTTTCGCAAGTAAAATTTACATACTTGTGAACAAGGCTCCCGTGTGGGAGCTGAAACGTCCTTTTGTGTGTGTGTTTTAAATTTCCACTATGGTCGGTGCAGTGCCTCGGGTTTTCTACCGTCACCATGTATCATCCCGACCAGACGGGCTTCCATCAAACTTTAAACTTCAGTATGTCGGCATGCATCGGTAACACCTAGGCAACAGAACCCAAATCTGTGCTGCGCTGGCATCAATCAATTCGTTTAAGGACAATATGAGGAGCGTTCGAGTTGAGTTTGTTGTCGACTGTATGTCCGTCGTATCCTCTTCTTCAACCCAGAAGAACCAGCAGGAAAGGGCGAGTGCAACACCAGGGGTGGCGGTGAAGTCCGGGGAGAAGGAAGAGCCGGCGAGCCAAATCGTGGATTTAAGGAGAAAACTTCAGCGCAACTCAAGACGGACCACAAAGAATAGAAGAGACAAGCACTGGCGCTTTTTAAGCGCCCGTGCTTGTATCTTCTATTCTTTGTGGCCCGTCTTAAGTTGCGCTCAAGTTTTCTCCGTAAATGCTATGTAGCAACCAGGCCCAACAGATGTTTTACAAGTGGGGGGAGTCGAAAAGAAACAGGCAAGCGTCAGTAAAGAGAGAGAGAGAGAAACAAGCTTGGGGGGGGATGGTGGTGGATCGACCTGGAAAGTGTAGAGGAAGCTAGGTGTTTCGCTAAATAATGGTTGTCAACTTGGAGCACTCCTTGACAGTGATAGTGTTACGGGGATAAGAACGGTTAGAAATTCCTAGAAGCAAGGCTTAATTCCCACTGGTTGCAGTTTTGTCTACCATATCGCATGTACTAGAGAGCCCCTTTGAGACGTTCATACTGTGACGCAGCAGTTAACGCGACCTTTATTAGGCCCCGAAGATGCGCTGAAGCAACCACACCCAAGAGCAAAGATCCTAGTACAGCTGAGTTCCCACAACCGAAGAAGAGCCACACACACGATGATGAGCATGCACGAAGAACTGGGATATGTCTGGGAACTGGGAATGAACGCCCACACTAATTTCCCCCCTTACGCAAGAGCGGCCATCCTGGCCGCAGCTTAAATGAAGAAGAACGTCTTGCAAAAGGCTTCTTTCGAGATACGTGAACAATCTCGGCAGTGCGGCAGCGGTGGTCCGTTGGAACATTAACAGGTGCCACGCGGTAATTCACCGGTGATGTTTGCGCCAACACAGTGTAGAGACCAATGAACCGGAATTGAAATTTGTCGCACAAGCCAGGTGTACGCATAGGTGTGAAAAGCAGCACTTAGTCACCAGGGCTTGAAGGACACGACGCGATGAGGTGCATCATATTCAAGCTTACGGTCCTGTCGCCTTCCTTCGGTGTTGAGGTGGGCGAGCTGACGACAATGATGGAAGACGAGACACGTATTCTTCACTGGAGGATGGAGATGATTTAACGGGCGCAGAAAAGCAAGAGATGTCAAGTAATGAAGAGGGTGAATGACCATGAACGAGGGAATGGCGAGTAACCGGTTGTGCGCTGTACGGAGGCGTTGGAAGCAAAAGTGACGAATGGCAAAATTGCGTCCCAGTTTCTGTGGTCGGGATGGATGTACATGGTGATCATGTCTGACAGCGTGCGATGAAAGCGCTCAGTCAGCCCGTTGGTTTGAGGATGGTAACTGGAGGTTGATTTGTGCGTGGTGCTGAGGCCTTGAGCACTTCGTCGACGAGTTGTGAAAGAAATGCCTTGCCACGGTCGCTTACCATGACACGAGGCGCACCGTGACGAAGGATTAGGGCTCGGAGAATAAAGTCAGCAATTTCAGAAACTGAGGCGGATGTCACGGAAGCTGTTTCGGCGTAGCGTGTCAGATGGTGGACGGCTGTAACTATTCATCGCTTACCTTCGAGATTCACAGGAAGCGGACCGTAGAGATCGAGGCCAACGAACCTCGAATGGTTCCAGCGGACACGGGAGTGGTTGCAGTTGTCCGCTTCGATCTGATGTCGGAAGTTTTCGACGCTGACAAAGGGCGCACGATGCAACGTACTTCGCTTCACTAGCGGACACGCCCGGCTAGTAGTAGCAACATCTGATGCGGTCATACGTTTTCTGGAAGCCCAGGTGACCGCAGACGCCGTAGTGGAAGGCTCCGAAAATTTTGACTATCTGGTGTTCGTTAACGTGCGCCTAAATCTAAGTACACTGCCTCGAGCATTTTCGCCTCCATCAAAAATGTGGCCGCCGCGGCCGGGATTCTATCCCGCGACGAGGGGGGTCAGCAGTCGAGCACCATAACAACTAGACCCCCGTGGTGGGTCACGCTAAAAGTGCGTGAGGAAGTTAAACGGCTATTGCTTCCTAGTAAATGCTGCATAGTCACCTTATGCACCTCTTCTGGGCATCCATTATAAGCGTAATGAAAAAAATACATTAAGGGGGCCTCCTTAAAGTATTTCTTTCCGCTAATGCTGTGCATGTGTTAATTTCTGCTCATGGCTGTTATTTTCTGCTTCAGTTTTCTCCTGCGGGTTTTTTCTCCCTTCATGCTCATGTGTATGTATTTGAAAGTCCGCATTATCGTGCGAAATAGCTTCATTTTTACTATCGCTCAAGCTGCTGCGGTGTTCTGCGGACGCTGTTGTATAGTTATTGCAACAGTCTTAAGGTAGTCTTGTACTAACCAATTTTCAATGTATTAATCAATTTATATTTTATTCCCTTTATGACTTTTTGTATGTGACACTTTACTATGTGTTTCTCCTGTAATGATCTCGAATGGGACCGGCAGTATCGTTAAAAAAAATAGTATTCCACATTTTAAGCTGCCATTTTTATAGAATGCGGAACGTAATTTCGTTTATTGTAGTGTAACCAGTTTTCCTCTGAAATGCATCGGTGATTGAGGGTATGAACAAGAAATAACTAAAAAATAAATAAATAACATAAAACTTACTGCTTAATGAACCTTGAAGCCTTTACAATTGCTGACGCAATTTCAACAAATTGCAAACTTAGAATTTGCTATGATTTGTTGTTATTTAGTTTTGTCAAATTGGTACACAGCCCTTTGATCACGTATTGCTGCACCTTGAGCTTCTGTATCGCTGTTGGTGTAATTCAAGAAAAATGAACTATTTGAACTTGAATTCCACCTCGACGTAGAATTCGTGTATTAAAGCATCAGGTGTCTTTCGTCACAACATTTTTGTAAAAAAACCTCTATTTTCTAAAAAATTACACCATCTCCCGCTAAAGGGAACCATGTGTAGATGTGAAGCAGCGGGCGCTAACGCTTACACTGGCGGCGGCGTTGACGCTGGCGCTCATTGCAGCGTTGCGCAGGAGAGAAAACTGGGGAGGCGCAAAGCAGGCAGTGATGGAGCAGTGTTTCCTACTGGAACATGCCAATTGCTGCTAATGGGCAATGAGAGACAGAAGACTCCGACTGGACACAGAGACCCGCACTCCGCTTTTAGTTAACGCGCACGCTGCGAATTTTTATTGTTCAACAACGCACAGGAGAAATCTCCCACCGGCACCACCTTGGAGGTCAAGATCCATTGCCATATATACGGGGTGGCCAGTGAACGGTTGTGCAGCGCGAGCAGTCGGTTTTTTCAACCAAGAAACTCGCTAGCAGACGCTGCCTGCGTCGGCGTCGCGAGGCGAGAGAGGGGGGGAGCGTAGGAGAGGAGAGAGAGTAGGTGATGCGCATGTGCAGTGGGAGTGTGAAGGCCGTGGGCAGGGATGCGTAGAGGAGAGAGGGCGGAGCGTAGGAGAGGAGAGAGAGGGGGGGACGCGCATGCGCAGTGGGAGTGTAGACGCCGCGGGCAGGGATGCCTAGAGGAGAGAGGGGGGGAGTGTAAGAGGGGAGAGAGACGGGGATGCGCATGCGCAGTGAGGGTGTGGTTGTCGCGGGGAGGGATGCCTAGAGGAGAGAGAAGAGGGGGGAGAGGAGTTTTTTATTTTTATTTTTTTTAAAGGGTTTGCGCATGCGCAGTAAGGGTGGGCACGCGGCACACCACCACCACCACCACCGGATTAAGCTTCGCCATAAGATGCTTCACATCTAAAAATGGCATCCAATGTATACGACCACTTCTCAGCTCTGAAATCTGTGGGACTGCTTATGGAATTTCTTATCTGTTAACGGAGCGCAGCACATGCCCAGTGACATAAGTTGGACTGAAAGACACAGGAAGACAAGCTGAGGGGTCATAACTCACGTGAAATTAGTTTATTGATAAGTGGCACATAAGTGATTTCTCGGTTACTACGACAAGTTTTGTACGAGAGTTGTCTTCGTACCCGTTTCATAGTGCAGCCGTCCGATGCTTGGGCCACGAATTGCCTCGACATCAACATTGTGAGAAGAATGGCGAAAATGAAATGATACTTGCCTAAATGGTCACTAGGAAGCGTTTTAAATATTCTCCCATAGTGATAATGCTATCTTAGGAGACTACATCGCGTGAATGGGCATTGCAGGATTACTGTCGTTGTTGCTATAGTCTCCTCTGCTGTGGCTGATACCCAACGTTGGCTCATACCCACACTGGGGCATTGGCCAACGGGCACCCTCTTTTTCTTTCAACGAGTATTTTTATTTTCTTTCCGTTTCGTTTACAAGCCTCAGGAACACGACTCATCGTGGAATAAAGGAAGCCGACTTCACTGCAAATGTCCAAAGCGCAAAAGAAAGGTTTATCCTTCGACGTCATTGCCACCAGTGTTGCAGTAGAGGAAGCATAGAGAAAAAAGACAAGCAAAGTGAGGCACGCGCGCAATCTATTTGTGCTGACGGCCATTTTCCAGGCGCTGCGCCTACAAGACCTCGAAGCACCTGGTCTCTGACAAAAGCGTCAAAATGGGTGAGTCAGATGTTTCTTGTCGTGTCTCTAGGAAGCTTTCTTAAACTTTTGCCAAGTTAGGCTTCGTAGGTAGATTACGTAAACGTTAACAGCTTGAAACGGTGGGCGTGCTCCGGTTCGGCGCATGCATTCAACGCATGCCGCGTTTTTGTAAATCACGCCCGGCGTTTGAAATAAAACATCCTGCCCACAAAATTCAAGCATTTCTGCCGCAAGTATTTGATTTTGTCGGTTATGTATCTCATGGTCAGTGTTCGCTAGTCAGATAGGTCAGCTTATGCGATGCCTCAGTTCACGAGCCGCTTTCTTTGTGCGAACGGCGACGATCGCCGTGTAGGTGAACGCGATGGAAAGCGTAATCAACATGAGACAGAAGCACTGATGAGACGACGTGCCTTCTGGACTGCCATTGCGCATCTGTTCGTCGTCTTTGTTGTCTAGATAAAAAAAAATGTGCGCAGCTTGTTCAGGTGGTGCAAGGCGAGTTCAGACTCTCGAGGAAGAAGCTGCCCTTGCAAGTCCGTGTCTCTGCCCCGCTTAAACAACACTGATATGGCGGAAGCGTGTCACGTGACTACTGTTACGAGATTTTACGCCACGTGACCAGTGTTACGTAATTCTGGCAGGAACATGTCACAAGTCTAGTGTTACGTGATTTTGGCGGGAACAAGTTACGTAACTAGTACTACGTTGTTCGGGCGGGAAAATGTCAGGTCACTTGTGTTGCATGATTTTACGTAACGTGACTTTAGTGTTACGTGAATTTGGCGGAAACACCTGACGTGACTAGTGTTGAAGCTATGAAGCGTGGAAACTTGGGCAAGTTGGTGGGACATAATTGAATATAAAAACAGCGCAACAGACAAAGACTGACTTTCTTCATTGTTTGTCTGTTGCACTGTTATAGTCAATTGACTAGTGTTACGTGATATTGGCGGGAACTTGTATCGTGACTGCGATTACGTAGTTTGGGCGGGAAAATGTCACGCGACTTGTGTTAGACACAATATTAATGATAACTAACTAAAAATGATAGCAAGGAAACTATAGGAGATGTGAATTCCAATGTATAAAAGTGGACGAAAGGATTACTTGCTGCTGCGAAGGAGCGAACCTGCGACCTTCGAATAACGCGTCCGATGATCTACCAACTGAGCTACAGCGGTGTTCAGCCCCCCCTCCTCCCCCTTCACTTTATAGAGTATTTATATGCATTTAAACCTGGGAACGTTAATCAGCGCCGCTAGTAGTAATTGACGGCGAGTGTGGAACACTCTTTTTTCTGTCTGCTGGCGAGCTGGTAATAAGATCACGTGCTACATGATGCGAACAGGCAGAAAAAAAGTGTTACACATTTGCCGTCATGGTTACTAGTGGCGCTAACACTCCCAGGTTTAAATGCACATATATACCCCATAAAATGGACGGGGGGAGGACCGGCGCTGTAGCTCAGTTGGCAGAGCATGGGACGCGCTGTTCGATGGTCGCAGGTCTGGCCCCTGCGAGCGGCAAATTATCCATTCGTACACTTTACTTTCTTCAGATTTACATTACTATTACTATTAATAACATCCCCTATACTTTTCGTGGCATCATTGTCCGTTAGTTATCATTAATATTTTGCCGAACTAAAAAAAAGCAAGCCCTTAAATTTTCCATATCGTGACTAGTGTTACGTAATTTTACTTTGCGCTCCCCTCCTCTTCCTTTTAAGTGTGGAATACTCTTCCGGCCCGGCTTGTCCATCCATGCATCTCATGTGGCGTGATCACGCTTACCAAAAAGAGATCACTACAGGCCATAACAAGGCTGGCAATGCTAAAAAACCGGGTCAAAATAAAAGAACATGGTATAAAATAATATAAATTACATAAATAGCCAAAAATAATCAGAATGAACTTATAATAGCTAAAAAAGTTCTAAGACATGCAACTGATTCCGGGAGCGCGCAAAAGAGGGCTCCACCGCCGCGCCAAGCAAGCGAATGCCCTCCCCGTGCGTTTCGCCGGTGCTGCGTCAATACAGTGGCTACATCTGAAGGGGGGAAACAACCTGACGGAACTCGCTGCAGACGACGCGTATCTCAACTTCCGTAACAAGGAGGAAGTTGATGAAGCCCACCAAAATGTAGCGCACATGTCGTGCACAGAGGTTTGTAGTTTTCCTAACAAGATTCTATTCGTGCCGTGGAAACCCTACGTTCAATAACGTATGCTGTCGGGCTAATTGGTGCATAGCTGGTTAGAAATTGGTTGGCGCAAAACAAGAACATGGACGGAGGAGTAACACGGACAAGCACACACTCGCAACTGACTTTTAATAAACCGATGCTCATCTTGTGAAAGCCTCACGCATGCGTGCATTTACAAACAAAACTTATCATCACAGCCTATCAGATGGGAAGGCAAACTCATTTTCAAAAAGCAAGGACGGGACGCTGATGCATTGGTCCCCAAATTGCTTGATGCAGATCGCCACCGCTTGTTCACGTGCCACTTTGTCCCTGCTTCTTCGCGCGATACTCGTGCTGTTCAGCAAAGGTTCACACGTGCACTCCTTGCAATGATGCGGCAAATGCGAACCTGTGCCATTCCTCAGTGACAGCGCATGCTCTCTTAGGGCAACATTTATACAACGGCCCGACCGGCCGATGTACACCTTGCCACAACTGAGCGAGATCTTATAGACAACCCGTACTGAACACTTGTGCGTGTTACTTCTCCGTCCACGTTCTTGTTTCGCGCCAACCAATTTGAAACCCTATGTGCTTACCTCAAACACTGGCGTCATCGCCGCTTCGGTAAACGACGCAGTGCGAAGTTTACGCAAGGGAATCGCTGGGTGTCCGTGCTTTGTACTTCCTCAGGTTTCACAGCAGTGGAGCTGCCATACGTTTCTTTTTCCTTCTTTCTCTCTCGCTATTTCTTTCTTTGTTTATCTAGATCTCTTTCTTTCTTCCATTCACTCTCTGTCTTGATCTTTTTTTTTTAAATGCGAAGAATCTTATGCTCGGGGCTATGTCCGTCCCGCATCCCTCCCGCGTCCCGCGTCCGGCCACTTTCATGAAGTAGGGAAGCACCCATTATGTGAACCAGAACACTGTAGTAATATGAAGGCCGTCAACCACTATCACAGTCATCAGAGTCATGGCCGAGAGCACAGAGAGGCTGCTTAAAAATTGGTGGTGTCTGTCGCCCAGGTTGACCCCATTCCTTGATCTTGCTTGCATGTGTTTGGAGGGGGGCTTAGTCCGCCCCTCCTTCCTGCGTCCCACACCACCACAGCGCATGCGCGTCTCCTTTCCCTCTCTCTCTCCTCTCCTACGCTCACCCCCTTTCTCTCCTCTAGGAATCCTCTGCATTACGGAGCGGCCCCTGCACTGCGCATGCGCGTCTCCTCCCCCTATCATCTCCTATGCTCACCACCTTTCTCTACTGTAGCAATCATCAACTCTACGGAGCGGCGCCGGCATCCCACACCCCCCACAGTGCATGCACGTCCCTTCCCCCCTCTCTCTCCTCTCCTACGGTCCCCCCCCCCGTCCTCTCCTCAAGGAATCCTCTGCGGAGCGGCGCGCACGACAGGTGGTGTGACAGCTGCATACCCCGCTGGGGGGCGCCACGGTAGTTCCGTGGTATGAAAATGACGGAGCGTGCGCGCCTCATTCTCTCTCCTGTGCAGCGCCGCGATGAGTGCCCGGACCGCTGCGGTGAAACGAGAGAGGCGACATTCCTCCCGCTCAAGCTAATTATCTCCCCGCTGCTTCGCATCCACACATGGTTCCCTTTAGCGGTAGATGGGGAAGTTTTTTTAGGGGCGAAGCTCCTTAGCCTGTCGGTCGTGCGTCCCTTGTATGTCGTAGCCACCTGCTGATGACGATCGCGATAGCGATCGTCATCCCCACTATGCGATCGCGATCGCGATCGCATAGTGGGTACATGGAATGTACCCACTATGCGTCATAACGATAACGCTGATGACGATGACGATCGCGATAGCGATCGTCATTCCCACTATGCGATCGCGATCGCATAGTGGGTACATGGAATGTACCCACTATGCGTCATAACGATGACGCTGACAACGATGACGATCGCGATGCCATACAACACATGGCATCGCGATACCACATCGAATGCACCCACTATGCGTCATAACGATGACGCTGATGACGATGACGATCGCGATGCCATACAACACATGGCATCGCGATATGGTCTCACATGCATATCGTTTGACCACATGCAACCAACCACCATCGCGTCTTCGATGATGTACCTCCGGAGCTTCGCCCACGCATCATCATTCACTCCGCGGATATGCTGTGATTTTTTTAGATGCGAAGCATCTTATGCTTGGGGTTATGTCTGTCTTTTCCGCGTGCCCCGTCCCGCGTCCTGCGTCCGGCCACTTTCATGAAGTAGGGAAGCACCCACTATGCGAACGAGAACACTGTAGTACAATATAAGGCCGTCAACCACCGCTACAGTCACCAGAGTCATGGCCGAAAGCACAGAGAGGCTGCTTAGCAATGGCTAGGCAGGTGGTGTTTGTCGCCCAGGTTGACCACATTCCTTAATCTTGCTTGCATGTGTTTGGAGGGGGCTTAGCCCGTCCCTCCTTCCGGCAACCCAAACCACCACAGCGCATGCGCCTCCCCACCCCCTCTCTCTTCCTACGCTCACCCCCTTTCTCTCCTCTGGGAATGCTCTACTCTACGGAGCGGCTCCGGCGTCCCGACATCCCCACAGCGCAAGCGCGTCCTCTCCCCCCTCTCTCCTCTAGGAATCCTCTACTCTACGGAGCGGCTTCCGCGTCCCACACCTCCCTAGCGCATGCACGTTCCCTCCCCCCTCTCTCTCCTCTCCTACGTGTCCCCCCCCGTCCTTTCCTCTAGGAATCCTTTACGGAGCGGCGCGCACGACAGGTGGTGTGACAGCTGCATACTCCGCTGGGGGGCGCCACGGTAGTTCCGCGGTATGAAAATGACGGAATGTGCGCGCCTCATTTTCTCTCCTGTGCAGCGCCGCGATCAGCGCCCGGACCACTGCCGTGAAATGAGAGCGGCGACGTTCCTCCCGCTCGAGCTAATTATCTCCCCGCTGCTTCGCATCCACACATAGTTCCCTTGAGCAGGAGATGGGGAACTTTTTCTATCTCTTCGCGCTGGACAAATCGGCGGCTTCGGAGAGTGCGCGCTGGGCACTCTCCGATGAGAAGGTGGACGAAGAGACGCGTGCCGGCATGATGATAATCGTTTTCGCGAACGCTATGGGTGTTCGCCGAGCACAAATAAACAACACAGGGTCCCTTAGGCATTCGCCTGTGACGACTCGAAGACCGAAGCCGTCTTCCTCTTCGTTTTCTTGTCCGCCAATGTATTTACGCTACCCGCCTCCTCTGCAAGATTTCCGGAGCAAACGTGGTTCTGCACTTCCTTCAGGATCGTAGGCATTACTAGCTGTCTGTACCTGATCTGGTTTTGCACTGCCTCCGTGATCGGCCCACCTATGACCAAACCAACAATGTCATGTGATGACGTCAACAAGTGACGTCACGTGGTAACGTCACGATGACGTTACAAGTTTTGACAATCTGTAAATCGCGTGATGATGATTGCTTACATCACGCGTGTTGACACCGCGGAACGCCTCCGATCGCCAGTTTCTCGTTTGATGAGGCATCTAATACCAGAAAAATTTACTTAGTCTTTAATTGTACGGCGTATGTTTCACTGTGTTGTTGAATGCAGCTGTTCACTTAAGGAAGCCACCAGCCACTTCGTGTTTTACGGCACACAACGGGGTGCGTCGGTGCGTGACGTAATTTCTTGTTCATTTGTCGGCATTGAACCGTGACTTTTTGCTGCTACTTTAGAGTAAACTCGTCACACTTGTAGACTAAAGTTGAAATACTGAAGGTTGCAGTTACATATGAGATAAATTTTGCAGTGATGGATGGCGTTATACCTCAGACCAACTATGCGAAGCATACTTGTAGCATGCAGACATAGAAATTTTGTTATTAACTTATGATATTCCGCATATGAGTTTTATTGGGATAATTTCTAGACGATCTTCCGCGAGTACAAGCCGCATGATAGCAAAGCCACCGCCGAGTGAGGCCAATATCTACGTCATAAAATGCAGCGTATGCTTTTCTGAGAACGGGGAAGTAGCATGCAAGCGGGTGAAAGCAAACAAGAAAATTATGCAGAGCTTTATTTATCATCGTAAAGACCAATGCACAGCGGTGCTAAGGGGCCAACTTACCGACTTAACGTCGGGAAGGCTCATGAAACAGTGAGGCGTTCTCGGTCATTGTGCTACGCTTCTCGAAACTTAACGAGCATTGCAAATCACTTCGAAACCTGTAGGTCCGTTAGTACAGTGTAAATTGGTCGAGTGCTTCATTTTTCCAACGTCGTCAAAAAGTTATCTCCGAAGGCAGTTCACAGTAGTGTGAACGTCTGTGGGCACATTCGCAACTTGACCCCGTATCCCATAGTGTTTTCTACCATGAGTCAGCCTATCTATACTCGTGAAGGGTAGGCGAGGAGAAATGAGTCTTTCGTCAACCTGATTGAGCTTGGGAAAAGTCGTGAGATATGTGTGGTACATGTAGCCGTTATTCACGCTCAAAGGCGCCATTTTACCGGCCGGAGAAAGAGTCCACACCCGCTAGGCTAGTTATGGCAGCTTATTCATATTTAGTAAATCGGAGGTCAGTAGGAGTTCCTGTGGCACGTATCCGCTAGCCTAGTCGTAGACAGCTGCTTCATTTTTAGTGGACAGGAGGTGAGTAGTGGGGCTTGCTCGATTTCTGTGGCACATACCGGCTTACCCTACTTTCTCTATGCGGCGAACATCGCTGTTCCTAGATTAGGGTAGGATTTAACAAATCCACAGTAAAAAGTTGTACTTGTAGCCTGTTTCATAGGAATCGTTCACAGCACGAAAATGAAACGTGTCTCCGTAGAAGTAGTTCTGTCTCTGTTTGTCATTAAGAAACAGTTTGGAGAGTGTGTACTGCTATTGGTCAGGTATGACTACCTTCGAAGTGGAGCAAACGATTTTGATCCCCCCTGCCACATGAACACGAGCATTTTGGTCCGCCAGTACATTGCCAAGTACAGTTTGTTGTGTTCGCTTCCGTCGTTCTTCTTCCCGCTCGCGTGTATCTGGCTCGTTGACCGCAGTCACTTAACATTCGCCGTCGAGGTTGTTGCCTTTGTGTGCCTGAAGGGGCCGTGACACGGTCAGCCAGCAGTTTGCGATTCTCAGCAAAAAAACAGTACAGGGTGTATTGTGCGCATTTATGTGTATATATATATATATATATATAGATATATCTGAAAAATTGACTAAAATATTTCAGTGGCAAATGAGCCCTAGAAGTCGCCGGCTATAAACCCCACCACGCCATTTGGCCATGGCGTGTGTGACATCATCTGCTGCGTAGATCGGAACCGTCGTTTTCTATCAAAGTTTCAGTCACTGCAAATAGGTTGTGGCGAAACGATGCGGCGCCACTTCCGCGCCTGCGCACTGCGTCGACGCTGGATCGACGAGCGCTGCTGATAAGAACACTCTCGCCCGACGGAAGACAGAAAAACTGCGTGTGCTCCTGCAAGCAGTTCAGTTGTGGTTTTTATGTTCATGTGGAAGCAATAAAGCCATTGCGTTCCCACATCTGGTGACCCGGTAAGCGAACTTACCACACCGCCATGGCCGACCAGGAAGCGCTTGCCGCTCTTCACCAACAAGTACAACAACTGCAACAACAACAGGTGATCAAGACCCAAGAGCAACAACTCCAGGAACAGCAGAAACGTATGCAAAATGAACCGCACTCGCCTGACGATTCTGCACAGCCCCGCTCGTGCAACGCCCCCCCAAAGCTCTTCCCCCGGTGGTCGCTGCCAACGCAGGCGCTCCCACTGCTGCGGCCGCCACCGAGACGGACATCTGTCGCGTCGCCGTCAAGCTCCTACCATTTTGGGCAGAGTCACCTGAGGTGTGGTTCGCTGAAGTCGAAGCGCAGTTTTCCCTCGCATGTATCATCCAGGACCGCACGCACTACGACTACGTCGTCGCCCACCTCGACTCTCGCTACGCAATTGAAGTCCGCGACATACTCACATGTCCTCCGGCTGACGACCGCTATCTGCACCTGAAGAGGGAACTGATTCCGACGGCTTTCACCTTCAGAAGACGGGAAAGTGCGTCAACTCTTTCAGCAAGAAGAGCTCGGTGACCGCAAGCCATCGCAGCTCCTACGCTTTATGCGTGCCTTCGCGGGCAGCACGCGCGTCGACGACTCCTTCCTACAAATAATCTGGCTTCAGCGTTTACACTCTCACGCACAGGCCATCCTCCAGGTTCAGCCTAACCTGCCGCTGGACCAGCTCGGCGAAATCGCGAATCGAGTCGTCGAAGTCTCTCTTCCACCGCCACGTGTTCCCGCCCACGCCGTCGGCGCCCCACAGCCCATCGCCGAGTTCACGAGCCGTATCGACGAAATCGCCCGTCGACTGGACTCTATTAAAAAACGCCTGGATCAACGTGCAACGTTGCGTCCCGGAAAACGCCCCCAAAGCCGAGACCGCAACGCCGATTCATCACAAGGAACCGATGACGGCCGCTGCTACTACCATCGTCGCTTCGGTGACAAAGCCCGGTAATGTCAACCACCCTGCACAGCCGGACGTCAAGGAATCTTCAACGCCAGCCCGTAGAGACGGCGGTGAGCTGCCAATTCAGAGGCCGTCGCAATTTGTCACCGATCAAGTCAGTAAGCGACGATTCCTCATCGACTGCGGTTCCGACATGTCCTGTTTCCCCCGAGCCTTCCTGCATGACAAGCGCCCTTGCACGTCGTTCGAGCTAAGTGCGGCGAATCATTCGAGCATTAAGACCTACGGCTCGCTCCACCTGAACATCAACCTCAAAAACCTACGCCGTGAATTCCCATGGAATTTCGTCATCACCGACGTTGCAGAGCCAATCATCGGGTCCGACTTCTTGGCGTACTACAATCTTTTACCTGACTGCCGGTGTGACCGAGTTATTGACGCCAGAACAGGCCTCTCTGCGCCGGGCCAACGCACGACCACACAACAGCGTAGCGTTAAAGCTTTTGCCGTTCAAGACCAATCGCAATACCATGCCCTCCTCGCAGAATTTCCTGACCTGACACGACCTAGCGGGCGTCCCGGAGAGGTGCGCCACTCAACCGTACACGACATCCGCACTACACCCGGCCCCCCCGGTCTCCTGTCGCGCACGTCGCCTATCCCCGGACCGCCTTCGAATCGCTCAAGCAGAATTCGAAGCCATGCTCCGCGAAGGTACTGCCCGCCGCTCGGAGGGACCTTACGCCTCACCGCTTCATTTAGTACGGAAGAAGACCGATGGCTGGCGCCCCTGTGGAGATTATCGCGCCCTCAACGCCCGCACCATCCCCGACAGGTACTCCGTTCGTCATATTCAGGATTTTGCCCACCGCTTACACGGCAGCACCATCTTCTCAGTTGTTGACCTGGTGAAGGCCTACACGCAAATCCCTGTCAACCCGGATGACGTCCCAAAGACCGCGATTGTCACGCCCTTCGGCTTATTCGAATTTCCTTTCATGAGTTTTGGCCTCCGCAACGCGGGACAAACCTTCCAGCGCTTCATCGACGACGTCGTCCGCGGCCTAGACTTCTGTTTCGTCTACCAAGACGACATCCTAGTCTTATCCCCGAATGAAAACGACCACTGCAAACACCTTCTTGAACTTTCCAGCGTCTCGAAGACCACGCTTTACTCATAAACGTCCAGAAGAGCACGCTTGGCGCCCCAGTCGTCACGTTTCTTGGCCATCAAATCTCTTCAGAAGGGACTAGACCCTTGCCTTACCGCATCCTGGCCCTTAAAAACTATGCGCGGCCTGCCACAGCGAAAGACCTCCGCCGTTTCTTGTGCATGCTAAACTTTTACAGGCGCTTCGTGCCTAAAGCGGCCACATAACAGGCCCCTCTACATGACGCATTGGCTGGCCTACGAGGGAGCCATCCCGTCACTTCGACACCCCTTTTGACACAAGCGTTCGGAAAACTGCAAAACTGCCCTATGCAACGTCACTCTGCTCTCTCATCCCAAGCCAGACGCTGCCTTGGGCCTCTTCACAGATGCATCTAGCACCGCCGTTGGAGCCTCCCTCATGCAGCGCGTGGGCAAGAACTGGTGCCCGTTGGTGTTTTTTTCGAAGAAATTCTCCAGACCAAAGGCACGCTCGTCTACTGGCAGCATCGCCGATGCAACTTCGGCCCCTGCGGAGACTACCTGGACAGCCTACTAGAGAGAGCTTCTCGCCATCTACAAAGCGGCCCAACACTTTCGCCACATCCTCGAGGCACAGCACTGCACCATCTACACCGAGCACAAGCCTATCACTTACGCCTTCTCCCAATGCCGCGAAAAACTTCCACCAGTCCAGCAGAAGCAACCGTCCTTTATCGCTCAGTTTACCACCGACATCCAAAACATCAGCGGAAAAGATAATATGGTCGCCGACGCGCTCTCGCGCGTCTCTGCTGTCGAGTTGCCACCCATTACGACTGACGCCCTCGCCGACGCTCAGAAGACGGACGCCGAACTCCAGCAGCTCCTCGAGAATGGCTCTTCTCTTCAACTTCAGCAAGTTGCCGTCCCAGGGTTGACGCACACTCTCTACTGCGACATATCAACCGGACGAGTCGGATCCATATGTCCCTTCTATACATCGTCACAACCTCTTCAACCAGTCGCACAAACTCAGCCATCCCGGCATCCGCGCTTCTACACGACTAGTGACTGGCCGATATGTTTGGCCCTCAATGCAACGGGACTGCCGCACCTGGGCACGCACGTGCATTCAATGTCAGCGTGCCATAATCACCCGTCACGTCACTTCGCCGCTCGGGGAGGCATTCCCCCCTGCCGTCGGAACGGTTTCAACACGTCCACATCGACATCACTGGTCACCTGCCACCAGCCGGACCATACCGCTATTGCCTCACCGCCATTGATCGCTACACTCGATGGCCCGAGATATGGCCGCTCGAAAGGATCACCGCAGAAGACATCGCCTCGGCCTTCTTCTCCGGTTGGATTTCCCGCTTCGGCAGTCCTCGTCGCGTCACAACCGATCAAGGAATTCAATTCGAGTCTCAACTCTTCAGTCTCCTTGGGCTTTCCACGGGGTTCGAGCGTTCACGGACAACCAGCTACCACCCTTGTGCCAACGGGATGATTGAGCGGTTTCACCGACAGCTCAAGGCAGCCATCATGTGCCACCCTAACTCAACCTGGCTCGAGGCTCTCCCGGCCGTCGCTCTTGGTTTGCGCGCCACTTTCAAACCAGACATCCACGCCACGCGCGCAGAGCTCGTTTACGGGGAGCCGCTTCACCTACCTGGGGAACTTCTCTCCGCGTCAACTCCCGACATCACCAGCATGGACCCTGCAGACTTTGTCGCCCGGCTCCGTCGCAGAATGGACGCACTGCGCCCGTCGCCAGCAGCAGGTCACACCAAGATGACCCCGTTCGTGTTTAAGGACTTGGCAACATGCTCGCACGCCTTTCTCCGCGATGACACTGTACGCGCGCCTTTTCAACCGCCGTACTCCGGACCTTATAAAGTCATCAGTCACGACGACAAAACATTCACCCTTCAAATCAGCGGGAGGAACGTCCGCGTCTCCATCGACCGACTGAAGCCATCATACATCCTCTCCGAGGACACTACCAACTCCTGGGCATCTCCAGTAATCGACCCACAACAGCTTCCAACGCCTCAACCCATGCCCTACACCACCCGCTTTGGACGCCAGGTGCGGGTCCCGAATGCTCATCAACCATAAGGGCACCTCTCAGCGTGGGGGGGGTGGTGTGGCGAAACGATGCGGCGCCGCTTCCGCGCTTGCGCGCTGCATATCGACGAGCGCTGCTGATAAGAACAATCTCGCCCGACGGAAGGCAGAAAAACTGCGTGTGCTCCCGCAAGCAGTTCAATTGTGGTTTTTATGTTGTTCATGTGGAAGCAATAAAGCCATTGCGTTCCCACATCTGGTGACCCGGTAAGCGAACTTACCACATCGCCATGGCCGACCAGGAAGCGCTTGCCGCTCTTCACCAACAAGTACAACAACTGCAACAACAACTGCAGGCCCAACAACAGATGATCAAGACCCAAGAGCAACAACTCCAGGAACAGCAGCAACGTATGCAAAATGAACCGCACTCGCCTGACGATTCTGCACAGCCCCGCTCGTGCAACGCCCCCCAAAGCTCTTCCCCGGTGGTCGCTGCCAACGCAGGCGCTCCCACTGCTGCGGCCGCCACCGAGACGGACATCTGTCGCGTCGCCGTCAAGCTCCTACCATTTTGGGCAGAGTCACCTGAGGTGTGGTTCGCTGAAGTCGAAGCGCAGTTTTCCCTCGCATGTATCATCCCAGGACCGCACGCGCTACGACTACGTCGTCGCCCACCTCGACTCTCGCTACGCAATTGAGGTCCGCGACATACTCACATGTCCTCCGGCTGACGACCGCTATATGCACCTGAAGAGGGAACTGCACCTGAAGTTCATTTTCATTGTCAAGCTGAAGAAAGCTGAAATAGTACGGTTGCCGGCGCACCTGACGTCGAAGCAATATGGTTCGCCACAATGCAGACGCTGGGACAGCAAGCAGCTTGTTACGTAATGACTTGTGAGGAAAGCAGCGTTGGCTGACTCTCAGGCCGCTCCTGTCTTATAAAAAATATTCAATATGTACTAAGTTCTCGGTCAATTACATGAAAATTTTGAGCTTGTTTGTCAACGCGCAACGATTAACCGAAATAACGCACATTATGATCGGATATTGGGCTTCGTGACTATTTTAACGCAGCATGGATTCTCAATTGGCATCATTGCGAGCAGCCAAGGGGTGTCTTGTCACCAATGCTGCTGCACACCTAAACTGCGTGCTACAGGCAACGACGCATCATAGGAAAATAAGACATGAAAAAAAGTCGTCTTAAAACTGCTTTGTTGGTGAAGCAGCCAATCAGATCCAGATTGGAGCGTCAGTGGCGCCACAATACTCCTTCAACGCTGATCGTCAGAGTGTCGCGATGCAGTACTTCGTTGCACCGCTCCTAGAAAGTGGCGCCAGCCCTGTCAAGACCTGGGAGCATGATGCAACTGAGATACATGTGTTCGCACTCATAGCGCTGTCAGCGCCTTCGGTTTTTGCTCGAGTCGGAGGTTCGATTTCTTTTGCAAAATACTGTTTTTTGGCAACACACGCCCGTGCCATTTTAATAACATCATTGCCTCTACGAAAACTCTTGGTAGACCTGGCATAAAATCTGTTCGTTTTTTAATTGGAAGGGATCGCATGCACTATGCGAATTGATGTTAGTCAAGTATTTCGTGCATCTTTACAACTTCCAGTGTCTCGCCACCTATCGCAAAGCGCTGCACTTTGCCGAGATTGTTCCCTATTACTTTTGTTTTATGCATATTAATTTTCAGACCTACTCTTCTGCTTTCCGTATCCAGTTGAGTAATCACGAGCTGTAATTCGTCGCCTGAGTTACTCATCAATGCATGCAATGTCATCACCGAATCGCAGGTTACTAAGATACTCTCCATTAACTCTTGTCCTTAACTCTTCTAGATCTAGGGTCCTGAAAACACCCGTAAAAAGGTGGTGAAGAGCATTGGAGAGATCGTGTCTCCCTGCCTTACGCCCTTCTTTATTGGGATTCTGTCGCGTTCTTCATAGAGGACTATAGTGGCTGTGGATACGCTGTAGATTTCTTCCAGTATGTTTATATATAGGCTTCGTCGATGCCCTGAATCCGCAGTTTCTGCATGACTGCTGATGTCTCCACCGAATCAAATGCCTTCTCGTAACCCTATGAAGGCTATGTATAGGGGTTAGTTGAATTCCGCGCATTTCTCTGTCACCTGACTGATAGTATGAATATGGTCTATTGTTGAGAAGCCTGTACGGAATCGTGCCTGGTTCTTTCGTTTATTGAACTCTAATGTCGTATTATTTCTATTAGCAATTATTTTTCCACCGTCTTTCAATAGGTCTGATGTTACCTGATCCTCACCAGTGGCTTTGCCTCTTTGCATTCCTTCTAGGGCTTTCTTTACCACTCCTGTCAATACTGGTGGGTTGTCAGATTCATCTGGGCTATTACTGCTTCTTACGTTATCATCCTGATTGTCTCGACTGCTGTACAGATCTCTGTAGAACTCCTCCGCTACCTCAACTAGTCTATCGATATTGGTAGTGACTTTGCCTTCCTTGTCCCTTAATGCATACATCTGATTTTTGCCTATGCACAGTTTGGTCTTCACAGCTTTGAGGCTTCATCCGTTCTTTAGAGCATGCTCAATTCTCTCCATATTCTTATGTCGGCTGCCTTACGCCCATTGATTTACTTCGAAAGGTACACCAGCTCCATTTTGTCTGTTGCGTTTGAGGCTTTCATGGTTGGACGTTTATTAATGAGGTTTTTCGTGTGCTGGGATAGCTTGCCAGTGTCCTGTCTAATGACTGTACCCTCGACTTCCATTGCACACTCCGTAATGATACTAGCCAGAGTATTGTGAAGAAGATGTGCCTCCATCCAGCAGCATCGCAAACGTTTGGCTCGCTCGGCTCGTGTTTCTGATCGCTGCTGTCCCGCTGGACTGTGCCTCTCGCTGCGTCGTCGCTGACAAGCGTATCGTCGCTGAACTGCTAATAAACCTCTTCACAGGATCATTAATTGCGTCAACGCTAAGGTCCGTTTCCTCGGTTAGAGCCGCGTATTAGGACAGGTGTAACCGCGGAGCCGAAACATGAGAGTGAAATAACTAGAAGAATAAGGATGGGATGGAGCACTGTCGGCAAGCATTCTCAAATCATGAATGGTAGCTTAGCACTATCCCTCAGGAGGAAGGTATATAACAGCTGTATCTTACCGGTACTTACCTACGAAGCAGAAACCTGGAGACTCACAAAGAGGGTTGAACCTAAATTGAGGATGACGCAGTGAGAGATGGAAAGGAAAATGATAGGTGTTGTCGAACAAGGAGACGAGACGGCGGCTGACGAGACCGTGCCGTGGTCGCAGCTTTATTTGGGACGCCGGCGAAGCGAAGCGATAGCGGGTGCCGCGTCCAGCCAGGTCAAGAGCGAAGGCGTTCTATATCCTGCGCGTGGCTCGCACATCACGAGCAACGCGGCTCGCTTCTTTTTCTTCGCGGCCAACTGGCCAAGACTGGCGTGGCGCTACAAGGGCTCCCCCCCCCCCTAGCGCTTTGCGCGATCTTATAGATGTACGTGAAAGAAAAGCCGAGAAAAACCAATACTATGTACATGGGCGGCAGGTCTAAATATGTCCGTAAGGAAGTCCGAGTCGTAAGGTTAAAAGGCATAGGGTCCTTGTGCTAGCTCCGGTGGGCGGCACTGGGAGCCACGGAGTGGGCGAGGGTGATGAGGGACGGACACTGCTGGCAGAAAGGATGGTGGTCGTCCCTATGGGCGGGCGATGCAAGTCGCGCGCCCCCCGACGTAGGTGCGGGAATCTGCGATGACCTGTCGCCGATTCGCGCGTTGTGCGGCGTCTCTGGTGCTGGCATGAACACACAGGTCGACGGGGGGCTGGATCGTGGCGTAGTATTGTCGGCACGACGCGTACCGTAGGTGGTGGGCTGCACAGCAAGTGGAGGCGTGACGTTGGAGATGCGGCATTGACGGTGCGAACGATGTAGTCGGCGCCACGTCAACTGCTGATGTGGAGAGCACCGGTACCAGTGTGCCTTTCCTATTTAGCGATGCGTCAAGGGGAGCCTTCGCGGCACTTGCGCCTTTTTGCGGTGGATGCCTGCACCATGAGGTAGGTCGGAAGGGCGGGTGTAAAGCTGCCCCTGTGTTTGGCTCTGGGTGCGATGACTTCGTCGTCTTTGACTTTGAGTCCCAGGCGGGAGACATGCGAAGTCGTGGTCAGGTGTCGGCGTACTTGGGGCCGGGGCGCTTGCGTTTTCGGGGCTTGGCCACTCGCATGCCCGGGGCTTGGTAATAAGGATCTCGCGCAGAGGAAGTGCAGACTCCGCGGTAAGATCGGACCTTGAGCCAGTTGTCGTGGAATTCCCTTGTGAGTCCGGTGACGAACAGCACGCATGCAGGGCAGCCTGCTGATTGACTACTTGCGTGGCTGTCGTAGCATACGCGGGCGCTTCGAATCCTGGCTGCCCCGGTCCGTTGTATGCGGTCTTCGCCGTCCTAGTGTGAGGCTCGGAAGTTGTGTCCGAGAAGACATGTGCTGAAGCCGTGGTATCAGTGGCATCGCGGGCTTGTACTGGTATTTGAGAATGCGAATACAGACCAAGCGGATCAGCTGGCTCGCCTTTCATCGTCGAATCGGCCAGGGTAGCCACTGCGGGAGAACTGGATTCGACAACAAATCCGACGGTGTGCGATGCTGTAACCGGCGTCGACTCTGCGACGGAGAGAGGTCGAAGTGGCTCTGGTGGCAGAACCAACACCTCGGAGTCAGGGACCGTAGTCTTCGGGGTTGCGGGCCGCTCGGTCGACGGGGCCGATTGACGCGGCAGGGTGGTCTTCGTCTCCTGTGTAGCCGGTTGTTGGCAGGGCGATGGTTCTGGACTGACCGTGGTTCGGGAGGCGTCCAAGTAGATGAAGATGAGCCAGGCGCCCCAGTGTCGCTCTTGGTAAAAGGGCGATGTTTGATGCCGTAAAACTGGAGCACGGCGTCGGGCAGATGATCGTAAGGGCGAGGGCTCCACGAGAAGTACGTGAGGCGACGTTTGAGGTCACGCGGTAGATGGTATTCCAGTACCTCAAACATGAATTCTTGGAGCCATATGCCGTTGAGCTCCAAGACCACCTCGAACTCCTCGAAACATGACTCCAGGTGAGAGGTCCGGAACGGTGGCAGCGGTGGGTCGAAGTGCGGCTGCAGGGCGTGAGCTGGCTGGAACATGGCCGCGGAGCTCAGTGGCAGCGGTGCGGCGCAGGTCGCTTGTCCGTGTGTCCGTGGTCACCACTTGTACAGCAAGGAGACGAGACGGCGGCTGACGAAACCGTGCCGTGGTCGCAGCTTTATTTGGGACGCTGGCGAAGCGAAGCGATAGCGGGTGCCGCGTCCAGCCAGGTCAAGAGCCAAGGCGTTCTATATCCTGCGCGTGGCTCGCACATCACGAGCAACGCGGCTCACTTCTTTTTCTTCGCGGCCAGCTGGCCAAGACTGGCGTGACGCTACAGTGTAACCTGAAGAGACAGGAAGAGATCAGAGTGGGTCAAGGAACAAACGGGGTTAAGGATATTGTCACGTGGTCGTGACGTGGACGGAGACAGCAGTAGGCTTCTTGAAGGTGAAACTCTTTATTTGGCTGAACTTGTGGCCGCGAAACGGGAACTCAAATTACAGCAAGCAAGGCAGGCTGTACACTGATATCTGCGCACCAGGGCGTCGGTTGTCGATAATCTGATCATCGCTGGAACGCGCCGGCTTTTATACATCCCGCGTCGAACATTCTAGCCTTATCACTGGTCGTCGCGCAAGCTCTGGAATAATCTTGAGTGTTCGCGTGCTGTGCGCAATGTTAACAAAACGATCTACTACAAACGTGAAGCTTCTCGAACACTGAGGCGCGATCTGCGCCGAGCATTGCTCGCAGTCTTTGTGGGTTTAAACAGAGCACATCAAAATAACACGCGTGGCAATATCAAAGTTGAAATTAAGAAGAAGAAATGGACATGGGCCGGGCACGTAGCACGTCGGCCGGATAACCGCTGGTCATTAAGGGTAACTGACTGGATTCCAAGAGAAGGCAAACGCGTGAGGCGGAGGCAGCAAATTAGGTGGGCAGATGAGATTAAGAAGTTTGCAGGTATAACGGGGCAGCGGAAAGCAGAGGACCGGGTTGATTGGCGGAACATGGGAGAGGCCTTGCCGAGCAGTGGGCGTAGTCAGGCTGATGATGATGATGATGACGATGAAGTATTTCGTGCCCCAAAACCATCATGTTTTATTACGATAGCAATTATACGGACTCACTGAACGGGTTCTTGGCATCTGCATTGCCGCCATGCCCGAGCCCACGGTTGCAGCGCGGGCAGCTAGCTCAGAAATGAAACGGCGGAAGTAGGACACAAATCCCGAAACTTCTTGGCCGTGGTATGAGGCGGAATGCTGGCTAGAGCTTGTAACTTTCAAGGGCCGGGGCTGATGCTGTGGATACTGACAACCTGACCCAAGTAGGTAACCTCCAAGTACCTGAAGAAACACATAGAAGATTTGATGCGGAGCCCACCTTCAGCAAGGGCGGACACGAGGAGCTCTAATCGCTGTTTGTGATGAAAAAACGTCTAAGTGTAAATAGTGATGTCATCCAAGGAGACCCACACCATCGAGCACTTCTAGTGTCCAGGATTCCGATCTAATAGTTGTAGAAATACGGCACGTATACTAGAGCCAAATGGGAGGTGATTAGAAGGATGCAGGCGCTCTGTGTGATACAAAGTGCCTCGTTCTCATCGAGGCCAACCTGCCAATAGCTGTTGATCTAAGGTATCGTCGAGGCGGAGAAAGAGGTATACATCAGGTTTGGTAACGTTGTTTAGATGACAATAGTTTACCAAAAATCACGTAGTGCCGTCCTTCTTTTACAGCGAAAGCTGTTATGGGATCACAACAAGGGTCGTTTTTGCGCCGTAGTTGTCCGCCGCCGCCGCCGGTGTCCGTAACCATTATCGCACGAAATAAGAAAAAAACTAAATAAATAAAAAATCACCTATGACACATTGGGAATCGAACCTGGGTCCTCTGCGTGGCAGCTCAGCACTCTACCACTGAGCTACGCCAGCGCTTGAAACTGCGGTGCGAACTGATCCTACGCAGGCTTCATGCCGGGTAAGAAATCGCGTTAACGTGTGTTGTAAAGCGTTTTAGAACAGTAAAGTAACAACCAGGCGTCACACAATACGAATTGCGTAACGAGTGGGTCGTTCAATGCTCCAACCCATTACAAAATGGCATAATTCTTCATCGTCGTCAGCCACAGAAGCAACAAAGTGCACATAATGCATTACAAGTGTGTAGCGGGTACCGCGCTTTTCCGAAGAATGAAGAATATTGGTATAGTAGACGCTTCTCCACTACACAAAAATTATGATGATTTATGGCGTAGTGGGTACCATGTAAGTGCGCTTGTAGTAGTTGCCCCAAGAGTGTTTAAAAAAAGGTTCTAGAAAGGCCGCCCTTCCAGCTTTCGCTGTGACTGTGCTGCGCATTCCGCGCAGGCCTGGCGGTTTTTTTTTCAAGAGGACGACTGGGGACTACCAAAGACGGAACAAGCGAGATATGATGCCCCGCTGTAACATATCTTCCACTTGCCTTGTGACCTCGGCGCGCTCAAAAGCAGAAACACGAAGAGGGTTGTGTCTAGCCAGCGCATGGGAGTCAGTGTCGATTTTGTGACGGACAAGACAGCCAAGTTCTTTCGGTAACAACGCCAAGCACTTTCCGAATTTCACCATCAATACTTGGATGTCGGACTTCTGTGAAGGCGTCAAGTATGGACCAATATGAGTCTCATTCCAGTCGACGGAGAGATCGCCACTCTCCCGAGAAGTACAGGGATGAACTTTTGCGAGAACAGGCAAGGGCTGAACGGCTGCAGCGGACACCAATACAGTTCCGGAGTTAAGCGCGACAGGCCACCTGATGGGTGATTCTGAACGTAGGAACAGAGGAGCGCAGTAGAGCGTGTGGGATGGCAAATTAATCGCCAAGTCTCCATCAGATAGCGCAGCCAACAAGAACATCCGCATCTGTGCATCCATCCATGTCACAAGCAAGTACACAGGCAGCAGAGTATACATAGGTACAGTGATCGCAGACGTTGCCTGCACAGGAAAGAAAGGAAAGCGTTGGTGGCAACGGCGCACGTTTGTATGGGAGGAGCTTCGGTAGAAGCGCAGATATTAACGCCCGTGTCAATGCTGTGGCGTGCTTTCGTATGATTGTAGAATAAATTCTTACGCATCAGCGAAGTGGCATTGTTCAGAAAGGAGCGAGCTTCTGTGGCCGCGTGAGTGGCCAACTTAAAGAAAGGGTGTCCGTATGAGAACAGTACCTTTGATTTCCAAGGTCGACTCAGCCAAGTCAGGTGCCGGACATTGGGGGGAGCGATCCTATTGTACATCAGGCGTGGTTAAAGTCAATTCGCGCGCCCATTGTGGGGCAGCAGTTGCAGTCCAAGACTAACGATGTGCTAAGCCTGTGCACAACAATGAAAGGGACACTCACACTCTTCCCTAAAGCAGTTACAGTAATCGACATTTCTCTAAAGGTTGGCAGACAGGTTTCATCAGCTGACAGGAGGCCGGCTGACACGACCATGGCCGTCTTCAGATAGCAATGAGTGGCGAACAGCGCCGGTGTTATGAAATTAAAAGCGGCACCGGTGTCTACTAGTCAGTGTTGTAAGCGTTACCAAAAAAGTCACAGTTTCGCCACAAGGCGAAGCAATGAATGCGATAGCAACAAATTGGAATGTCAAGCGACGAATGGCAAGCAAATCGAAACGTGCAGCGCGCTGCTCACGCACACATGACGCACGAAAACAACACGCACCGGACGAGAGCGAACTAACCACGTTCACAGCTCGACACTTAACGCGCTGCTCAAACAAAACCGACGCACGAAACGTATTCACAGGTAGAGACAAACGCGAACTAACAAATGTCACAGTTGTTACTTCGCTGTGTTTCAAAAGCGTGCTCTTTTCGCAAACTTCCAGTCACCTTCGCACGAAGGTGACTTCCAGTCACCTTCGTGCGTCCGGTAACTACAACGCAATCGTTCCGGCGAAAGCCCAGGACGTACAATTCTCCCCCCACCGCGAGATAAGCGCGCGCGCGCACGGGCGTCTACGCCCCACGAGGCAAAGTACGCGCGGAGATGAGCGCATGAGCGCGCGCGTCGCAACGAGTGGGACGCCGAGCTAAAGCCCCGCCGAACGCGCCCTTTGTGCCATCTCGCTGGTGATGCTGAAAAAACGCTGAATACACGCTGTATATAAATAGCTCGCCGTTTTAACGTTGAAGGACGTGCGCTTTCGTGGCTCAGTGGTTAGCGCCGCGCGCGGCGGAGTCCCTCGTTCGACGCCGCGCGTAGGAAACCTTTTTCTGATTTATTTTTCTTTGTGGGTTTTATTAATATAGAGATACATATACGGGACATGACGGCAATGGTGACGGCGGCGCCGACGGCAAAAGCCAGGCGAGAGGGTCCGTATAATTGCTATCGCAAGAAAAAAAACTACTGAATACATTACTCGTTAAGCTAACAAAAGAGGAATGCGTTACGGACCTTACTTTACGTACCAGAAAAGCTAATACGTTATCGTTAGGGTTACAAAAAATGGGTAACGCACGTTACTCCTGCCGCTACCCCATGGTCAGAAATTTCAATTAACGCACCCTCGCTCTAGCAACCGGCAGTAATAATGTTATTTTGTTCAAATGCATTAAAGTAACTTTGAACAAGTGTGCCGGACCTCAGCAATTCAGTCGTGGCGTACGAAGTTGCCTGCACAGTTATATGTGATGACTTATAACTCTGTGACACACGGGGATGCCATTTTTCACCACATGAGATTAAGCACAAAACGAGATTTCAGCATCAACGCATTCCGAAAAGAAAACAGCACTCAACTGTCGAAAAATTTTATTCTGGCTGTATGCTTCAACTAACAAGGCAGGTGCTGAAATCTTGTAGCCATAAAGAAATGCCTAAAGGGCCTTGTTACCGGAAAAAAAATATTTCCTCTCATACAAAATTGTTGCTCCTTTATATAACTGCCGCCAAAATTGCGAGTGTTTATGAGACGGTTGTTCAAGGTGAGCCTCATTCGCTCAGATATTCAGTAACCTGAAACGTATGCCCGCAGTTGCATATACAAAGAAGAAATTTCATTGCGAAAACAATATTGAGAAACATAGCTAGAGTATTGCATCGGCAACACTCTAATAACGACATGTTGTAGTAACTAAGTGACAGTTGCATTTCGAAGTTGTCATAGGACAGATTGCCTGGCTTCTTATCAGTACGTCCGCACCTACGCTAAATATGCATTCGATGTACGCATTGGGTGATACTCGTATGTAAAATTACTGCAGATCCACGAAGTGAATCCTGATGATGGAGCGAAGCTCCTTGGAAGCCAGTCTACGTCATTTTATATTACTAAGTGTAGCGCCACTGATCGATGCGCTAGCGCGGCACGGTCTTGGTAAGAGCGGCTTGGGAGCAATGCAGCGCTTTATACGGCTTTTGTATGCGCGCTCTGAGTGGGAGCGGCGTAGCGCCGGCGCAACACCTGCGCGCGGTCGGTATGCGCACTCTATGCACTCTGCAAACGCTTCTGCGCATAACCTCGTGCGCTTGCTCGGAGAGGGTATTAAATTATTAAAAGAAAACGACGATGATGGGACTAGCGCGTTGAGCGAGCAGCTCGCGGCTCGGACTTGACTGATTTGGAAAGGCCAGGATGGACGCGTTGTAACTGTGCTCTGGGCAATAAAGTCGCCCGTTTTCCATCTTTTAGACGACGAGACTTCCTTTCATCTACATTTTATGGTGCCGAGAAACCCGGGTACTTCGTTATTCAAGCGACCCGACGACGGAAGAACTTCCACAGCAACGAAGATGGATCGGATCAAGGGCAAACGAGCAAACCAGCGAGCTTTGCATACGCGTCTCCATAACGAAGCAAGCGAACTCATTCAATCGAGTCAGTTTAGCTCTCCGGAAGGAAAATGACGTCAATTCTCGCCTGAATACTTCTGGGACGGCGGTTGTCCTGCCTAGAGCACTGCACGGGCCGAGATTCTCGGCCCGGGCCCGGCCCGAGCCCGGCACTCGTCTAAGTTTACCCGCCCGAGCCCGGCCCGGAGACCCAAAAGCGAGACCCGGGCCCGGCCCGAACCCGAGAAATAATTTCACGTACCCGGCCCGGCCCGGCCCGACCACAGATTGGGCCCGACTGTGGCCCGAACTTATAATCTAGGCGGTGTTGCCCGAACATGGACTCGACAGCAAGGCATCAACTATCTACGTTTTGTTGGCGCATGCTGCGCCAACAAGCATGCTTTAATCTACGGTAATTACTTGTACAAAAGGGCTTTGCTGTGGTAACAGATGGCCGGAGATACTGGGTACGATGAACGGTTATTCGTCAGAGCTATATTATACTGTACATATTGTTATACGGCGGGAATGCATCAGAAAGACGATGAAGACGACGAATGTGATAGCGCTCGCGTTGTCGCTCTTCCGCCATCTTGGCTGCAGCTGCGTCTACCTCCCTCTGTATATTTTGTAAATATATGTCTTCTTTTTATACTCTCACCCCCGTGACATTTGGTGGAGGTGTGGGGTAACATCGCGATATAACGGAGCTCCGCAGCGGCCGACGCTTGGCTTTTTGCACGATGGCAGACGAGAGGCCCGCTGCCGGCGAGGCGACCACAACAACGGTTGCGACCACAACAACGGTTGTCCTCCCTCAGGTAAAAGATCCTGGGACGTTCTGCGGGACTGACAACGTCGACATCGAAGACTGGTTGCCGTTGTACGAACTTACAAGTAGGAACTACCGCTGGGATGAGACGCTTATGTTGGCAAACATCCTGTTCTACCTTAAAGGAACAGCGAAAGTCTGGTTCGAGAACCACGAAGAAGAAATTGGAAGCTGGGATGCGTGCAAGGAAAGGATGCACGCCCTTTTCGGCAAGTCTGCGGGTAGAAGGGCAGTGGCCAAGAAGGAGTTGGCATCTCGTGCACAAACGTCGACAGAATCATACCTGACGTATATACAGGACGTGCTTGCCCTTTGCCGAAAAGCAGATAATGGCATGGATGAAACCGAAAAAGTGGCGCACATATTAAAAGGGCATAGCAGATGATGCCTTCAATCTTCTCATGTGCAAAAACTGTGACACTGTGGACGCCATCATAAAGGAGTGCCAGCGTTTTGAGGCCGCAAAAAGTCGAGGCGTGGCTCACCATTTCGCTCGACTTCCCAACACAGCAGCGAACATGGTCGTGCGAAGACGTACCTGCCCCCCCAGGCACCGCTAACTGCAGAGCGAGTGACAAAGATAGTTTGACGTGAACTTGAAGCTATGTCACCTGCTTCTATGTGCTCCCGTGCCTGTGACTCTAGCTCTCAGATGATACCACTGGTGCATGCTATCGTGCACAAGGAGCTTTCCAACGCTGCTCTGGATTCTGTGTGCGCCACAGCTCCCTCTCGACCGATCGACCGCCGTCGACCACCACCTCCACATGCCCAAGGTCAGAGCCTTCCAGTGCGCTCTCGCAATCCAGCCGAGTGGAGGACTCCTGATGACCGTCCCATTTGCTTTAACTGCCATCGCATTGGGCACGTGGCCCGCCATTGCAACAGCCGATGGTATTGGCATCAGGCATCCTATGGGTACAACCGTCATGCAGCGACTGACCATGGACGCTTCCAACCTTACCACGAATCACCACAGGCCACCAGTGAAGACGTTTCTTCCATGCCGCATCGTCGTCGTTCGCCATCCCCGCATGGGCATCAGTCTCGTTCGCCGCTGTCCCGTCGCCCATCATCACTCTCGCCCCAATTTCGCCGTCCAACGTCGCCGACTGACCGCTTGCCTCGGGAAAACTAGACGATGCAGCTCCCGGAGGTGACGCTGCATCGACCGCTTGCCTGCCAAAACCTCTGACCACACTGCCGACACGACGCAACCTTATTGACGTTAAAGTGGACGACGCACTCGTTGGCGCTCTTGTGGACACAGGCGCCCACTTATCAGTGATGAGTTCAGAGCTTCGTCGCCGCCTTAAGAAAGTTATGACGCCACCCACGGTACCGCTCATCCAGGTCGCCGACGGTGGGACCTTTCCCATGCTTGGGATGTGCTGCGCGCGCATAAGTGTTGGTGACCGCTCCACAACCGTGCTGTTTGCCGTGCTCGAGAAATGCTCCCACGAACTTATCCTCGGCATGGACTTTTTGTCTACCCACTCTGCCCTTATTGACTGTGGTACCGGCTTGCTTCAGCTTGACCTACCGTGTTACTACGACCCTCCAACACCACCTCAACCGCGTCTATGTTCTCTAGACTACGTTCGACTGCCACCACAAGCTGTTACGTATGTGAACCTGAGGTCTTTCCCTCCTATTCCCGACGGCGATTACATGTTGACGCCTATTGCTGACGTCCGGCTGGCCAAAAATCTGGCCGTCCCTCACACACTTTTCACAGTCAGAAATAATCAAGCGTCTCTACCGATACTGAATTTCAGCTGGTGCTCGCAACTTATCCCAGAAGGCATGACTCTGGCGAAAGTCTCTTCTATCGATGATGCCATTTGTGCGTTTGTGGCCGACGCTTCTTCGTCCTCTGCTGCATCCTCCTCCTCACAGGGCACAGCCAATGGCAACGTTGACAAGATGATCGCCCCTGACCTCCTTCCAGCACAGAGAGCCGACATTCGACGCCTGCTGAAATCCTACCGCGACATCTTTGATTTTGATGACCGGCCTTTAGGTCAGACATCTTTTGTCACTCATCAGATCAACACTGGAGACGCCAGCCCAATCCGACGACGTCCTTACCGCGTGTCCCATGCTGAGCGACAAGTCATCCAGCATGAAGTTGAAAAAATGCTCACAAAAGACGTCATCGAACCATCCTGCAGTCCATGGGCATCGCCGGTCGTGTTAGTAAAGAAAAAGCACGGCAGCTGGCGCTTCTGCGTAGACTACCGCTACTTAAACAAAGTAACGCGCAAGGACGTCTACCCACTGCCGCGGATTGACGATGCTCTCGACTGCCTACACGGGTCTGCCTACTTCTCATCTATCGACTTGAGATCGGGATACTGGCAGATTTCTGTCGATCATCGGGACCGTGAAAAGACTGAGTGCCAGCGTTTGTTACGCCGGATGGACTTTTCCAGTTCAAAGTTATGCCATTCGGTTTATGTAACGCCCCAGCTACATTTGAAATGATGATGGACTCCCTCCTCCGTGGATACAAATAGTCAACGTGCCTTTGCTATCTGGATGACGTCATCGTATTCGCACCCACATTTGAAAGCCACCTTAGCCGCCTGTCGTCTGTTCTTGAGGTATTCAGAACAGCAGGGCTTCAACTCAAGTCTTCCAAATGCCGTTTTGGCCGCCGGGAAATTACTGTGCTGGGTCATCTTGTCAGTGCTCGAGGCGTGCAACCTGATCCCGACAAAATTCGAGTCGTCAAAGATTTACCCATACCACGTTCCGTGAAAGATGTACGGAGCTTTGTCGGTTTGTGTTCTTACTTTCGACGTTTCGTCAAAAATTTCGCCGACATTGCCCGACCCCTCACGGAACTACTGAAGAAGGACGTGCCGTTTTATTGGGGTACCGATCAAGCAACTGCGTTCAACACGCTTACAACATTACTTACCAGCCCACCAATCTTGGCCCATTTCGACCCGTCAGCCCCTACTGAAGTTCGTACTGATGTCCAGCGGACATGGCATCGGCGCTGTTCTCGCTCAGCGGCAACAAGGGCAGGATCGCGTCATCGCCTATGCCAGTCGCCTCCTTTCCTCTTCCGAGTGCAAGTTTTCCATCACTGAGCGTGAATGCCTCGCACTAGTTTGGGCAGTCGGAAAATTTCGACCTTACTTGTTTGGCCGCACCTTTTCGGTGATTACTGATCACCATGCACTGTGCTGGTTGTCGTCCCTCAAATATCCCACTGGACGACTTGGACGCTGGGCCTTAAAACTTCAAGAACACAGCTTTGACGTGATATACAAGTCTGGCCGAATGCACCAGGATGCCGACTGTCTATCCCGTCATCCCGTGGATCCCCCCCGACTTGTCAGCACATGATTCCGACGCCTGTGTCTTTGCCATATCTGACTTCACTGACATACGCAAGGAACAGCTCAGCGATGTCCACTTGCAGTCTATCATGCACCGTCTACGTTTTCACCACCAGGACCCGTCACTCCATTTGTTCCTGCTTCGTGATGGCATTCTTTACCGACGCAACACCAGTTCCGAGGGGCCGGAGCTACTACTTGTAGTTCCTGCAACACTCCGTTCCGCTGTTCTTGAACAGCTTCACGACGCCCCAACCGCTGGACATCTCGGAGCAACCCGCACGTACGATCGCGTACGGCGTCGATTCTTCTGGCCAGGCCTTTTACCGTTCAGTGCGTCGATACGTTGCTGCTTGTCAGTCCTGTCAGCGCTCCAAGCACCCTTCCTTGTCGCCAGCCGGTCCTCTTCAACCCATCGACATCCCGACCGTCCCCTTCTACCACGTCGGCCTCGATCTCGTTGGGACCATTTCCAATGTCTCTGACAGGGAACAAGTGGATTGCTGTCGCTACTGATTACGCGACACGCTACGCTATAACGCGGGCACTACCGACAAGCTGTGCCACTGACGTCGCGGACTTTTTGCTGCATGACGTTATTCTCCGCCATGGCGCCCCGCGACAGCTGCTGACCGATCGGGGTCGCTCGTTTCTTTCAAAGGTCGTCAACGACATTCTTCGCTCGTGTTCCACCAGCCACAAGCTCACCACTGCCTACCACCCGCAAACAAATGGACTCACCGAGCGCCTCAATCGCACCTTGATCACAATGCTATCCATGTATGTTTCGGCAGACCACCGTGATTGGGATAGCACTTTGCCTTATGTTACGTTCGCGTACAATTCGTCGCGCCACGACACCGCTGGCTTTTCTCCCTTCTATCTCCTGTATGGTCGTCATCCCACGTTACCCTTTGATACTCTTCTACCATCAGCTACGAACAATCTTACAGAGTACGCTCGTGATGCAACTGCTCGGGCTCAAGCGGCCCGCCAGATCGCACGGGATCGTCTCTCTGCCTCACAACGGTCTCAGAAGGCCCGCTATGACAGCCGTCACAGAGACGTTTCCTACTCTCCAGGCTCCTTGGTTCTTCTCTGGACACCTTGCCGCCACGTTTGGCTTTCGTCGAAGCTTCTCCCTCGCTACTCCGGGCCTTACAAGGTCTTACGACAGATTACCGAGGTCACGTATGAGATCGCTCCGTTGGACAGTCGTTCGTCCTCGTCTGTACACGCTACTGATATCGTGCACGTCTCTCGCCTCAAACCATACTTCTCCGCACACGATCCTCTACTTTTGTAAGCGCCGAGACGGCGCTACCAGCGGCGGGGGTCATATGTTACACGGCGGGACTGCATCAGAAAGGCGATGAAGATGACGAATGTGATAGCGATCGCGTTGTCGCTGTTCCGCCATCTTGGCTGCAGCTGCGTCTACCTCCCTCTGTATATTTTGTAAATATATTTCTTCCTTTTATACTCTCACCCCCCGTGACAATATTGTTTCTACAAATGCAATGGTAATCATCAAGAGCTTTAGGTAGCAGATATAGTAGCAAGAAAAGTGGTTTACAGCATGAGTTTAGTTTCAACAGGGTGCGCAATAAGAACAGAGGAGACAGACAACAGAACGATATCTTCGATTTGTTTATATTGCGCTCTTTATTGAAATTTAAAGGAATACTGAAGCAAAATCTCAAAATTATGCGCAAATGTTGAAAATGAATTTGTGCGATTACATCGAAAAGAAGTCACTTATCGAAGTTTTCAGCGGGCGGTCCTAATTTCTACGTGTTTATGAGCGTGCACCAAGCCACCCGGCCTACGCGAGTTGGAAGCCGTGACGTCATGACACCCACCATTTGACAGCCGTCCGTCCAGCCACCGTCTTCCGAGTCGGTCAGGCAGTCCGGGCCAACAACATGGTCCAACGTGCAGCAGCAGCAGCAGTAGAAAAATTAATGTTACGGAGGATGCAAAATACGTGGTTACAGCAGCTTCGTTGGGACAGAAAGGCAGTTACTGCGGCTTAATCGAGGCATCGTATCGTCGCTTTGTGCTTACCCATGCGATCGGCGTTCGACCGTTACGCATTTCGTTTTTGTGCGACGAGGCACCGAATGTGTGAATTTCTCAGCCGTTTCATAACGTTGTGCACACGACTGCCGCTGTCACATCCACGCTACCTGAATCCATTTACAGGTTGAATTAATAGAAATTAGTTGGCTTCGTCATGATGAAGAGCACGGACTATTCGAAAGCATGCCTCGATCGTTTGCGCGCATCACAGTAAGATTGGCGCCACAGTCCCATGGTTTTGCTGTTTTTTTTTTCAGACGTAGCTAAGTTAGGCGACAAAGTGCTCAGAGCTAGCAAATAAAGTCCATTTTTAATGTGTCCAGGCTTGGCGTGATGGCTGAGCAGTACGCATCGAAAGTCTACGCCGCGTGTCATCTCTAGGAAACGTATACGGTGTAAAGAAACTAGCGATCAGCGAATGGATCAGACCGACAACCGTTCATGGTTCCAACTTCTTCTTCTACTGCAGTGCTCGCCTGCACACGTTTATTCCTTCTCTTTTTCTACATACTCCCGCCCCCCCAGTACAGGTGCACAACTCGAGCTTGTAGAATGAGTATATGGGTCTTCTTAAAAAACTTGCTTTCTTGGGCTTCACTCGTCAAGCTCGGATGATTCCATCTCAACCGGGGTCAACGTCTATGATTCGACCGGGAGGCCAAACACTCCTGCAAATGCCAGACTCCTCGATGATCACCACATCACACTTGGAGACTGCTGCTAGGATGTGCTGAGCAGAGATGAAGCGCCTGCAGTTCCAGTAGGTATTCTTTCTTCCACTGTATACAGAGGTGATCTACCAGCTTCTGACGGTATCTCAGCTTCTTGCTGTCACGTCGAGTAGCCTGAGGACTTCGAGCTTCATAGTCGTTGCTGTTTCGCTCCGCAGAAGCTAGTGATGAAAGTTTAGTGCTTGTACACGTGGAGTTCTGCGGTCTTAGAACAAGCGCTTCTTCCTCCAACAGTGCATTCACAACTTGTTCGTTCTTGAGCGCGCTCTTTCCAAGCACCTTGCTTGACAATGCCTTGAGTGATCGGATAACTATCTCCCAGCAGTCATCCCACCGAAGCGCACCGAGTGAAATAAACTTCCACTCTCTTCGAAGCGTCGAAAACAATGGTACATATGGAGAGCTCGTCATGATGCTCCTCTCTGGCTTGAGGTTGGCCTCTACAGCAAGGCAGTCGTTGAGGAATTGTATGCCTCTAGCGGGTGACAAAGCGTGGAGCATGACTTGGTGCTTCGCAGTCCAACATTCAACTCTCATATTTTCTCGTTGTGGCGCGTAGACATCCCGATTAATAGGAGCGCTCTTCTGAAGCATCTGCGAGATTGTGGCATCGTCGCTAGCCGTTTCCACACGCAGCACACAGATAACGAGGTTAGTCTTGCCGTCAAGAGAAGCATTTTGACGACTGGGCCCTTGCAGTGTCCATCCAAGCGCCGTGTTGATTGCGACCAATCCTGGAATTTCCATGCTTCTTAATACTTCTCCAGTAGTTATCTTCCAAAGCTGGTCCGCTCCAATCAACAAGCTGATGCCGTTCTCTGTCTCCGCTTCAAGAAATTTATTTTTGTCGGCAATAACTTGGCCTTCGAGACGCAGCTGTTGCAAGGTGTGGCTATCAGCTGTCGGCGAAAGGATGTCGTCGCAAATAACTGGGACGACAATCGCCCGAACGATGTGGAGGTCGGTAGAGTACTGGCTGCGCAGGGGAACTTGAACAATCTTTCGTGTTTCCGCCGAAGTTGGGGATGCGCTACCAAATGTGTTGAATGCAACCCGTGTCTCTCCCAGTACCTGCAAATTGAGTTTCGCCGCGAGGTTTTCTGTGACGAAAGATCGCTGACTGCCTCCATCAAGAACCCCTCGGACGTATCTTGACCTGTCGCTTTTGATGACGAAGGCGCGAAAGGTTTGCAGGTACACTTCGCTGTCATTTGTCTCGCAACCGTTTGCAGAATATTTGTCGCACAGCATAACCGATTGCGATGAGACCATTCCTTCTGTGCTATTGGAAGCACCCACTGGTCGAGCAGATTTAACTATCATGTCCTTTCTGTAGTGAGGGTCACACATACTTGATGCGTGCCTTCCGTGACAACCCGAGCAGGTGAGTTTGACTTGGCAAGACCGTGCCTGATGACCTCGGGACGTGCATCGATAGCAGCGGTTGTCTTTCGCCAGCATTCCTTTCTTAGAAGTGATGGACCGGTTGGCGTCGCAGGCGCGTGTGCCGTGCTTCTTCGATTTGCAGAAGAAACACTCGTTCCAGTTGCACGCTGCGCTGTGTAGAACAGACGCGGTGCTGGCGCTGCCGTCTCGAGATCTCTGATGAGTGAAAGTGGGGTCGTCGACAGGTCGTTGTGAGAATGGCTGACACTGCTCCCGGCTTTCCAGTTCAATGCGTATGAATACGAGCAGCTCTTTTAACTCAGATTCAGATGTTGCAGCTGCCAGTGTGGAATCTGAGGCGTTTGTGTCAGACTCGCGTTCTCTTAAAGATTGACTGCGCTTTGCTCGTGTGTATGCCAGAACGATCTCGTATGGCAAAGCCTCTTGTAGAATATCGATCAGCATTGCAGAAAAAGTCACCGTGGGTACGTTTAGTGCTGAAAGACATCGGATGTTCAGCTGCACAGTATCGTAAAGTCGCCTGAGGCCTCGAACGTCGCTTCCTGACTTCACGTGAGGGAGATTGCGAAGCGCTGACAGGTGGTGTTGCTCTATCCGTTTTCGATCTCCGAAGCGTTCTTTTAGCAACTCTATGGCGTCTGCGTAACAGGCTTCGGAAGTCGGAAAACCAGATATCGCCGCTGCCGCTTCACCCGCAAGGTAATGCCGTAGATAGAAAAACTTCGTCGTCGTTGAGAGAGCGTTGTTGAGATGAACAGTCTGCTCGAACTGCTCCCAGAAAGCTGACCACTCGTGAATGTCGCCTCTAAATGTTGGCATGCCAAGGTTCGGCAGTCTTGGGCCAATTCTGGTCAGAGCATCAAGAGCTGATGGGGTTGTGTTCTGAGGAGCAGTCACCGCTGTACTGTATTCGCGTCCCATATCGGCTACTCTACATCGAATCTCGGCGAGCATGCTAATGGCTTGGTCGTTGTACTCCGCCGCCGCTACGTACTCCGCTTCGAGCTCCTCTTCAGCTAGGTGCTCTTCGAGTGCATCGTTAATCTTCGAGAGCTCGCTGTTGCTAGCCGACAAACGGTCATAAATACCTGTCAGCTTGGGCTTGTCCGCGGTAGGATCCGTCAGCAGGGACCGTGCTTCCTGTATAAGCTTGGTATTCTGGGCTCGTCGAGCTGAACGCTTGGTTTTGAGGCGATCCATTCGATCCGGTCCTGCAGACGAAGAGGTATGGGGTCCACGCTGATCACGAACGATCCGTTGCCAGTCCTCGCCACCCGCAGAGCGACGCGGTCGAGTAGACGGTCCCCTTGAGTCGTGCGATGAGAGAGACGTGTCCGCAAGAGGGTTTTCGGCACCAAAATGTAAAGAAACTATCGATCAGCGAGGGAACCACACATACAGCCGTTGTTGTTGTTGCGGTTTGTTGCGACGGTTTGTTGCGACCAACGATGCTGTTATGACAGCTTTAGCGCAGCAGTAGTAAGGAATTTCCTTTCACCACGACGAACGCTTCAAAACCGAAGACAGACCGCGGGCAGGCATGTGTCATACAAAGCGATAAGATTCACCGACGTTTCAGACGGACCATAATTGCAAGCAAGTAGCACCGACAGCGATGAAGAGGCACCGCTGCCCCCGCGGCTCCTTTCCAGCCCATCGCTTCAATTATCTTGTTCCCAAGCCTCGTACCACTCAGTAATGTAATCTATAAAACTCCTCATTGAGGGCCTCTTGCAGGACCTCCAAGCTTGAGGCCCTGAAAGCTTGCAGGCCCTCAAAGTTTGAGCAGTGTCGGTGTACATAATTTGATCTCTTTTCGGGGTTCATTTCAGTTTGGTCATAAAGGCGCGAAAAGCTTCTCGATGTTTACTCATTGTATGCATATGGTTCAAGGTAAGGGGACATCACCCGGTATGGAATCAGTGCGGAATCAAAGAGGCCTAATCACTGAGTTGGAAATTCAAAGAATCGCAGCCAGATTCACAAGTTCTAGGTACAAAAATGGGACTCAGTTACCGAGATGCTAAGTTCATGTGAATTTGAATTGGTTGAAATGAGGACAAAGACGAACGGAATAAAATTTTTATTTCAGGTTGTCAAGGGTCACAGAAATGTTGATAAAAGTATATACACACGAGAGCTTGGTAGAATTAGCAAAATAGTCAATCGTAGGGCAGTTATTAGCCCTAACGCCGCCCGCACAACGTCTTTCAGTGTCCGTTTTCCCGCAATGTTATAGAAAAATGGAATGGACTACGTGCACAAACTGCTGAATGCGCAGGTTTAAAGGCTTTTGAACATTTGCTTGACAGCTATGTCCCCTAAACTTTAGATTATGTCTTGTTGTTTTGCGTCTGTTGTCATGCCAATTGCTGACGATTTTTGGATTGCTTTTGTTATTGTTGTTGACATTGGATGTTACTTGAGTGTTTTATATATTCGTTGTAATTGGATCTATGCCCTCCCTCTAATGATCCGCAAACGTGGGTTAACAGTATGTTGAAATAAATATTTAAATAAATTCGTAGGTAACTTTTTTATCCAACGCTGTTGCGGCACTGTTGTGTAGCTCTCGCACGATATAGCAGAACACGAGGAAAGCTCAGACGTTAATAATGTGGGTACACAAAGCAGACTGTGCATGTACGAGTCGCGTCACATCACCACAGTGAGCCGCGATGTAGCCACGGAAAAAGATCGTGTCTTTATAGCGAGTCTATGTAACAAGACTCCGCACAAACCTTTCGTTTTAGTGGACTGCGGGAACATTCAAGAATGTTGCCCTGCTTTGGAGCTCTATGATCGCTCTTTCGATGATAAGTTATAGATATAAATTAATTATGTCAATTTATGATTACAGAATATCCTTCCAGGTACAAAATAATAGCGAATGCAATTAATAAATCGCACAATAGGGAGGTGTTAGCTATATAAGCGCCTAGTCTATCAAGTAGTCCCATATGCTGCTCGATCAGCTCTTCAAGGGGACATGGTCGAGACAATTCCCCCATCGAGGACCGATGCTGCTAGCCAACTTTGAGTGGTCGCACAAGAAGTCACTTTCTCCACTTGGAACACAACAGGTAGACTGCGCAGCCAACGCCACCACTGCCCGAACACTTTACGTCTTCAGACACCTACTCGACTACGACGAAATGACGCCACTCTGCTTTGCCGTATGTGGCTGAGAGTGGCTTTCACGAAGTCATTCTCCTATAAAATCGAAATGGCTGACAACCCTTTTTGCGACAACTGTGGTAGCGAGGAAACATTACAACACATCTTCTGTGACTGTCCTTGCTATAATGCGCAGAGGACATCACTAGCAGCCGCTCTAGCTCGCATAGACCAGAGACCGACGACGCTTGAAATCATTCTGGAAAGTCGACAAGAGAGGTCATCGCGGGTGAAGGCGACGAAGGGAGTGCTAAACTTCTTAAAGGCAACGGACTTGCACCGACGATTATAGACTTATGGCTGTGATGACAGTGAAGTGAGACTTTGTGTGTGCGTGCTCTCTTCTCTATCTCTCTCTCTCTTTCTCCATCTTTAAATCTGCCCCACTTCTTTCCCCAGTGTAGGGTAGCATACCGGTCCTACTAAACTGGTTAACATCCCTGCCTTTCCTTTCCCTCCTCTTCTTTCCTTCCTTCCATCCCAAATGCAAGAAGCAAAAGAGGTTCAGGAATCGTCCCTCATATAGCTTCTCCAAATAGTTTGCCCCGCACAAAAGAAATGTTTTTTCGAGATGCATTATGTGGAACATATATGTATGCACAACGTATGTGGAACAATATTAAGAACTGAGCAAATTCCAAGCCCGGCCCGAGCCCGCCACCTCAAACCCGAGCCCGGCCCTAAGCCCGAAGCTTCAGGCCCGGGCCCGGCCCGGGCCCGCCATGAAAACCACTTTACCCGGCCCGGCCCGGGCCGGGCCCGAGTATTCGGGTACGCCCGAGGCCATGCAGTGCTCTAGTCCTGCCCTCTAGGTATTCCATTAGGCCCCTCAGTTCCGAGTCATCTCGCTGTCGTTCGGCGAAGTCATCGGCACTTATGGTTCCCAAAAAGTCGTCATCATCCTGGTCGTCCTGCGGCGGTGGGTCGACGGGGGACCCGAGACCGGCAGTCGGCGTCGGAGCGTTTTCTTCCGGACTTGTACACGACGGTAATCTCGAATTCTTGAAGTTTTACGCTCCACAGTGCGAGAAGACCTGAAGGGTCCTTCAAGTTAGCTAGCCAACACAAGGCGTGGTGGTCGCTCACAACTTTAAAAGGTCTGCCGTATAGGTAGGGTCGAAATTTTGACGTAGCCCAGATGATGGCGTGGCACTCCCTTCTGCTGTGGAATAATTGGTCTCTGCCTTGGATAGCAACCGGCTAGCATAACTGATAACCCTTTCCAGTCCATCTGTTCTCTGCACAAGGACGGCGCAGAGTCTCACGCTGCTTGCGTCGATGTGCATTTCTGTTTGGACGTGTTCGTGAAAATGCACAAGTAACGGATGCGTTTGCGGGCGTCGTTTTAGTTCTTGAAATGCTTCCTCCTGAGGCGTTTCCCACTTGAACTCGATGTCGGTCCTGGAAAGGTTAGTGAGTGGCTCGGCGATGCCGGCAAAGTGTTTGACGAATCGCCTGTAATAGGCGAACAGGCAGAGAAATCAACGCACGGTATTCTTGCCGGCGGGTGGCGGGAAGGAAGCGATAGCCGCTCTTTTCCGTGGGCCGGGACGAACTCCAGACTTGCTAATCTCGTAGCCCAAGAACAAGAGCTCTTCGTATGCAAAGCGGCATTTTTCTGGCTTCAGAGTGAGTCTGGAAGTCTTCATTACTTGAAGCACAGCTTCAAGGCGCCGGAGGTGCTCGTCGAAGGTTGAGGCATACACAACGACGTCGTCCAAGTACACGAGGCAAGTCTGCCACTTTAAGCCAGCCAGTACTGTATCCATGACGCGTGGGAAAGTTGCAGGTGCCGAGCAAAGGCCAAAGGGCATGACCTTGAACTCCAAGAGGCCGTCTGGTGTTATAAAGGCAGTCTTTTCTCGCTCTCTCTCTCGTCGACTTCGATTTGCCAATAGCCGGTCTTGAAGTCCATCGACGAAAATACTTCGCCTTGTAGAGTCTGTCCAGGACATCGTCTATCCGTGGGAGAGGATACACGTTTTAGCGAGCGATGGGGACGTGAGACGACTTCGTGAAGGCGGCCGACGTGGCTATGCCGTTTTCTCGCTACTTTATCTGGAAGACCAAACAGAGCGGCGGCGGCTGCAGGCGTGCCAACCGCCATGCGCGTGAACTCGTTCTTCTTGTTTGTAACGTAGTTGCGCAGAGCGAAATGCACAAACAAGTGACGGAACAAGAGGACAGGACGGTTGGTGTGCAAACTTTCAACTGTTTATTTTCGCAAAAGCACGTCAAAGATATACACAAAAACATTGAAGATAACAACACTGTGTTACAACGTGGTGTTCATGGAAGCAAGGCATTTTGGGCTGTCAGTTCCGCGTGTGTAATCTTAACTAATCTAGCGGTTGTCAATAAAGTTAAAAGCTACCTCACTGAGGGCTATAGACGGAGAGCTCACGTGATTGTGTGATTTAAACATGAAATACGTGTTTACGTGTACGTTATACGTGTACGCGTATAAGACCTATACGTGTACAGATTGCTCCGAGAATACCGAATACATTGCGATCACCAGGATTCTCTTTTCATGGGAATAGTAAAGTTGTGTCCGAAAGAAGCATCATACAACATACGAAAAACCGAGACATGGAATGTTCCACATTGTCGGACTAGTTACGGTCGTCAAATGGCTCGTAACAAGCTTCCGCGATTATTAAATGATTATATTAATAAGCAAATTGATATTCGTGATGTAAAATTGTCTGATTTGTATGATCTGTTCTTTTCTTAACCTAGGCTCTTTGCGTAAAATTGTTTTGACTTTATATAAATTCAAACTGAAAATGTCACTGGTAATTGTTACAATGTTACAGTAGAAGTTTTACAGTGTTAATGTCAGTGTGAAAGTGTCACAATGTTAAGAACATGCCTGAAACTGAGCTGCTGTCTTTGCACGGGGGCGAAGGACTCCCTCAAGCCATTCAAATGGCTTTTCCCTTCTCCTCCTATCACACTCTATTGTGATGAAACAATAAAAATTCAATTCAATTCAAATATGCCTCCAAAATTTCGCGAGTTTTCTAGAGCTGCCGTGGGCCAACGTCTGTGTTTGGTTAAAAATGGGATCGCATCCGCATCTTGCACGATGAGTAGCTAAGTGCCATGGTGATTGCTGCATATCTGTGGCGTACCTATGCTCTCTTAATCCTGTGTTTACGCAACGCCCCGTCTGCCCAATATAGCATTTGCCGCATGTGAAAGGAATTTTGTAGGCTATACCGTCGTCACATTCTAAATATTTGTTTACATGCTTGATGGTGAACTTTTTTACGGGCGCAGTTTCGGAGGAACCATTAACTTGTTTACAAAGGTCTTTAAGCTTTAAAGGGGCAGAAAAAACAACTTTTGCGCCATGCTTTTCCCCGATCTTTTTAAGAGCATGAGAAGTCTTGTGCATATATGAAATTACACATAAGTTCCTACTTCGCTCGTTTTCTTTCCGTGTATTCTTGCTGCCAAGCAAACTTTTTAGGACCTTTTTCAGCTTCCGAAGCTATTAAAGACGCCGGGTATCCGCTGTTCTTAAGCTTCGTGGCTTGTTGCTCTATACTATCACTAACGTTGTGGTCGCATGACCACAATGTTAGTGAAAGTACATATGATAGTATAGTTTCGTCGTCGTCGTCTTCGCCTGGTCGGATTATTGTAGGCCCCCTCTAGTGCGCTACAGGGCCCCCCTTCTAGCGAGGTAGTCCCGGGTATGTTATAGGTGGCCAGGAGTAGACTGTTGAGCCGCGAAATGCACGCGGCAAGTATGGCAGTCCGAAGTGAATGTAAGAGGGGAGGAGGAAAAAACCTTTATTGGAACTGGCGATTCTAGGTCTGGGCTGGTCGACATCCCTACTCCGGGACGTCATTAGTCGAAGCCGCCGCCCGAGCTCGCTGGACAAGATTTCGCTACGCCTCTAGTTCTGAGCTCTTGAGCAGGGTCGCCTCCCAGTCCTGTTTGGTGGGGTTGGGGATTGGGGTTAATTTTGGGTTCAGTTGGCAGGCCCAGATCATATGGTAAGTGTCGGCCACTTCACCACAGTACTGGCACTGCCCACTTATTTTCGGGTCTTAATGTTTCAGTACGGATGGACAGAGCAGCGTGTTTGTCTGTAGGCGCTGCAGGACGCGCTCCTCCATTTTCGAGAGTCCCTTCGCTGGTGTGCGATACCGGCGACGTTGTTCAGTGTAGTAGTCTATGATTTCTCGGAACCGTGTTAAAGGTGTGGGACGTTCAGGCCTACCAGGGCAACGGGGAGTCACCCGGGAAGTAAGCGCGCGGGCCGCTGCATGTGCAGCCTCATTACCCCGGAGACCCTGATGTCCTGGAGTCCATATAAGACGTTTTAGGGTGGGATCGCAGTCCCTGATACTCAACTTCAGTAGTCTATTAGCCAGAGGAGAGATTTCCCCTGCCAAATAGCTCTCGCAGGCTCTTCGAGAGTCTGTAACTATTTGTTTTGATTTAGGATGGGACACCGCCAATGCGATGGCTACCTCCTCCGCCTGATTTCAGTTTGTGCTTTGAAAGTGAGGCCGTCCACCTGTGTTCCTTAATGTACCAGCGCCGCCGTGTAGTAACCCCTGGGTGACGGTCCGGCCACATCGACGTGATAGACCCCATTACGGGAGCCATGCCATTTTTCGAGCGCCTCAGCGCGCGCTTGCCTTCTAGATGTGACGTTGAAGTGTCGGTATCCAAGTACGCATGCTTTAGACGATCGACGGAAACTGTATCTTCACGGCCGTTGATGAGTAGGCGGAAGTGTTTAGGTGTGCGGTTGATGACCTTAAACGGGCCATCATACGGGGGGCTGCAAGAGAGGTCGCACAGCATCGTGTCGCACAAAAACGTGCGTGCAGTGTCGTAGGTCGGGACTGACATAAACACTACGGAATGTTCGTCGTTGTCGAGGAGGAACCACGGTACGCATAGCGTTGCGCAGATGGTATGCGTAGTCGGAAACGTCTGCAGGTACCGTGAGCGAGTCACTGAAGCATTCGCCAGAAACTCGAAGAGTGGTACCAAACGTCAGCTCGGCGGCGCTGATGGAGGAGTCGCTACGAAGAGACGTGCGGATGCCAAGCATAACGAAAGGAAGGCGTTCGGTCCACGATGAAGGAAAAGTGGAAGCCTATGAGTGACGCCTTCAATTGGCGATGAAAACGTTCGATTATTCCATTGGCGATGGGATGGTACGAGATAGTCTTGATGTGGTTCACACCGCGGAGCCGAGATAGATTGGGGAACAATGTTGAGTCGAACTCGCTACCACGGTCAGTCGTAATGGTGGAAGGTACACCGTGGCGAATCGACAGAACGACGAGCGTTCGAGCTGTCGACTCCGCAATTATGTTTTGAAGGGGAATCGCTTCAGGCCATCTTGTGAACCTGTCAATACAGGCTAACAGGTAGCGATGGTTCCCGCATGGAGGAAGGGGACCGACAATGTCGACGTGTAGGTGGCTGAAGCGAGCGTCCGGGGAAGGGAACGCCAAGAGGAGTGACAGTGTGGCGATGCTCTTTAGACTGTTGGCACCTGAGGCACGCACGTGACCAACGACGGATGTCTACGTTAATGCTCGGTCATACATAACGAGAAGTGATAAGTCGCTTTGTGGCGCGAATGCCAGGGTGAGCCAACGAGTGCAGGACATCAAAGACTGCTCGACGGAATGGCAGAGGGACGTAGGGTCGAGGAGGTCCTGTCGACGTATCACAAATGGGGGGGCACGTCACAGTCAGGCACCAAGACTGCAGCCAAGACGAGAGATGTGCCGCGGTTTTGTAGCAGCTGGAGCTCCTCGCCATTCTTCTGGGCGGCAGCCATGGCTGGGAAGTCGATGCTTGTTCGGAATGGATAGCAGCGCGAGAAAGCGCATCCGTAACGGCGTTGGCTTTTCCACTGCCGTGGCGAATGTCGCTCGTGTATTCCGAGATGAAGGCGAACTGCCTGATTTCGCGGGGTGCGTAAGAAATGCTGGTGGACGTTAAAGCGAACGTCAGTGGTTTGTGATCCGTAAGGATGTGAAAGACGCGTCCCTCGAGGAAACGGCGAAAGTGCTTCACAGCGAAGTAGATGGCAAGTAGCTCTCGGCCGAAGGTGGTGTAGCGGCGCTCGGGAGGGGCAAGCTTCTTGGAAGAGAAGGCGATGGGCTTCCAAGTGCCAGCAACGGACTGTTGCAAGACTGCGCCGACGACAGTGGCAGATGCGTCTACCATGAAGGATGTTGGGGCATCGCATTTAGGGTGGGCGAGGAGCGTAGCGTCGGCAATGGCTTCCTTTATGTCTCTAAATACACGCTCAGCCGCATCGTTTCAGGGTACCGGGGTACTCGGTGTTTTGAAGCCCGTGAGAAGGTCGTTGAGAGGCTGCAGTGTATCGGCGCAGCGAGGAATGAAACGACGATAAAAGTTGGCGAGGCCAAGAAATTCACGCAATTGCCTGGTGGTGGATGGCTGAAGAAAGTCACAAATGGCAGTTGCACGAGTCGGTAGCGGACGAATGCCGTGTGCATTGACGCGATGGCCGAGGAAGTCCAGCTGCGTCATTCCGAACTCACTCTTAGGGCTGTTAACAACGAGGCCGAACTTGCTTAGTCTCTCAAGCACTTAACGTAGATGGTGCTTGTGAGCTTCAGTAGAGGTACTGAAGAAGAGTATATCGTCGAGATAGGCGAAGCAGCAGGTCAAGCCACGTAACACTTGGTAGACGAAACGTTGAAAGGTTTGTGCCGCGTTGCGAAGACCAAATGGCAGGCGTAAATATTCAAACAGGCCAAAGCGTGTTATAATGGCAGTCTTCGGAATGTCTGCGGGTTCGACTGGGATCTGGTTATAAGCTTTCACCAGGTCGATCTTGCTAAAAATGGTGCAGCCGTGCAATGCCGAAGTGAAATCCTGGATCTGGGGAATCGGGTACCGATCCGGGACAGAAGCCTTGTAAGAGCACGGTAATCACCGCATGGGCGCCAATCACCAGTCTCTTTAGGCACCATGTGGAGTGGTGAGGCCAAAGGACTGGAGGAGGGACGAATGAAACCAAGGTCAAGCATGTGCTCAAACTTCTTTTTGGCAACTGCGAGACGATCTGGTGCTAGGCGACAAGCCCGGGCAAATACGGGAGGGCCCTTTGTGACGATGTGATGTGTCACGCTGTGGGCGGCCGAGGACTGAAACGGAGGGTGGTCGGAAGACGTCCGGAAACTCGGCACTGGCGCTTGACCAAGGGTCGGGAACGGTTGTGTGCACCTGGAGAAGCCGGAGCGGTGAAGCGCGACAGGAAACGCCTTAGATGGCTAAACTTGTCTGCGAGTCCAGGATGCGGCTATGGCGCATGTCGACGACAAGCTTGTAGTGCCATAGGAAGGCGGCTCCGATAATTGGTTGGCGCACGTCCGCGATGACAAAGAGCCAGCGAAAGGTACGTCTGAGGCCAATGTCAAGAGTCACCGACTTTTGGCCGTAAGTCCGGATAGTCGATCCGTTGATCGCGGTGAGAGGAGGGGAGTCGGGAGGATGGCGTGTTTCAGCCAACGTAGGAGGAAGGGCGCAGATTTCAGTGCCAGTATCGACGAAGTATCGGACCTTGGTGCTACGATTGGTAACGTAGAAGAGGCGACTGTGCCTGGGGCTGGGAACAGCGGTCGCCGTCACTGTTCGGCCCGGTCGTTTCCCATGTACGAACAAGGCTGGCGACAGTTGTTTGCACGCTACCCGTAACGATGGTGGTACCAGCAAAGGCTGTCGGGACAAGTAGAACAGCGGCCAGAGGGATTAGGGCTGAGGCGGCGAGTTCGTGATGAAGGACGCGGCTGGTTTGTTCGGAAGGCAGCGACTTCAGCTGTAAGTTGCTCTACTTTTCTGGTGAGCTCCTCATTAGTAGCGAGGAGACGCGCATAACTGTCGCCAGTAGCTGTGCTGTTGGGCCAAGGGCCTGTAGGGTGACGAAGTGTGGCCACGGAGGGAACATCAACATCCATAATTTTGTCAGCCAACTGAGCCAGCGATTCCAGTGTGGATGATGAAGACGTTGTCAGAATCATGCGCACCTGTGTTCGAAGGCGCTGCAGAAAAATTTCCTGAAGAAGGGCGTTGTTCGGTGATGCAGCGAGATCGGGCACCAAGGTTTGCATGCGACGCAGTAGGTCAGTAGGTTTGCGATCGCCGAGCTCCTCTAATGTAAGGAGTAGCTGCAGTCGAAGTTGTTCGCTGTTGGTAGTGCGCCTGATGAGGGTCTCCTTAAGATGATCATAGGGATGATCGGCTGGAGGAGAAAGAACATCGCCAACGACCGCAGCAGTATGAGTCGGAAGAGCTCCGACGACATGGTCATACATGGTCGACTGCGAGGTGAGCCGATGACGACGGAACAATAACTCCACGGTGATGAACCAAACTTCCGAGTCCGACGACCAGAACTCAGGAGCTTGAGAGCGGAAACCTCGGGCTGACGGGGTTGGGGCGATGATAACGGTACCTGAGGAGACGTCATGACTGTCTGGCTTCGGGAAGGACTGCGAAGACTGCGGTGCTCGAGTTCCTGACAGCTGTAGGCCATTCGAAGCGGCTGAGGCGAGCGCAAATCAGGAAGCGAGCACGACCAGGCGAAATCCGGTTCACCACTGTAGCGAGCGATGGAGACGTGCTACGAGGTCGTGAAGGCGGCCGACGTGGCCGTGCAGTTTGCTCACTACTTTATTTGGAAGACCAAACAGAGCGGCGGCGGCTGCAGGCGTGCCAACCGCCAGGCGCGTGAACTCGTTCTTCTTGTTTCGTCGTCATCGTCTTCGCCTGGTCGGATTGTTGTAGCCCGCTCTAGTGCGCTACAACGTCCTTAGTGATTTTGTTCAGGCGGCGATAATCGACGCAGAAACGTGGGGTTCCGTCCTTCTTCTTCACTAACACCATGGGTGACGCCCACCGACTCTTGGACGGCTGAATGATGTCGTGGCGAAGCGTTTTCGTCGACTTGTTGCTTCACAGCCTCGCGTTCGCGCATCGAAACTCGGTACGGGCCCTGTCGAATTGGTCGTGCACTTTGTTATGATGCGATGTTTCGCGAGTGGGGAGTCTGTTGAATTCTCGACGACGACGAGAAGCAGTCCTTCAATTGCAGGAGCAGGGCTTTGAGCTGGTCTTGCCTGACCTTCAGAACGCTCGGATTGATGTCGAAATGTGGTTGGGAACCTCGATTCCTCGAAGTAGGTTCGGCAGCATCGAAGACAGCGAAAGCATTGCCGACATCCATGAATTCGTCGCTGTAGGCGACCGTCGTACCAATGTTAAGGTGCCTATATTCGTGGCTGAAGTTTGTCAGTAGTACCTTTGCTTTGCCATCACGCAACTCGGCGATGCCTGTTGAGATGCAGATCTGAAGGTTGACGAGCAGGTGCTGATTTCCCTCGATGGCGCCATCGAAGTCTGCGGGTTTTTCGGTGCCGACGGAAATGAAGAGGCTGGAGAGAGGCGGAACGGTGGCGTGCTCTACTTCACGTTCAGTGCATGGTTCCCGGCGTCGTCTGGGTAGGCAGCGCTTTTTCTGAGGTTAGTGTTATCGACTCAGACCTTAGGTAGATGACGGCGCCATGTTGACATAGGAAGTCCATCCCAAGTATGACATCCCTGGAACAGTGCTGTAGAATTAGAAAGCTGGCGGGATAAGTCCGATTACTGATGGTGACTCTTGCTGTGAAAACACCGGCCGGCGTTATTAGATGACCCCCAGCGGTCCGGATTTCAGGGCCTTCCCAAGCAGTCTTCACTTTCTTCAACTTCGTCGCGAAAGGCCCACTGACGACGGAATAGTCGGTTTCAATGTCCATGAGAGCGGTGACGTAGTGGCCGTCGAATATGACGTCGAGGTCGCTGGTTCGTCGTCGTGCGTTGCGGTTGGGTCGTGGCGTCGGATCACGGCTACGTCGTTTTGCTGCGCTGCTTGTACGTGGCGTCATCGCGTCTTTTTCCGGTGGCGAATTTTCGTCGAACGGGCGCCCTTTGGCTTGCGGCTTGCTCTTAACACTTCGTCGAGGCGTCGTCGTCGGCGGCGGAGGATCTTCCGCATTTCGTCGTTCAGCAACCGCACCTCCATCGGTTGCTGCCCTTAGTTTTCCGGATACGGGCTAGGCGACCGGCCCCGGCTTGGGCCAGCGTATGGTCGGCGTTGCAGAGAGGCTTAGCGACCTGGCGACGGTGATCGAGAAGGACTTCGGGGCGTCCATTGCGCTCCTGCCACGTAGTCCTCGATGTACCGTGGTCGTTTACCTCACTGCGGACGCGGTGCGTTCGCTGTGAAACCACGCAGTCCCATCTCACGGTATTGGCAGCGGCGATACGTGTGGCCGGCTTCGCCGCAGTGATAACATAGTAGGTGGTGGGCGGGTGCACGCCAAACGTCGGTCTTCCTGGGGGTATATCGCTGGCGGGCTGATGGGCGGTATGACTTCGGTGGTGGCGGCAGTGGTGTCTGGCGGCGGAACTGCGGCGGAGTGGCTTCGTGACGAGGGCGAGGAGGGGGGAACGGGACGGCGGACAGCAGCAGCGTAGCTCATGGTTTGGGGTTGCGGCTGCGTTGACTCAGGGATGCCCAGCGATTGCTGAATTTCCTCTCTCACGATGTCTGCGATGGAGGAAACTTGTGGCTGGCATGACGGGGAACATTCGACGGAGTTCTTCGTGCACTACGGTACTTATGGTCTCACGCAGATCATCTTAGCAGAGTGGTTGAATTTCTGCATAGCAAATGAGTTCTGCGGAATCCCGCAAGGTGGCGGAAGGGTTAAGAAAGTTTCTTAATTTCTGCATAGCCTGGCGTAGAGCAGCGGTTGAATTATCGTGTGCGCATTGGCCCCGTAAAGAGCTCCTGCTTTACTCCTCGCATCAGGAAGCGCACTTTCTTCTTCTCGGACATGTCAGGGTCGGTGTGGTGGAAAAGTCGGGTCATCTCCTCCGTGAAGATTGTCACGTTTTCGTTCGGGAGCTGGACTCGTGTTTCCAGTAAAGCGGCGGTCCTTTCTTTACGCACGACGCCAGGAAGCTGGTCCGGAAGATGTCCCAGGTTGTTAGGGTAGACTCTCTCTTCTCAAACCAGGTCCTAGCGCGATCTTCCAACGCGAAGTACACAAAGCGCAACCTGTCATTGATCTCCCAGGTGTTGGCGGCTGCAGTCCTCTCGTACGACTCGAGCCGCGTTTCTGGATTTTCACATGATGATCCCCGAAAGATCGGTGGCTGCCTTGGCGGCTGCATCACGGTCACGGGAGGTGGAGCAGGGCTGTCGTCGTTGCCGCAGTCGTGGTAATGGCCTTGACTTACGAGTCTTGTCGCGTAGAGGGCCATACTCCGGATGTTGACCTTGTTGCTTACGGCTAACTCGCTGGTCCTGGTTGGCGTCGACGTCTCCTTCACGACTGGGGCTGGGTTCAAGGCTTGACGGGGGCGTCTGGTACATGAACGAAGCAGCACCTCCACCAGATGTCACGTGGTTGTACGTGGATGAAGACAGGAGTAGGCTTCTTCGAGGTAAACCTCTTTATTTTGCCGAACTTTGTGGCCGCGATACTGGAACTCAAATCACAGCGGGCAATGCACACTGTAGACTGATATCGACGCACAAAGCGTCGGTCGTCGAAAAAAATTCCCCATCTCCCGCTAAAGGGAACCATGTGTGGATGCGAAGCAGCGGGGAGATAATTAGCTTGAGCGGCAGCGGTCTGGGCGCTCATCGCGGCGCTGCACAGGAGAGAGAATGAGGCGCGCGCGCTCCGTCATTTTCATACCGCGGAACTACCGTGGCGCCCCCCAGCGGAGTATGCAGCTGTCACACGACCTGTCGTGTGCGCCGTTCCGTAGAGGATTCCTAGAGGAGAGGACGGGGGGGGGACGTGCATGCGCTGTGGGGGTGTGGGATGCCGGAGCCGCTCCGTAGAGTAGAGGATTCCTAGAGGGGAGAGGACGCGCATGCGCTGTGTGGATGTGGGACGCGGGCGCCGCTCCGTCGAGTAGATGATTCCTAGAGTAGAGAAAGGGGGGTGATCGTAGGAGAGGATAGGGGAGGGGACGCGCATGCGCTGTGGGGGGTGTGGGACGCGGGGGGCCGCTCCGTAGAGTATTCCTAGAGGAGAGAAAGGAGGTGAGCGTAGGAGAGAGAGGGGGGGGAGGGGACGCGCATGCGCTGTGGTGGTGTGGGACGCGGGAAGGAGGGACGGACTAAGCCCCCTCCAAACACATGCAAGCAAGATCAAGGAATGGGGTCAACCTGGGCGACAGACACCACCTGCCTAGCCATTGCTAAGCAGCCTCTCTCTGCTCTCGGCCATGACTCTGATGACTGTAGTAGTGGTTGACGGCCTTCATATTACTACAGTGTTCTGGTTCGCATAATGGGTGCTTCCCTACTTCATGAAAGTGGCCGGGCGCGAGACGCGGGACACGGGACGCGAGACGCGGGACACGGGACGCGGGACGGGGGACGCGGGACGCGGGAGGGACGGACAAAGCCCCGAGCATAAGATGCTTCGCATCTAAAACTGATCATCGTTGGAACGCACCGGCTTTTATGCATCACGCGTAGAACATTCTAGCCTTATCACTGGTCGTCGCGCAAGCTCTGGAATAAGCTCGAGTGTTTGCGTCTTGTGCACAATTTTAACAAAACGATCTACTACAACCGAGAAGCTTCTGGAACACTAAGGCACGTGCTGCGCCGAGCACTGCTGACAGTTTCTGTGGGCGTGATTGAAGTCGAAACAACAAGCGCTCGTGGCAATGGGCACCGTGCATACGTTAGGCGCCGCCACAGTCGCGCGCGTCCTCCAGCGCCAAATCGGCCACGGCAGCAGATTTGGTGTGATACAGGAGCAGACGACGCAAGCGGCGGCAAGCCACTGCGCCGTACTTTGGTGCTTCGCTTGAGGTGTTTTCGTCCCCATTTGCTTTCAAAAGACGGTAAATTGTTAGCAGCAGTGTTATCGCGCGTGTGCTCTTTTTCACCAGATTTCGTGCAACCTCAGTCGAACGCGGCCACATCAAAGTTATGTTTCGATCTCACTTTCTATATGCCTTTCTCAGGTACTTCCTATGTTAGGTTTGCGATATCTATGTTAGGTTTGCGATACCGCAATGTAGTGGATTTTTCATCTCTAAATAATAATGTATGTTTCCAGTCAGATCGCTAAAAATATAATGATGCATCCAATGCGCGTTTCCTGCCTGACCAATCGTACTCTCGTGACACGACTGTTGTTTTAGGTAACTTTAATTTACATTTTTTACAGTAGCAGCGTAATTACGTAACATGCTTGAAGTCATTTTTGCAGTGTCCATTCAGAGCAAGGGCCTCAAATTCACCTCAGCTAGGGGGGCCACAGACAGGAAATTTCGTCTTCCGCAAAGGCCGGGACAGGGAAGCATATAGGAGCAGTGGAGGGGGGAGGGAAAGGGGGAGGGGGAGGGGGGGTGCAATTCGGACAACACGTTAGTGAACGTGTTTAAACTCTTTGGGGTTGATGACTCATGAGTTGATGAGATGTAAGTCAGCGCCCGTCGAGTCTACCAGATGTCTGTCCGTGTGTTTCTTAGCGCTGCACCCCAAAAGCTTTGACCGTGAAGCAGCTCGCCTAAGTCAAAGTTCTGCTAGAGTGAACGCGCTGCCCTTTGAGATATCTTTGCATGCATCTCTAATATTTCCGTAATTTATGAAGGTGATTTGATGTCAGGATTTGAGAATCACATCAATACTGATCTGTAGAAGGATTGAAATCTAGACGTCGAGTATGGAATATACTGCAAGAAAACAGCACGAAAACCGCACTAAATTGAAGGACAAAACAACACAACTGTGCGAAAGTTTATTGTTATGGAAAATATATACCAAATTAAGGACTAAAAAAAATTTGGCCGACTCCACGTACCTTGGGAATCGGTGTTATGCGAAGCATGCGGAGGGAAGGTGACTGTGTTGTAATGTTTTATTGAGCGAAACGTTGCGAAATTACGCTAAAGATATGTACAAATGTTTTACGCACAGACATATGTTCCACAGTCGCATATGTATTGCATAACAAGTTGTTTACAGTTGCGTAACGATGCCAACAGCAACATGGGCAGTAGCAACACCAGAAGCGGTAAACTGATATGTAGCGCTTGTGCTCGCGAGGATGGTAGCCCTGGACACTGCAACATATATCAACTTGAGTGGATGGCGCTTTACTATAATTGATGTTAACCCGGCGTGACGGCTGTATCATCGGAGTACATATGTAATGTTTATAAAATTGGATAGCCAGCACTGCAACGACAATTGACGTTTCACGAACATTAGGGTCAATACGAAGAGCAGTTCCGAGACCTGGCGTGGCTCTGTGGTAGAATGCTTGATTGCCACGCAGAATGCTTGGGTTCGATTCCTGTTGGGACCCTGACATTTATTATTTGCATTCGTCCGGTCAACGCTGCTGATGACGTCAGCTTTTTAACGCTCTGGCGTTAAAAGTACCAATGTTTGTATCACCGTTCCTGCGTAGTCTAAACTGCCAATCACCTGTGGCACATACCCGGCATACCTGTGGCACATACCCGCCCCTAGGGGTATGTGCCACAGGGTTTGCCCGAAAGAGTTTGACGACGTACGCGACGGGATTCTCATTATTCATGTCACGACCAGCGAGTCATATTCGTCAAACGATCTTATTCGCACATACTAATTTTTGGTCTACCCCAAGTCAAAGGGGTAATCACGAGATCACCCAGACGTAGGCGGCTAGATAGATAGATAGATAGATACGTAGATAGAAACGCCAAAGCCAAAAGTGCCTGCAGTACGCAAAGAAATGCTTCGCATTTAAAAGAAACAAAAATTGTCAAAGCTTCGCCGCAAGGGCGAAGCAATGAATACGAATAACGATGTCACTCGAAGAACGACAAGCAGCTCGATACTTCGTGTCACTGAAACATAAAGAACTACGCTCGAAAAGAACTCTCAGGTTTACACAGGACAAGCGTGAACTAACAGCTGTCACAGTTGTTACGCCTTTGTGTTTGAGCAACGCACTGCAAGTGTCGATGATGCAGAACCCTACCCTCTTAGATATTTCTTTTTCTTTTACACTGTGGCCCCTCTGCGTCTCCTGCCACGCGGTAGAGTCTGACGCAAGGTGTACCCGGTGTTCCTTTTTTTTTCGTTCCACATCACGAGCAGGGACAAAAAGGGGCCACTTTTTCGAGCGCGTCTCAAGGAAAATTTTCAAATTGACAGAAAATGTAGGAACGTTGTATGATAGAAAACATGCTCGAACTCCTCCGAGATCTGCGTACCGCCAGTGGTAAATGGTGCATATATGGTGTTATTACCCCCCGGCGCATGCATGGCGCGTGGTTGAATTGTCTAACGCAGCGCGCTGCGAAGTGAGGGGTCGCTGGTCGGGCGCTTTGGAATATTTTTCTTCCGATTTATTTTCCTTTCAGCCTTATATATATATATATATATATATATAGAGAGAGAGAGAGAGAGAGAGGAAAAATATATATACGCTTCTAAAAAACTGTTTATTGGTGACGTTTCGATCGGAGACCGATCTTCATCAAGATCGGTCTCCGATGTATGTATATATATATTCCGGATCCGGGACCATATAATTGCTATCGCAATAAAACGTGAACCTGTCACATGGTCACAGTGACGAAACTACAACAAATGTCCGCCACGAGCCAAGATATCACATTTAACTCGACAAAGACACTACCTCTTTTTCTGGAAGCACGACTGAGAACTCGGTGACGCACGCGTTCCCTTTTTTTGTTGATGTCGAATGCTTCATCGATTTCGCGCTTGATGCCTTTTTGATATCTTGTTTCCTCGCATTATCATGTACTAATGGGCCTTTTCTGGGTAGGTAGTTTGTGCATGCGCGCCGGCGTCTACGAGGCACGTACCATGATTTTTGGTGGCCAGAACACGACGACAGGTGCAGACCAAGTAAAGTAAAACCTCGTGTCATAAACTTGCAAATGTTTTCCTCCAAAAAAGGCGCGAATACAGGCCTCCGAGGTTGTATAGCGGCGCGCGGCGGCAGTTTCGGAGGCTGAGGGTCAACAATTTCGATTGCGGCGATCACCACTGCTTGTGCTGTTCGGACCCGGAAAAGGCCCATTGGCCCTTCAAGACACCCATCTGAAATTTATGGAATATAGGTTTTATGCCAAGGTTATATTTCAAGACGTGCTCACCACTTGGTATGATTGACAGAAAAAAATGCTTGCGAAAAGCCACGTTTGTCTAGCTGATGAATATAGTTGTTAAGAAGCCAATATATACAAGTGTTGAGGCTCGGGCGAGTTGGTCATCCATGAACTTAGCTTGTATTAGCGCGGCACAAACAGAAGAAACACGGCACAGACATAAAGAGAAAGGTAGGCGCTAAACTTCCAACTGTTTATTCATGCCCTTCACACCCATCTTATACATGCGCATAAAACACAACTCATCGTACACGTGATCCTAATCCGAGGAACGTCATCTCCTTATCCGTCAAAGCAATTGATGGCGAGCTCACACACAAGTTACCCATTTCTGCTATAGCTTCGGCTTCCTTGATTTCACGTGTGAGCTGATTTCTAGAACGGCCGATAACGACACAGCCATACAAATCAGGGGAGCACCCACAACCTTTGCAGTGCGCTGCTAGGAACCCTCCCGCCGAAAGTCTATTCCTTGCGTTGTAGCTGTGTTCGCGTAGTCTATCGTTCAGACACCGTTTAGTCTGCCCTATATAGTACTTCCCGCATGATAAAGAGAACTTATACACTACACAACACTCGCAATTAACAAATCTAACCTGGTGTCTCTTATCACAAACTGAGTGAGCGACGTTGTTTGGGCAAGTCAACTTGCAAAGCTCCCCTAGCTTTTTGGGCGCCGAAAACACAACTCGTATTTTAGCCCGCTGGGCCACTTTCTTCAAGTTGTGTGAGGTAGCGTGCATATAAGGGATCACGCCTACCCTGCAGTCTGAGCCCTCCACAACCTCTTGCCTATTTTCGTTACGCGAGTCCTTCAGAATGCGTTCGGCAACAGACACCTGTAGAAGAACTGGGTAGCCTGCCTCGACAAGACGCTTGCTTTGTGTTTCGAAACTGGACGCCATCTTATGATGACATGATTTGGTTAGGGCATTCTTAAAACACAAGCTCGCTATTCCTCTCTTAATGAGCTTAGAATGCGCGGAGCCAAAGGAAAGAAGAGGCTTATTTGCTCGCGGCTCATACCACCAACATGTGTGGTTTTCTAAGAAAAATAAGCGGATGTCTAAAAAACGAATAGACCCCTGTTGAGGAAGTTCGCAGGTGACTTCAAGGGGCGCAAGACATTCCTTAATCACGGGCAACACTTCGTCAACCTTCGCTACTAAGTCAACAGGAGCACAGTCAATTAAAAACAGGAAGTCATCAACAAAGCGAAACGTTTTGCGCACGTTGGTGTTACATAGTTTTGTGGACAGGGCAATGCTAAGACCAGATAAAAATAAATCGCTAAGAATGGGTGCTAAACAAGAGCCGATACACACGCCCTTTTTTTGCAAATACAACGCGTTATCCCAACAAATAAAAGTGGATGATAGGTAAAACGATAAAAGTTCTAAAAAGTGACTCGTCGACAATGAAGCTTCATTTTGAAAACGCGTGACGCCATAATCATCTATGGCATGTTCAATGGAAGACAACAGAGCACCGTGCGGGATAGAATAATATAAGTCTTTTATGTCGATCGAAAAAGCTTGATGACCGTCATGGGGGTGATCCTTTAAGAAGTCAATCACTTGATCTGAGTCAATCACTTCTATCCCGCACGGTGCTCTGTTGTCTTCCATTGGAACATGCCATAGATGATTATGGCGTCACGCGTTTTCAAAATGAAGCTTCATTGTCGACGAGTCACTTTTTAGAACTTTTATCGTTTTACCTATCATCCACTTTTATTTGTTGGGATAACGCGTTGTATTTGCAAAAAAAGGGCGTGTGTATCGGCCTCTTGTTTAGCACCCATTCTTAGCGATTTATTTTTATCTGGTCTTAGCATTGCCCTGTCCACAAAACTATGTAACACCAACGTGCGCAAAACGTTTCGCTTTGTTGATGACTTCCTGTTTTTAATTGACTGTGCTCCTGTTGACTTAGTAGCGAAGGTTGACGAAGTGTTGCCCGTGATTAAGGAATGTCTTGCGCCCCTTGAAGTCACCTGCGAACTTCCTCAACAGGGGTCTATTCGTTTTTTAGACATCCGCTTATTTTTCTTAGAAAACCACACATGTTGGTGGTATGAGCCGCGAGCAAATAAGCCTCTTCTTTCCTTTGGCTCCGCGCATTCTAAGCTCATTAAGAGAGGCATAGCGAGCTTGTGTTTTAAGAATGCCCTAACCAAATCATGTCATCATAAGATGGCGTCCAGTTTCGAAACACAAAGCAAGCGTCTTGTCGAGGCAGGCTACCCAGTTCTTCTACAGGTGTCTGTTGCCGAACGCATTCTGAAGGACTCGCGTAACGAAAATAGGCAAGAGGTTGTGGAGGGCTCAGACTGCAGGGTAGGCGTGATCCCTTATATGCACGCTACCTCACACAACTTGAAGTAAATGTCCCAGCGGGCTAAAATACGAGTTGTGTTTTCGGCGCCCAAAAAGCTAGGGGAGCTTTGCAAGTTGACTTGCCCAAACAACGTCGCTCACTCAGTTTGTGATAAGAGACACCAGGTTAGATTTGTTAATTGCGAGTGTTGTGTAGTGTATAAGTTCTCTTTATCATGCGGGAAGTACTATATAGGGCAGACTAAACGGTGTCTGAACGATAGACTACGCGAACACAGCTACAACGCAAGGAATAGACTTTCGGCGGGAGCGTTCCTAGCAGCGCACTGCAAAGGTTGTGGGTGCTCCCCTGATTTGTATGGCTGTGTCGTTATCGGCCGTTCTAGAAATCAGCTCACACGTGAAATCAAGGAAGCCGAAGCTATAGCAGAAATGGGTAACTTGTGTGTGAGCTCGCCATCAATTGCTTTGACGGATAAGGAGATGACGTTCCTCGGATTAGGATCACGTGTACGATGAGTTGTGTTTTATGCGCATGTATAAGATGGGTGTGAAGGGCATGGAATAAACAGTTGGAAGTTTAGCGCCTACCTTTCTCTTTATGTCTGTGCCGTGTTTCTTCTGTTTGTGCCGCGCTAATACAAGCTAAGTCCAATATATAGATTATTAGATAGATAGATAGATAGATAGATAGATAGATAGATAGATAGATAGATAGATAGATAGATAGATAGATGGATAAATAGATAGATAGACAGATAGATAGATAGATAGATAGATAGATAGATAGATAGATAGATAGATAGATAGATAGATAGATAGATAGATAGATAGATAGATAGATAGATAGATATAATATGCATAGGACAAAGACCAAGGACAGTCGTGTGCTTGGCCGGCCGCAAGCGAGATGTTCGCGGGCCGCATGCAGCCCATGGGCTGCGTGTTCAAGGCCACTGTTTCAAATAGATGTTTTTTTTAATTTGCCAACAATTCTTGAGAAGTATCTTTAGGAATATTGTCCGCGAAGCAGCACAGCATTTCTAACTGCAGTATAATAATTTCACGAGTGCTGTACTGAGAGAACTGGCCCTCACTACCTCTATTCTCTCTTTTCAGGAGAATCTTCGGAAATGAGTTCCGTGTCGTCGTCAGGTAGGCATGCTGACCTTCACACACTAAATCTCCCAGGCACTTGGCAATGTGCATCGATTTTTCAAGAGTATTGGCTGTCATAGAGGTGCTTCCCTGTTTCCACGTGCTTTTATGCCTGAAATGAATAATTACGATAACTTACCTTACTTGCTAACGGTTGAAAATTATCAACTAGAACAGAATTCTTGCTTGTTAGTTTTGATTTATGAAAGTCACTGCTGAAGAAGTAGCAATGACACAACGAACTTCGCCAGATTACATGGGTGAAGCCCTGGAATGTAACATCACTTAGCGGTCAATCAATCAGTCAGTCAATCCATCAATCAATCAACTTTTTTTCTGTGTTACAGTTTCATATTACATATCCGCTGTGCTTCGGTATCCCTGATTGCGGCATTCCACTGCCTGCTACCCCAAAACATTTAATACAGCTGGTTTCGTCATTTAGGTAATTTCACAGTTAAAGCGATCGACCTAAATCAAGATATCTTGGGCAGCTTACCAATCGAGAAGACGTGCTTCCATGGAGAAAGTTAAAGTCAATATAGTTTTATTAACAAAAAAAAAAGGTGATAACTGCATTAAAAGGATTCCCATGGTTAGAATGTGCGTTAGCACGAAGCCCCTAAAACAGCGTTATGAAATTTCCTGTCTCTTTCTTTGAGCACAGATTTGAAAGGAGATATAAAACCAAGCAGTGTGTGCGCCTTGACATAGGAAAATACATTTATCGCCAAATAAATGCTGTTTCCAAGCAATATTTTCTGGAATCCGTCCAGGCGTCTTTGATGACGTGGTTTTAACTGGCTGAAAGGGCGACTGGCAGTCGCAATTTGACGGGTTAAAGCGAAAACGCCGCAAGAAAAAAAAAGGTGTGATAAGGTGCTTCCTTAAGTGAAGTCATGCAAGTTTATTGCGCAAAATGGTTTCTTATCAAGCAAGTACTAGTGCGATAAGTTTTACTTACAGAATAGCGGTGTAGCTTAGACGGCGCAGTTATATATCTTGCGTTATATGATAGCGGCTGGTTGTCAATGAAGATCCTTATATACTGATGGGGCATGTGTACCTGATGTGAACGGAAGATGAAGTAGGAGCAGAGGCGCACAGTGCTCGTTGTTCACCAAGTATATGCTGCATTTCAGTTTTGTTGTTTCGTTCGTATACAATGATATGTGGTGAATTTCTTCCGCCGCTCACTGCTGCGACATGCCGGTTTACTCTGACCATTTTTCTTTCTGTGCGCCTTACAGAGGTGTCAACAGCTGGTAAGTAACTGAGAGTATTTCTCAATTCTGAATCTCCCAGTGATTGCGTACATTTCAGTGCGCATTCTTTACGCTACTAAGCTTGCTTTCTTACCCGCCGTTTTATTCTTCCATCTCTCCATTTCATTGGCTACTTTCGTATGCAGACACTGGGTAAGTAACAAGCCACGCCAATTGGAATAGTTTATCGCTTCGGTGCCCAAAAAGAGCTTCAAAAGACGTCAAGAAGCTCCTCGACTCACTGAACTGGAAAATGGCAATAAACATGTAACATGGCTACTGTGTAGTCTACGAGTGTTCATAGTACCAGCCTTTACGAACGAATTCACACGCGGCTTAGTTCAGCCACGCAAAACTTACTCTACAGCGCAACTATGATATTAACGGGATAGCGTTAAAGCGGTAGTTTCGCCAAAGTTCCGCTCTCGCCGTCGGCGTTGGTGTCGGCGTCGTTGGTTGCGAGAGAAAAATTATCATCTTGTTCGTGACCGAAAAATCAAGAAGGATGCAAATGAAAAATAAATAATAAAAAACTGCGGTCCGAGTAAGAATCGGAGCCAGGCCGTCTGCATGGAAAGCAGGTGCTCTACGACCTAGCCGCGCGACTGCTCGAAAGTGATTCAGAAAAAAACACAATATGAATGTCAGTTAATAGAAGGAGTCTCCTTAACGCGCCTAATAATGCATCACAGAAGCGTAGAATCGCGCCAGGCGTCAAAACATGTGAAGTGCGTAACGAGTGGGTGTTTTAAAGGCCCACCCTTTACAAAGCGCTCAAACATATGTTCGCGTGTTGCCTTACGGATGCGTAATGGGCGCATCGCTGATTCGCAAAAGGAACAATTATGGCGTAGTGAGCACTTAACAGTAGTACTTGCAGTCGACATTCTAGGATAGCTTGAAACGGCCAATGTTATGCGCGCAGTCGTTCGTTTCCTTACGGCACGGTTGCGGCATGAACCGAGACGAAGCTAGGCTAAAAATTGGGAAGGCGATGTTTTCCGTTTGGTCGGCGCTCTTCCATTTCGTTTGTTCTTAATGGTTGGTTGCAAGACTTTTTTGCAGCCAAACCTCTCACGAGATCAAGACAGTCTTTTTCGGCGGATTAGTAGTTCACCGCTGCCGGTGTCTGTAACAGCTGCCGCGATCAATGAGAAATCAAATCCAAGGTTCAAGTGGGACTTGAACTTAGGCATTATGCATGGCACTTCATCATTCTGCAACAATGTTACGTCGGCGTTTGAAACTTCATCGCGAAAACACCCCTGCATGCGTCATGTCGGGCAAGGAGTCACGCTAGCAGATGCAATACAACCGGATCTAACGGCACCCGATTTCACGTGGTTCCTGGTCTAACAAAGAAATTTCCATTTGCTGGAAGGTACCCATAGGATTTCTCATCGGCACGATTTACCGAACCTAACGTGACGCTAAATCTGATTTAGCGAAAATTTGCGTGCATTGAATGAAAAGCTCACACGGTCCCATTGCATTCGCCTCAGACGACTCGAAGGCAAAAACCATCAGCCTTTTTATATATTAAATGCGAAGCATTTCTTAGCGAACTTCGGCGAGTTTGAGCGTATCTATCTATCTATCTATCTATCTATCTATCTATCTATCTATCTATCTATCTATCTATCTATCTATCTATCTATCTATCTATCTATCTATCTATCTATCTATCTATCTATCTATCTATCTATCTATCTATCTATCTCTCTGCCTATCTATCTATCTATCTATCTATCTATCTATCTATCTATCTATCTATCTATCTATCTATCTATCTATCTATCTATCTATCTAGCCGCCTACGACTTTGGGCTCTCCTGGCCGTATCGTTAATGGGATTTATACCAAATTTTTTATGACATAACATGACTGTATGACGAACATAAATAGCTGGTCATATCATGAAAATCATGGCTAACTTGTCATGAAAATAATGATTTACATGCCCCGTTCATGGCGCGCTCGCGGCCGTTTCGTTAGCTTGATATACACCAAATTTGGGATTGAGTGACATTACTGTATGACGAACATAAATGACAAGTCGTAATATGGAAATCATGACTTGTCATGTGCGACATGACTTGCTTTCCACGCTCATGGCACGCTCGCGGCCGTTTCGTTAGCTTGATATACACCAAATTTGGTATTGAGTGACATGACTGTATGACGAACATAAATGGCTGGTCATATCATGAAAATCATGACTAACTTGTCATGAAAAGTATGATTTACATGCCACGCTCATGGCGCGCTCGCGGCCGTTTCGTTAGCTTGAGATACACCAAATTTGGTATTGAGTGACATGACTGTGTGACGAACATAAATGACAAGTGGTAATATGGAAATCATGACATGTCATGAGCGACATGACTTGCTTTCCACGCTCATGGCGCGCTCGCGGCCGTTTCGTTAGCTTGATACACACCAAATTTGGTATTGAGTGACATGACTGTATAACGAACATAAGTGGCAGGTGGTAACATGAAAATCTTTGCATGCATGTCATCTACAATGCCATTTACATGCCACGCTCATGGTGCGCTTGCGTCCAGTTCGCTAGCTTGACATACACCAAAATTGGTATATCGCGACGTGACTGTATGAGGAACACAAATGACACGTCGTAACATGTAAAGCATGACATGCAAATTATGTAAAGCATGATTTGCTCCTTCCTGGCTGCTTCGCATTACATCGATTCCCACAGTGCGTGGGATCTGCCGGCTTTTTTGTGTGGCTTTGGCAGTCTTCATTTTTGATAGGAAGACACCTGCAATAATAGCTGTGTTGTGGATGTATACTAGAACAGGTGCTATATCGTGAATTGCATAATTAATAGGATGAATCTGTAGACCATCTGAATCGCAGCTTTTAGTTTTTCATTGCCATGAATACTACATGTGCAGATCTCATCATCGTTAGTTGAGTGAAAAAATATTGTATTTGCGGTTGAGGACAAAGAAGGGTTGGTTCCAAGGTTCATGTGCGGTTGTGGTTGTGTAACTCTGTTAAGAAAGTATTGATTAAACGCGTTTATCATATCAGTACCGGATAATAAGGCATCGTTTAATGAGGCATCTAAGGCTTTTGCCTAAATAAAAAAGTTGAGGCAGCTACGCGGTAGTGGTGCGAGGACTAAGGAAACAGTGCAGCTGATGGCCTTCCCCTCATCCGTTTTTCTGCTCACCCACACTTCCTTCTCGCATTCATTGATCTACTGTACTATACAAGGCTATGATCTGCTGTACCCTCTCCTCCTTTCTCTCCCTATCGCCCTCACATCACTCCTCACACCAAACGTCACCCTCACTTGCTATACAATATTATACATGGCTATGCCATGCAGAACGCACAGGACCGGGTTGATTGGCGGAACAAGGGAGAGGCCTTTGCCCTGCAGTGGGCGTAGTCAGGCTGATGATGCTGCCATGCTTTACCCTCTACTACCCTTTACTCCTCTTCACAGTCACCTTTTCTTACCACCCCCCTTGCTATGCTACACTATGCGTGGATATGCTGTGCTAGGAGATACGTGGCACATGCCCGCTCTAAGTGCCTCATACCTGCCAGAGATTCTGCTAGCCTGAGCCGGAGTTTTTCCAAGCTTATAAAGCTCCGCTGTTTAAAAAAGCGGCGATTTCTTTCCAGTTTCTCTTCGTGTTTTTCTTTGAGCACGTACTCTAACGCCATCGTCCCTGCATGGAACAGCGACTCAGCATTCGTGCACAAACGCACCAAGTGGCGCTAGAGAGCAGCGGTTGTTTATTACCACTCTAAGTGCTCCCACAGGAGCACCAGGGTGGTCGCTTTCTTTATTTCATGGTTTATACGACAGATCACCCTGATAATCTCCTCACAACTTTCTTGGTCAGCCTTCTGCGCAATCTCTGCGGTTGTACTTCGCGTCTTTGCGTATCGGCAGCCTGTCATTGCTTCACATGAGCGCCTACCTGACCTGCAGCTCTCGGACATGGGAGGCTCCACGTCTGGGCCACCCCAGCGGACATTTCACGAGCGCAGGCATTGGTCAGCGGCAAATACAATGCAGCGGTAGCTTTTGAGCATCGCTACAGGACAACGTGTAAATATAGAAGGACCGAAAACTTCTCCATTTTTCGACCCTCCCGATCTAACAAACAAGTCAAGCGTGGTCATCACTTTGTTAAAGGGACTGACAATTGCCCAGAACATGAACATAGATGACTCCACTGATGGAAAGATTGTGCGTCGCACTGGCTTAAACTAACCCTGTTATTTTTGTGAGAGATGGATTTATATTTTTAGATGCTAAGCATCTTATGCTCGGGGCTTTATCCGTCCCTCCCGCGTCCCGCTTCCGGCGTCCCGCGTCCGGCCACCTTCATGAAGTAGGGAAGCACCCACAATGCGAACCAGAACACTGTACTACTATAAGGCCGTCAACCACCATCACAGTCACAAGAGTCGTGGCCGAGAGCACAGAGTGGCTGCGTAGCAATGGTTAGTCAGGTGGTGGGTGCAAGCAAAGAATAACACGCACTACCGGTGGTGTGTGCCGCCCACGTTCACTCCATTCCTTGATCTTGCTTCCATGTGCTAGCGGGGGGCTTTGTCCATCCCTCCTTTCGGCGTCCCACACCCCCCTCTCTCTCTCCCCTTCTTAGCTCCCCCCCTTTCTCTCTTCTAGGAATCCTCTATTCAACGGAGCGGCGCGCGCATCCCGCGTCCCACACCCGCACAGCGCATGCGCGTCCCCTCCCCCCTCTCTGTCCTCTCCTACGCTCCCCCTTTCTCTCCGCTAGGAATCCCATACTCTACGGAGCGGCGCGCACGACAGGTGGTGCGACAGCTTCATACTCCGCTGGGGGGCGCCATGGTTGTTCCGCGGTATGGAAAATGACGGAGTGCGCGCGCCTCATTCTCTCTCCTGTGCAGCTCCGCGATGAGCGCTCGGGCCACTGCCGCGGTACGGGAGCGGCACCCGCGTCCAGCGCATGCGCGTCGCCTCCCCCCTCTCTCTCCTTTCATGCGCTCACCCCCCTTTCTCTCCTCTAGGAATCCTCTACTCTACGGAGCGGCGCCCGCGTCCTACACCCCAACATCGCATGCGTGTCCGCTCCCCTTCTCTCTCTCATACGCTCAATCCCCTTTCTCTCCTCTAGGAATCCTTGACTACAAATAACTGCGCGAAAAAACTGGCACAAGGAAGAGACACGCACAAGCGCAGACTAGGAACTGAAAGTTTATTCAAGAAAACACACATATAAAGAACAAGAAAGAAAGAAAACCACGTGCACGATTAGAGGTTGGCAGCTAGGTAATCAATCTCTAGTTTGTGCAACGTAACCGATGGCCTAGCAACGCACATATCACCAAACTTGTGGATGAAAAACGCCTCGGCAACTTCTCGCGCTGTCCTATCTCTATGCCGGGTTAACACCTTTGTTTGATGCAATAACGGGTGACATTTGCAATCTTTACAGTGCAAGCACAAATTCGACGAAGGCTGAGCTTTCAGTTGCTAGTCTGCGCTTGTGCGTGTCTCTTCCTTGTGCCAGTTTTTTCGCGCAGTTATTTGTGTTCATGGATTACCAACTCGCCCAGCGATCCATTCTTCTAGGAATCCTCTAGTCTACGGTGCGGCGCCCGCGTCCCACACTCCCCACAGCGCATGCGCGTCCCCTCCCTCTCTTTCTCCTCTTCTACGCTCTCCCCATTTCACTCCTCTAGGAATCCTCTACTCTACGGAGCGGCTCGGGCGTCCCACATCCCCATAGCGCATGCGCGTCCTCTCTCTCCTCTCCTACGCTCTTCCCCTCTCTCTCCTGTAGAAATTCTCTACTCTACGGAGCGGCTCCCGCGTCCCCTCCCCCTCTGCTACGGTCCCCCCTGTCCTCTCCTCTAGGAATCCGCTACGGAGCGGCGCGCATGACAGGTGGTGCGCAGTGATGCCAATTTAGCGGATTTGCCGCTAAATCTAGCGGATTTTATTTGATTCTGACGGGGAAAAATTGTCTAGCGGCTAGCGGATTTTTTGACGGGCCATTTTCATACATAGCGGATTTCTGCCGGATGCCTCACGCAGTGCGCTGATTTAAAATCGTCGGAAGCATTGCCGAGAAACTTAGAATACCTTATCAGCGAAACGTACTACTGGTTGACAAGATCCCCTGCTCGGTAAATTGCATACAAGAAGTTCCGTGGTCTGATGAATTGCGGCGATGAACCACTGAAAATTTTGCAAGAGTGCAGGACGCGGTGGCTATACCTCGTCGAAATAGCTGTTTCAAGGATCGTAGACCAGTGGGTCGAATTGAAGATGCATTTGGAGATGGCGAGGCGCACTGAAAAGTGCTACGTGGCAAAAGTGCTGTACGGTATGTACGAGAATCAGATCAATCTGGGGTACTTTCTTTTTTTTTAGACCGATTCTGACAGATTGCTCAGAGGTTAACAAGGCATTCGAGGCTATAGATGTGGATCAAACCAAGCTGCCAAAAGACCTCATGACTTTGCTTTCCAACTTGCTTCATAAAATCGTGATTTCGATAGAGAAGGTGGACGTTCAGATTTCCAGACGTGAGGACCACTTTAACCCCAAGCCATATCTGGGCTACTTCTTTGAGACGTACGTTGACAGCATGAAGGCTGAGAAGACCAACGGGTTTCTCTCTCGCAGATGAAGCTGTGATGCGAGAAAGATGCATAAGGTTTATTACCACGCTAGTTGATCAAATCAGGCAGCGACTTCTCTTCATCAGAGTTCTCCAGAAGACATCACTTTTGTCGGTCGAAAACACTTTTTGCGTCATGAAGGAGCCATTGATTCATCTGCTGGAAGCAATGCCAGTGCCCCCGGAATCAATCGCAATGTTGAAAACCAGTGGAGAAAAATCACCCTGCTGCGCTGTGAAACATTGGAATTATGCTGCACCAACTAGCCCAACGCCCAACTTTAGTGAACATTTGTAACTTTTAGCCTCATCTATGATGAGGTTGACGACAACCGTAGCACTGAAGCCTCTAGCATTCTAGTTACACTCTCTGGAAGACTCTTTTATATGTTAGTTCAGCTCTCATAGTTTTGGGGAGCCTTTAAGTATGATAAAGTTTTTCATTTATCATACGAAATTTCACTGTTTCTTTTTAATAAAATAAGTCTTAGCGGGAAATTTAGCGGATATGTTTTAGAATCTAGCGGAATCTGGCGGATTTCTTATTGCTTTCTAGCGGATTTCTCACGCCCATCGATGGTAACACTGGTGGTGCGACAGCTGCATACCTTGCTGGGGGGTGCCACGGTAGTTCTTCGGTACGAAAATGACGGAGCGCGCGCACCTTATTCTCTCTCTTGTGCAGCGCCGCGATGAGCGCCCGGGCCGCTGCCGCGAAACGGCGACGCTTCCCCCCGCTCAAGCTAATCATCTCCCCACTGCTTCGCATCCGCACATGGTTCCCTTTAGCGGGAGATGGGGAAGTTTTTTAGATGTGAACCATCTTATGGCGAAGCTTAATCCGGGGGTGGTGGGGGTGGTGTGCCGCGTGCCCACCCTTACTGCGCATGCGCAAACCCTTTAAAAAAATAAAAATAAAAAAAACGTCCTCTCCCCCTCTCTCTCCTCTAGGCATCCCTCCCCGCGGCAACCACACCCTCCGTGCGCATGCGCCTCCCCTCCTCTCTTCCCTCTTACACTCCCCCCCTCTCTCCTCTAGGCATCCCTGCCCGCGGCGTCTACACTCCCACTGCGCATGCGCGTCCCCCCCCTCTCTCTCCTCTCCTACGCTCCCACCTCTCTCCTCTATGCATCCCTGCCCACGGCGTTCACACTCCCACTGCGCATGCGTGTCACCCCCCTCTCTCTCCTCTCCTAGCTCCCCCCTCTCTCGCCTCGCGACGCCGACGCAGCAGCGTCTGCTAGCGAGTTTCTTGGTTGAAAAAACCGACTGCTCGCGCTGCACAACCGTTCACTGGCCACCCCGTATATATGGCAATGGATCTTGACCTCCAAGATGGTGCCGGTGGGAGATTTCTCCTGTGCGTTGTTGAACAATAAAAATTCGCAGCGTGCGCGTTAACTAAAAGCGGAGTGCGGGTCTTTGTGTCCAGTCGGAGTCTTCTGTCTCTCATTGCTCATTAGCAGCGATTGGCATGTTCCAGTAGGAAACACTGCTCCATCACTGCCTGCTTTGCGCCTCCCCAGTTTTCTCTCGTGCGCAACGCTGCGATGAGCGCCAGCGTCAACGCCGCCGCCAGTGTAAGCGTTAGCGCCTGCTGCTTCACATCTACACATGGTTCCCTTTAGCGGGAGATGGTCTAATTTTTTATTTCTGCATCGAAAGACGCGAAAAATGACCTTGGGTGCCTCTGGTGTTCCCAAAAACATGTACGATTCGATGTGCCCTCTCACGTGACCGTTGTTGGCTGTAGACGGTCGAGAATCTTTTTGGTTGTATTGAAATATTTTTTGTTTCTTTACATTAAACAATATTACTCCATAAAAATATGCACATAGGCCTGCGTTAGTAGTATGCATTAAAGCGGCACTGCCTTAGCGTGACGTAATGATACCATGCTCGTCACAGCGTCTAGAGCAACTTTTCAGCGTGCTCATGCAACCGTGCACGCAGTTTGGAGGTCGCTAAGATTTTTGAGTGACATAATTTTGCTACCTACACTTCCTCTAAGAAATGACACGCAGTGTTACTCGGCGCGGCTGTGCATATGCGTAGTGACGTTTTCGGTGACTTGGCTTGGCTCGTGCATCGAGAGAGTAACGACGCCGGGACCAGCCACCCATGACACAGGCGCAGGCAACCTTGGGCGCAGGCGCACACAACGCGGTATAAATACAGGGAAGGGGCATAATGCCACATCATCTGAATTTAGCAGCTTGTTATATTCAAAAATAGTTGAAAAGCTGAAAATAAAGGTGGTTAACCACAGTTACAGGAACTCCTGCGAAAGCAGAACGACGACAGCTTTCACATATCGCGAGAAGTGCTGGCGGCATCGCTATCAATTATCAGCGTTGCTGGAGGAAAGGTACATCTGTGTTTAGAGCTTTTCAGATAAAAAAAATACTGCTTGTAAAATAAGTACGAGTTTCGGGATTAACTTCTGCAGCTACAAACACTACGATGTGTGAGCTTTCTGTCGCGCCGTAAGAAAATGGGTTGACAAAAATCAGTTGTCGGTCCCTTTAAATCGACTGTCAAATGTAGCATGGCAGACATGTAAAGTAGTACCAAACGTCGCACAATTCGAATTGCGTAAAGAATGGGTGCTTTAGAGTATACCACCCATCGCAAAGGGACCGACCATAAGTTTGCATCGTCATCAGCGACAGCATCAACAAGGTACACGCGCTGCCCTACACAGGCGTAGTGCGTCCTTCGATTCTCCGCAGAATGATGAATAATAGCATAGTACATACTTGCCTACTTAGGAAAATTGTGATGATTTATGGCACAGTGCGTGCCTTATAACTGTACTTGCCGCAAGAAATTTTAAATTAATCGCCCCAAAAAAGTTTACAAGGGCTGCAAAAAGCTCGCTCCTCCTGCTCTCGCTGGGACTTTGCTGCGTGTTCCGCGCAGGCCTGGCGTTTTTTTTTCTTTTCAGATTGTCATGCCGCATGCTCCATTTAGCAGCTGTGATGAGAAGTAGAAAAGCAGGTTGAAGCATTAGATGGACACCATTGCTCAAGAAGTTTTTCAGTGATGCCCAGGAAAAAAATCACTGCCCAAGCACTCCACAGATGGTTCACGAGTGAAGCTGAAACGTGCGGCCACAGCCGGTTGCAGATTACGCAACCAAAACCGAAGTGCCGCTCGAGAAACTTAGGCCGAAAGCAGCCGTTGGCTCCGGCTATAGTGAACTATAACTAGCCCCAGCGAACGCATTCCCGCCATTGTCACGTTGGCGCTGCTCTGCTTGCAACGCCGTTTCCTCGGCTCGCCGTTGTTGCCTGTGTATGATCTCTCGACTTAGCTTGGCGTCGTCGTTCGGAGCACCCACCCGCCATTGGCGCTTGCGTTCCGCTTCGCTATTTAGCGCGGCTTGGAGGGCTGCCGGAACCTCAGTATGCAATGGCTACTTGCGCTTGGCCACCCGGGTCTGTACTTGTGCACGGACTGCGGCATCAGCCCGGCGAGTACGAATACTCTCACGGTTCTGCTGCCGGCGCTGTTCTTCGAAGGCTGTCTTCTCTGCGGAAGTTCGTGTACGACCCATGGCCTACGCATATGGAAGCTGTAGGCTGAAACCACTGCGCGCGACCTTGGCGGCACGGCTGCGACGGGATGAACGACGTCACTAACGGCGCAGCGTGCTTGAGTGCGACGTAGTGAACGACGTTACTGACGGTGCAGCCAATGGCGCGCGCGCTTGGGTACGACGTAGAGAATGACGTAATTGACGGTGCAGCCAATGGAGAAGTTTCTGGCACCACAATGCAAGACAGATTTTCGTTTCGCCAAGCCGTATACAACTTTCGCTGTAAAATGTATTGGAGATGAGGAAGTCGATCACGAGCGATCTATTATATCTATTACTCTTGTATCTATTACATATGTCAATAGTCTGCTAGTCAGTGTTCGGTGAGCCTTGTGTCCGCTGGACACACGAACTACTGTTGAACCCACTTATAACAATACTCAAGTGCCACGAAAATTTGATTGTTATAATCGATAATTGCTATAAAGGGGTTACACGGAAAAACGCAAAAAAAGTCGCAGTTTCGCCAGAAGGGCGAAGCCATGAATGCGATTGCAACATATTGGAATGTTTTATGAAGCGAGGCTAGCAGCTTTAGGAGCAATATTAATTGTAGTAAATATGCACGCGCTTGCTAAGTAACCATGTTTCCTGCGGCGTGGTCAGAGTGGATGACCCCAACAAGGCGCGTGCGGAACGACTGTGTTGTTCAGAAGCGCCTCTCACGAGCTGTACGTGATGGTACGAAAGGCTATACGTTGTGTGTCGCCTCTGGGGGCAGCTTTGGACATGTAGGGCACATGTGTATGTGGTGAGGCCCTCGCCCGGGCATGCTCGGATCGATACTAATGCGAGAACCACATGACCAAAAAAAATGGCGTATTTAATTACGTGCATCAAGGAAAGGCCAGAAACATAGTATTGGATAGAAACACAGGGGAATGTAAATGAAACATAGTTCACTCGACGATCGCGACAACCGCCTTGTGGTCACTGAAGTAGGTTGGCAATTGCACGCACTGCACTCGTGACGCAACACCCTTTCCGAATGCAAGATCTTAACAGGTGTTGTTGCGCGTAGTTGGCTGTGTGACGTCCGACAAGAGGTGAAGTCCAAGTTCAGCGTCGAGAAAACCCGCAAGCCACTCGTTCTCACGTCGAAGTACATTCACATTGAAGTCTCCAGCAGTGACGGTCACCGGTACATCCTCTTGGCACACCGCACAGAAGTTGTGCAGCAAGAAGCTGATGACGTCGTTCCGCGAGGTTCCTGGCGAGCTGTAGACTGCTGCTACAACGACGAAGCCCTGCGATATTTTCACACCACATGCATCACACAACTCATCTGGGGCAGCGAGTTGAGTGAATAGGGAGCGCTGTGCGGTAAAATCGTGGTCCCGTCGAAGCGTTCGTGAACGCCAACTCCAGCAGCTCGGTGATCTTGTCGCTTTGCGAGGCTGACGCACTTGTATCCTGGCAGTGTCTATCCACGTTCCTGTGAAGCATAGTAGACATCGACAACGTGCGCGGGCAACAAGCGTACGTTGATGTTGCAAATTTCTATTCTGTGCTGTGACTGGAGGATGGCGAAGCACTTGGCGATGATTGTATCAAAGGAGTACTGACACGATTTTGAAAGATCGCAAAAGGGACATATTTCGTTTCCTTGGTATGCAGTGTCAACGCTCTACACACCAACGTGTTTAGAACCATTCAGTTTCGCGGCTCCTCTCGCCAGTCGGCACACGCGGCCGACGCGTGAACTTGCGGCGCTGCTGTTCCATTTTGCTTCACTTGCCGTGGCCACCGGGATCGGCTACGGCAACGCAGCGTTGCTCCCAATGGCGCGTTGCCGAAGCTCATCGCGGAGGCGAGGCACCTGCCGCCGCGAGCAAGGACGCGCGAGTGGTGGGCGCTGGCGACGCGTTGCGCGTTTCTCCGCGCTCGCTTTCTCCGTACTCCGTTCGTGATTGTTTGTGAACGGTGACCGCTTGGGAAGCAGTTCTTTCGATTTAGCGTGTGTAAAAGGCACTCAGCTGAAAAAGGCCATTTTTATGCGCTGTTGCTAGAGCGGCTACGAAAGGAACACCGGTCATCACTTCTTCGAATCAGGGCGGGGGCTTGCAAGAAATATCTTGACATTTTGAACGCTCATAACACCAGAATCGTGAAGATGGGAACTAAAACCACTGCAACTCACCTAGCCGAGCTTAGAGAATACAAGTCAGGTACCTTCATCAGCCGTAGTTCTGGTTGTACGCCCTTCTCAAGATCTGAATTAATTCGCCAGAAAATTGACTACAGTCCCCTGTTTTATGACTTGTTTAGAGTGACAAATCTAAGTACATGGGCCAGTTGCATTTTGCCTCCGTATAAAATGCGACCGCCACAGTGGTGATCGATTCCGCAACCTTCGGGTCAGCAGCCGAGCAGCGTAACTACTGTACCACCGTGGCGGCTAAACTCATGTTGACGCAATGGAATATTCGTGCGAGCGGACAGCCAGACGTGTGAGATTGTACCGTTTATTATAGGTCAAGTTTGATTATATTTTGATGTTTATGGAGCATAGCCTGTGAAATGATTGCTTGTTTAAGCAGTCGAAGATATTGAAAAATTTTAATGTCGGAATCTCGGCTGTCACTGCCGTCGAAAGCTGCGACGACAATAGGGCACATGGGAGTTGTAGCAGACGCGTGAGTGATGATGCAAAATGGAACTGCAGCGCCGCTAGTTCTTGCGTCGGCCGTCGCGTTCACTTCGGAGAGCAAGCGTCTATGGGGAGCTGGGAAACTGACCTGGTTCTAGAAACGTTGCTCCACACAGTGGAGTGAGACAACCCGTATAAAATATTTTATTTTGATTTTAAAGTTTTCGTCGCTGAGCATCTGCACACCAGCCCCACTGAAATGGACATTATCCCGAGGAGTCAAAACAGTTCCCGAGTTTGCGAGCTCTGCGTCCTGCGTGCAGCCTAAATCGCAGAAATCGCTGTCACGGTCACTGGACGACAATTCAATCACCGTTGTTTACGTGCAGCATCAGCAGATGACAGATTTGCCGTTGGTACGTCGCTAGTTGCTGTCTTCCCGCGACGTCACACTGCTCTGAAACGTCACCGAGAAGCCGCCCCCCTCGATACCAAAACCGAAATTGCTGTTTTATGGTAGCGGTATTAAAGATATATTCAATGCATTCCCAAGCACTACGACACTCTTTATAGGTTTCTCGACACCAGTAGTTTTATTTAGTACAACCATCCGAATTTTTTTTTAAATTCGTGTCAGTACTCCTTTAAGGCGATGACTTTCTAATCGACGAAATTCGTTAAACAAGGACCCATCCAGATTTTCTCTAACATGGTAATAGGTAAATTCTTGTTCTGCGTTTGTGAAGAACAGTCCGTCCAGTGCGGCGGCTTGACTCAAAGCAATGTTAACGAGCTTCTCAGGATGCACTTGCGATATTCGTACAGGACCTTGTTGTATGGTCCCCCCTGAGATTTGTGTATGGTTGCTCGTTTGCATTACGGGGAGTTGCTTGCGATGGCAAGAAACACCCGTTTTTTTTTATCCAAAGTGATAGTGGCGGTGCGCAGTTCGATGGGCAGGGAATCAACAGGCACAACAGGGCCAGGGACTTCGCGAATAGTCTTCGACTTGATGCGAGCAATGGTGCCTGTTGCTTTAGGGTGAAAGTGGAGCCAAAGGCGTTTGGGGAGGTCCATTTCATTCAACTGCACGTGCTTGAGTTGACCCACCACTCCATTAACCAAGCCGTCGGACACGTCAATGTTGAGGGTAAGCATGTATGGCTTTCCTGAACATAGCACAAGTTTTCGCGGCAGGTTGCCGACCTCAGCCGTGGTGAGCGAGTGTAACCGACGCTTTGCACTCTCACAGTCACCATCACTGCGGTAGCCGACGATGGTGTCGTCTGCATTAGCCTCGTAAATAGCGTCCACGTCCTGGGCGGCGTCCTGCGTGTTGTACGCCTCGGCTTCCTTGTTGGATTAGAGCAGCCTGACGCCGTGAGGACAGTGGAGCTTCGCGTCGTTCTTGGAGGCGAAGCGGGCTTGAAGCATGTCGACTTCCTCCTTGTCGAGCGCATGACCATCGCCGATCTTTGATAAGGCGGTGGAAAACATGGCGTCGCTCTGGACGACTTGCGCAAGTGGAAAGTAGGAGAGGTGACGCCAAGTGACGTGGGTGTTAAAGTCGCGTGTTTTACTGCGTTTGTATACCTCGCTGGCGCGAACGGGAGGCAACTGACGCAAGTCACCGCACATGATCAAGTCCAAGCCGCCGAAAGAGTCATTGTAGTTGGCAGTGATCTGTCGCAGACGGTCGTCGACACGTGCGAGTGTCGCTGCTCATCAGGCTGCATTCGTCGACAATGGCGCACTTGACGTTTGTGAAGGCTGCACGGAAGGAGTTGAGGTCTCCGTCGTGCAAGCCCCGTCGGTGCGCATATTGAGCTTGAAGGCGGCATGCACGGTAAGTCCGCCGATCACAACCGCTGCGTTGCCTGTTGTGGCGCACGAAACGTAGGCTTTGTGCGTGCACGTAGAGGCAGTGATGGTGTAACGGTTGTAGGCATCCATAGTAAGCCGCAGAACGAAGGTCTTACAACAACCAGCCACGCCAGTGAGGAAAATTCTCAGCGGGTCGGAAGTCGGTGTTGTTAGGCGGTGGACGACTTCGCCAACAACTTCAAACTGTTTCTTGTTGGTGAGCCGCATCATTTCCCTGTAGGCGTCGCTGGTCATGATGTCCTGACGCGTGCAGACGGCGGCGCAACGATCTTTTGCCGCTGTTAAGTTAGCATCAGGGGCCCCTAGCAAATCTTCGTCGTCGTTCTGGTCGACCAAGCATGCGTGCCATGGGTCAATTTCAGTGCGCAGTTCGGTATCATGAGCGTCGTCTGCACACATCAGGAGGCATATGTCATGCAGCTGGGGCCTGTCGAACTTACTGTCATACTCAGGTCTCTTCAGAAGTGAGGCGGCCGCGTTTTCTGCGTACATATGTTCAAGAGCATTGTCATCAAGAAAGTCGACTTCCCGGCGGAAAGGAAAGAACAGTGTAACCACTTCTCGCTTATAGCTGAGTGAGTCGTCGATGGTGTAGCAGCGGTAACGAATCATAGCTGGTTCGCGGCGCTTTCGGTAGGAGTGGACATTGTAGAGCGCTGCAAAGTCTACAAAGCACACGTGTTCCAAGTTGTCGGGGCGGTCTTCGTACCTCCGCAACCCCCAACATTTCCACACATTCGGTGACACCGCCTCGAGTCCGGCTGCTTCCACCTGCGCGCGTTTTGCGAACGCGCGTGCGCTCTTTCGGGAGGCATGTAGCAATATATAAGATCCGTCTACTTGACTCTGACATATCCTGTCGGAGCAGTGTTAAAGCGGCTTCCTGAGCACTCATCTCAACAGCCTTCAACATCTTAATGCCAAGTACACGAAGCGCCTCGCCATAAGGTATGTTTGGAGTGAGTGCCAAAATGTCCGAGACTGCTTTGTGTAGATTTCAGATTCCGCGATTAGACTTACTCACGCAATCTACGACATCAGTCGCACACGAGTACGCGTCCAGGATCATATGAAGGTCCATGTTCGAGTCTAGCATCAAGCCGATCCGCGAGTTGAATGCGTTGATCCACTTTTGCTGCACTGTTCGTTGGATACACAAGGTCAGGCGTGTAATGCCAGCGCGGAGCATGGATTGGATGTGACTGCATGATGGTGAAGAAATTGACCAATATTGTCGTAGTCTGTGTATTCTAGAGCGGCGTGCATCTGCAAGAAGCGTTCTTTAAATGTCACGCGCCGCGCGGCTTTGGTATCGTCTTGTGTGGGCGGATATGCAAGGAGTTTTCAGTGGGCCAGAAAGGAGCACCGAAACGGCGACGAGTGTTTCCGCGCTTGTAGCAAGTGAGCGCATGTTGATGCACTTCAGTACGAAGGCGAGGCAACATAGCGGTATCGAGAGGCATGAGGTGCGTTGTGAGGCGTATCGTTTATGGTATGTCAGGGGAGTCGGTGTCGTCAGGTGCTTTCTCCAGCCAAAGCAAGATGTGAGTGTGGGTACTGCCCCGGTGCTGGAATTCGATACGCTTGAAGCAGTCCACAACGCCTTAAGGTTTGAAAGGTGAGTGAGTGCGACTACACAGGACGTTTAGGATGACGCACACGAGCTTGTGAAAGTAACTGGCGCACACTATGGGCCACTGTCGACGAGCTGAGCACGGTAGATTGATGTCATTTCCGACACGTGCACGTCTAAGCCAGGATCTCGATGGCGCAACCGCTCAAGCAGAGCGAGTAATCGCGGCCAATGCATCTCTAAGGCTGACATGGTGGGAAACACAGTCGGCTTACCAACCTGGCGTATCATAGGGAAGGCATCTTTCTTTCGCTGCGGCCAGTAGTGGACAATGTTGGGAATGCCCGTCATAATTACCATGTCTTCGTCAATGGAATCCTGTATTAAGTGTTCGTCTTCAAGTGTTTGGCGTGTGATATTGCCACGCGCGTTTCTTATTTTCACTTTGCTCTATTCGGTTCTTCGCCCTCAAAGTCTGTCAGCAATGCTCAGCGCAAACCGCGCCTGACTGTTCTAGAAGCTTCGCGATTACTGTAGATCGTTTTGTTAAGATTGCGCGCAAGACGCGAACACTCGAGCTTATTTCAGAGCTTGTGCGACAACGAGTGATAAGACTGGAATATTCTATGACGCACGTATAAATGCCGACGCGCTTCACCGCTTGCCAGTTGATCGACGGCCGACGCTCTGCTCGCCGCTATCAGTGCCAGCGTGTATTGCTGTAATCTTACTTTCTGTTTACCGGCCACAAGTTCGGCCTTCGACTGCCACAACGTCACCGCTCTCGTCGACACTGGAGCCGACTATTCCGTCGTCAGTGGACCTTTTGCGACGAAGTTGAAGAAAGTGAAGACTGCTTGGCAAGGCCCTGAAATCCGGACCGCTGGGGGGTCATCTAATAACGCCGGCCGGTGTTTGCACAGCAAGAGTCACCATCAATAACCGGACTTATCCCGCCAGCTTTCTAATTCTGCAGCACTGCTCCAGGGATGTGATACTGGGGATGGACTTCCTAAGTCAACACGGCGCCGTGATCGACCTGAGGTCTGAGTCGATAACCCTGACTTCAGACGAAGCGTTGCCGCCCCACACGACGCCGGAGAATCATGCCTTGAATGTAATTGAAGAGCAGGTCACCGTTCCGCCCCTCTCCAGCGTCGTCATTTCCGTTGGCACCGAAATACCCGCTGACATTGAAGGCGTCATCGAGGGCGATCAGCACCTGCTTGTGAACCATCAGATTTGCGTCGCAAGAGGCATCGCCGAGTTGCGCTACGGCAAAGCAAAGGTACTGCTGACAAACTTCAGCCACGAATATAGGCACCTTAACATTGGCACGACGGTCGCCCACATCGAGAAATTCGTGGACACCAGCCATGCTTTCGCCCTCTCCGATGCTACCGAACCTCCTTCGACGAATCGAGGTCCCAAACCAGATTTCGACGTCAACCCGAACCTTCCGAAGGTCAAGCAAGACCAGCTAAAGGCCCTGCTCCTGCGATTCAAAGACTGCTTCTCGGCGTCGTCAAGAATTCGACAGCCCCCCAGTCGCGAAACATCGCATCATTACAGAAGAAAGTGCTCGACCAGTTCGGCAGAGCCCGTACCGAGTATCGACGCGCGAACGCGAGGCCGTGAAGAAGCAAGTCGACGAAATGCTACGCGATGACATAATCCAGCCGTCCAAGAGTCCCTGGGCGTCCCCCGTGGTTTTGGTGAAGAAGGACGGCACGCTACGTTTCTGCGTCGACTATCGTCGCCTGAACAAGATCACTAAGAAGGACGTGTACCCCCCTCCCACGGATAGACGACGCCCTGGATCGACTGCACAAAGCAAAGTACTTTTCGTCGATGGACCTCAAGACAGGCTACTGGCAAATCGAAGTCGACGAGAGAGACCGAGAAAGGACTGCTTTCATAACTCCAGACGGCCTGTTCGAGTTCAAGGTCATGCCTTTGGGTCTTTGCTCGGCGCCCGCGACCTTCCAACGCGCTATGGATACCGTACTGGCCGGCTTGAAGTGGCAGACTTGTCTTGTGTACTTGGACGACGTCGTTGTGTTTTCTTCAAACTTCGACGAACACCTGCGGTGCCTTGAGGCTGTACTTCAAGCAATCAAGACCTCCGGACTTACCCTGAAGTCACAAAAGTGCCGCTTCGCCTACGAGGAACTCTTGTTCTTGGGCCACGTGATAAGCAAGTCCGGAGTACGCCCTGACCCTCAGAAGACAGCCGCCATCGCTACATTCCCGCCACCCGCCGACAAGAAGGCCGTGCGTCGATTTCTCGGCCTGTGCGCCTACTACAGGTGGTTCGTCAAAAACTTTGCCCGCATCGCCGAACCACTCACTAACCTTACGAGGGCCGACGTCGAGTTCAAATGGGAAACGCCGCAGGAGGAAGCATTTCAAGACCTAAAACAATGCCTGCAAACGCCTCCGTTACTTGCGCATTTTGACGATCGCGCCGAAACAGAAGTGCACACCAACGCAAGCAGTGTGGGACTCGGCGCCGTCCTTGTGCAGAGGACGGATGGACTGGAAAGGGTTATCAGTTATGCTAGCCGGTCGCTATCCAAGGCAGAGGCCAACAATCCACAACTGAAAAGGAGTGCCTCGCCATCATCTGGGCTACGTCAAAGTTTCGCCCTTACCTTTACGGAAGGCCCTTCAAAGTTGTGAGCGACCAACACGCCTTGTGTTGGCTAGCTAACCTGAAGGACCCTTCCGGTCGTCTCGCAAGATGTAGTCTGAGACTTCAAGAATTCGACGTTACCGTCGTTTACAAGTCCGGATGAAAACACTCTGACGCCGACTGCTTATCTCGCGCCCCCGTCGAACCGCCGCCACAAGACGACCAGGAGGACGACTTCTTGGGAACCATAAGGGCCGACGACTTCGCCGAACGACAGTGAGCCGACCCGGAACTCAAGGGCCTTATGGAGTACCTCGAAGGCAAGACCGCCATTGTTCCGAAGGCATTCAAGCGAGGACTCACGTCGTTTGTCTTACGAAACGGCATTCTCATAAAGAATTTCTCGCCCCTTCGAGCCAACTACCTTCTCATAGTGCCTTCAGCATTGCGACCAGAAGTCCTCCAGGCACTACACGACGACCCGATGGCTGGACACCTCGGACTTTCCCGCACGCTCGCAAGAGTACAAGAAAAGTACTACTGGCCGCGCCTTGCCGCCGACGTCGCCCACTACGTAAGGACGTGCCGAGACTTTCAGCGACGGAAGACACCGCCAGCAAGACCAGCAGGCTTCCTTCACCCGATCGAGCCTCCTCGGCGACCGTACCAGCAGATCGGCATGGACCTCCTGGGGCCGTTCCCAACGTCGACTTGCGGAAATAAATGGATCGTCGTAGCTACCGACTACCTCACCCGCTACGCCGAAACAAAAGCCCTGCCCAAGGGCAGTGCCGCCGAGGTAGCCAAGTTCTTCGTTGAGAACATCGTCCTTCGACACGGCGCCCCAGAGGTTCTCATCACCGACAGAGGTACGGCGTTTACGGCTGACCTAACTCAGGCGATCTTGGGATACAGCCACACAAGCCACCACCGGACCACCGCGTACCACCCACAGACCAATGGCCTCACCGAGCGTCTAAATAACACTATTGCCGACATGCTGGCCATGTACGTCGACGTCGAACACCAGACGTGGGACGCCATCCTTCCGTACGTGACCTTCGCATACAACACGGCCGTGCAGGAGACGACACAGATGACGCCATACAAGTTGGTCTACGGAAGGAACCCGGCAACGACGCTCGACGCCATGCTGCCCAACGTCGCAGATGAAGAAAACCTCGACGTCACCGTCTACCTACAGCGCGCCGAAGAAGCCCGACAACTCGCCCGCCAGCGCATCAAGAATCAGCAGACAACCGACAGCCGCCATTACAATCTTCGACGACGCTTTGTGGAATACCAGCCCGGCGACCGCGTTTGGGTGTGGACGCCGATACGCCGACGCGGACTCTGAAAAACTTCTTCGGCGATACTTCGGGCCATACAAGGTGCTTCGACGTCTCGGTGCTCTGGACTACGAGGTCGTTCTGGACGGCATTACTAACTCCCAACGGCGTCGTGCGCGACCTGAAGTCGTCCATGTCGTGCGCCTCAAGCCGTATTACGCGCGTTAGCGGACCTGAGGACTTCACTTATGGCTTTATTGTTGTACTTTCTTTCTTTGTTGTTGTGACTTATTGTTGCATGCATTTTTTTCCCCATGTTCTGTTTTAAGCATCGGGACGATGCTTTTTCAGAGGGGGGGCATTGCCACGCGCGTTTCTTATTTTCACTTTGCTCTACTCGGTTCTTCGCCCTCAAAGTCTGTCAGCAATGCTCAGCGCAAACCGCGCCTGACTGTTCTAGAAGCTTCGCGATTACTGTAGATCGTTTTGTTAAGATTGCGCGCAAGACGCGAACACTCGAGCTTATTCCAGAGCTTGTGCGACAACGAGTGATAAGACTGGAATATTCTATGACGCCCGTATAAATGCCGACGCGCTTCACCGCTTGCCAGTTGATCGACGGCCGACGCTCTGCTCGCCGCTATCAGTGCCAGCGTGTATTGCTGTAATCTTACTTTCTGTTTACCGGCCACAAGTTCGGCCTAATAAACAGTTTCATCTTGGACACGTCGCCTGCTGCCTTCGTCGACGTCACACCCACGTGACAATATTGTCAGTGTCGTCGCTGACACCAAACGTGACGGCCAGGCAGCGACTGACTCTAAATCGGAGCACCTTTATTGCGCCGTATCGCTAGTACCATGCGTGTAGGGTGTGGGATGTACTTCTGGTTTGACGCCCCGGGGCTCGCCAAGGTATATTTGGGGGGAAGGACAGTTCTTCCACTCTTTCGTCATACAGTATTCTGAGAGGCTGTTTGTGTTCACCAGGAGCTACGGCCAGGTAGCGCTCTTCGTTCCATACAACAGACTCTTCAAATGCATTAAGCGCCACACATGCATCAACTGGATTTTGTACGTCGGGACACTGGGGCAAACTCTCGACGGAATCTTCAAGCAGTTGGAATGCATCGTCGTCAGGAAGAGCATCCAAAGAGGAAGCTTCAAGGGTGATACCGAAATACTTGTACAAAGTACTACGACACAACACCTCTAGCTATGGCTTCAACTCAGATTTTTTCACCACACCAGAGATATATGTGGCCTTCTTTAGAAGCTTTCGCTTAATGCGAACATGATGGCATGGTCTTCGTGGACGTTTGGAGGCAACGATTTAACCATTGTGTGCCACTTCGACGGGAACGTTAATGACGGGGCCCACAATGCCATACTGTCCTCCGCCGTACATAAGGCGTCGAATTTGCATGAATCGTACACGGGGAGCAATCAACCGTTCACTCACCAAGTTAAGTGGACGCAACCCAGCGGGAATGGCAGTATAAACGTAACCGTTACTCCGAGAGAGGTCTGATATTGCATTCCTTTGCAGTGCGCCGGGGCACGTGGAACACAACATGAAGGATTGCACGTCTTCGTTCGGAAACTCGGTAGCGAGCAGGGGCACATAACCAACGCGGATGGACGAGAGGTCAGCTTACGATCACAAACATCACATGCATATCCGAATGGGTCATTGAGGAACTGTTTTTCGAAATGTGGGGTAGCCGCCGCCAAATATGGTTCCTCTGGGCAGCAAATGGTCACTCGTGGCAAGCACCGCCGTCGCCTTGAATCGGTTTCGTGTTCTCGAACTACTGCATCGTCACGCCGAGCACGATGCGCGGCCGCTTCTTGCTCCCGAACTGCGGGGTCTTGTGGACGCTGTCGCCTCGCCTCTGCGTCATGTTTTCGCACTGCGGCATCCTCACGGCGGACACGATGTTCGTCGGCTTCGTGCTCTCGAACTGACAGGTGTTGTTGACACTGTCGCCTCGCCTCGGCCTCGTGATCCCGCAGGGCCGCGTCTTGGCGCCTTCGGCGTTAAGTTTTAGAGTTTCAGCACGCGCAGCAGCACGTTGCTCTTGCGTCTGGGCACGTATGCGAGCCCGCCTTGTTTCAGCGCGACTAGCGGTTCGTTGGAGATGTTCGGCCGGTGTCCGGACGACACGCGGGGGCATGATAGCGCGAAGCAGCACGTGTTGGACGCTCTTCTACGGTGCAGAAACATCGGCCCCCCCGGCAGCAACTACTGAGGCTAGTAAGAGTGGGGAAACACTGGCGCAGGCGGTCAGGGTTAGCACAGACGACCTTCACGAAGATTTTCTGTGCCGCGACGGGGACGAAGACCCGGTGGCGCAGCCATGAAAGGTGATTTATCAGCGGTATACACTAGAGCGGCTCTCCTTATGTTGGTACCACAACCGGTGCGGCGGTTTCCCTCGCCCGTCTGCTACTCGTTTAGTGCGAGGGTGGGTATCTTAATTACAACGGCGGAGATGCGATAGGCAGTTAAGGTCCGTGGCGTTTCGTTTTGTTGAAAAGGACAATTGAGGTAGAAGGTTGAAGTTTTGTTGCACCTGTGTCTATGATAACCGCTGCGTAACGGAGCACCACGTCAAACGCGAAAACCGAATTGCAACTCCGGGAATTCATTATGAGCCAGACATTTCGTAAAATCTCACATTCGCCGATATTTCATGGTAATCGCGGTATGGTCAATGCAGGGAAGATGCTGTACTCTTGTGAGGGCGTCGTTAAAGGTTTTTCCTACTGCAGCGTAGCGCACATTTCCATGCGTGAGGATACATTAAAGAGGAACAGCTGAACACACGTGATGGGAGCGGCTATGCAAGTGGTTTGGAGAACTGGGCATGAGCGCACGTGGGTTTGTTGTAGCCTGGAATCTTGAAACGCACGAAAACGAGTTAACAGACGTCTGCGGGTGAAGTAACATGGGTAGGGTCGGTAAGTCATGCAGGCACGAGTGTGAAAGACGATTGCGGTATTGGTTTGCCTATGTTCGTTAATACGAGACTGTGACAACGCAGTAAAGATAATTACGTGGCGTGCATGCGGTTTTACGCGGTAACTCACGCCTTCAGATCATTCCCTTGCGTATCAGGCTCAAATAAAAACGTATACGCTCAGGTACACAGGATGAGCGCGAAGTAACTAGTGTCACGATTGTTACGTCGCTGTGTTTGAAAAGCGCGCTCTTTTCGCAAACGGGGACTCTGCAGCGAGCGAAGTGACCTTCGTGTGCTCTGTAACTACAACGCAATCGTTCCGGTGGAAGCCCAAGATGTACAATTCTCCCCCACCGCAAGATAAGCGCGGGCGCGCGCACGGGTGACTCCGCACCGTAGGGCAAAGTACACGTTTATTGGAGCGGCGCGCCGAACGCGCCCTTCGCGCCATCTCGCTGGTAATGCAGAGAACACGCTGATATTCCCCCCCCAAGATCGGAGTACCGGCAGCGGTAAATGGTGTATATAAATAGCTCGCCGTTACCATGTCGAAAGACATGCGCTTTCGTGGCTCAGCGGTTAACGCCGCGCGCTGCGGAGCGAGAGGTCGCCCGTTCGAATCCGCGCGGCAGAAAATATTTTTCTGAATGATCTCACTTAGTGGCTGATATATATATATATATATATATATATAGATATATATAGTAAAGTAGATCCCCCCGTGAGAACAGTAACAACGGAAGCGTTTATTTCGACAGTTTCGGCCAGAGTCTGGCCTTCATCAAGAATAAGGTTACATGTTGCTTGCACTCACATTTGTTGCTTGCAGACATGTCTGGAAGCAACATGTACCCTTATTCCTGATGAAGGCCAGACTCTGGCTGAAACTGTCGAAATAAACACTTCCGTTGTTACTGTTCTCGCGGAGGATCTACTTCACTGTTTGCCACGCTACGGCCACTTTCGCCACCATATACAGTGAAACCTCGGTGATACGAATCTCACGGGACCACCAAAAATATTCGTGTCATCCGCAACACGTATCACCAGAAAGCATGGAAAATTAACATGCGACAAAAGAAAGCTGGCGTACATATTCATTTATTGTTTTACTGGGCCGCAGCAGCGTCAGGAAGAACTCTGAATGATTGCTTGTTAAGTTTTTAAATGTCGGCAATCATACCAGCACTCGTAAATATACGGTCCGTACGCGCATGTTTAATTAATGAACCAGGCGCGTGGTGACCCGTGACAGCAGTAGCCCCCTTCCAAATTTTAGTATTCTTTTTCACATGGAACCGGAGTATTGCGGCGAAAGTAAAAAAAGAAGCGCTTTGGCGCGATAGATCAAGGCCATAAAATTTCAGAACCACGGTCCTATGTTATAATTTTGTGATTGCGGAGGTGTTGGGGATGTTTTTTGGGAGATGTAAGCCCATGCCCGCAGAAGTGTGATCTCAACAGTCACGCATGTGGATGTTGTGAGGCCTGACTCCTTCGCCAAGACCGTCCTCGCCTTCTTTCGGCGGTCGTCCACCTTTCATAGGATGTCTGATGCACGAGGCCGGCACGTGTAAACACAGTACAACGAAAGCAGCCCGCGTCGACGCGTTAGCAAAACTTCCCATCTCCCGCTAAAGGGAACCATGTGTGGATGCGAAGCACCGGGGATGATGTCTGGCTTGAGCGGGAAAAACGTCGCCGCTCTCGTTTCGCGGCAGCGGCCCGGGCGCTTATCGCGGCGCTGCACAGGAGAAAGAATGAGGCACGTGCGCTCCGTCATATTCATACCGCGGAACAACCGTGGCGCCCCCAGCGGAGTATGCAGCTGTCGCACCACCTGTCGTGCGCACCGCTCCGTAGTGGATTCCTAGAGGAGAGAACGGAGGGAGGGGGGGGGACCGTAGAGAGGAGACAGAGGGGGGAGGGGACGCGCATGCGCTGTGGGGGTGTGGGACGCGGGAGCCGCTCCGTAGAGTAGAGGATTCCTAGTGGAGAGAAAAGGGGCGAGCGTAGGAAAGGAGAGAGAGGGGGGAGGGGACGCGCATGCGCTGTGGGGGTGTGGGACGCCGCTCCGTAGAGTAGAGGATTCCTAGAGTAGAGAAGGGGGGTGCGCATGCGCTGTGGGGGGTGTAGGACGCGGGCGCCGCTCCGTAGAGTAGAGGATTCCTAGAGGAGAGAAAGGGGGTGAGCGTAGGAGAGAAGAGAGAGAGCGGGAGGGGACGCACATGCGCTGTGGTGGTGTGGGACGCGGGAAGGAGGGACGGATTTCCTTTCGTCACGGACAACCAACAGCCAGAATTTATTGTTATAACCGATAATGCGGCATGTGGGCATTGCTGTAAGCGGCTTATTTCCCCATAGAAAACATACCAAAGTTGACGGTGCAGGAGCTTCTCATTGTAATAACCGATATATTGTTAAAACCAGTATCATTATAAGTGGGTTCGACGGTATTTTTAAACCCTATTAAAGCTAGGCGATTGTGTCCACGAAACCGAAGACCGCACCCATGGAGACTATCAGAGTGGGGTCGTCTACAAAGTACGATACGGGAATTGTGACACGACTTACATTGGCTAAATGGGCGAAAAAGGGCAAGGAGGTTTAAAAAACACAAAGGAGTCGTTGCTAAGACCACCTATGCAACGCGTTTTAAGATGGCACTTTTCCAACACAGCTGGACGACAGGGTATATTTTTAACGAAAGTGTTGGACAAAGAAATTGCTCAAATCCTGATACATCCATGGTGTCGCAACGGCGTCTCAATAGAACGTGCGTGATGACCAGATGGGTCGACCTCCTCTCATGTGTGTGGTTGTAATTGAAGTTGCCACTTGCATAGGTTTATCCCTTTTGTTGTTGATTAAGTTGATGTAAACTTTATTTCAATCATGAATTTCCAAGGCTTTCGGAACATTTTTAGATCGATAACTGAAATAAGCCTCCAATAACTCAGAAGTACAGTTGTTGCGGCAAGAATAGGTGGGTAAGTGGCTTGAGCAATAAGCGTTGCCCCACCGAACAGCACTAAGTCCCATTGAAAACTCGAATACGTTTCGAGTCATACTAATGTTTTATTTTGCACTTTGCTTTACATTTGGCATAACATAACGCATTTTTTGTGACCAGTGGATGGTCTGCTGCAAAAGTGCTCAGATCAGAAGATCAGGCAATAAGGTTACCGGAAACTATAAAGAGCAGGAAGCAAATAGCGAAGACGTCAGCTGAAGGGTCGCTGTTTTGTCTCTATTTCTTAGGTGCAACGTATAAATGCGTTCAGAGAGAGCAAGTGGAAATCTATACCGCGAATTGAAAAGAAGGCAGGAAAAGTAAAACCCGACAACAAACACGTGCTAAAATACTTACCGTTAAGCACTAACTGTGGGCGCACCACTTTCTGCGCGCGCATCCGAAAGTCCGTTGAAGGCTCAATAACAACGACATTCCATGGCATAGCTGGGGCTCATCTTTAAATCACACGAAACATCATTCAAACTTCATTATTTATCAGAAGCTATGAGAAAACAGTCTTTCATAAGCAATCGGTACAGCAAAAATGTTTTTATTGACTGACACAATCTTCGTTATTATGCACTTCCGTATAAGATATTCGTTCTCGGAATTGAGTGTTCCTGTCGTGCCACAGCGTTGCACAAAACTTCCACGCAACGATACCGGACTTCCTTGTTCCTGTACAGCTTTATCTGATTGGCCCATTACAAAGGATAACGGTGATACATGTCACGTAAAACCAACGAGTAATCAAGAGGTCGACAACAGTTTGTCTTGTGAGGCATTCTGCGTTGCAAGCAGGTGTTCTACCTCAGAGCCACGCCCTTGGTAGAAGTTGCTACGGAAAAATCCGGCAGATCCCACATTCCCGGGGAATCGATGTATTGCGAAGCCGACAGCAAGGAGTGGCCTACGTTTAAGTCGTGGCGCACATAACATGCACGCCAATATTTTCATGTTACCTCCTATCATATATGCTCCTCATACAGTCGCGTCGCGCAACACCAATTTTGGGGTACATCAAGTGAGCGAAACCACCTCGATCTCACCATGAGCGCGGCATGTAAATCATGCCATGCATGACATGCCAGTAATTACTTCTTTTATTGCCACCTGTCATATATGTTCGTCATACAGTCACATCGCGGAACACCAATTTTGGTGTATATCAAGCGAGCGAAATGGCCATAAGCTCACCATCAGCGTGGCATGTAAGTCATGGCGAACATGACATGCATGTTATTACATTCATGATACCACCTGTCATATATGTGCTTCATACAATCACGTCATGCAATACCAACTTTGATGTATATCTATCGAGTGAAACGGCCACGAGCTCACCATGAGCGCATGATGATATACGTGTCATTATTTTCATGTTACCACGTGTCATGTTTTCGTCATACAGTCACTCACACGACGCCAATTTTAGTGTATATCAAGCGAGCAAAAGGACCGCATGCTCACTATGAGTGTGACATGTAAATCATGTTATGTATGACATGCAACTCAATATTGCCCTGTTACCTGCTAGCATATATGTTCGTCATACGGTCAGGTCACACAACACCGATTTTGATGTATAAGAAGCGAACGAAACGACCACGAGCTCGCAATGAGCGTGGCATGTAAATCATGCTATGCATGACACGCAAGTCATTATTTTCTTATTCCCATTTGTCCTATATGTTCGTCATACAGTAACATCGCGAAACACGAATTTTGCTGTATATCAAGCGAGCAAAACGACAACAAGCTCACCATGAGCCTATTATGACATTCATGACATACGTGTCATTATTTTCATGTTACCACCTCTCATATATATTCTTCATACAGTCACGTCACACGACACCAATTTTGTGTATATCAACCGAGCGAAACGACTACGAGCTCACCATGAGCGTGTCATGTGTGGGGATGCTATCACCCCCCTGTAAGGTCGTTTACGCCTCATGGCGCGCGCATCTCGCGGATAAGCCGCAGCTCAGGGGTGACGGCCGCCGAGCGGAAGGTGGCGTTGTGCTCGCGCGGGTGATCATCATCATCGTTAAGGCTAGCGCGGTATAGAGTTCCTGTATATGCTACCTTTAGGTAGCAGAGTTGCATCTGTTTTCCAAACGCCGCTAGCAACCATGCCGTGCGGAGAAGCTGATGCACAGGCTGCGCCCGGAAAACATGGCTGCGCCGCCAAAGCGGCTGCCGTCCACCTAGAATCTGTCAAGTCACCGTCGTGCGTTCTGTAGCCCGTTAGCTACGAACTGGTGCTTTGATTTGCTTTAGATTCATGTCCTTAAGCTTCGACAGCAAAGTATTTACGTCGATTCAGCACCGTTTTTGAAAACCATACTCAAATAATCGATGCTGTAGGCGTAGCGAGTGGCGATATGGGCGCTCCCGGAATCTCGAAGGACATGTATTACGTGTTTGTCAGTTGTTTTTTATCCTCCATAGCTGGCGCCACTTGACTTGGCGGCGGCGGCGCATGTTATTCGGCACTACGCTACGCCTTTGCGTTATCGGATTAACTAAAAAAACGCTTTCGTACTCTCGTGGCACAGTCCCGAGAGCAGGTGTTTCTTCTTTCATCGCCGGTCGTTGGCACGCCAGGCATGTCGACTGGCGATCGCCGACACGCTTCGTCGATCGGCGGCAGGCTTAAGCAAGTCGCCTGCAAAAACAAAGTGCGGCTTCGCCACATAGCTATGGTTGCTAGCCAGGCAAGATGGCGGAGCTATGCGCAACTCTGCTCCCGTAGGGAGCATATACAGGAACTCTAGCGCGGTAGCGCCAGCAGCGCCGCTGGGCGGCGAAGCTGGTGGGCGAACGGGAAAAGTTCAGAGTCTTTTTGGCGTTGGGGTGGCGATCGGGGCGGACGTCTCCTGCAGGGGGGTAAGCGGGATGCGACAGCCGCGGGTCGCTTCCCGTGGGCCCCTCGTGGTGAGTCGACCGTCGGCGACGCCGCCTTCGCGTTACCTTGTGTTTGTTATGTTGATTGAGTGTATTAGAATATTGTATAAGGTTGTGTTGTAGCGTGTTTGATTTACCTGATTCGGCTAGCGAGCTCGTTCTTGTAAAAGTAGTTAAATAAGTGTACTCGTTGTTGGTTTCGTTCGACCGTGTCTACTGTCTCCGTGTGCTCCGAGAGCGGCGCTCTCATTCGAGACCCCACACATGTATATCATGTTACGCATGACATGCAATTCATTATTTTGTTATTCGCACCTGTCATATATGTTCTTCATACAGTCACGTTACACAATACGAATTTTGGCGTATATCAAGCGAGCGAAACGACCGGGACCTCACCATGAGCGTGGCATGTAAATCATGTTACGCATGACATGCAAGCTATTATTTTCTTACTCCCACCTATCATATACGTTATTCATATAGTCACGTCACACGACACCAATTTTGGTGTATATCAAGCGAGCGAAACGACCGCGAGCTCACCATGAGCGTGGCATGTAAATCATGTTACGCATGACATCCAATTCATAATTTTCTTATTCCCACCTGTTATATATGTTCTTCGTATAGTCACGTCACAGGACACCGATTTTGGTGTACATCAAGCGAGCGTAATGGCCACAAGCTCACCATGAGCGTGGCACGTAAGTCATGGCGAACATGACATGCAGATCATTATATTCATGTTACCACCAGTCATATATGCTCGCCGTAAAGGCACGTAGCTCAATACCAGTTTTGGTGTACATCAAGCGGTTGCAACAACCGCGAGCTCACCATGAGCGTGTGTGTGAGTCATGGCGTACATGCCATGCATGTCATGATTTTATTATATCCCCTGTCATTTATGTTCGTGATGCAGTCAGGTCACTGAATACCAATTTTGTTGCGCATCCATTAAATTGACCTGCCGCGAGTGCCCCGACACCATGACATGTACAGCATGAATTACATGACATGCGTGTCATGATTTGTAGCTTAAGACAGGTCAATTATGTTCTTCATACACTGTTGTCATGGCATACAAATTTTTATATAGTATATCAATTTAACGAAACGGCTGCAAGAGCGCCAAGACCATGGAAAAGTAAATCATGCAATTCGTAACAAATATGACATAATTTTCGTGATAATACTAGTCTTTTATGGTCTTCATACAGTCATGTTATGCCATACCAATTTTGGTATACATCCAATTGAGAATATGGTCAGAAGAGCGCAAAGTCGTAGGCGGATAGATAGATAGATGGATAGATAGGTATGCTCAAAGTCGCCGAAGTTCGTTAAGAAATGCATCGCATTTAAAAAAAACCCTGTACGAAAGCCATGTAGAGAAAGGAGGGTCTTTAACGCATGTATTATTGCGTGGTAGAAGCGTGGAATCGCACCAAGCACGAAAACATTTCAACTGCGTGAAGAGTGGCTGGTTTATCAACCCACTCACTACACAGCGCTCAGGCATGATTTATCGTCAACAAGATCCACAAAGTGTACAGGTGTGCGTGTTGCTTTGCGGATGCGTAGGGGGGTAATTCGCCAATTCGCCAAAAGGAAGGATTATGACGTAGTGGGCACTTCGCAACTGTATTGCAGTAGGCATTCCAGGATAGTTTGAAATGGCCTATGTTGCGCGTGCAGATGTTCCTTTCATTGCGGCACGGTTGAGTTGTCCAGTCAGAAGCGAAGCTATGCTAGCGATTGAGAAGTCAATGCAAACAGGGCCCGATTACGCTATCGCGTTTGTTACGCTATCGCGCCATGGCGTTTTACTCTTGAAGGCGAAGCTGAAGCGTACTCCAAGATTTTTTTACAAGCGAAGCTCATTAGGGCCTATAATATAGACTTGTCGTCCTCCGCCTTTTTCGCGGGGGGGATTCGTGAATGTGAGACACAAAAATAAGGTTTAACAATAGACTAATATCAATCATAATTGTTACTGAACAATATAAAACATCTGGAAGCATAAAAAAAAGGTTTACAATAGGCGAACACCACTTATAGTTGTGAAAGAACAATATAAAACGCCTACAAGCACAAACCCTTTATACTAGTCGGCGACTTCAACGTAGACATTATGGACCTTAGGACCGAGCATTGTTATTGATTCTTTGTTACTTTATGTCACTCAATATACATTATATGGGGCAACGCTCGGGTAACATATGTGAGACACAAAAAAGGTAACAATACACTAATATCAATCATAATTGTGACGGAACAATATAAACCACCTGCAAGCACAAACCCTTCATACTAGTCGGCGACTTCAACGTAGACATTGTGGACTTTAGGACGTAGCTTCGCCCACTCGTCATCATTCACTTTGTGGAGATGCGCGGATTTTTATCGTTGTCGTCGTTGTTGTTGTTGTTGTTGTTGTTTTTGTTGTGTACGTATTGTAATCTCTTGCTAGCGACGTTTATTTACGCAGGGAGCTCTCCGGCGGCTTTTCTATATTGCGCATTGTTTTCCTGGCGCAGGAAGCCTGCTGCGCCTGCCGGAGGAAGCAAGGCCAAGATACTGATCCCTGTAGTTGTACTGCTGCTCTTACTTGGTATCGCCGGTGCCCTCCTCATCACCAGCTCTTCTAGTATGTACATACCACGCTCTTGAGCTTGCGTTTGTAGCTCTCGTCATGTCTATTCCTGTCTCGGTCGGATCACAGACTTGAAAGATGTAAGACTCTCCGTAATCAGTTGTCCTTCAGAGACAAACACGAAGTGACGCGCACAAAACCACACAGATGAGTAGTGCAAGCAAAAAAAAATCAATAAAAAAAAGAACAAGAGCTCACACGGTGCCTTACATATTCACCTAAGATGACTCGAAGGCGAGAGCCATCTTTTAGGGCTGAAGCTCCTCTAGCCTCGGCTGTACCTCGCGCCATGTACGCTAGTTGTCATTGCTCCCGCTAGAGGCGCAGCTGTGCTGCCGCGCTAGTGCGATGACGCTGCCATCATGCCAGCGTCATCGGCTGTGCTATAATTCAAAGGGCGCCCGCTAGATGGCGCGCCGCCATCTTCGCCGGGAGCTCAGTCAGCGAACATCTCCACGCAGCTACTCATCATGAACACCCCTGAGGCAAAAGCAGCGGCGCGTCTAGTCCCACACATGATGTCCCGTTACGATCTCTGGTGCAGCTCGTACGACTGTAAGCGTCCCACCACCATCAGAGGGACCTGTATCGACATTGCCTTCTCCAACTTTGCATTGCATCTTATAATTCAAGATACCTTCGCCACGTACTTCACTGACCACAAAGGGAAACGGGTCACAGAGCTCATCGGGAACAACCCTTCTTTGTGATCCGTAAAGTAAAATATCATTATGTATCCAACACATCAACATTATGTATTTAATTGCATCGATAAGTACATATTTACATCTTGTGTATGTAGGTGTATATTATTGCATCGATATGTAAATAATAAACATTGTGCATATAAGTGTATAACAACGTGTCACGTCTTTACATGATGTGTTGGCCAATGTTTCACGGTTTTACTTATAAGCGTTGGAGCTTCGCCCCACTCATCAGCATTCACTTCGTGGAGATGGCCTGGATTTTTTTCTTCTCCGATGATGCGTTGATTCTGCCTAACCACCCTCTGAAAGCTTCCTGCGCCTAACGTGGTTTTGCACTGCCTGCGAGATCGGCCCCCTTTGACCAAGCACGCACGTCATATGATGACGCCACGCTATGTGACGTCACAGTGACGTCACGATGACGTCACGAAATATGACGCTCTTTGACGACCACTCGTGTTCACGCTGCCGACGTGGAACGCTGGAAAATTGCCGTGTTTTATGAGCTATCAAAGGCTTTCGCCTTTATGGCGTATTCACTCTTGAGAAGCGACGCGAAAACGAAAACGCCGGAGCGGCCGGGAAACCACGTCCGCGCGCGTCGAAATCGTTCACATTCGTTCTGCCTCTCGTAAATATGCCACCGCCGCCGCCGCCTTCGCCACTCTGATAATTCATTCCATTTTGCCCGTTTCCTGAGCATTCAATTTCGTACCGAATTCCAGTTATGCATGCAAAGCACTCAAATTAAACAGTTTGCATTTTTTTAAAAGTTGTTTCGGGAGATATACCAGCAGAAACGACACGGGCGGACAGACCGGCAGCGGGTTCAGCCGGCTAGCTGTGCAAAAGCGAGACACGTTGGGGCATGCCGACTCACTGCTGCTGCACCTTCTTCTACTTCCATTGTCCTCGGCGATCGTAATCCAAACCAGGCTCTCGATCAACGCGTCCTTCCCGAGGTTGTGAGCTTTGTTGTGCTGCACGGGTAGTTTGCAATTGCGCCGATGCGAGCCACCACCGACTCCTTTGCGGCCATGTTGAATTTGCGGCCGACTGTATACATCACGTTGTTTGAGCTAGCGCAGCCAAAGCCGTGAAGCGGAAAGGCGATCCGCTGTCCCGTGGCGGAAAAGTCGGTCTCGGACCAATTTTTTCGCGTGATTTTCCGGGTCCTTAGGCAGGGAGCGAGTGAACTTCCGGTGAGTTCTGCGGCTTTCGCTCCCTTCGAGGCCAAGTGTGAAGGAGCCTTAATAGCGACTTTTAGTACTGCGTACGCAACGCCGTAACGGACGCTACGTACGGCTAATGAAACGTCTTGACACGTAGGTGATAATAGACAGTTATAGTTTAGCGGGCTCAACAGAATAGCGGGATCGAAATGCGCATGCTGAGTACGCTCAACGACCCGTAGCGTTTACAGTACGCACTCTATTTTTCACAGATTTAGCCTATCGTGTTTGCGTGGTTAACCAACTGTACCTAAAACATGGCGGCGGTCTTGGACGCCCGATTCGAACTGCATTTAGCGTTGGTGTTACTTCTATCGTAACAAACGAATATGTAAATTGGCTTCGCTTGCCCTCAGGTAGCTTCGAAGATAGAGTATTACGGATAACTTAGCGTAGTTTTTGAGATCGATTCCCTTGTCGAACGGGCCTAGGCCTAACTAGAAGATCGATGTAAACGAATCAACTAGATAAAATTTTTTGCCTTTGGTGCGTGGTTCATATTTATTTACTTTTATTGCGAATAAAAAATAGCACTAATACTGCGTGCAGGGTTACAGGCGAGTATTTGTTTTTTTGTTTTTTTTCATTTCCCTTTCTTTAAAGCATTCACCCTCCGCTTGATTAGTGCGAATACTTTCTCGCGATTTTGGTCAATTACGCTATTCTTGGCTATGTTTGTTTGTTTGAATCCTGCAGCGCGACCTCTGAACAGAGGTCGCTGCTGGGGTAGTTACGTTACAAAAGCACCTGCCTCACTGTCCTTGGGCTCAAGGGCGTTGACGAGGTACTTGTGCTGATGCCATATATCTTCATCATAGTGTTATTATCACGAGCAGCTCCATCCATTCCCGTTACACACATTTCACGTCACTCTCATGATTTTAATAGTTATATGTTTTACCCGCCTTTAGCGCGAGGAGTTTTAGGCCCCTATACAGCCGCGTAACATTATCATAGTTCACATCCCTTTCATACTATTGCAAATCACGGACCTCTGTTACTCTTTTACCGTATTTCATGGCGCTCTTTGGCCAAGCATGGCCCTTGCGCCATTAAAATCTACATAATAATAGAACCCGGTTTTGAGCGTTACTAGCCTTGTATTGACTGCATAATTTTGGCCGATATGATGCCATATATTTACGGATGGACGACAAGCAGGGACACTAAGGTGATATTGTCACGACGCAGACACAGCAGAAGTCAAATGCAGGACAGCTCACTTTAATTGAACAAAGCACTGACCAGCTGATCGGGCGAGAACCTCGTCTTTCTGGCTGCTCGTGCTCTTCGTTGTTCTCGTGCTGCATATTGGTTGCGGCATTTGCCTCCCTCCAGAGAGCATCGTCCCTGTGCTCTACCACAAAAGACGGTGCAGTAGACGTATGGCACAAGTCACTGCGAACAATAGGGCTTCATTCGCACAACATGCACGATTTCTGGTTTGTGCTGGCGAGTTCGCGAGGGACTGTCGGGAATGACCTCGTAGTTAACGTCACTTAGGCATCGTACTACTGTGTAGGGACCGAAGTACCTCTTCAGTAATTTTTCAGAAAGTCCCCGCCGGCGGATAGGACTCCAGACCCACACTTTCTCGCCTGGCTGATAGATGACGTATCGGTGTCGCAGATTATAACGCTGTGCTTCGTAATTCTGCTGCCGGGTGATTCGGACGCGCGCAAGCTGCCTCGCTTCTTCAGCTCGTTGAGTAAAAGCTTCAGCGTCCGAGTCTGTATCATCGCAGTCATGCAGTAACATGGCATCAAGCATGGTCGTCACTTCACGGCCATGAAGAAGACTAAATGGCGTCCTTCGCGTAGTTTCTTGCCGAGCTGTATTATAGGCAAACATGACGTACGGTAGAATGACATCCCAATTTTTATGATCCACGTCGATGTACATACTGAGCATGTCGGCAATAGTCTTGTTGAGGCGTTCTGTTAAACCGTTGGTTTGCGGGTGGTAAGAAGTGGTTTTTCGATGGGCTGTTCCGCTGAGCTCAAGCACTGTCTTCAGGAGCGTGGCCGTGAAAGCGGTACCTCGGTCCGTTATTATGACTGTCGGAGCACCGTGCCTCAGAACGATATTTTCTATAAAGAATCGTGCGGTTTCTACTGCGGTGCCGCTTGACAAAGCCTTTGTTTCCGCGTAGCGCGTAAGATAATCGGTGGCGACTATTACCCACTTGTTTCCTGTATGTGAAGTCGGAAATGATCCGAGAAGGTCCATTCCGATTTGGGCAAAAGGCACCGTGGGCACTTGAACTGGTTGTAGCAGTCCAGCTGGTTTTAGAGGTGGCGATTTCCGTCGTTGACAATCGAGGCACGCGCGCACGTAATTCTTCACAACAGCTGGAAGCCTTGGCCAGTAGTATTTCTGTTGGATTCTGGCCAATGTACGTGTGTATCCGAGGTGACCGGACGTTGGCTCATCGTGGCAAGCACTTAGTACCTCCTCACGAATGGACGTCGGGACGACAAGCAGGTGGGTGCTGCCTCTGGAAGAAAAGTTCTTATAGAGTACACCACTGTGCAAGCAGAATGACGGCAGGCTTCTTGCAAACGTTCTAGGGACGCTTGTAGTCCGGCCATTAAAAAATTCAATAAGGGGAAGCAACTCGTTGTCTTCCCTCTGCTTGCACGAAATCGTGGCGGTGTCGACGACTCCTACAAACGCCATGTCATCATCTTCTGTGACATCGTCGCGCTTTATCGGTGACCTTGATAAGCAATCGGCGTCGGAGTGCTGCCGTCCCGACTTATAGACGACCGTCATATCAAATTCTTGAAGGCGCAAGCTCCACCGTGCTAGCCGACCAGACGGGTCTTTCAAGTTGGTCAGCCAGCAGAGGGAGTGATGGTCGCTGACGACGTGGAAGGAACGGCCGTAGAGATATGGGCGAAACTTCATAACTGTCCATACGACAGCAAGACATTCTTTTTCCGTTGTGGAGTAGTTGGACTCGGCACGGGAAAGCGTCCTACTTGCATATGCGATCACCCGCTCGGCGGAGTCTTGCCACTGGACGAGTACAGCGCCCAAACCTACGTTGCTGGCATCTGTGTGGATCATGGTAGGAGCGTCCTCGTCAAAGTGAGCAAGCACAGGTGGTGTCTGCAGGCGTTGTCGGAGATCTTCAAATGCCGCTTGTTCATCGTCGCCCCATACGAAGGGAACGTCTTCTCTTGTTAGGCGTGTTAACGGCGAGGCTATGTGCGAGAAATTGGCAATAAATCTTCGGTAGTATGCGCAGAGGCCAAGAAAACGTCTCACTGCTTTCTTATCTGTTGGGGCGGGAAATTTTCTGACGGCCGCAATCTTGTCGGGGTCAGGTCGAACACCTTCGTGGCTCACAACATGGCCTAAGAACTGGAGTTCCTTGAAACCGAAATGACATTTCTCGGGTTTCAGTGTCAGGCCGGCAGACCGTATTGCTCTGAATACCGAAAGAAGCCTTCTTAGGTGTTCTTCAAATGTTTCCGAGAAAACGATGACGTCGTCGAGATATACCAGACACGTCTGCCACTTAAGGCCTGATAAAACGGTATCCATCAGTCTCTGAAATGTTGCTGGAGCTGAGCACAACCCGAAGGGCAAGACTTTAAATTCATAAAGCCCGTCAGGCGTTACAAAAGCAGTCTTTTCTCTATCGCGCTCATCGACCTCAATTTGCCAATATCCACTTTTGAGGTCCATCGACGAGAAGTAGCGTGTATTTCTCAGCCGGTCAAGTGAATCGTCGATGCGCGGTAATGGGTATACGTCTTTTTTTGTCACGCGGTTACAGCTTGCGGTAGTCGACACAAAAGCGCAAGCTGCCGTCTTTCTTTTTAACCAGCACTACCGGCGATGCCCAAGGGCTTTTTGACGGCTGGATGACGTCATCGTCGAGCATTTTCTTCACCTGTTCTTGGATTGCTTCGCGCTCTTTCGGTGCTACGCGGTAAGGGTTTTGTCGAATTGGCCTTGCCGCCTCCTCCGTTATTATCCGGTGCTTCGTCAGTGGCGTTTGATTGACCCTTGAAGTCGATGAGAAGCAATCTTTGAACTGGTGGAGAAGGTCCACTAGATGCTGTCTCTGCGGGGGGTGATAAATGCGTGCTCACGTCAACAGGTGGTAGGGCTAACGCGGCGTGCGGCTCTTCCTGCTGCACTGCAAAGCATTCGCGGATTTCGGCAATTTCGTCGAAGTAGGCAACTGTGGTGCCTTCTGTAATGTGTCGTCGCTCGTTGCTGAAATTCGTCAGCAGGACCTCTGCTCGTCCGTACACAACACTGACGAGACTTCTGGCAATGGCAACACCTCGAGAGAGTAAAAGCGTCGATACTTGTTCGGCGACACCTTCTCCAGTATGCTGCGTGTTGCACGCGACAGAAACAAGGCGGCACGATAACGGTGGTACGGTTACGTCGTCGATGACGAGCAGGGACTTTCGGTGTAGCGCTGCGCTTTGGTTCGCTGAGAAGGTCAGAACACCATCCGGTATATTGATGACGGCACCGTATTCCCGCAAGAAATCCATCCCTAAGATGGCCTGTTTGCAACACTCGGAAAGAATGACGAAAGTTGCGACGAATGAGGAATCCCCTATCTTGATTCTTGCGGTGCACTTTCCAGTAGGTGTGAGTAGTTGCCCTCCAGCTCCTCTAATCTGCGTCCATTCCCGTCCATTCCATTTTCACTTTCCGGAGCTTGTCTGCGAGATTCTCACTCATTATCGAGAAGTCCGCACCAGTGTCGACCAGTGCCGTCACGTCGTGACCGTCAATCGTCAATGCAATGTCGGCGGTAACGACCTCGTCTTTCGTCGAATCATTAGAAATTTTCGGCTTTTCGTTCGGCAGTAATGGGGGGATTTTCAGCACTTCGACGAGTCGCAACCTTCCCCCCCTGAGGTCGCTGCTTTTAGTTTCCCAGGCGTGGACTGGGAGATCTGCCTCTCGGCATGTCAGTGGTGATGCGTCTAGTGGATGCAGAATAGCGTCCAGGAGAGGGCGAGCGCGACCGGAACCCATGAGAAACGTCCCGGGGGGTCGTCAGACTCGTATCGACGTCAGGTGTTTCGTTGAAATTGCGCCGAGGAGTAGTGGACGGAAATCCTTGGTACCCTGCGACGCGATAAGGGCAATACCGAACGATGTGGCCTGCTTCCCCACAATGGAAGCACAGGGGCCTGTAATCAGGGGTACGCCAAATGTCGGTTTTGCGAAGCGGTGGTCGCATCAGGGTCGAAGTTTCCCTGCGGTACGAAGGCGCTGCCGGCGGCTGTTGCTGGTGGTACTGCTGCGTTGTCGGCACGTTAGATGGCTGTCGGCGGACAATGTCTGCGTAGCTTGCTCTTGGAGCGTTGGTGGTCGGCTCGGGAAGCGAAAGCGCTTGCCGAATCTCCTGGCGCACAACTTCTGCAACTGAGGCAACTGCGCAGTCATTCGGCTTGGCAACGAGCTTCTTGATCTCTTCTTGCACGATTTCTCGTATCAGCTGGCGCAAAGAAGACTCGACAGGTGTTGCCACTGTGGTCACGGCTGTCGCGCTGATAGGTGCGTTGTTGGTTAGGCGGTCATACTGGCGGTAGCGTAGCTGCAGTGCGCGTTCGATGGCTATCGCCTCCTTCGAAAATTCGTCGACGCTTGTAGGCGGGTTTCGCACGAGACCAGCAAAGAGCTGCTCCTTAACGCCGCGCATGAGGTGGCTGATATTTTTGGCTTCGGACATACCGGGATCTGCTCGATGAAATAGCCGCGCCATGTCCTCAACAAACATCGCAACGGATTCCTTTGGTTTCTGAATCCGTGACTCGAGGAGTCGCTGTGCAAGCTCTCGTCTTTCGGTGCTTACGAACGTGTCGAGGAACTTCCGCCGGAACTCGTCCCAAGATGACCATACGCGATTCGTGAACCATGTGCGGGCTCCGTCTTGAAGGGGGGAAATATACGTAGCCTAATTTCTGTGCGGCGTTCCACCCGTTAACATTGGCTGTGCGCTCGAACTCCTCGAGCCAGTCATCCGCGTCCTCATATGTGTTGCCATGGAAGTCCACAGGGATACGAGGGTTCAAAACAGTCACCTGTGTCGTGTTGGGGCTGGTCATGTCGGGGACACTGCTTCCAGGCGTGGTCACCTGTGTCGTGCTGGGGCTGGTCATGTCGGGGCCACTGCTTCCAGGCGCGGTCATGCTTTCTGGCAAAGGACCGAACTCTGGGCTCAGGCCTAACAGGCGGCGGCTGGTGCGGTGAACGGGTGTATCGACGCGCGGAAGTCTTTCAGGGCTAGATGCGGGGCTGTTGGTAGGCGTCCCGAACATGTACCCAGCACCTCCACCAGTGTCACGACGCAGACACAGCAGAAGTCAAATGCAGGACAGCTCACTTTAATTGAACAAAGCACTGACCAGCTGATCGGGCGAGAACCTCGTCTTTCTCTCTGGCTGCTCGTGCTCTTCGTTGTTCTCGTGCTGCATATTGGTTGCGGCAATATTAAAAAGTCAGCTTCCTTGTACGAGGTGTAAAGCACGAACTCTTCCCTAGATTATTAAGGAACCCTCGGTAGACGGGTGCGAAATTTGCTTTGGAGGCTTCTACAATAATACAATGATTGTTAGGGTTTTGCGTCCCAAAACACTATATGATTATAAAGAACGCCGCAGTAAAGGACTCCGGATATGTTGACCTCTACAGTCCAGTAGATGTAGATATGCGGACAAGACGATGCAACCGAAATTTACTGACTATAAGTAAGCCGACGCTTGAGGCCTCCTAAGCTCTGACGACCCGCGTTGGTCACCATTCATGACCAAACTTACCCTGCGACAATTTTAATCTTGAAAGAAAACTGGTGAGATCTCGTCCTTGTTGTGGACTAAAGTCACCGGGGTGCAGTCATAGAACTGAGATCCCAGTCCGCCGCACACGACTCCAGAAAACCACGCCTTGAATGTGCTGGAAAAAAAAAGTCGCCATGCCTCCTCGGTCCCCCCTCATCATTTACGTCGGCATACAAAAAACCGCGGGAATATAAAGCATCATCGAGAGCGATCAGCACCTGTTGTTAAACCCGTCGCAAAAGCTGTAGTCGAGCCGTGTTGAGGAAACCGATGGGTGGTGCTAACAAATTTCAGCTACGAATAGAAGGCGCTTCAAGAAAAGCACGATCGTCCCCTACGTAGAAAAAATTGTGGAAGCCAGTAACGCTTTCGCCCTCACAGACTCTAGGGAACGTACGCAGACGTGTTCCAAGTTCCAGAACCAGTTCTATAGGTGTCAGTTTGAGTTTTCCTACGCATGAGCAAGAACAGCTCAATGAACTCCTGGGGCAATACAAGGACTGCATCTCGTCGTCGTCAAGAATTTGACAAAGCCCTCTCGCTAAGCACTATGATAAAAGTGAAGAACATGCCCGTCCACTCCGTTACAGCCCGTACCGAGGTTCCGTACGCGATTGCTAGGCCATTAAGCTACAACTCGGCGAATTGAGAAGTGATGAAATCACACCGCGGTCTTAGAGTCTGTGGACATCATCCGTATTATTAGTGAAAAATGGTGGATCCCTTGCACTCTGTGTTGACGGTCATGTGAACAAATTCCGAAGAGGGACGTGTACCCCTCCCACGCTTATGCGACACGTTGCGCCGGCTGTGCAACGCATGATATTTTTCGCCGATGGATTTAAAGGGGTGGTGCCACCAAATTTGTGGCTTCCGCGTTCTTTGCGGCAAGCGTTTCTTATAGCTCCAGGAAGCATGATACACGCACCAAGATTCATGTATTCTCGCTAAATAATTTAATATCGCCTTATTTATGTTGACAACTTTCGGTTTCGGTTTCTGGGCGCCAAGTTGGGCCATGACGTAGAAGTGTAGTAGGCTTGGTCACGTGACCACAGAAGGCTGTGACGCACGTCGTGCTGAGTATCGTCTGCACTCGCACACACGTGCCACACAAGCACCAGCAAAACGCGCCGACAGTTGCGACGGCTAGTAACCGATGCTTTGCCGGTACGCACGGAGGTTTCGGAGTTGGCGGAGGTCCGGAGGTCACTCACGTCACTACAGATCTGGTGTGAACGTCACTAGAACTTTCGTTGCCCTTCCCACGGAGGAAGGAATACTCAGGAGAGGCCCTATCGTATCCCAAGTGCATTGCAAGAAGTGTGGCGGAAGTGACGTCAAATTTATGGGGCAAACAAACCGATATGGGGCAAACAAAACAGCGGACGCCCCGCGGCGTGCTCTCCACGCTGGTTCGCTTCTGCGCAGACTTGTTGTCCCGATGTAAACTTAGCGCGTTTTATGCGGTTTGCATGCAGTAAAAAGTTGGAAGCACGCGTTTACCAAGCTGTTCTGGCGTGGCAGGCACGGAGCATTGAGAGCAGAAATTCTTCGAGGAGCATTTTTGTGCAACAGTACAGAAAGTACCGGTACGTGCCGTAATCAAAAACATTCAGCACCTGCATCGTTGTGTTTGAACTCACCTGGCAGTGACTTACGCGTCCTGCTAGGCATTATGCCTTCCTTTCTGTTCGACGCAACGCCAACCCAGTATTTGACGAAACTTTACATTGAAAAAAGGACACCGCCGTATTGTATACGCGATCGTGCACGTAAAGTTTGCAATTCCACTGCGCACACAACTACTACCATGCAGCGCGCACACATCGCGCAATACATACACCACGTAGTCAGATAACGACAACAAATGTTTATTGCCCTTCCTTATGAACGACAGAGCCCCTAAAAACGCGATACGATGCCTATGGCGCATGTCACGGCGCGTCAGATGCCAAAAACAGAAGTTCACGTGTGTTCTGAGTTGACACAATGCGTAAGAACCAACAGAGCGCACATCTCAGAGCTTCATATGACCATGCAAGCAATGAAGCTACCGTACGTACACATGAAAAGTGACACCCGGTACTTTCCGCAGTGCCCGAGATTTGCACGGGGTATACGCAACAGTTGGGCATTGCGTGGCTTTCCTAAAAATACTCACACAAGAAGCAGCACGAGTACAGCCGCCCATCTTTTTAACCTGAACGCGCGAGCGTCGACCGCCCAGTCGATAAGCGGCATTTAACGCAGCACAGCGGTGAAATGAACGAGAATACGTGCATGGATGCGATGAACAGTCCTGTGCAGCTGTCTTCTGCTAGGCTGTTCCGGGAACCGGACACCATGACGCCCGAAACAGGCGCTTACAGATTTCGCGGTCGCTGCTCGCGCGTTCAAGTTAAAAAAATGGGCGGCTGTACATCGACTGCGCCGCTTGCACGACGAAAATAAAAGAAAGGCTGCAGAAGTTCCGCAACTCGCCAACTCGCTCGGTGCGCGCATGCGCTTGCAAACGACGCGACGGAAATCGCAAAATGGTTAGCTGCTCCTTCGCTAGGAGGCGATGCAGGCGTTTGCGAGGTGGAGGCTTCACGAATGTGACGTCAGGGCCTCTCCTTAGTTTTCCTTCCTCCATGGCCCTTCCCATAGCGCTACGTCAGTTTTGATGCGCTAGCGATGGGTCTCGATCGGGAGAATGAGCATTTAGGTACACTTCGGAAGTGAATTAAAATATATTCTAAACGTTTGCTGTGTCCGACTCTTCGTGCTTGCATACAGAGGAAACCCGCAACAGGCTTGTTATAGCCTCGAAATTTGATGGCACCACCCCTTGAAATACGGGCCACTGGCAAAATGAAGTAGACGGTAGGGATCGAGAGAAAACCTCCTTCGTCAAGCCATATGCTTGTTCAAGTTTAAGGCCATGACGTTCGGACTTCGATCGGCGCTGCAAGATTCCAACGCGTAATGGATACAGTACTGGCAGGCCCAGAGTGGCAGCCCTCTCTCAACCACTTGGTTAACGATGTCGTTTCTGTTGTAAGCTTCGACGGTGAGTTGAGGCGGATTGAGGCACCGTTACAAGTCATCGAGTCATCCAGGTCCCCTTAAGCCGGAAACGTTATTTTGCGCAAGAAAGACTATAACAGCAATGAAAGTGGAGGTTAAATTAACAAGGAAGTCAAATTCATGGAGACAAGAGTAAGAGAACTGAGCAACTAGGTCACATTTGATGCTAGCTCTCGTAAGTAGGCCAACGCCTCATCCTCGTGCACGAGATTTTCTAACAATAGAAGTGAACGAATAACCTCGATTTCACTTCGTTTAAGCCAGGCCTCAGAAACAGCTAAGATATCGAATTGAAAAGAATTAACTGCTAGAAAAGAGCAAAAGCGTCAATATTTCTGTTCCAGCTGCGCATGTTATATTGCACCAGAGAACAAATAGAAGTTGGACAGTTATTGCTCGGTGACTGATACGTAGCCATGAATGTGTCTGTTAGCAGATCTTCAGTAGATATTCATCAGTCTGTATATGTAGAATGCTAGAATTATCTGCTCCCCTTGGAAAAATGTTTCAGTTTGCAACCCAGGTATACTGCTATTTTTACTCTTTTTTTGCGTGCAGTGGCCTTGCCAAGAAGCAACCTGTTATCAATGAACAGGGATGCTATGCAGGATGGCCCGAGCTTCTCGGGCACACGAGTTTGCTCCGAGCTCGCACTGTGGCGGTCATGACACAAAGACAGAGCGGAGCGCGTGATAGCAGCATTGACAAAAACGGCTACATGAACGAGCGTGGCGTCAAAAACGAATGTGGGGCACCTGCGGCGGTAATCAAAGAAACACCGCGTGCTAACACGTCAGCGCCGCCACTCAGTCCACATTTCAACAGTGCAGCGATGTCAGCGTGATTGTCGCGCTATCTTTTTGCCAACTCAGCATTGCGCCCCCCCCACAGGCGTGTTCGTGGGCGTTCTTCCACTTTCGGGCATGTTCTTGCGTTCCACCCGCAGCATGGAAATTTCCAACTCTCGAAGGCAACAAGGATGCACACGCTACACTCTCGTGTAGCTCGTTTCGCTTCTATCAAATATTGCGGATAAATATACGGGCAGGTTGTCACCAGGGGCGCTCGAATCATTGCGGCAACGCGGCTGTGAGTGGTACGTCGTGAGCGCGGTGAAATTGAATGCGAGACATCGCAGCCACGTGATGATATAACTTTTATTTCTTCGTGCGTGTGTGCACAGTCTGCGCGATAAAGCTGATAGATGAATCATGCCGCTCGCTGGCGTTGCGGCGTGAGCACTGCTCCTTGGCAAACGCAAACGCGGTGGGTGGACTTGATCTTCGCCGCGGGCGTCTGTTAATCAAACTGATTGACGCGTGAACTCGGGTACAAACTCGTTGATTCTGAGAAGGCCCCAGTTCAACTCGTGACTGTCATGGTGCCGGTGTGACTGTCAAAGGTTTCATGCGGTGGACGCTGAGCAGCAGCTTCTTTGCATATAAAATAATTTGGTCAGCCTTTACTACTTGTGCAAGGCTGAAGCCATAGAGGAGCTTGTGATCACCTAGCTTCTTCCAGCGTTTTAAGTCGGTCGTCTACTCAGTCTGCTCGGTATACGCTTCGAAGTAAAGAACGCATCAGCTCCGTCTTAATTTTGATTATACTAATTAGGCAGGACTTAATTACCAAAATATTGAACTGTTTTGTCTTGATTGGTAAGGTTTTAATTAAAACGACAATAATTACCTCGGGTGCAATTAGCATGATCTTGATTAGTATGCAGCTTATTAGCATAAACCTAATTCGCATGATCTTGATTAGCATCATATTATTAAGGTCTAATTAGGATGACTTTACTTAGCGTGCTTATAATTAACGTCGCGTTAATTAGCATGGTATTAGTTAGCACCGTCATAGCTTTACATGGCTTCATTAGCATGGTCTTAGTAAGGTATGGCTTCATTAGCTCGATCTTAGCATGCCTTAGCCTAATTAGCTTGTTCATAGCATCTCTTGACTTATTTAGCTAGGTGTACGGCCCAGCCACTTAGCTAATCAGCCGGGCGCACGTCCTCGGGCAGCGAGCACACCATGAAGGGATGAAGAGGGCGCGCGCCAGTCGAGCAACGCGCAAGAATGTGCAGGCTGACCATGATGATTGTACACGTGGCCTCGGGTTTGGCTACGGTCGCGATATTGTAAGGTGCTCGGCCGGAACAAATCTCAGAGGCCACCGTGCTGATTAATCTAAAGGATGCTTAGGACAGACATTAAAAGCTTCAAAACGAATTTAAACAGCCCCTGCCTTTAAAAATATCATCAGTAAACCTTTCTGGCACTTTTATTGCATGGGTGCACTTCTGCACTCAGTGGAACGACAAACAAATGAAAGAAGATGCCTCTGGTGTGAAAACACCGCCCAATTTTGTCGACCGTCCTTGACGTGACGCCGCGTTCCATCGTAACTCATGGAACGCAGCGCGCGCTGAAGGGTGGATCTCACCTTTTCGTACTGTTGGCTCGTTCAAAAGGGGGTGTCGCCAGAGGTCGGAAAGATCCCGAGTTTCGCCAAGCTCGGGCCATCCTGCATAGCGCCCAAGCAGGGGCGTAGCCAGAAATTTTTTTTTCGGGGGGGGGGGGGGGGGGGGCACCACCTAGATTTCGGGTGGGGCACCTCCTTGAAATGGTCATTTTTCGCTATGTATGCCATGGCGAAAAAAAAATTTCCGAGGGGGGCACGTGCCCGGTGTGCCACCCCCTGGCTACGCCACTGCTCCCCAGATGTCTATTCATATAGCTGTATCATTTCCTTCGTATCCAAAGTCCGACGGAACAAGCCTTTGCCTTTTGCCGGCTTTTATAACGTTATCTCCGACTGAGCGAGATACGAACTTCGCGACTGCGTTCGGTTTTTCTTTATGCTTGCTCGTGACTCGATGAATCACGTCTACATCTGCTCATGTCACTGGAACATCTACTTTTTTGCCTACTTCTACAATTGCACCAACTAGTTTTTCATTAGGCTTCTTGGGAAAGCCCTTCATTTCAAGGCTGTGTTGACGACTGTATTGCTTAATTACAGTTAGCTCATTCCGGGTTTTTGTAGTTCCTCTTTTAGGCAACTGTTTTTGTTCTTAAGTGTAGTTTGCTCTTGCTTTATTCTCTGAAGTCTGACTTTGAATTCCTCGAACTGTGCGTTCATGAATGACACGGAGCTGTTAATTTCTTGCATTTCTGCGCACGCTTTCGAGGTGAATGCGTCAAATTAACTATTTAGTTAGCCCCCATGTTAACGAATTCCTTGACTGTCCCCATTTTTGTAAAATGCACACACCGCAGGGCAGCCCAGACTTTGTCCATATAAGAGAAATATCGATTGTCAATTGTCTCCTACCCTGCTTTGCCATGCATTCGCCCACCCATTCTTTCTCACCTCGCACGATTATTGGGCGCGATGAACGGATTTCGCCCCATTCTGTGAGTTTCCGATTGCGCAAGCGGACATAACAGCGCAGCCGACAAGCTCGAAATCCTGATAAGCTCCACGCTTAGCGCTCACATTGTACACGTGCTTTATGCAGAAATAAGTGCCGAGGAGATATCGCCTGCCTGTACGAATTTTAGTGAAGGTGGCAACGAAACCAATGAAAAAAGCACCGGATTATTTGACTCTTCCAACGGACGAACCCTTCACAGCGAAGACGATGCAGCTCTCCAGAAAAAAGGCCAGCCCGCTTGCACAGTTTCTGTATATTTTTTTTATTGCGATAGCAATTATATGGACACTATGTAGAGGTTTTCATCGTCACTGTCATGTTCCGTATAAAGTCGAAATCGATAACTTTTGTACGCGCATCGCATGCTGTGTCTGCGAGTAAAAGCCCGCGAGCGCCAGCGAGCAACGCGTCTGAAGCATAGGTTAAACAGGCTGTCCATCTTCATCGCACGGACGGCGCATGCGATAACATCACTCCGCGTGCGAGGCCGGCCGTCGATTGCTCCAACCAGAAAGAAAGCCATGTCCGTATTTTTGCTGGACGAAGGAGTATGAAAGCACGCCGGGGTAGCGGGGCTGTGTAGCTCGAGCAGCAACTGGGGAACTTGGGCTGTAAGGGCGTTGGCGCGGGCGCTCTCTCGGCAGGCATCAGCAAACGGCTCGTATACCAGTCAACACGCCATGATCTCGCCGCTTCGTGCTGTCACCAGTGATACGAGAAACTACGAAAACCGTTTTTTTTTCGGGAGAGGCTGTATTTCCATATAGCAGCGTTTTGCAGTTTCGCGACATTGGATGAAAAACAGTTAGCTGGTAGCCTCAGTTCGTCATAACGTTAAGACATTGAACGACCCACTCGTTACGCAATTCGCATTGTGTGACGCCTAGTTGTTACTTTACAACACATGTCAACACGATTCCTTACTCGACATGAAACCTGCATAGGGTCACTTTGCAACGCAGTCTCAAGCACCGGCGTAACTCAATGATAGAAAAGTTCCTATCGCATTCACTTCTTCACCTTTTTGGTGAAACAGATTGTAAAAATTCGAAGGACAAGTTTCTATCCCTACCAACTCTTGAATCTACATTGATGGCTTACAGCGCACACTGACACAAGGACGAAGTAGACACACGACGACAAGTGCTGACTGACAACTGAATTTTATTTCAAGGGAACACACAAATATATATCGAAACAGAATGGCACACGCGCGAGTACATGCTGTCAGGAACATCCTTCGACGATGATAACCCGTAATGATTTGGCTTAAGAAATGCGTGCGTTATAGTTCGCTCCCTGCAAGAATGACAACTCATTGGCGGATAACGCTATTGAGCGCTTACTTATCGCCTTTTTCCTTTCGATTGCCGCAGCTTCAATAATGAGCCTTTTTTCTTCACTCGACGTTTTAGCAATAACAGCAGTGTCACCAAAGCTAGGAGTGCAACCGCACCCAGAACAATGTTGCGCCAAAAAGCCATCTCTACCTTTTTCCGTTTTTTGACGGTGCTCTAGGAGACGCACGTTGAGACATCTTCCTGTTTGTCCCACGTACGCCGCACCGCATGAAAGGGGTATGTCATAAACCACGTGCTTAGTACACTCTGCGATCGGGTTCCTATGCTTGATATTGCAGCCGTCTTGCTTATTCACAGGACAGGTTTGCCTACATAGCTTCGACAGTTTATTGGGAGCAGAAAAAAGAACGGTCACCTCTGATTTCTCGCCGATTTTCTTTAAGCGGTGCGAGATCTGACGTACATATGGGATTACCACGATTTCCGTTTTCGTGGCTCTTGTGCATCTACAGCGATTCCATGCTCAGCCTGACGAACCTTTAGCTTCTTCAAGAAGCTTTCCGCTACAGGAACCAGAAGTTCCTTTGGAAAACCGGCTTCTTGAAGTCTTAATGAGAACTAACAGACAATGATACCAAGGAAAGTATAGGGGACGTTATTAGAAGTAATTGTGATGTAAATGTGAAGAAAGGGAAGTGGACGAAAAGATAATTTGCCACCGGCAGGATCCGAACCTGCGACCTTCGAATAACGCGTCCGATGCTGTACCACTGAGCTACGGTGGCGGTCATCCCTCCGTCCACTTTTTAGGGTATATATGTTCATTTAAACGTGGGAGCGTCAGTCAGCGCCGCCTGTTGCCATTACGGCGAGTGTAGAACACCCTTTTTGCGTGTAGGCGTCACGTAGTACGTGATCTTATTACGAGCTGGCAGCTGACCAATAATCCCTCGCCTACCACCTGAAGGCAACAAGTCTGCCAGAACGAGACCCTCGGCTATGAACGAAGGAAAGAAGTGTGAACTTAAGGGCTCGTTTTACTTTGGTAAACACATTATTAGGGGCGAAGCTCCTTAAGCCGTGGGTCGTGCGTCCTCGATGTATGTAGTAGGTAGCCACCTCCTCGCCACCTCTCGCTTTAGTTCTTGGAATGTCCGCTAGATGGCGGTACTTGTATATGTTGAATATATTTAGGGGCGAAGCTCCTTACGGCATCACCTCGGCGGTCCTCGGTTGTCCATGTATTCCGAGTAGCCAGTAGGCACTGGATTTCGACCTCCAAGGTAGTGCCTGTGTGAGATGTCTCCTGTGCGTGATTAAACAATAAAAAAATTCACAACGTACATGTAAAATTAAAGGGAGCTGCGAGTCGCCATCACTCTCATCGACCCTTTAGTAGAAATGCACCCGATCTCACGTCGTTGATGTACTGCGCAGAATTTGCGGAAGATTACCGGTTTACCGACGCACCTCCGAAGCTTCGCCCACTCATCATCATTCACTCCGTGGATATGGTGCCGTCATCTCCAGTTCTCGTCTCGTTTCCGAGAGGGCGCTGTCCTATAGACATGCGTACAATATGGCGGTTGGGTGAATGTACGCTAGATGGCGTTGGCGGTACAGCTGCTCTCCGATTGCGCGGACCGCCGTACGAGTGCGCTTGCCGGATCGTGCTGCTTGGCGGACCATGGACGACGACCGGTCGTTGAAGTTTGACTAAAATTTGACACACACTATCGCTTTGATTACTGCTGGGCGAAACCACTGAAGATTTCATGGTGTAACCATGATTGCTTCAGTCACCATAACTCTCATCGACCATTTATTATAAACGCGCCCGATCTCACGTCGGTGATGATACCGGGCATAATTCACGGAAGATTCACGGTTTACCGATGAACCTCCGCAGCTTCGCCCACTCATCATCATTCACTCCGTGGATATGCTGTGTTTTTTTATGAGAACTAACAGACAATGATGCCAAGGAAAGTATAGGGGACGTTATTAGAAGTAATTGTGATGTAAATGTGAAGAAAGAAAAGTTGGACGAAAAGATAACTTGCCACCGGCAGGATCCGAACCTGCGACCTTCGAATAACGCGTCCGATGCTCTACCACTGAGCTACGGTATCGGTCATCCCTCCGTCCACTTTTTAGGGTATATATGTTCATTCAAACGTCGGAGCGTCAGTCAGCGCCGCCTGTTGCCATTACGGCGAGTGTAGAACACCCTTTTTGCGTGTAGGCGTCACGTAGTACGTGATCTTATTACGAGCTGGCAGCTGACCAATAATCCCTCGCATACCACCTGAAGGCAACAAGTCTGCCAGAACGAGACCCTCGGCTATGAACGAAGGAAAGAAGTGTGAACTTAAGGGCTCGTTTTACTTTGTTAAACACATTATTAATGACAACTAACAGACAATGATGCCAAGGAAAGTATAGGGGACGTTGTTAGAAGTAATTCTGATGAAAATGTGAAGAAAGGAAAGTGGACGAAAAGATAACTTGCCACCGGCAGGATCCGAACCTGCGACCTTCGAATAACGCGTCCGATGCTCTACCACTGAGCTACGGTGGCGGTCGCAGGTTCGGATCCTGCCGGTGGCAAGTTATCTTTTCGTCCACTTTCCTTTCTTCACATTTACCTCACAATTACTTCTAATAACGTCCCCTATACATTCCCTGGCATCAATGTCTGTTAGTTCTCATTAATAATGTGTTTAACAAAGTAAAACGAGCCCTTAGGTTCACACTTCTTTCCTTCTTGAAGTCTTGAAACTTGCGCCGAAAGGCTACTCTGAATTGTGTGATGACATGACTTATTGACGGCATTCTAAAAACATGTGTGTGGGATGGCTCTTTTTATCACTTCACTATGAAATGAACGGACAGGTACAAGTGGCTTCTTGGCACGTGGTACATAACACCAGAAAACATGACTCGCTGATAACGTTAATTGTAAGTCTAAAAACTGGATCACACCTTCCAGTGGAAGCTCATGAGTTAGGGTCACAGGGCAAACGCTTTCATTGAAAATAGCCAGTGTCTCACGAACACAAGTGTCAAAAGGGACTTCATCACAATCAAACAAAATGAGGTAGGTCATCAACGAATCTGAATATTTTTACAATTCGCAATCCGGTGAGCTTAGAAGCAACAATCTTGTCAAGATGTGACACTAGCATATCACTCAACAGCGGCGCGATGCAGGATCCGATACAAATTCCTTTTTTCTGTAAAAAAGACCTTATTATTCCACTGACAAAGCGTAGACGTCAGATATAGCCTTTCCGCGTGATATTATCTGAGAACGGTACATGGCAGAAATCTGTAGCATTGTTTATCCAGAGCACTCTGAGGCTGCCGCCTGTAGATGACCCTTTTCTTATTAACACATCTTCTGAAGTGATTCGTTACCTAGATCAACTACCGAATAAGCAGGTAAAACAATGTCCATAGACATCAAGGACCTTTATTACTCTCTTCCGCACGACAAATTGCTGTCTTGTTTAGAGGAATGCATTTTCGAATTCGGCAGTGTAGCTTTTCAAAACAAGTCTGGTATAAGTGTTCAGGGGTACAAGTGTTCCTCGACTTGCTGCGGCTATATCTGACGTCTACGTTTTGTCAGTGGAATGTTAAGGTCTTTTTACAGAAAAAAAGGAATTTGTATCGGATCCTGCATCGCGCCGCTGTTGAGGGATATTGTCACGTGGTCGTGACGTTGACGAAGGCAGCAGTCGGTAGGGCTAAAATGAAACTGTTAATTTGGGCCGAACTTGTGGCCGGGAAACGGAAAGTCAGATTACACCGATACACACTGGCACTGATAGCGGCGAACAGGGCGTCGGCCGTCGATCAACTGAACTTCGTTGGAACGCGCCGGCTTTTATAAATCACACGTCGAACATTCTAGCCTTATCACTAGTCGTCGCGCAAGCTCTGGAATAATCTTCAGTGTTAGCGTCTTGCGTGAAATCTTAACAAAACGATCTACTACAACCGAGAAACTTCTGCAACACTAAGGCGCAGTCTGCACCGAGCACTGCTGATAGTCTTTGTGGGCGGAAACCGAATACAGTAATAGAATCGCGCGTGGCATTGCCCCCCTCTGAAAAGGCATTGTCCCGATGCTTAGCACAGAACACATGGGAAAAATACATGCAACAATAAATAACGACAATAAATCAATAAAGTTCAATAAACAATACGCACTAGCAAGAAAGTCCAATGACAAAAAAAGTACAGTCCTCAGGTTCCCTACCGCGCGTAAAACGGCTTGAGGCGCACGACATGGACGACTTCAGGTCGCGCACGGCGCCGTTTAGAGTTCGAAATGCCGTCGGGGACAACCTCGTAGTCGAGTGTGCTGAGACGTCGAAGCACCCTAAACGGTCCGAAGTATCGTCGCAGAAGTTTTTCACTAAGTCCACGTCGTCGTATCGGCGTCCACACCCAAACGCGGTCGCCGGACTGGTATTCCGCGAAGCGTCGCCGAAGATTGTACCGGCGGCTGTCGGTCGTCTGCTGATTCTTGATTCGCAGGCGGGCGAGTTGTCGGGCTTCTTCGGCGCGCTGTAGGTAGGCGGTGCCGTCGATGTTTTCCTCGTCGGTGACGTTTGGTAACATGGCGTCAAGCGTCGTCGCCGGGCTCCGTCCGTAGACCAACTTGTATGGCGTCATCTGCGTCGTTTCTTGTACGGCCGTGTTGTACGCGAAGGTCACGTACGGAAGGATAGTGTCCCACGTCTTGTGCTCGACGTCGACGTACATGGCCAGCTTGTCGGCGATGGTCTTGTTGAGACGCTCGGCGAGGCCATTGGTCTGAGGGTTGTAAGCGGTGGTCCGGCGGTGGCTTGTCTGGCTGTATCTCAAGATCGCCTGAGTTAGGTCAGCCGTAAACGCTGTACCTCTGTCGGTGATGAGAACCTCTGGGGCGCCATGTCGACGGACGATGTTCTCAACGAAGAATTTGGCTACCTCGGCGGCACTGCCTTTAGGCAGGGCCTTTGTTTCGGCGTAGCGGGTGAGGTAGTCGGTAGCCACGACGATCCATTTATTTCCGCAAGTCGATGTTGGGAATGGCCCCAGGAGGTCCTTCCCGATCTGCTGGAACGGTTGCCGAGGAGGCTTGATCGGCTGAAGGAAGCCTGCTGGTCTTGAGGGCGGTGTCTTCCATCGTTGACAGTCTCGGCACGTCCTTACGTAGTGGGCGACGTCGGTGGCAAGGCGCGGCCAGTAGCACTTTTCCTGTACTCTTGCGAGTGTGTGGGAAAGTCCGAGGTGTCCAGCCATCGGGTCGTCACGTAGTGCCTGGAGGACTTCTGGTCGCATTGCTGCAGGCACTACGGTAAGGTAGTCGGCTCGAAGTGGCGAGAAATTCTTCTTTATGAGAACGCCGTTTCGCAAGAAAAACGACGCGAGTGCTCGCTTGAATGCCTTTGGAACAATGGCGGTCTTGCCTTCGAGGTACTCCACAAGGCCCCTGAGTTCCGGGTCGGCTCGCTGTCGTTCGGCGAAGTCGTCGGAACTGATGGTTCCCAAGAAGTCATCATCCTGGTCATCCAGCGGCGGCGGCTCGACGGGGGCGCGAGACAAGCAGTCGGCGTCAGAGTGTTTTCGTCTGGACTTGTAAACGACGGTAACGTCGAATTCTTGAAGTCTCAGACTCCATCTTGCGAGACGACCGGAAGGGTCCTTCAGGTTATCTAGCCAACACGAGGCGTGGTGGTCGCTCACAACTTTGAAGGGCCTGCCGTAGAGGTAGGGGCAAAACTGGTAGGGCACTCCTTTTCTGTTGGCAAGGCACTCCTTTTCTGTTGTGGAATAGTTGGCTTGTGCCTTGGATAGCGACCTACTAGCATAACTGATAACCCTTTCCACGTCGGCAGTTCTCTGGACAAGAACGGCGCCGAGTCCTACGCTGCTTGCGTCGGTGTGGATTTCCGTGTCGGCTTGTTCGTCGAAATGCGCAAGTATTGGAGGCGTCTGCAGGCGTCGTTTCAATTCTTGAAATGCTTCGATTTGCGCCGCTCCCCACTTGAATTCCACGTCGTTTTTCGTGAGCTGAGTTAGTGGCTCGGCGATTCGTAAAAATTCCTTGACGAAGCGTCTATAATAGGCGCACAAGCCAAGAAATCAGCGAACGGCCTTCTTGTCGGTGGGCGGCGGGAAGGCAGCGATTGCAGCTGTTTGTCGCGGGTCGGGGCGAACTCCAGACTTGCTGATGACATGACCCAAGAACAGAAGTTACTCGTATGCGAAGCGGCACTTTTCTGGCTTGAGGGTGAGTCCAGACGCCTTGATTGCTTGAAGTACAGCTTCAAGGCGCCGGAGGTGTTCGTCGAAGTTTGATGAAAACACAACGACGTCGTCCAAGTACACAAGGCAGGTCTGCCACTTGAAGCCGGCCAGTACAGTGTCTATAACACGTTGGAACGTCGCAGGTGCTCAGCAAAGACCGAATGGCATGACTTTGAACTCGAAGAGGCCGTCTGGTGTGATAGAGGCAGTCTTCTCTCGGTCTCTCTCGTCGACCTCGATTTGCCAATAGCCGGTCTTCAGGTCCATCGACGAAAAATACTTCGCGTTGTGGAGTCGGTCCAGGGCGTCGTCGATACGTGGGAGAGGATACACGTCCTTCTTCGTGATTTTGTTCAGGCGCCGATAATCGACGCAGAAACGGAGGGTTCCGTCCTTCTTCTTCACTAACACCACGGGTGACGCCCAAGGACTCTTCGAAGGCTGGATTATGTCATCGCGTAGCATTTCGTCGACTTGCTGCTTTACGGCCTCGCGTTCTCGCGTTGAAACTCTGGTACGGGCTCTGGCGGAGGGGTCTCGCATTTTCCTCTGTTATGATACGATGCTTTGCGACTGGGGTCTGTCGAATTCTTGACGACGACGAGAAGCAGTCCTTGAATTGCAAGAGCAGACTTTTGAGCTGGTCTTGATTGTGCTTCGGGAGGCTCGGGTTGACGTCGATATCTGGTTCGGGAACTCGATTCGTCGAAGCAGGTTCGGCAGCATCGAAGAGGGCGAAAGCATTGCTGGCGGCCACGCATTCGTCGATGTAGGCGACCGTCGTACCAATGTTGAGGTGCCTATATTCGTGGCTGAAGTTTGTCAGCACTACCTTTGCTTTACCGTCAAACAGCTCGGCTATACCTCTTGCGACGCAAATTTGACGGTTCAGGAGTAGGTGCTGATCGCCCTCGATGACGCCTTCAGGGTTCGCAGGGTTTTCGGTGCCGACGGAAATAATGACGCTGGAGAGCGGCGGAACGGTCACCTGCTCTTCTATCACATGCAATGCACGGTTCCCTGGTGTCGTGAGGGGCGGGAGCGCTTTGTCTGAAGTTAGTGTTATCGACTCAGACCTTGGGTCGATGACGGCACCATGGTCACTTAGGAAGTCCATTCCAAGTATCACATCCCTGGAGCAGTTTTGTAGGATTACAAAGATCGCAGGATAAGTCCGGTTACTGACGGTGACTCTCGCCGTGCAGACTCCAATCGGCGTTATCAGGTGGCCTCCAGCTGTCCGGATTTCGGGTCCATTCCAAGCGGTCTTTACTTTCTTCAGCTTGGCGGCGAATGGCCCACTGACGACGGAATAGTCGGCCCCAGTGTCGACGAGAGCGGTCACGCCATGGCCGTCGATAAGAACATCGAGGTTCGCTAGTTCGTCGCCTCGCGTTGCGGTTAGGTCGTGGCGTCGGGTCAAGACTGCGTCGGTTTGTTCCGCCGGTTCCACGTTGCCTAGTGATGTCTTCTTCGGGCTGCTAAGTTTCCACGCCAGGGCCTCGTTCGTCTTGCGACGGGTTCTTTAGATTTCGTTGCGGCATCGTCGTCTTCGGCGGCGGAGGGTCTTCGGCAGTTCGTCGTACAGCAACCGCACCTCCATCGGTTGCTGCCCTTAGTTTCCCGAGTAAGGGCTAGGAGATCGGCCCCGGTTTGGGCCAGCCGGCGGTGCGGTGACATGTAGCGGCCAGGCGACGGCGAGCGGGATGGTCGTCGGGGTGTCCACTGAGCTCCTGCGAGGTAGTCGGCGATGTCACGTGGTTTTTACCCCGCTGCGGACGCGGCGCGTCGATGGCGAAACCACGCAGTCCCACCTGGCGGTACTGGCAGCGGCGGTAGGTGTGGCCAGCTTCTCCGCAGTGATAGCACAGTGGGCGGTGGTCAGGGGCACGCCAAACGTCGGTCTTTCTCGGAGCGTTGCGCTGGCCGGCGGGTAGACGGTATGGCGTCGGTGGTGGTGGCGGCGGCGTCTGGCGGCGGAACTGCGGTGGTGCGAAGCCTTCACGTGGGCGCGGTGGTGGAGCGTTACGACGCGCTGCAGCAGCATAGCTCATAGCCTGTGGTTGCTGCTCTGCTAGCTGAGGAACGCCCAGGGATTGCTGGATCTCCTGGCGCACGACGTGAGAGAGTGAATCCACTTGAGGTTGGGAGGATGGTAACAGCTTACGCAGCTCTTCCCTAACTATGGCGCTGATGGTCTCACGCAAGGTCGTCAGGTTGCAGCGCGTGACTCTCTCCGTAGGTCGTTAAGGGAATCCGGCGGTTGTACTGCGTCGTACGCATTTGAAGGGCCTTTTCTATCGTCGTTGCCTCGGTAAGGAATTCAGCGACCGTCTTGGGCGGGCTACGGACAAGTCCTGCGAACAGTTCTTATTCCACACCCCGCATGAGCAGGCGAACTTTTTTGTCTTCGGGCATAGCAGCGCCGGCCTGGCGAACAAGTCGTGTCATCTCTTCCGTGACGATGGTGACGTTTTCGTTCGGTAGCTGCACCCGGGTCTCGAGCAAAGAAGCGGCCCTTTCCTTCCGGACGACGTTCGTGAACGTCTCCAGGCAATGCACTGCGGAAGAGATCCCAGGAATGAAGTGAGGACTCCCGATTCTCAAACCAGGTCCTTGCCGCGTCTTCGAGGTAGAAGTAGGCGTGGCGCAGCTTGTCATCGGCATTCCAGTTGTTAAAGGCTGCGACACGCTCATATGTTTCAAGCCAGGTTTCCGGGTCTTCCCGCGATGAACCACGGAACGTTGGAGGCTCCTTGGGCTGGTGGAGCACGATCGATGCAGGCGCCGCAGGAGCTGTCATCGTCGCTGCTGTTGAAGTCGAAGTCTTGCTTTGCCTGGTGTTTTCCGGCAGGAGGCCGTGTTCTGCCTGCAAACCTTGCAGCCTGTGGCTAACTCGCTGCTGCACGGGGGGCTTCGGTGTCCTCTCCGCGGTGTGGGCTGGGCTCACGGCTTGAAGGGGGGCGTTCGGTACATGGACCGGGAAGCACCTCCACCAGATGTCACGTGGTCGTGACGTTGACGAAGGCAGCAGTCGGTATGTCCAAAATGAAACTGTTTATTTGGGCCGAACTTGTGGCCGGGAAACGGAAACTCAGATTACAGCGATACACACTGGCACTGGTAGCGGCGAACAGGGCGTCGGCCGTCGATCAACTGAACTTCGTTGGAACGCGCCGGCTTTTATAAATCACACGTCGAACATTCTAGCCTTATCACTAGTCGTCGCGCAAGCTCTGGAATAATCTTGAGTGTTAGCGTATTACGTGAAATCTTAACAAAACGATCTACTACAACCGAGAAACTTCTGGAACACTAAGGCGCGGTCTGCACCGAGTACTGCTGATAGTCTTTGCGGGCGGAAACCGAATACAGTAAAAGAATCGCGCGTGGCAATATGCTAGTGTCACATCTTGACAAGATTGTTGCTTCTAAGCTCACCGGATCGCGAATTGTAAAAATATTCAGATTGGTTGATGACTTCCTTATTTTGTTTGATTGTGATGAAGTCCCTTTTGACACTTGTGTTCGTGAGACACTGGTTATTTTCAATGAAGGCCTTTGCCCTTTGACCCTAACTCATGAGCTTCCACTGGAAGGTGTGATCCAGTTTTTAGACTTACAATTAACGTTATCAGCGAGTCATGTTTGCTGGTGTTATGCACCACGTGCCAAGAAGCCACTTCTACCTTTCCGTTCATCTCATACTAAAGTGATTAAAAGAGCCATCGCACACACATGTTTTTGGAATGCCCTCAATAAGTCATGTCATCACATTATTCAGAGTAGCTTTTCGGCGCAAGTTTCAAGACTTCAAGAAGCCGGCTTTCCAAAGGAACTGCTGGATTTCTGTAGCGGAAAGCTTGTTGAAGAAGCTAAAGGTTCGTCAGGCTGAGCATGGAATCGCTTTAGATGCACAAGAGCCACGAAAACGGAAAGTCGTGGTAATCCCATATGTACGTCAGATCTCGCACCGCTTAAAGAAAATCGGCGAGAAATCAGAGGTGACCGTTCTTTTTTCTGCTCCCAATAAACTGTCGAAGCTATGTAGGCAAACCTGTCCTGTGAATAAGAAAGACGGCTGCAATATCAAGCATAGGAACCCGATCGCAGAGTGTACTAAGCATGTGGTTTAAGACATACCCCTTTCATGCGGTGCGGCGTACGAGGGACAAACATGGAAGATGTCTCAACGTGCGTCTGCTAGAGCACCGTCAAAAAAACGGAAAAAGGTAGAGATGGCTTTTTGGCGCAGCATTGTTCTGAGTGCGGTTGCACTCCTAGCTTTGGTGACACTGCTGTTATTGCTAAAACGTCGAGTGAAGAAAAAAGGATCATTATTGAAGCTGCGGCAATCGAAAGGAAAAAGGCGATAAGTAAGCGCTCAATAGCGTTATCCGCCAATGAGTTGTCATTCTTGCAGGGAGCGAACTATAACGCACGCATTTCTTAAGGCAAATCATTACGGGTTATCATCGTCGAAGGATGTTCCTGACAGCATGTACTCGCGCATGTGCAATTCTGTTTCGATATATATTTGTGTGTTCCCTTGAAATAAAATTCAGTTGTCAGTCAGCGCTTGTCTTCGTGTGTCTACTTCGTCCTTGTGTCAGTGTGCGCTGTAAGCCATTATAGATCTTCACCAACTAGCCCGGTCAAAAACCTTGCTTGAATCTACACCCCGCTCCCCCCCCTCCCACTGCACCACGTTGTCGCCGATCCGATGAACCCCGCGCCGTTGACGCACCGCCGCCGGAGGTGAAAACGCCGGCGCAACGTTGCCGGGACCGGCGACGTTGCGCCGGTCCCGGCACACAGCTCTTGGGATCTTGGGACCGGGACACAGCTCTTGGGATTTTGGGACCGGCGCACAGGTCTACTCGAAAAACTAGCCTGGTGGAATTTTCGGAGGGAAAGCTGTATCGCTCGGAGGAACACCAACACCTCCAGAAGGCCCGGCCAATTTGTTATTAGATGTGAAGCATCTTATGGCGAAGCTCACTCCGGTGGTGGTGGTGTGCCCGCGTTACCACCCTTACTGCGCATGCGCAAACCCTTTAAAAAAAATAAAAATAAAAAACCTCCTCTCCGCCTCTTTCTCCTCCAGGCATCCCTCTCCGCGGCAACCACACCCTCACTGCGCATGCGCCTCCCCTCCTCTCTCCCCTCCTACGCTCCCCCCCTCTCTCCTCTAGGTGTCCCCGCCCGCGGCGTCCACACTCCCACTGCGCATGCGAGTCCTCCCCCTCTCTCTCCTTTCCTAACGCTCCCCCCCCTCTCTTGGCTCGCGACGCCGATGCAGGCAGCGTCTGCTAGCGAGTTTCTTGGTTGAAAAAACCCGACTGCTCGCGCTGCTCAACCCTTCACTGGCCACCCCGTATATATGGCACTGGATCTTGACCTGCAAGGAGGTGTCCGGTGGGAGATTTTTCCTCTGCGTTGTTGAACAATAAAAATTCGCAGCGTGCGCGTTAACTAAAAGCGGACTGCGGGTCTCAGTGTCCAGTTGGAGTCTTCTGTGTCTCACTGCCCATTAGCAGCGATTGGCATGTTCCAGTAGGAAACACCGCTCCATCACTGCGTGCATTGCGCCTCCCCAGTTTTTTCTCCTGCGCAACGCTGCGATGAGCGCCATCGTCAACGCCGCCGCCAGTGTAAGCGTTAGCGCCCGCTGCTTCACATCTACACATGGCTCCCTTTAGAGGGAGATGGTGTAGTTTTTAATGTTTGATGAAGGGGTGCCTATTGAATCGTTGGTGGACTCGAGGGGGGTGGGGGGCGCTATTTCTATTATTCGTGCGAATTTTTGTTCTCGCCTACGTAAGGTTACCACACCGTATGATGACACTCTCTTACGTAGCGCAAAAGACTAAGATACGGCCATCAGCACAGTTCACCGTTCGAGTTTTCATTGATCATATCGGGCCCCATATTCAGTTCGCCGTGTTGCCATCGTGCGCTTATATGCTTACTTTGGAATGGGACTTTCTTCTGATACTGCCGCTTCCATCTCTTGTCGACAACGGCTAGTACATATGCGAGCCACTGATAATATCGACCCGAAATATTGGTCGCGTCACCGCTTTCGAACCAGCAACGGTTTTCTGGTGCCACCTGGCCACGAGCACGTTATTACGGTTGTTTGAGACTTCATCGACCACGGTGATGTCGCAGTCTCTCCATCAGACCGTTGTATATCCAGAGGGATTGCACTAGCAGCCAATCTTGTTCGCTTCACCAACGGCACCGCCTTTCTCGCTGTACTCAAGGTCACCAATGCGCCGATTGAGCTTCCTAAATGCACTGTTGTAGTCCATGGCGTGGACACAACCTGTCTCTCTAGTGGCTACGAATACTAGTACGGTGCAATCAAGCTCACCTACAGATGATCCAACTACTACGGCTCTCGCCGATGTGATCAGTACGGATCTGACTCAAGCAGACAAACTATTAAGGCGAAAGCCTTTAATGTCTCATGCTCACGTCCATCATCCGTCCGTCCGTCCGTCCGTCCGTCCGTCCGTCCGCGACTGACCGTCCTTCCGTCCGTCCGTGTCCGTCCGTCCGAGCCCTGGCACGGAGCCAGGTGGCCGCCGGGGTGCGCAAACGGACGCCGGTCGCGTCGGATTCTAGAGCGCTCGCGCTTTGCATGCGTAGCGTCGCTGTGCCCAGCGTTTGGAATCATTCTGACCGATGCCGTCTCAATGCACACAGGCGTTCGCGGAACACACTTTGGAATTTACAAAGGGTCCGTCAATTTAAAAGCTGGAACGCGGATGGCGTTTGCGCAATGCGCAAAGCGCGAGAAAATACGAACGCATGCGAACGGAGGAAGATTATACTCCGTTTCACTAAGGGACCTTACGTTTCACAAGCTGTTGGCAGTACTGTGGAAGGTACGGGCGCCCTCAGCCAATCATGACAGAGTGCACCACCTAATTGTGTTCCTACTCAAATGTCGCTTCCGCGAATGTATACTATACAATGTGTACTATACTAATTAACTTTTTAATTTTGTAGCAGGTGGCGCTTGGTAGCATTTTGATCTGTTTTGTTTATTTTTGGGCGGGCCGACTTCTGTTCCAGAGGAACCGGCCCAGCTTTATTTATATTTAGTGTCACCTGTTCCTATGAGTTTTCGTCACATCAGAGCTTTTTTTTTTAAATGTTTACGCCACGGGTATAGTAAAAATATTTACCTTAATTATTCAATCAATCAATTTAGGTGAATCACTGAGTCAATTATTGAGCGAATCATTGAATCAATCAAACCGAAGCTTCATTTCCCGACATAATAAAACATGTTTTTCTTTATCTTTGGTACTCTCACTGCAACAGTACTGAATGATCCCGTCCTGTACGCATCACGTCCTCATTGCCATGAGCCCGTTAGAAGGGTTCACATATCATCGACCTCATCACAACTTGAATCAGGCGTCGCAGCTCCGCAGAAACTGGCGGCGACATTGCACAATGTGCGTCGCTTCTATAAGAGAAATGCATTCCTGACAGCGTTCCTTGTACTTGAAGCCAAACTGCTTCAGCATCTTCTGCATCGTCGATGTGGACGCGGTCGGTAGCGTCTCCTCCTCTTCGGGAAAATCAATTCTTCTTTTGGACGCCCATGCGCTCCGGCAGTTTTTCGGTTCTTTGTGCGGAAATTCCTCCTTCGGACCCATTGTTTGAGGTGCACCGGATCCGTGAAAACACAGGGAACCGTACAAGTCGAATTTCAGCGGTGAGTGGCTGTTTTTCGGCTTTCTACAAGCTCAAAACTTCGAGGCGCCGACGGCCGCGCCAGGCCGGACGCACCGCCGCATAGGCGGCTGCTGCGCCGCGGACGCGTCTCAAGCGTCAGCACATGGACGCTCTGAAGGAAACGCCGAGGTCTCTTCGGGAGCAACTGCTGGTTCAAACAGATGATGAGTCGGGTACAGAAACCACTCAAATGGACGTCCAGGTCTTGTCACCCCAGGATTCGTCCGGAGAAGTCGACAGTGTGGCTCTGGGGGACCGCCAGGATTGTCACACATGGACGGAAGATGGCTGGCACACGGTTTTGACAGGCCGGCAGAAGAAGAGCCTTAAGAAAAAGCAGAAGAATGCCTCAGAAGCTGCGGAGTGCAACACCTCGTCAAGCAGCCAACCAAAGCAGGGAAGTCAGGTGCAGCGCGGACGTCGTACGAGAAGGCGCCGGCCGCTCCCGCCCCTGCCGAAGAAAGATATAAAAAAACGTCCTGAGACCTCACAAAGGCCTCGCCGTGAAGGACCTACTCGGGTATGAACTTTCCAGCGCTGTGATAGACGCTTGCCACCGACACTTCGACGGCGGTAGCTTCATGCTGCGCGTCCACCCGGGCTCCAATATCATTATCTTATCGACGCCTCACGAGCATGTGGCCAAAGAGTTGAGAGAGATCACCCATATCACTATCAAGGGACGGGTGCACTCGTTCAATTCGTATGTAGCGGATCCAGAGGACATCCTGCGAGGCATCGTCCATGGTATTCCGCCTGGGACTTCTCAAGCAGAACTCATGGCAAATCTCCGTGTGCGAACCCAGGGGGTGAAGATTGAGCGGGCGCGCATGCTCGGATCTACTAAGACAGCCATCATTACCTTCACGGGCAGCACACTGCCTAGATGCGTCTACTTTATGGGAGCGGAAGCCGTCTGCTATCCACACAAACCTACAAAGCAGGCATGCAAAGTATGCCACTCTGTAGGGCACCGAACTGCCGTGTGCCCAACGCCCGATGCCAATATATTGTCACGTGGTCGTGACGTCGACGAAGGCAGCAGTCGGTAGGTTCAAAATGAAACTGTTTATTTGGGCCGAACTTGTGGCCGGTAAACGGAAAGTCAGATTACAGCAATACACACTGGCACTGATAGCGGCGAACAGAGCGTCGGCCGTCGATCAACCGTACATCGTTGGAACGCGCCGGCTTTTATAACGCACGCGTCGAACATTCTAGCCTTATCACTAGTCGTCGCGGAAGCTCTGGAATAATCTTGAGTGTTAGCGTTTTGTGTGCAATCTTAACAGAACGATCTACTACAAGCGAGAAGCTTCTGGAACAATAAGGCGCGGTCTGCGCCGAGTACTGCTGATAGTCTCTGTGGGCGGAAACCGAATACAGTGAAAGAAACGCGCGTGGCAATGCCCCCCCTCTGAAAAGGCATCGTCCCGATGCTTATAGAACAGAACACATGGGAAAAATACATGCAACAATAAATAACGACAATAAATCAAGAAAGTTGAATAAACAATACGGACAAGCAAGAAAGTCCAATGAAATAAAAGTACAGTCCTTAGGTCCACTACCGCGCGTAAAACGGCTTGAGGCGCACGACATGGACGACTTCAGGTCGCGCACGCCGCCGTTGAGAGTTCGAAATGCCGTCGGGGACAACCTCGTAGTCGAGTGTGCCGAGACGTCGAAGCACCCTATACAGTCCGCAAGTATCGTCGCAGAAGTTTTTCACTAAGTCCACGTCGTCGTATGGGCGTCCACACCCAAACGCGGTCGCCGGGCTGGTATTCCACGAAGCGTCGTCGAAGATTGTAGCGGCGGCTGTCAGTCGTCTGCTGATTCTTGATCCGCAAGCGGGCGAGCTGTCGTGCTTCTTCGGCGCGCTGTAGGTAGGCGGTCACGTCGATGTTTTCCTCGTCGGTCACGTTTGGTAACATGGCGTCGAGCGTCGTTACGGGGTCTCCATCCGTAGACCAACTTGTATGGTGTCATCTGCGTCGTTTCTTGCACGGCCGTGTTGTACGCGAAGGTCACGTACGGAAGGATGGCGTCCCACGTCTTGTGTTCGACGTCGACGTACATGGCCAGCATGTCGGCGATGGTCTTATTTAGACGCTCGGTCAGGCCGTTGGTCTGTGGGTGGTACGCGGTGGTCCGGCGGTGACTTGTGTGGCTGTATCCCAAGATCGCCTGGGTTAGGTCAGCCGTAAACGCCGTGCCTCTGTCGGTGATGAGAACCTCTGGGGCGCCGTGTCGAAGGACGATGTTCTCAACGAAGAACTTGGCTACCTCGGCGGCACTGCCTTTGGGCAGGGCTTTTGTTTCGGCGTAGCGGGTGAGGTAGTCGGTGGCTACGACGATCCATTTGTTTCCGCAAGTCGACGTTGGGAACGGCCCCAGGAGGTCCATCCCGATCTGCTGGAACGGTCGCCGGGAGGCTCGATCGGCTGAAGGAAGCCTGCTGGTCTTGTTGGCGGTGTTTTCCGTCGCTGACAGTCCCGGCACGTCCTTACGTAGCGGGCGACGTCGGCGGCAAGGCGCGGCCAGTAGTACTTTTCCTGTACTCTTGCGATCGTGCGGGAAACACCGAGATGTCCAGCCGTCGGGTCATCGTGTAGGGCCTGGAGGACTTCTGGTCTCATTGCTGACGGGACCACGAGAAGGTGTTTGGCTCGAAGGGGCGAGAAGTTCTTCTTTAGGAGGACTCCGTTTCGCAGGAAGAACGACGCCAGTCCTCTCTTGAATACCTTCGGAACAGTGGCGCTCTTGCCCTCGAGGTATTCGATAAGGCTCCTGAGTTCCGGGTCCGTTCGCTGTCGCTCGGCGAAGTCGTTGGCACTTATGGTTCCCAGGAAGCCGCCATCATCCTGGTCGTCCAGCGGCGGTGGGTCGACGGGGGGCACGAGGACAGGCAGTCGGCGTCAGAGTGTTTTCATCCGGACTTGTAAACGACGGTAATGTCGAATTCTTGAAGTCTCAGGCTCCACCGTGCGAGGCAACCAGAAGGGTCTTTCAAGTTAGCTAGCCAACACAAGGCGTGGTGGTCACTCACAACTTTGAAGGGCCTGCCGTAAAGGTAGGGGCGAAACTTTGATGTAGCCCAGATGATGGCGAGGCACTCCTTTTCTGTTGTGGAGTAGTTGGCCTCTGCCTTTGATAGCGACCGGCTAGCATAACTGATAACCCTTTCCAGTCCGTCCGTCCTCAGCACAAGGACGGCGCCGAGTCCTACGCTGCTCGCGTCGGTGTGTACTTCTGTTTCGGCGTATTCGTCGAAATGCGCAAGTAACGGAGACGTTTGCAGGCGTCGTTTTAGTTCCTGAAATGCTTCCTCCTGCGGCGTTTCCCACTTGAACTCGACGTCGGTCCTGGTGAGGTTAGTGAGAGGCTCGGCGATGCGGGCGAAGTTTTTAACGAACCGCCTGTAATAGGCACACAAGCCGAGAAATCGACGCACGGCCTTCTTGTCGGTGGGTGGCGGGAAAGCAGCGATGGCGGTTGTTTTTTGCGGGTCGGGGCGTACTCCGGATTTGCTTATCACGTGGCCCAAGAACAAAAGTTCTTCGTACGCGAAGCGGCACTTCTCTGGCTTGAGAGTGAGTCCGGAGGTCTTGATTGCTTGAAGTACAGCTTCAAGGCGCCGCAGGTGTTCGTCGAAGTTCGAGGAAAACACAACGACGTCGTCCAAGTACACAAGGCAAGTCTGCCACTTCAAGCCGGCCAGTACAGTATCCATAACGCGTTGGAAGGTCGCGGGGGCCGAGCAAAGACCAAAAGGCATGACCTTAAACTCGAACAGGCCGTCTGGTGTGATAAAGGCAGTCTTTTCTCGGTCTCTCTCGTCGACTTCGATTTGCCAGTAGCCCGTCTTCAGGTCCATCGACGAAAAGTACTTCGCGTTGTGGAGTCGATCCAGGGCGTCGTCTATCCGTGGAAGGGGGTACACGTCCTTCTTCGTGATCTTGTTCAGGCGACGATAGTCGACGCAGAAACGTAGCGTCCCGTCCTTCTTCTTCACCAACACCACGGGAGACGCCCAGGGACTCTTGGACGGCTGGATTATGTCGTCGCGTAACATTTCGTCGACTTGCTTCTTTACGGCTTCGCGTTCTCGCGTCGAAATTCGATACGGGCTCTGACGGACTGGTCGGGCACTTCAGTTATGATACGATGTTTGGCGACTGGGGTCTGTCGAATTGTTGACGACGATGAGAAGCAGTCCTTGAATTGCAGGAGCAGATTTTTGAGCTGGTCTTGCTTCTGCTTTGGGAGGCTGGGGGTTGACGTCGAAATCTGTTTTCGGGACCTCGATTCGTCGAAGAATGTTCGGCAGTATCGGAGAGGGCGAAAGCATTGCTGGTGTCCACGAATTTCTCGATGTAGGCGACTGTCGTAACAATGTTGAGGTGCCTATATTCGTGGCTGAAGTTTGTAAGCCGTACCTTTGCTTTGCCGTCGCGCAACTCGGCGATGCCTCTTGCGACGCAAATCTGACGGTTCACAAGCAGGTGCTGATCGCCCTCGACGACGCCTTCAAGGTTAGCGGGTATTTCGGTGCCGACGGAAATGACGACGCTGGAAAGAGGCCGGAACGGTGACCTGCTCTTCTATTACATTCAAGGGATGATTCTCCGGCGACGTGTGGGGCGGCAACGCTTTATCTGAAGTCAGTGTTATCGATTCAGACCTCAGGTCGATGACGGCGCCGTGTTGACTTAGGAAGTCCATCCCCAGTATCACATCCCTGGAGCAGTGCTGCAGAATTAGAAAGCTGGCGGGATAAGTCCGGTTATTGATGGTCACTCTTGCGGTACAGACACCGGCCGGCGTTATTAGATGACCCCCAGCGGTCCTGATTTCAGGGCCTTGCCAAGCAGTCTTTACTTTCTTCAACTTCGTCGCGAAAGACCCACTGACGACGGAATAGTCGGCTCCAGTGTCGACGAGAGCGGTGACGTTGTGCCCGTCGAATATTACGTCGAGGTCGCTGGTTCGTCGTCGTGCGTTGCGGTTGGGTCGCGGCGTTGGATCACGGCTGCGTCGAAATGTTGTGGTGCTTCCATGCTGCGTCGTCAGGTTTTCTTCGGTCCGCGAGGTTTCATCGGTAGGGCTTCGTCTGCTTCGCGTCGTGTTGCGCAGGTCTCGTCGCGTTGTCGTCGTCGGCGGCCGCGGAGGATCTTCGGCATTTCGTCGAACAGCAACCGCACCTCCATCGGTTGCTGCCCTTAGTTTCCCGGGTACGGGCTAGGTGACCGGCCCCGATTTGGGCCAGTGTACTGCCGGCGGTGCGGTGACATGTAGCGGCCCGGCGACGGTGAGCGGGAAGGTCGTCGGGGCGTCCACTGAGCTCCTGCGAGGTAGTCGGCGATGTCTTGCGGTCGTTCACCCCGCTGTGGACGAGGCGCATCGACGGCGAAACCGCGTAGGCCCATCTGGCGGTACTGGCAACGGCGGTAGGTGTGGCCAGCTTCTCCGCAGTGGTAGCACAGGGGGCGGTGGTCAGGGGCGCGCCAAACGTCGGTCTTCCTCGGAGCGGAACGCTGGCCGGTGGGTGGGCGGTATGGCGTCGGTGGCGGTGGCGGCAAAGTCTGGCGGCGGAACTGCGGTGGTGCGAAGTCTTCACGTGGGCGCGGCGGGGGAGCGTTACGACGAGCTGCGGCAGCGTAGCTCATCGCTTGTGGCTCACGCTGCGCTGGTTCAGCTGCTCCAAGAACTTGCCGGATTTCCTGGCGCACGACGTCGGTGATCGGCTCCACCTCAGGCTGCGAAGTTGGCAAGAATTTGCGCAGCTCCTCCCGAACGATTGCTCTGATGGTGTCGCGCAGGTCGTCGGGATATAGCGCTTGAACTTCCCCGTAGGTCGTCGAGGGAATGCGGCGGTTGTACTGGCTAGTACGCATTTCCAGCGCCTTCTCGATCGTCGTGGCCTCCGAGACAAATTCCGTGACAGTCTTTGGCGGGTTGCGTACAAGGCCGGCAAACAGGTCTTGCCTAATCCCCCCGCATCAAGAAGCGAACCTTCTTTTCCTCGGACATGGAGGGGTCAGCGTGGCGAAAGAGCCGGGTCATTTCCTCCACGAATATAGTGACGCTTTCGTTAGGAAGTTGCACCCGTGTCTCCAGCAAGGTTGCAGCCCTTTCCTTTCTGACGACACTCGTGAACGTTTCCAAAAATGTGCTGCGAAAGATGTCCCAGGTTCGAAGAGTGGACTCGCGATTCTCGAACCAGGTCCTAGCTGCGTCGTCTAGGTAAAAGTATACGTGGCGCAGCTTGTCGTCGGCGTCCCAGTTGTTGAATGTTGAGACCCTTTCGAATGTCTCAAGCCAGGTTTCGGGGTCTTCACTTGGAGATCCGTGAAACGTCGGCGGCTCTCTGGGTGGCTGCATCACGATTGCCGCGGGGGGCACTGCGGTCGTCATCGTGCTCGTTGTCTTCGTCGCCGTGGTCCGGATCTTGTCGGGTAGGGGTCCGTATTCTGGTGGGAGACCTTGTCGCCTGCGGCTGGCTCGCTGCTCAGCGTCCACGTCGGTGTCCCCTTGGCGGTGTGGGCTTGGCTCACGGTTGGAGGGGGGCGTTCGGTACATGGACCGGGAAGCACCTCCACCAGATGTCACGTGGTCGTGACGTCGACAAAGGCAGCAGTCGGTAGGTTCAAAATGAAACTGTTTATTTGGGCCGAACTTGTGGCCGGTAAACGGAAAGTCAGATTACAGCAATACACACTGGCACTGATAGCGGCGAACAGAGCGTCGGCCGTCGATCAACCGTCCATCGTTGGAACGCGCCGGCTTTTATAACGCACGCGTCGAACATTCTAGCCTTATCACTAGTCGTCGCGGAAGCTCTGGAATAATCTTGAGTGTTAGCGTCTTGCGTGCAATTTTAACAGAACGATCTACTACAAGCGAGAAGCTTCTGGAACAATAAGGCGCGGTCTGCGCCGAGTACTGCTGATAGTCTTTGTGGGCGGAAACCGAATACAGTGAAAGAAACGCGCGTGGCAATATGCTCCACTTGCGGAACAAGCGAACCCGCAAAAGGACATGAGTGCACCCCTAAGTGCGCAATCTGTGGTGAGGACCACATCACAGGTGACAAAATGTGCAAGAAGAAACTTAAGCATGTTCCGCCAAGGAGGTCGCGAGCGGATCAGCCAAAACCGAGGCGCCATCCACGATGGTTCAGCTCTGACAGGGACTCGTCAGCGGAATCGCGTTCACGATCAATATCCAGGGTCGCGGGCTTCCTCAAAAGGTCGAACCCCATCTGCGGCCGGGAAACGACTCAAAAAACAGCCGCAACAGCAGCAACAGCAGAAGCAACAGCAGCAGCAGCAGCCACAACAGCATCAACCGCAGCAGCTGCAAAAGAAAGCGCCGGTACAGATCCTGGCCCCACCCGAGGAGGGGAGGCAACCGCCTGCCAGCCTACCAACACGGTGAGCTGGGCGACGATTGTGTCTCCATCTGCTCCATTAACAGATAATCCTGAGTATCAAAAAATTGTTGCCGAGCGTAAGCAACTTGCTTTAGAAAACGAGAAACTTCGATGCCAGATTAAGGAAGAACGCCGCGAGTTCCAAAAAATCATCTCCTCTTTAGAAACCAAGCTTGAGGCTAGGCTTAACGCCTTAGAGGCGAAGAATAATGCCACTCACGCTACGTCCAAGGCAACAGGAGCCCACTCTCCGGAGAGAGATACGGCGACAGTCGACATCCCCCCAGACGTTTAGCCAGGAGGCCCGCGTTAGCCAGTTACATATGGGGGGAACAGTTGCAGTGCTTGCAAAAGTTCGTGCAAGAACTGCAATCACAACAGCAGCGAGTAGCTTCTGAACTCGGAGAGCAGATGCTGCAGCAAATGCATCAAATGTTTTCGGAGTACAAGAAGCAGTTTGCAGTAGAAATGCAACAGCAAAGACAATACGTTAACGAGTCAGTTGCAGGTGTGCAGCGTGCCATTAACAAGCGTGTCAGCGTTACCCCCGCGAGCAGTCCGCTACCGAAGGACCGTCGCATCACGGAGAAAACGGACACCTCCAATAAAGACGGTAGTCACCAAGGCGCAAAATAATTCAACGCAAAATTCCGACCATCTAGAAATATGGCAGTGGAACTTGTCGCACGTTCCACAAACGAGCGGCGGCATTGCAGAATTACATTCATTCGGCATTAATCCCACCTGATGTAATATGCCTGCAAGAAGTTGGGAACCGTCCCGTCAAATTGCAGGGATATTACACATTATATGATCCAAAACACCCTCGCGTCGCAGCGTTGGTGACCAAATCCATGACAGCCACGCTAGATCATTACGATCAGACCGACATTAATCATCAAATAATCGATGTCCTCCCACAAAAACGAGGGAGAGTGCGAACGAAAATCTTAAACATATACAGTCCTCCGAAAAACAGGTATGACGACTTTACTCCACTCTTCAACGAGGCCGCTCGAGCCGTTGGTACCAGAGATCAACTAGTGGTGGTGGGCGACTTTAACGCTCCGAGCACCGCTTGGGGCTACGTCCGCGATTCACCTAAGGGCGCGTCACTCCAGCACATCACGTCGAAATTAGGTTTTAACCTGATTACTCTGCCGACTGCACCCACCAGGCTCGGTAATAGCATTAGCAGGGACACGTACACCCTGATTTGACCTTCACCTTCAACATTAAAAACGCCACGTGGTCGAACCTCGATGAAAATCTTGGAAGCGACCATTATATTCTCAGCACCTCCATTGCATCACCAAAACTTCGTCGTGTCGCTGGTGACGTTGTGATGACGGACTGGGTGACATTTCGAAAGCGCCCTCTGCCAGAGCAAATGCCCAGTGATGTCAGTGGGTGGGTCGCTTTCATTCGCGAAACGCACGACGCAACCTCCAAGAAAATAGCGCCAACGGTGGAGGCGCCAGCGGTAGATCGACACCTACTGCGCCTGTGGGACAGTAGGCGGCGCCTGCTCAAGAGGTGGAAGAGGCAACGCCTCAACCGCTGCCTCTACAGGCGAATCGCTGCCCTGTCGGAGGAAGCGAATGAATACGCAACGAAACTTGCCACCGATGGCTGGGTGCAGTTTTGCGGTTCTCTCCGCGGTACACTGGGGACGAGCCAAACGTGGGCGATACTCAGGGCCATGCTGGAGCCGGACAAGTCCAAATCCTCCATGAACCGCACTCTTCAAAGAATAGTGCACGGTTACCCCGGCACCGACGGGGAGTTGATCCAGGCGCTTAAAGACAGGTATATAGGTACGGATGCGGTTCTGCCGTGCACATTAGAGTACACAGGCAACGAGAACGCCACATTAGACGCCCAGATAAAAAAAGAAGAGGTTTTCGCGGCGGCCCAGGCCGCTAACAGGAACTCTGCTCCGGGGTCGGATGGAATAACCAATGCTATGATTCGAAACCTCAATAACGAGGTCCTTGAGCAGATAACGCAGTTTCTTAACGACCAGTTCTGGTCCCAAGGTCATGTTCCTCCGGAGTGGAAGGAAGCCAAAATAATAACCATACAGAAGCCAGGGAAAACTCCTTCTCTCGGAGCCCTGCGGCCCATTTCACTTACGTCGTGTATGGGCAAGCTCTACGAGCGAGTGGTACAAACACGGCTTCAAAATTACATAAAAAAAGAAAACCTCTTTCCCGCCACCATGATCGGTTTTCGTTCCGGGCTGTCAACCCAGGATGCCTTCCTCCTTTTAAAGGAAGAGGTTATGAGTTGCGCACCCCGAGGCGGCGAACATTTGATCTTGGCCCTCGACCTCAAAGGCGCCTTTGATAATGTTTCGCAGGAGGCCATTCTCTCAGAGCTCAACGCAATCGGCTGCGGAAAGCGGACATTTAACTACATTAAATCCTTCCTCTCTGGGCGGACGGCAACCATCGGGATAGGTGACTCGAGGTCGGCGCCGTTCCTTGATGCCGAATAAGGGAACACCTCAAGGGGCAGTGATCTCCCCCCTTGCTCTTTAACATCGCTATGCGCAGACTTGCTCACAAGCTCGACGCAATCCCGCACCTTGGCTATACATTGTATGCGGATGACATCACTCTCTGGGCCACGAAAGGATCGCTGGCGCTAAAAGAGCAAACTCTACAGGCTGCCGCGACGGCCGTGGCGGAGTTCGCAAGAATTAGTGGACTCAGCTGCGCGCCTGAAAAATCAGAGCTCATACGAATACACAGTAAATATTACAAGAGCAACGGCGACATAAACTTAGAGGTTGACGGCCATGCCATAGCCGAGGTTACTCGGGCCCGCATACTAGGTTTCTGGGTCCAAAGCAATGGCAAAGCCAGTCACAGGATAACAACATTGAAGACTACGGTTAAACAGATTGCCAGAATGATCCGTCGCATCACCTATCATAAAAAAGGCATGAAAGAAAAGGATACCCTCCGGCTTCTCCAGGCCTTGGTTCTGAGCAGAGTGACGTATGGCCTTCCGTACCACTCGCTCGACAGAAGCGAGGAGAGCCAGGTGGATGCCCTCATTAGAAGCGCTTTTAAGGCAGCACTCGGTCTACCCATCAGCACACCCACCGAGCGGCTCCTAGCTCTCGGTATACATAACTCTTATGCTGAGCTCAGTGCGGTGGTCCTCATCTCTCAGAGGGATCGTCTAAGTGCAACTTCAGCAGGCAGGGCAATACTCGCTAGGATAGGGATCTCGCCCCACTCACAGCACATTGATGAGGAGCTGGTCGACGTAGCTCAAGAGGTCCGCAGTCAGATCTCGGTCGCACCGGTGCCTAGAAATATGCATCACGAATTTCACACTGAGCGACGTAATGCGAGAGTAAGCTGGCTTCCGAAAGCAGTTCGGGTCAGCTTCTAACGTCGCGTACGTTGATGCGGCCAGTTACGATTGGCAGAGACACACAATTACTGTCGTCGACAACAACAAAACACTACTGACTAGTGCCTCCATGCGCACGACCTCGGCCACAAAGGCGGAGACAACGGCCATAGCCTTAGCTGTAAATTTTCAGGAGCGTAAAGGAGAACCATCAGTTATTCTATCCGACTCCCAGGAGGCCTGTCGGCTCTTTTTAACAGGCCCCCTTCCGGCAATGGCACTGAGGCTATTAGGACCCAAACTAGCTCGCCACCATCGGTTGATATGGTGCCCGGGACACGCAGGGCTCGAAGGCAATGAAAGGGCGGACGCTCTAGCTCGCGCATTTTGTAACCGAGCGGAGAATCCCTCTCTTTCGTTGACCGTACCAATTCTACCTAGGGAGATTCTGGCTCACCAGCGCTTCACGCGACAAAAATGTGGAACGCCTCACAGATCCCTTAATGGGGAAGACGCCACCGACCTTCGAAAATTCAGACAGACGTATTTCCGCATTTATTGAAATTACACGCGATACATCCAACGCTTTACCCGGCCGTGTGTCCGTGATGCGGCGGTAGGCCGACTCTCTACCACATCTCGTGGGGGGTGCGATCGCAAGCCAAGCGACTTAGCCAATTTTCTCGGCAAACCTTTAATACCTAGTATGGAGCAGTGGGAGGCACAACTCGCCAGCTCGGACCCGGGAGTACAGCTCGCGCTCCTGGATCAAGTCCGGCGGGCGGCTAAGGCCAGTGGAGCCCTGGACGTAGGGACCCAACCATAGTAGCTCCAAGATCCCCCCTTTTCCTTTTCCCTTCAATAAAGTTCCACTCTCTCCTCCTCTTCGAAACGCTGCACCACCTTGACGATAGCTGGAATTTCCTTTGTCAAAAAAGATGTACATCACCCATCGAAAGACGCTCAGGTCAAAACCGTCCAGCTTCTTCTTCCGATCACGGCCTTTCGAATAAGAACGCTTGTTCGGTGGTAGGACTCTGCCCGCGTTCTCCGCCAGCGCTTTCCACCGATAGAGCGTTCGCTCACTCACCTGGTAGGTTTTTCGATCCTATTGATGATTGAATCCACACCTGCACTCTCGCCGCACTCGACGCGAAGCGCTAGCGTTTAAAGCTATCTGCTTCGCCAGCTTGGGAAAATCGCGCACACTCGTTGGATGGCTCACCAGCGGCAGTTTGTGGGACGCGTTGAAAACACACTACCAACTCGGGCGACGCCATGTTGCTAGAAAGCGGCGCATGACCACCTCACAACAAGCCGCCGCTCATCCGTATCCATGCGAGCGTTTTCGATTAATTTCACGAATTATTAAAACACTTTGGACGCTTTAAAACATCAATCCTAACGATACTGTCACTTTATGCGTTCGTAGTGTGCAAAATAGTTCTGGATTGCTAAAATAGTTGAGGGACTATTTGCTGTGCTCACACAGCCCTGATTGGACGAGAGAGCTCTACCTTTGGCTGCCCTGCCAACAGCTTGTGAAACGGTAGTCTCGCGTCTCGCTGCGATTCGCGGTAAAAAAAATTAAAAAAAAGAAAACACGCACGCATTCGGTTTGTGTGTTATCGCACTGAGAGTAAAAGAAAAAAGACATGGCATATTCAGTCGAATGGCCACATGCTTTCGCCGTACACACTTTGGAATGTACAAAGTATTCCTTCAATTTTCTTTTGGCGTTGTTGTCGAAGCATAAATCTTCTTTCGACGTGCATTACCCTACTTTAGGGCAAACTTCGGCGGCAGCTCATCAAATACACACCGATGACACTTCTATTGTCCGCCGCCGACCTTACCGTGTCTCTTCTAGCGAGTGTGAGATCGTCGACAAACATGTTGCTGATATTTTCAAGCAAAAGATCGTCCGCCCCTCCGCAAGCCCTTGGTCGTCACATGTCGTTCTTGTGTGCAAGAAAGACGGCGCGGTGCGATTCTGCGTTGACTACCGTGCCTAGAACGAAATAACCAGAAAAGGCGCATATCCCTTGCCTCGCATCGATGACGCCTTAGAGTCCTTGCAAGGAGCAAATATTTTTCGGAGCCTTGACCTGCGCTCGGTTTACTGGCAAATTATCATGCACGAGGACGATGCCACACCCGAAGGACTTTTAGAATGTAATGTCATGCCTTTCGGCCCCTCCAATGTGCCAGCAACCTTTCAACGAGTGATGGACAGTGTACTGGGGCGTGGAAGACCTGCTGATATGAACTTGACGGCACAGTCATAATTTCTTCAACATTCGAACAACACTTGCAGTGCCTAGAAGAAGTTCTGACGTGTCTCGTAGCTCCTGGTCTCTAGCTAAATACAAAAAAGTCAGTTTCGCCGCAAGGGCGAAGCAATGAATGCGGTGGCAACAAATTGGAATGTAACGCGAAGAACGTCAACCAGATCGAAACGTGCAGCGCGCTGCTCAAGAGAAGGAACGCACGAAAAGAACACGCACAGGATGAGCGCGAAATAACAAACTTTCACAGCTCAACACTCAGCGCGCTGCTCAAACACAAAGGACGGGCGAAACGTCGTTCTTCTTCGAAGACTGCCGTCGTTCTACGCTTCGCGTCGCCTCACCGCTCGAAAGAGCTCCGCATCTGTCTTGGCCTCGCCTCTTACTTCGCAAGCTTTACACGCGACTTCGCCACCATTGCCGCACCGCTTCACCAACTCATTTCTTCGAGAACGTCATTCGTATGGTCGGACGAGTGCCAAAGGGCTTTTGACACCTTGCAACGTGCCCTCACGTCTGAGCCAGTGCTTTGTCATTTCTATGACACCTCACCCACTCTCCTCCATACTGACGCCAGCCGTCAAGGACTCGGCGCTGTTCTTTTGCAATAACATGAGCGTTCTTGCGAACGTGTCATCCCATACGCAAATCGTACCCTCACAGCAGCCGAGAACTACACCATCACTGAGCAGGAGTGTCTCGCCATGGTCTGGGCCATTCAGAAATTTCGTCCTTACCTCCACGGCCGCCACTTTACCGTCGTGACTGACTACCACGCTTTGTGCTGGTTGTCGACGTTAAAGAATTTGTCGAGACGTCACGGTCGCTGGATACTTCGTCTTCAAGAATACGACTTCGTCGTTACATACAAATCCGGCGAGAAATACAACAATGCAAATGCCCTTAACCGTTGTCCATTACCTTCCTCGTCAAACATACCCGGCCTGTCGTCATCCGTGAGCTACCCCGTCAACGCGTCTTTGTCAGTTCATTCACGCGTCGCTCTCAATGTGCTTCCTCCCTTCCGCAACGAGACGTTTGCGTCTCACCAATGCAGCGACGCTTACTGCCACTCCATATTGCAATGCCTTCACGTCTCGTCTCGTCTCGTTATTGTCGCGCACGTAAGCAGAACTCCAAGATTGAAAACGCAATCCTCTATCGCTTTGTATTCCACCTCGAAAGACAGCGTTGGATTCCCGTCGCCCCTCGAGCACTAAGAGCACAGATGTTAGAGGCATTTGACGACGACCCCGAGGCTGGTAAATCTCGGTCTTCACAAAACCCATGAACGCATCCGGAGTCGTTTTGCGTGGACTAGACTCTCCACCTGCGTAGCACAGTATGTTGCGTTATGCCCGCTCTGCTAGCGCCGCAAACGACCAACTTCATCTCCGGCCAGACTCCTACAACCCCTTCCGTGTCCTGACGCTCCATTTGAAGTCATTGAGATTAACGTCTACGGAGCACTGCCAACGGCAGCCAGCGGCAAGCGATGAATCGTCACTGCAGTTGACCACTTGACAAGGTACGCCGAAACAGCTCCACTTCGTTCAGGTTCAGCAGCGGGCAATGCCAATTTCTTCCTGGAAGCTATATTTTTGCGACATGGCACGCCGCGCGTCTTTTTGAGTGATCGCGGCAATGTGTTTCTCTCGAAATTACTAGAACACGTTCTCCACGCATGTGACGTCATCCATGACTTCCAGCTATCTTCTCCAGACTAACGGCATCATAGAGCGCCTCCATCGAACGCTGTCCGACATGATCTCCATGTATATCAACGCCGATCACACCAACTGGAATACTATCCTGTCATTCGTGACCTTTGCGTACAATAACTCTCAGCAGTGCACCACGGGCTACTACCCCTTCTTTCTGGTCTCTCACCGTCAATCGACTTCTCCCCTCGACGTATACATTTCTTATGTCTCTGCGGCCTCGTCGGCGTCATCGAGTGCGTATGTAATCTCTCGCCTGGCCGCGTGTCGCCACCGCGCCGGCCTCAATACAAAGGCAAGTCAACGAGAGCAGAAGAATCGCTACGATGACCTTCACCGCGTCGTTCAGTTCAGTCCTGAGACGAAGTATTGCTGTGGACCCCAAAGTGAATTCATGGCCTGTGTGTTGAGTTTGTCACGTTTCATCGGCCCCTACGCTATTGTAGAGCAAACTTCTCCTGTGAACTACCGGGTAACTCCCGTAATCATGCATTCCGATGGCTGTTCCCATGGCACGGAGGTTGTTCGCTTGTCACGCTCAAAACCATTCGTACGACGTACCGCACCGCCATAAACAGCGGCTAGGTTGGCCGCTTCAACGCGGGGGCAAATTAGTGAAAGCACAAAATTCGCAGCGTTTGTCCTTCATCTTGTTCACCTGTATATAATAATCATCGCTGTGAGCGTCTTCTTTGTTCGAAAGGTTGGTCAGACCACAACGGCGCTGCTGTCCTGCGATATATATATATATATATATATATATATATATATATATATATATATCTGGAGAATGAGAAAGACAGAAAGACACGTGAAAACTATATGCCCATTGTGACGCGACATTACAACCCAAATGATGTTGCAGGAAATTGCTGACACACATGGGAAAATTGGTTATACAATAGTGACCAATCAACACTGCACAAAAGTAATTAAGCATATTTTGACGCTCATTGCCTCACTATTTATGAAAGAGGATTGCACCGCAACTACATTTTTACAGTGTGTTATATATAGGATTTCTGAATTGCAAGAATGCTCTCAGACAGACTGGCGGGGATTGGACAGATGGACCTATCTTCGTCAAAGGCGCCTTCTATTTTCGTGAAAGTACTGAAAGTGACTGCGGCTGATGCATGCGAAACACTTTGTAGCGCAGGAACAAAGACAAATAAGACACCAGACATCATACGAGTGCTACTACCAACAAAGGCTTATTGAACAGCACACGCGTATATAATGTGCTCATCATCGTCGCACATGGGCACACTATCTAAGAAAGTAGAACTTCTGATCGGAAAGGTATGCAAGATTGGGTGCTGCCACAGGCACAATGGTTAAGCCCGTGTCAGCGCTCCATCTGTAGACCTTTCAGATAAAGAGTTGTACTTTCTTATAAAGTAGCGTGCGCATGTGCGACGGTGATGAGCACAGTATATACGCGTGTGCTGTTCAATAAACCTTTGTTGGCAGTTAGCGCTCGTATGTCGTCTGATGTCTTACTTTGTGCGTGTTTTTCCTGCGCTACACAGTGTTGAAGATGTTCAACCAGCAGGCCCAATTCAGCACGATTGTGATGTCATGCCCCGTGCATTCGCTGTTCGCACTTCTGACCTGAAAAAGAAGAAAGAGTTAATTTGCATGGTCATGGCACGCCCATGAGGATCGTAGTAGGGTAAGAAGGGTTGAAAATGGCGCTAATGGAGATAGAGTTGAGCTAGTTGGTGCGAGCTGACTTCAGGCACGACTAGTTTGCGCAAAAACGACAATGGACAGGTTAAAGTACTTGAAAATGGGGTGCCAGCAAATACAAAGAAACACGTACACAAGATCAAGGCGGTACCCATGGACGAAGGCTGGACTTTTAACTCTTCTTTATTGAAAATTCCACTGCCGCACAAGACTTCTCACGCATGAGCATTGCCGTCGCTTCCCAGGTCAAATGACACTTCAAACTTATTTTTCACGCTAGGTGGGCATGCTCTTTTGACGTCAGAGGCAAGATATGGGTGGGAGATTTTAGAAGCTTTTCACATTGTAAATCATAAAGATGATTTTGTTAGTGATACGTCCTTGACTCTGACGTCAAAAGAGCGCGCCTACCTAGCGGAAAAATAAGTTTGAAGTGACGACAATGCGCATGCGTGAACAGTCTTGTGCTGCAGTGTAATTTTCGATAAGGCATGGGTGAAAGTCGACCGTTCGTCGCCTGTGCCACCTTCTTCTTGTGTACGGGTTTCTTTGTAGTCACTGGTACCACGTTTTTAAGTTCATGATGCACCTACTGCAGAAGAGCTAGCGCTTATGCAGAATAAAGTATGTGCATATCTTTAAAGCAAGCTGAGCATGGAACCGTTTGGTTAGCAGGCTGAGCAGGCATGCGAAGAGTTGAAAAAATATTAGTGCTTAATATTGGGGAGCGTTTGAGAGTGCTTTTTTTTGTGTTGTGCAGCTTCCTGCCCGTTTTGTGAATTACATGTTTTTCTGCGAGTAAAGTCTCAGTTAAGGTTTAGCGCCACGTGCTGCCTGTTGTCTTCACCTTGCACGTTGTTATATTTTCGCGCTAATTTCTTATGAGTGAAGGGCTTGAAAATTAAGATAAAAAAACTAAGAAAAATGTTATAGGTGGCTGGCATCGACCCCTCACGAAACGCGAAGGCGGATAAACAGGAAAGGGACTGGCGAATCAGAAATGGGCAAAATACGTCCACAATGCATTCGCCGAGGAGGACTCGAAGGCAAAAGCAATTTTCATTTTCGCCTCCTTTTTCTTTTCAGTCGATTGTATTCATGCCCCCTCACTCCCGCTATCCCCCCTTCCCTACCCGTTTTCGGTGGATATGCGGCGTACCTTTTTGGCTTCACTTCTACCCTTCGCAACGTCTAATGTCGTGGCTGTTATATTTTGCAATTGCTATTTTTCCAAGTATTTTAGGGGCGAAGCTCCTTAGGGTGTGGGTCGTTCCCTCCTCTGTAGTAGTAGTATTAGTATGTATGTAGCCAGCTCTAGTTTTAAGAATCGCTCACTAGATGGCGTTGTGTGTATATTTCCTTGGAAATAATATCCCTAGATGGCGTTAGTGGTCTCCGTATAGTTGACGATTAAAGAGGATAGATGGCGCTGTTATAATTGGGATCGTCGGGCCGACGCGGTACTCGGAGTCGAGCACCGCGTCGCGGAGCATGCGGCGGCTCCTGTACTCACGGCGGCACAACCCACAGCCAAGACCGCGTGGCTTTCACAACTCACAGCAGCGTTCCGTGGCGATGCATGCGGAGGCGAGGCGTTGCGTCGAGCACTGGTGTGGACTTCGGCGTCTGAGTAGGTGGCATCGACTTCCTCTGTCGTGGAACGCGAACTGGCGTTGTCGCTGAGGCTGGGAGCGCCCGGAACATAAGTAGGCGACGCTCGTGCCCAGCTCACGATCGAACACCCAGGATCATGCAAAGACGTCACACGTGTTGACACGTCTTTGCATGATCCGAGTGGGAATGTACGGGGGGGATTCACGGTTACCCGAATGATCCCTCCGAGCTTCGCCCACACACCATCATTCACTTCGTGGATATGCTGTGATTTTTTTAACACGAAGGGGTGCTTTATGCCGCGGTACACCAAGACTTCAGTGACACATTTCCGTCACGCAAATGACTTACAAAAAATGCGCACGATGAGATCTCAAAGAAAAACAGTTCCGTCACCAGGAGTCGAACCCAGGACCTCTCGGTCCGCGACAGCAGCAGCCGGGCACGCTATCCCCCCACGCCACGGTCACATATTGTGGAGGCTAGTAGCGTAGCCAGAAATTTCTTTTCGGGGGGGGGGGGGGGGGCCTCCCCTTTGGCTACGCCATTGGTGGAGGCTGTACAAACGCGCCTTTTATATCCCACACTTTACTCTCAAAGTGATCTTCGTCGGCAGTGAAGTAATTAATCATGACCGTAGCCACCGCAATTAGCTCCTGCAATGCGTCGTTGCTACGGGCCCGTGTAATTCCGCATGTTTCCCAAATGAAAGTGCAATTTTGTCAACACCTTAATACACCGCGAGGCGGCAACCTTAGCCCAAGCGTGAGCCTTGCTTATGGCATCCATTCATACCAAAAAGACGCGCGCTTGCTTCTCGTGGCTGTAAAGGTACGAAACCACTGGCGGCGTGGCACACTCCCGCGCGCCGCTCAGCGCTCTCTTTTTCCCACGGAGCGTCAGTGAATTTCTGCCGCCGACCATATCGCTCTCCGTACCTTTCCTCTCTCGGTAACATCCGTCATGACGTCACCTGTATGATTAGGTGACGTCGCGAGCAACAGACGCTGTCAGTGGGCGAGCAAGAGCCAGTTTTCTGCTAGCAGATACGCGCTTCCTTCGTTTCCACCTCGGACGCTGAGGAAGGGCACTCGGAGAGTGGACAGACGTAAAGCGACAGACGAGCCTAGGAACGCATTCTATCGAAGGAAAGAGCGAAATGACCAAACGCGTGTAACTCCGCGAGCGTTCGCAGTAGACTCGTGCACAACTGCAACGCCACAACTAAATTTCGACCTCTGGGTGGTTTCCGGGCCCTTTAGCGTGTATCCACACGACGGACTATATCCGTCTTTTGAGCGGCGGACGGCGCATTACGTGAGCTGACATCACGGATTTGTGCCATCTGTGCCGCGTCTGCGGACCTCGCGGACGGAAAACGCAAACTCTTTTTCGCATTCGGATTCGCGCGGACTAACACAGCAGAATTAGCTGCGGAAGAGGGCTTTCGCAGCCTTCGCAAGACTTATTTTATTACTGCCAGATATCAATTTAATACCTTGCAGGCGTTTTGCAACACACAACGTAATGCCGGCTCTACAAGCGAGGCTCTCCAAGTTCCCGCGTATGTTAAACGAACAGTCTCGGTTGCAACAAATCGGACCCGTGTTTCGAGTACAAATACACAGACGTGCAACACTTGCTTGAAGCAAGGTACCGTAGCGTGACTTGCGGCCTTGTTTCAGCCGATATGGCTCGCTGCATCACGGGTGTCCTGTCGTTCTATGCGAGATCCCACGAGCGACAGCAGCTGAACAAACTGCTCTCTTGACACTCGCAGCAGCCTCCTGTATTCTTCGGTGTCACTAACCAAAAATCTCACGGTACAGTTAGTGTTGCCACGGCCGCTCGATGAAAACACGTGGTGCGGCCTGCCACGTGGAGCGGAGACGGCGTGGCGCGCCTAGTTCTCCGGGCTGCCGCCGCGGCGCCACCAGTAGGGGAGGCTCTGGGGAGACCGAAAGCGAGAGCGCTGGAATTATTGCGGCAGACCGCGGCTTGACAGGGCAACTGCTGTGCGCTTGTTAGTTTTTAAAGAGTTACGATAAGCTTGCTATAATGCTAATCATACTGGTAAGCGTCCCTACCGAATGTGCGTATGGCAAGGTTTGAACCTAAATATAGCAAGTGTTGGTTGTATTTGAAGTGGCTGCTCGGGCGAGTTCTGATTTTCGTTTGTTCGTTTGCAGTATAGTGATTTTTGCAGCAGGAAATTCGTTCATTGGCAATTGCGGTTGTATTTCCGAAATGATTGTGTTTATCACACCCTTGAAAAAAAGAATCCCCGGGAGCGTCAGGGAAGTCATTATTGCTTTATTGCAGGTGTACTTCATTTGCACAGTTTTCTTACTCGTGTCCTGGTCATTTCGCGCAGTTTAAGAACGTCTAACTGCTATGAACTAACTAGCCAGCCAGAACATCTTACTGGGAAAAAAGAGACATGTTCTTGGAATTACAGGCGCGGCTCTTTCCTAGCCAGAGGCTTTCACGCCAGGTGAACGAGGTGCTCATCTGTCATGTAAACATTTAGAAGCGCTCGTAAGAGCTTTCTGAGGAAAACTTTGCAAACTTCCATGGCGTGGTCTTCCGCCCCTTAAGTCAGCTCCAAGCACAGCAACAGGTGTGACAAAAGTGTAGAAGATAGCAGGTCGCAAATCTTGTCGCTTCGTCTCACGTCTGCTATCTACATGACCTTGTCCATTTCATAGTACCAAAATGTATGTCATATTAGCGCTCTCGAAACAGGAAGTACAATGAAAAAGATTACAAACCGAGTTGCTAGAAAGCGCTGCTTGTTTGCATCTTTGTTTATTTATTCCTTGTGTTGCGAGTGGAACTAAGTAATCAAATTGATAGGGGCGTGCGAATTTGCGAAAATTTCGAATATAGAATCGAATAGCGTTATATTCGATTCGGTGCTCCTATCGAATAGCGCATATTCAGAATACCGAATATTTTTCGAATAATTTTCGAATATTGAGCACCAACGGGCAAACCCCAAAGGAAGGAAACGTTCAAACAGCGAAGGGTCATCAGTTCCTGTCTGTGTTGTAATAACTGAAGGAAGGGTCTACGACTGCCCTCAGCTTCAGAAGTGTAATTTTTGCACACATGTACATGAATAACACAGCCAGTTGTAGTGTCAGTGTAAATTGATCCTGCCGGAACAGCATTCAGCACTGATGGTTATATCGATAGCTGTTGTTTGTGCGAAGGCAAATTTTATAAGTTGTTTATCTGTTCCATTACATAGTTAGCTATATGTGTGGTGCTCGATTCAGCATTGTTTCGTTTTTATGCGTCAGTTTTATTTAGAAGCTATAGGCAAAGTAGCACCTTCAATACGGTAGTCGCTCCTGTGTATCAACCAGCTAGTTTCAACCTACCGTTACGAAATACCTCCCGGCTCTAGTCACTGCATTCGGGTAGCTTAGCCCAGTTTTCATAATTGTGGTATTTTTTGTTGATTAAGAGCACTCGTAATAATCCTTTGTTAACGTTGCGAATCTCTTTCAGCAATATAATAATATCCCGGGTCCTTTTTCTATTATTAAATGTAAAGCTCTGTTGAAAATGGTTCCCTTACTAATCGAAAAAATTATTCGAATAGTACTCGAGTCGTATTCGTATTCGATTCGGTTTCATCGCTATTCGATTCATATTCGATTCGGCTCGAAAATTCAGTATTCGCACTTCCCTACATATTGACCAAATTCCAACTAGTCCAAACTATCACCTTCTGTACTGATAACAGCATGTATTCTCAAGCGAATCTTTTTATTTCGATAACAATGCGCGGAAAACCGGCTTGTTATAGATACGGATCTAGTTGTTTTATTATTCAGAACAAGGAACCTTTACCTTCTTATCACAGGCACGAACGAGATAGCCAACCAAATAAGCAATCGGAGCTAGTTCTATGTCAGCTAGCGTCTCAGACCAGCTACTAAATTCCAGTTCACTGGCCAGCTCTCTCGCAGCAAGCAGCAGACCAGATGGAGTAGGAGCAGATCGTTGATTCCTTACATCCCTTTTACTGGGTGCGTTAGCCTCTGAACTCACAGGGCCGTTCCCTTTTTTTGCAGCTTGCGGTACTCCAACCTAATAGAATGTTCGTCGAACACGGCAGGCCGCACCGTGTGTTTTCATCGAGGGGCCTTGGTGTTACATACCCAGATGCTTGTTGGCGATATAGTACTTTTGCCAACAAGATCGTTTTGCAGGAAGAAGGCTACCGCAGATCACCGAGCTCATGTTGTGCCAATAGAGGTACTCGCTAAGCCTACAGTTCTGAGAAAACGAGTACGGCTCTCGGAAATGGTGTCAAATCACCATGAATGCGTTGCCGGCCAAGCTTTCGGACACAAACCTTAAGCAAATACAAGCGTCAGTTTGGGAATAACAGCCCACGCAATGCGCGACGAAGAGCTCAGATACGAAGCGGGCAGCTCTCGCTTCAGACGGTGCCGCCATGTTTTTTTTTCTGCGGCGCGTCCGTCTACTCCATGGTCTTTTCCGTCGTCTGGATGCGCTTCGCAGCCGGAAGGGCGGCGGAACAATTGTCCGCGGAAGAAATTTCCGCGGAGCCGTCCGTCGTGTGGATACACGCTTAATAGTACAGCTGCCACAAGGGTTTCTTTAATCGTTTATCATAGATGGCAGATGTACCACCACGCGTCAACGTGGGGGCATCCATGTTAAAACACCAATAGACATTGTGCAAGCTCTCTTATATTATTGTCCAAGAAATATTCAATTGCTTGTGTAACGACACGTTTTACTTTCGTGTTATACCGATTCCTAAGACGAAGTGATCACTATGTTTTTTATACAGGTTTGGTTCTCACCGGCTAAGGTCGCCTACAGGAGCAACAACATTATTAGTCATTATCGTTATGCGAAATCTACAAGCAAAAAAAACAAAACAAAAACAAAGACTGAACCAACATCTCGCTCTAGTGTTTGGCGTGTAAACATATACATAGATAAACTGCAGCATCGCACTTCATTCAAAACAGTGGAGTAGCCAGGGGAGGACAGGGAGTAAGTACAACCGCCCCACCCTTTTTTGCAGTTTTGCATGAATCTATCTATCTATCTATCTATCTATCTATCTATCTATCTATCTATCTATCTATCTATCTATCTATCTATCTATCTATCTATCTATCTATCTATCTATCTATCTATCTATTGTAACGCGACGTAAAGAAGAGACACCGCCCGGACGTTGGGCCGGCTGTTTTTATTCTGCCTAGTCCTTCTCTTCCTTGCTCTAGCTGATCGTGCGCTCGTGCCCGAGCGCTGCTACACCTTCCTTACACTCGGCCACGCTGCGAAATGGCATGGAGAGCTTCAGAAATAGACTCGGGCAGATGACATTGGCTATTCCGCATTGGTCGTCGTCGGCCCACAGGCCCTGGGCCCTGAACTGCCGTCGTAAGCGAAACCCTCTCTGGTGGGTGGTCAGGGGCATAGCCAGAAATTTTTTTCGGGAGGGGGGGGGGGGGGGCACCTCCTTGATTTTGGGAGAGCACCTCCTTGAAATGGTCATTTTTCGCTCGGTATGCTATGGCGAAAAAAAATTTCGGGGGGGGGGGGTGCACGTGCCTGGTGTGCCACCCCCTGGCTACGCCACTGCGGGCGGTATTGGCCGTGTCTGGAAAGTCTCCCTCGTAGACATCACGACCCACCTTGCTGGGCTGCCAAACACTCTGGTGGGCGACCTTGGCTGCCTCGTTGCGGCCGCAGCACGCTTAACAGACAATTGTGTTGCCACAGTTTGGGGCGCTGGTCTTTATATACGTCTGCGTGCTAGGCAGGCAATCACTTGCACAGCGAAGATTGCGTAGAAGGTCGGACAAGCGGCGGAGTGTGATCGTGGCTCAATGTAGCAGCGTCTACGTTGCTGTGACCGCAACTTTTGGTTGTGCGGTAAGTAGGATAAAAGGTGGTCTCTGGTGGCTCCGTATCACGTCCGCACACGTGAAATCCACCATAGCTGCGCCCCACGTCGAAATCAATGAAGTCTTCCTATGTCACTTTGCTGCTTTGGTTGGGTTGGTCGCCATCCGACCGGTCAGTGGCGGATCCGAAGACGGCTAGAGCCACTTCGTATTGATCCGCATGGCACTCTGGTGATACACCGGATGTCCGAATAGAGCGCTTGCCGTCCTCAGCAGACTGGCATGCGTGTCTACTGGAATGGCTATTGCTGGCTCCGTCTGCCTGAGGTGCGTCAAGGGTTGTCCGTGTTGGCTGCTTTGAACGAAACTTTCATGACCTTGGCCAATGACTGTCAGGAAGCCAGCAGATGTGTGTCCGACTGGTCACAGTAGGTGCTTGTGGTATCAGTAGTCACTTCAGGTTGTGGTCTGGCGGCTTGGGATCTTTGGGTCGGTGCGGTACTCGCAGTCGAGCACCTGAGGTTGACTCCGCCGTGATCAACAGTGAGGTGAACTTCACCAGAGAGGAGATAGTCGGCTCCTTGGATAATATCTGCGGGCAGGTCCTGGAATATGGGAACGCCGGTAAGGAACATGCTTCCGGCTTCGGTTTCGAGATGCTAGTCGAGCGTACCGACAGGCAATGCGCAACCACCGAGGACACGCAGGGGTGCCTCAGGCCGAGGTTCGAGATTGGCTGGGGCATGGCGTCGATGCAGCGCCGTGCGTTGAGCTCCACTGTGCGCAAGAGCCATAAGCTCGACTACGCCGACGACGCGGACCTGTACCGTTAGAAGCGACCACGTTTCGTGGTGTGTAGCCTGATGTTGTTTATCTGGTATAACGTCTCTCGGGCCCCCGAAACTCGGCGGGAGGTCCTCCTTCTGAAATGGCGAAGATAACAAGCCAGGTCCCGTGTTCGGTCGCGGGCAGGCTGCCAAGCTGCCGGTCGATGAGCTGCACTGTGCAGTTGCAGCTTTGAGGAGGTTCCTCTGAACTCCGACCTCGGTATGTGTCTTGATAATACGCAGGTGTCGTGGCTAATTTGTCCAAAAACAGAATTTATCCGGCCACCCCATTCCATTCAGAAACGTTGCTGCACACCTTCATAGTTGTGCCATGCCTCTGCAGCACCGCGCAGGCGGCCGATGGCCGCCAGGCACTTTTGATTTTCGGGCAAGGCATGACGCAAGCCATATAGCATGACGATGTTATATGGGTAGCAACCATATATACGCAAGCGTATATATGGTTGCTACCCATACATCGGCGTTATCCTGGAAGCCACGGAACACCGGTAGTTCCGATAGTGCCGGATATGGTAGGGACGCCGGCAGCAACCCGCAGCGAAACGACGCAAAATGGGGGAGCTCTTGCGAGAGTTGCGTAAGGACATGCAAAATCTCCACGGCGCTCTCGTGTGAGTCGCATGGAAAGCCAGGGCCGGTATCTGCGGAGCATGCGCTGGCTTCGGTACTCACGGTGGCACAACTCATAGACAAGCTCGCGTGGATGGCGTCTGTTGGAGGCTGATGTTATGATAGAATCAAGTTCACAGGAGGCACGCCGACGGTAGCGTTAACCGAGTTTCCAGACGAGAGGAGCCCGTGCGGTGCCTTGGCGTGAACTGCTGTGGTAGCGCCGTTGAAGGAAAGTTGAACCTCCGAGGAGGCCTGGATGCCGTCCCCGGACGGCGTGCGCCGAGCCGGGAGGTAATGGGGCGACGAGGAGGCATAGACGCCGTCCTCGAATCGTGCTTGGTGCGGTGGTAGGTAGGCGGTTTCCATGGACGAGGAAGGTGGACGGCTTTCCTTGGATGGCGAGTGCGTAGCGCCGAAGACGCACTAGCACAGGCGGTGGCTTCCATATGGCTTCGTTTTCGACGACTGCGCCATTGTAACGCGAGAGACAGAAGATATATATATATATATATATATTTTTTTTTTTTTTGTAGGGGCGAAACTTTGACGTTGCCCAGATGATGGCAAGGCACTCCTTTTAAGTTTAAGTTTAAGTTTCAAGTTTATTTCCAACAACATCAAGTCGGAGGTCCTTAGGCGAAAAGATGTCAGGAGACATCTTGAGAGAGCCCAAGGACCCATTTACAAGCAGCAGCAATTTACAAAAAATATAGCACAAATCACTGTACATACATAGGCCAAAATAAGAGCTTAATTCTTCTCTTTCCTTTTAGTGAAAAAAATTAAACAACAATTTTACATGGGTGACAAAATCTAGCATGCAGCGCAAAAACAACAATTTTATACAAAAAGAAAACAAAATGTGTAAAAAGCATAATAACAAAAGATAGAAGGTGATGTTTAAGCAGATGCTATATCTCTAGCAACATACTTCGCACATGCCTCTTGAATTTACGTTCAGGCAGTTCGAAGTCGATAATAGTTAAAAATTTGTTCAATATTGTTGGTATCTGGTATTTTAGTAGGCATTCTCCGTAACGTGTGCGAGAAAAGGGAACTGGTATGGGTTGATTTCGGAGAGCGTATCGGCCGGAGCTCTCAAGTGAATGCTGATGAAGTTTCTTTTTCTGAATATAAAGTATTAGTTTATATGGGTAAAGGTCACTTGCTCTAGTAAGATCATGATTTATAAAGAGCTGATGAGTAGGTAGTTCGCTAGGAAGCCCATAAAAATTTTCAAATATTCTAAGAACTTTTTTTTTTGTAATACCTCAAGTTTGTTGAGGTTCTGAGCAGACGTTTTTGCCCATACTAGTGCGCAGTAGCACTAGTATATATATATATATATATATATATATATATATATATATATATATATATATATATATATATATATATATATATATATATATATATATATATATATATATTGCAACAGGCGTGTTCTGCTGAAGAGTATCGGCACGGCGCCTCGCAAGAGGTGCACAAGGACTAGACAGCTGCAGCACCGAAACAGGCCGAGCGCGCAACACACAAACGTCGTCGTCTTTCATCTCGCTGGCACAGAGCTGGCGCCGATGTGCACCGGTACAATATATATATATATATATATATATATATATATATATATATATATATATATATATATATATATATATATATATATATATATAATGGCAAGCCGTCAGCGTCTCGGAGAAGAAGAAGTTGCGCCGCAGCCTGCTCCGCGCGTTCGAGCCTAGCGCGAGACAAGGAGACGCCAGCAAGAAGACAGCGTCTGTGGACGTCCATGCCAGAGCAGGAATAAATAAAATATGTGGGAAACCAAACGCCTCACGTCTTCGCACAAGTGGTGACCCGTACTTCGAGCGGCAACGTGCACCTACTCGTCCTTTCGCCAAACGCACCGAGCGTCACGGCCAACCCTGCTTCTTCGGTGACCACGGTAAAGACCTTCAGCCCCGTTCATTTCGGCTGACCATGGACACCACACCCAGCAGCGACGCGACGCCGAATCCCACGGTACCTGACCCTGTCGTCGCTACTCTCAAGCTCCCAGAGTTTTGGCAGGCGGACTCTGAACTCTGCTTTCTGAGCGTCGAGCCACTCTTCCGACGACACCGGGTAACGTCGCAAACAGCGAGGTACGACTATGCCATCGGCGCTTTACCACCTGCTGTCATCGCCATCGTAAGAGACATCCTGTGCTCTCCACCTCCTGACAAACCCTATGACACTCCCAAAGACGAGCTCATACGCCGGACAACCAAGTCGGAACAGCGTAGGCTGCAGCAGCTTCTGACCGCGGAGGAACTCGGTGACCGGAAGCCTACACAGCTTCTGCGACGCATGCGACATCTGATTGGTGACCACTCTGCTGCATTCGGACGCATCCATCCTACGCGAACTCTTCTTACAGCGACTGCCACAACAGGTGCGGATGATTTTGAGCGTGTCATCCACAGAAACCCTCGACTCACTGGCACGGATGGCCGACAAGATTATGGATATCGGTGTCCCCGTCCATATCTGCGATCAAGAGACAACGTGAGTCTGCCCTCTTTGCGCCGGTCCGCGACGACCGTTTGGACCGCCTTCTTCAATCTAACGAGGAGCTCAACCGCAAAGTGGTTCAGCTGGTCCGCTGAACTGAGCTCGCTCAAGGTAGACCACCGACGCAATGCGTCCCAACAACGGCGCCAAAGCCGCGACAAATCGCCAAGTCTGTCTCGCAGCGTCTGCTGGTACCACCACCGATACGCAGCTCACGCTGGTCAGTGCCATCAGCCATGCCAGTTTGCGGCAAACGCACGGGCCCCGCACTGACGGCAGCCAGTGTTTCAGGCCCGACATACAGCCGCCTATTCCACGTCACGGACCGCGTCACCAAAGTCCGCTACCTCATCGACACAGGTGCCGAAGTGTGTGTTGTTCCTCCTACCTTGGAGGACCGCCGACGACGCCAGATCACGCCGCCTGTCACCTCTGTCAATAGTTCGACCATACGGACCTATGGACAGAGGTCTGTTACGCTTGACATCGGCCTGAGACGCACGTTTCGATGGATCTTCTCAGATGGATCTTCTTAATCGCCGACGTGCGTGTACCCATCATCGGTGCGGATTTTCTTTAGCATTTTAAGCTTGTGGTAGACCTACGACATAGCCGTCTCGTGGATTCTGAGACCCACCTAACAGTTCAAGGCGTGACATCAAGTTTACCACCCTTGCGTCTCGTGCAAGGTCATGCCAAAGTCTCCCCGCCGTGGTCTACGCTTCTGGAAGAATTTTCCGATCTCTTCCATGCTCCATCTCTTGCAGACCCGATACGCTACAATGTCACTCATCACATAGTGACAGTAGGAGCGCCGGTGTTTACACGTGCTCCTCGTCTCGCTCCTGACCGCTACGAGATTGCACGGCAAGAATTCGAGCACATGCTCGAACTCGGATACGTCCGCCCTTCTCCTGGTGCCTGGTCATCCCCGCTACACGTGGTTCCCAAGCCCTCAGGTGAATGGAGACCATGCGATGACTACCGCACCCTCAATAAAGTGACGGTACCTGACCGCTATCCGATACCGCACATCCAGGATTTCACGGCACTGCTGCATGGCTCCACCGTATTCAGGAAAATCGACTTAGTGAAGGCATACCACCAAATACCTGTCCAGCCTTCCGACGAACCGAAGACTGCCATAATAACACCTTTTGGCATGTTTGAATACATACGTATGCCCTTCGGTCTACGAAACGCCGTACAAACCTTTCAGCGGTTCGTGGACCAGGTTCTTCGTGGTTTGACCTGCTGCTTCGCGTACATCGACGACATCCTTGTCTTCAGCACCTCTGCAGAAGAGCACGAACTTCACCTGCGTCAGGTTTTCACACGACTCTGCAAATATGGACTAGTCGTCAACGGACCGAAGAGCGAGTTCGGAGTTTCCTCACTGAACTTCCTTGGCCATCGCGTGGATTCGAGAGGGATCTCTCCACCGGCCGCGCGTGTTGAAGCTATATTGCAGTTTCCACGACCAACAACTACGAAGAAACTACGTGAATTCCTCGGGCTTGCCAACTATAACCGGCGGTTTATTCCGCATTGCGCTGCCATCTTGCAACCACTTCATGCACTTCTGTCCAGTCAAACGAAGCCCACCGCTTCCATCTCCTGGACGGGCGACGCCGAGACAGCTTTCAATCAATCATTCAATCATTCAGTTTATTCAGACAAAACGAAAATTTGCCTAGGTTGAAGGGACTAAAGGCAGATTACCTCTGCCTGACTGGGGTCCCTCCACCGATACATTTGCTCAGAAGCAGTGCAACAAAAAATGCACATTTCTCAGAAGACTAAGTACAATGAAGCGCGAACTGCTTTCAGTTCCATCAAGGAAGCTCTGGCTAACGCAACGCTCCTCGCGCATCCAAAGAGCGACGCCATCACGTGACTCACCGTGGACGCCTCGGACGTCGCCATAGGGGCAGTCCTGCAGCAGTTGGTCGATGGAGTTTGGCAGCCGGTCGCTTTCTTCTCACGGAAGCTCTCACAGACCGTGCGTCGTTACAGCACATTCGGTCGCGAACTGCTCGTGGCCTATTTGGCTGTCAAGCACTTTCGACACTTCCTCGAAGGTCGGCAGTTTCCATATCCTCACCGACCACAAGCCGCTCACGTGTCAATCGACCGCTACCAACTCTGCCCACACCCCACGTGAAATCCGCCAGCTTGGCTACATATCGGAGTTCACGAGTGATATCTGGCACATCAAGTGGCAAAGACAACCCCGTTGCTGACTCAGTTTCCCGAATAGAAATCAACGCAGGGATGGATGAGCGCCCACCAGTCGATTTTGCAGCCATGGCTACTGCACAAAGGGAGGACAGCGAGCTTCAGGTTCTACGACTCCAAGAAAACTCCCTCAAGTTCGAAGGTGTCCAACTTCTAGGCTGCGCGATTCCCCTCGTTTGCGACACCTCTACCGGTTGTCCTCGCCCGTACGTTCCAGCGCCATTTCGACGCCTTGCATTCGTTGTCGCACCCCGGCATACGTACGACTCAGCGCCTCATCACAGGGCGATATCTATGGCCTCAAATGAACATCGACGTCCGCCGCTGGACACATGCTTGCCTCAAGTGCCAGCAAATCCAGCGCAACACAGTCAGCCCACTGGGTACCTTCACGCCCCCCTGACTCGCGTTTCAGTCACGTGCACCTGGACCTCGTAGGCCCTTTGCCCCCCATCGCAAAACAGCCGGTATATGTTAACCTGCGTAGACCGGCGCACGCGGTGGCCTGAGGCACTACCCCTCACCGACATCACGGCAGAGTCAGTCGCCCGCGGACTCATCACCGTATGGATAAGCCGCTACGGAGTTCCCAAGACCATCACAACGGATCGAGGTCGTCAATTTGACTCCGCGCTCTTCCGCACCTTGTCCTGAATGCTTGGTGTCAACCACATCAAGACGACGGCCTACCACCCGATGTCGAATGCATGGTTGAACGATTTCACCACCAACTCAAAGCCTAGTTCATGGCCCCGCAATCAATGATACCCTGGACGGAGCGACTACCACTCGTCCTCCTCGCCCTGCGCAGCACGATACGTACGGACGCGTCCTGCTTCTCATCTGAGCTCGTTTTTGGCACTACCTTAAGGCATCCTGGCCAGTTTTTCGACGCGTCACCGGTACCACCACTGGACGCAGCTGATTATGCCAGTCGCCTCAGGAATGCCATGAGAGACGTGTCTCCCATTCCAGCACGTCAACACTCACGCCCAAGTTTCGTCAGTTGTGCGCTCCGCGACTGCACCCACGTCTTCGTACGGCACGACGCAATCAGACCGCTACTGCAACCGCCTTACGACGGACCCTTTAAGGTCGTCAAGCGTTGCCCGACGCATTTCATCTTTCCTGCTTAATGGACGCGAAGACAGTGTCTCCGTTGACCGCATAAAGCCGGCCTTCCTCGACACTGACGCCGTCCTCGAAGACGACAAGCCATCCGCAAAAACCAGGCGAGCGCTCTTCGCAACAGCTACCTCGCTATAGGGCAAGCCGTCAGCGTCTCGAAGAAGACGAAAAATTGCGCCGCAGCTGCTCCGCGCGTTCGAGCCTACCGCGAGACAAGGAGACGCCAGCAAGAACGACAGCGTCTGTGGACGTCCATGCCAGAGCAGGAATAAATAAAATATGTGGGAAACCAAACGCCCCACGTCTTCCCATATATATATATGTATATATATATATATCTATATATATATATATATATATATATATATATATATATATATATATATATGTTCTTACGGTGCGAAGATGAAGACGATGACTAATCCGTGAAGCGCTGGCGCGTGGAGCTTCTGAGCCATATTGTTTGGCTGGCGATTCACTGGCGTCAGGATCTATTAACTCTACCCCTCGCCTCCATCACATTTGGTGGAGCTGCTGGGTACGACTCGCCTCGCAACGGTACTTCGCAGCGGCCGGCGTTTGAGGGGTTTGGTTTCTCTGCAACGATGGCGGAAGATACGGCATCCACATCTGCACCCGGTGTCTCTGACAATGAAGATGAGGCGGCGACTGCAGCTGCTTCTGCGACAACAACGGTTGTGCTCGAACCCCCGCGGGATCCTGGCACGTTGAGTGGTTCCGGCGATAACCGATGAAGTGGATGTTGAGGATTGGCTGGCAGAGTACGAACGTGTGAGTGCTCGTAACCGATGGGGCCCGACTCTTATGCTGGCCAACCTGATGTTCTACCTCAGCGGAGCTGCCAAAGCGTGGTATGAGAACCACGAAACTGAACTGGGGAGTTGGGCAACGTGCAAGCGGGAAATGTTGGACTTATTTGGGAAGCCCATTGGACGAAAGATGGCCGCGAACAAAGTGCTCGCGTCTCGAGCGCAAACATCCACAGAATCGTACGTCTCGTGTATAGATTTGATATCATTGTGTCGCAAAGCCAATGCCGAGATGCCGGAGGCGGACAAAGTTCAGCATATTCTTAAGGGGATAGCGGACGACGCCTTTAATCTTCTAATATGCAAGAATCTTACGACAGTGGAAGCCATTATAAAGGAGTGCCGAAGCTTTGAGCAGGCTAAGAGCCGGCGCATCGACGGCGTGTTTGCCCGGCTTCCCAACACCGCTCCAACGTCGTCTTGCCAAGATCGCTCAAAACGCAGCCAGCAGCTCCAGTTTCACCAGACCAAGTGACTCGAATCGTACGCCGCGAACTTGAAGCCATGGCCCCTGCTGCACCTTACACCGGTGCACGTGATACGACACCGATCACTGCTCACATGGTTCGAGCCATCGTCCGTCAGGAACTGGCCAGCATAGGCCTTCACTCTGTGTGCACTGTGACCAGTCCACAGCAAACTTCTTGGTGTCCACCCTCATCCTATCCCGAGCAGCGGTTTCCAGCCCACTCTCGCGACCTTGCTGCCTGGAGAACTGCCGACAACCGACCGATTTGTTTTCACTGCCATCGTATCGGCCATGTAGCCAGTTACTGCGATACCCGCTGGTCCTCACCACCTCGGACGTCGTATTCACCATACCACCGACAGGATAGCACCCGCTTTGCACCTCCAACCCAATTTTCTTCCCCTGACATCTACACAAGGTTCGGCAGCCGCTCTCGGTCGCCGCGTGGTCATCAGTAGCGTTTGCCTCCGGGCCGTCGCCAGTCGTCCCGCTCGCCGCAGAGTCGCCGGCCGTCCTCCCCGTTTAACCAAGCTCCTGTCTATCCGGAAAACTAAACAGGGCAGCGCCCGGAGGTGACGCTGCATTGTCGACTTCCTCCACAAATCCTCTCTTGACGCTTTCGACGAGACATAGTTTGTTAGACGTTGACGTTGATGAAGTGCCTATTTCGGCGCTTATCGACACCGGCAGCACATATTTCAGTAATGAGCGCCAACCTTCGCCGCTACCTGCATAAAGTGCTGGACACATGGTGCGAATTCGGATGCGATTTGCCGTACGGCTGTTCGTGCCAACAGCCGCATCCGACAGACGTCCAACAGGTTCCCACAGCATGCGGCGCCGATTCGCACGCCGCGCGGGCATCCAACTTTCTGAATGTTGCCGCGCGGCTACCGCTCCGGTCTGGTGGCCGCAGCCAATGGCAGCGCGGGAGCTCGACAAGCGGCGCCACTGGTGGCGCCCCGTGCCTACCTGTTCCGCTGGTTCGTTCCTCGCCGCTGCGATGGCTCATATCGTCCTGGTATTTGTGGATATCGCCGTTGTCGGTGGCATGAAAAACATTGGCTAAACTGTTTCTGACGTGAAATACCTCATGATTGAATAAAGTAATGCTTGCAGTGTGCCATTTCCTCGAAGCTACGTCCGATTCCGAACCATCAACGAGATAGTGAGCCGTGATGGAAGGCCGTTTCACAGGTAAACATTGACACCGGCCGTCTCGGCGAACCGGCTCGCTTCGTTCCCACCCTTGCTCTTCACATCGAGGCCGTCGATAACACCAATTGCGCGTGTAAACGCGTCATATAAGAGCACAAGCTTTTATCGGGTTGGCCAAAATAAGCGCTCGACAATCAGCTCGCGTTTGAACTCGAGCGGCGCTACCGAGAGCGTCCGCCTAGCTAGGCCTACGCTCGTAGTCGTGAATGAATGTGAGCTGTTGCGATGATTGTAGCTCGCGAAGGCGTAGCTTTGTTGGCAATGTTCTTAGAAAACGAAGCATGGCTGTGTGAGGTTGTTTGTTTTGTACTAAATGTAGAGGATACGATGTTTTCCGAGCGTGCAAGCTGAGGTACCGTGTGTGGGCGGAGCCTGCGCGCTGATTGCTCGTTCGCCCCATGTGTCGTGAATCGCCGTACGCCGCGTGCGGCACCGCACGTCGGATCGGATGCCGAATCGCACCATGTGCCCAGCGCTTAAAGTACTCACGCCTGCCGCTTCCCGTACACTCCGAGTCGCTGATGGAGAACTCCTGCCGTTCAAGGGATGTGCACCGCCCGTATTAGTATTGCCGGTCTTCATACATCAGTCCAATTTGCCGTCATTGAGCAGTGTTCCTATGATCTAATCCTTGGCTTGGATTTTTCTGTCGAGTCATTCTGCACTCATCGATTGTGCGACAGGCGCTCTTCAGCTTGAGTTGCCGCAGCTCGGCCGATTTTCCCCCCGACCTACCTCCACGCTTACGCTCTCGCCATCACACCCGCTTCCCAACACAAGCTGCTACGTAAGTCGTCTTGTCATCTTCGCTCGATGTGCCCGATGGTGACTACCTCGTGTCTTCTATTGTTGACGTCCTGATGTCCCGAGACGTCGCCCTTTGCTCACACTATTGTTAAATGCGAAGCATTTCTTAGCGAACTTCGGCGACTTTGAGCGTATCTATCTATCTATCTATCTATCTATCTATCTATCTATCTATCTATCTATCTATCTATCTATCTATCTGTCTATCTATCTATCTATCTATCTATCTATCTATCTAGCCGCCTACGACTTTGTGCTCTCCTGGCCGTATCGTTAATGGGATTTACACCAAATTTGCTATGGCATAACATGACCATATGACGAACATAAATGGCTGGTCATATCATGAAAATCATGAATAACTTGTCATGAAAAGTATGATCGCGGCCGTTTAGTTAGCTTGAGATACACCAAATTTGGTGTTGAGTGACATGACTGTATGACGAACATAAATGAGAAGTGGTAATATGGAAATCATGATTTATCATGCGCGACATGACTTGCATGCCACGCTCATGGCGTGCTCGCGGCCGTTTCGTTAGCTTGAGATACACCAAATTTGGTATTGAGTGACATGACTGTATGACGACCATAAATGACAAGTGGTAATATGGAAATCATGACTTGTCATGTGCGACATGACATGCATGCCACGCTCATGGCGTGCTCGCGGCCGTTTCGTTAGCTTGATATACACCAAATTTGGTATTGAGCGACATGACTGTATGACGAACATAAATGACAAGTGGTAATATGGAAATCATGACTTGTCATGTGCGACATGACTTGCATGCCAGGCTCATGGCGTGCTCGCGGCCGTTTCGTTAGCTTGAGATACACCAAATTTGGTATTGAGTGACATGACTGTATGACGAACATAAATGAGAAGTGGTAATATGGAAATCATGATTTATCATGCGCGACATGACTTGCATGCCACGCTCATGGCGTGCTCGCGGCCGTTTCGTTAGCTTGAGATACACCAAATTTGGTATTGAGTGACATGACTGTATGACGAACATAAATGACAAGTGGTAATATGGAAATCATGACTTGTCATGTGCGACATGACATGCATGCCACGCTCATGGCGTGCTCGCGGCCGTTTCGTTAGCTTGATATACACCAAATTTGGTATTGAGCGACATGACTGTATGACGAACATAAATGACAAGTGGTAATATGGAAATCATGACTTGTCATGTGCGACATGACTTGCATGCCACGCTCATGGCGTGCTCGCGGCCGTTTCGTTAGCTTGAGATACACCAAATTTGGTATTGAGTGACATGACTGTATGACGAACATAAATGACAAGTGGTAATATGGAAATCATGATTTATCATGTGCGACATGACTTGCATGCCACGCTCATGGCGTGCTCGCGGCCGTTTCGTTAGCTTGATGTACACCAAATTTGGTATTGAGTGACATGACTGTATGACGAACATAAATGACAAGTGGTAATATGGAAATCATGACAAGTCATGAGCGACATGACTTGCATGCCACGCTCATGGCGTGCTCGCGGCCGTTTCGTTAGCTTGATATACACCAAATTTGGTATTGAGTGACATGACTGTATAACGAACATAAGTGGCAGGTGGTAACATGGAAAATCTTGGCATGCATGTCATCTACAATGCCATTTACATGCCACGCTCATGGTGCGCTTGCGTCCAGTTCGCTAGCTTGACATACACCAAAATTGGTATAACACGACGTGACTGCATGACGAACACAAATGACAGGTCATAACATGTAAAACGTGACATGCAAATTATGTAAAGCATGATTTGCTCCTTCCCGGCTGCTTCGCATTACATCGATTCCCACAGTGCGTGGGATCTGCCGGCTTTTTTTTGTGATTGATGACACAGTGGTCACTCCCCTTCTCAACGTCAGTTTATGCAAATGAGTTCTGCGGAAACCCGCAAGGTGGTGGAAGGGTTAAGAAAGGGAAAATAGACAACCACACGTTTCGAGCACGAAGCCACAAGGAAATCCGTACGGATTTCTCAGAAAGTTCTTAGTTGCCGAAAAATTTGTCCTGGTCCGGGTTCGAACCCGGGACCAACGCCTTTCCAGGGCGGTCGCTCTACCAATTGAGCTAACCAGGAAGCTAGCAATTGGCAGCGCGAGGGCGAATTCATCGACAACTCGAAGCACATGGACACAAGTAATGCAAATGAGTTCTGCGGAAACCCGCAAGGTGGTGGAAGGGTTAAGAAAGGGAAAATAGACAACCACCCTTTTGAAGCACGAAGCCACAAGGAAATCCGAACGGATTTCTCAGAAAGAAAAGCTTCTTAGTTGCCGAAAAATTCGTCCTGGTCCGGGGTTCGAACCCGGGACCAACGGATTTCCTTGTGGCTTCGTGCTCCAAACAGGTGGTTCTCTATTTTCCCTTTGTCAACGTCAGTTTGTTGACTCAAGTTATTCCGCAAGACATGTCTTTGGCCACAATCATTCCGCTTGACAATTGTAAGATTACCGCCTTGGACGCCGATGTTGCGTCACCTTGTCGTGATGCTAATTCCATAATGCCTCCTGACGACATTGACAAGATGATCGCTACCGATCTAACCCCAGGGCAAGCTGCATGCAGATCTCCATCATCTGCTTGCGTCCTATCGTGACATTTTCGACTTCGACGACCACCCTCTGGGCCAAACATCTGTCTTTACTCACCGTATAAACACTGGTGATGCCAGCCCTATACGTCGGCGTCCATATCACGTATCTCATCAGGAACGCCATGTCATTCAGCGCGATGACGACAAAATGATTTCTAAAGACGTTGTCCAGCCGTCGTCCAGCCCTTGGGCCTCCCCGGTCGTGCTCGTCAAAAAGAAGGATGGGAGCTGGCACTATTGCGCTGATTATCGCAGTTTAAACAAGGTAACTCACAAAGATGTCTACCCGTTGCCTCGCACTGATGACGCCCTCGATTGCCTCCATGGCGCCCAATACTTTTCATCTATCGACCTTCCATCCGGCTATTGGCAAATTTCAGTCGACCCCATGGACCGCGAGAAAGCAGCTTTCGTTACGCCCGATGGCCTCTACCAGTTCAAGGTCATGCCGTTCTGACCTTGCAATGCCCCGGCAACTTTTGAACGAATGATGGACTCCCTGCTCCGAGGATATAAGTGGTCCATCTGTTTATGTTATTTTGACGATGTCGTCGTCTATTCACCTGCGTTTGGCAACCATCTCACACGCCTGTCTGCCGTTCTGGATGTTTTGCGGAGAGCCGGTCTACAGCTGAATTCGGCAAAGTGCCGTTTTGGACGGCGCGAAATCACTATACTTGGCCACCTTGTAAGTGCTGCCGGTGTTCAACCGGACCCCGACAAGGTGCACGCAGTGCAAGAATTCCCTGTACCATGCTCAACCAAAGACGTCAGAATTTTTGTAGGATTATGTTCCTATCTTCGTCGCTTTGTCCGCCACTTCGCTGACATCACCCGGCCACTCACCGATCTCTTTAATAAAGACGTTCCCTTCACGTGGGGCGTCGAGCAAGCAGACTCTTTTTCTGACCTTATCTATCTGCTGACTACGCCACCATTACTGGCTCATTTTGATCCTGCGTCGCATACAGAGCTTCGGACCGATGCCAGTGGCCATAGAATTGGGGCGGTTCTCGGCCAACGACAGCACGGCAAGGATCGAGTAAATGCTTTCGCCAGCCGAACGGAAGTTCTCCATCACTGAGCGTGAATGCCTAGCTTTAGTGTGGGCCGGGACCAAATTCAGGCCCTACCTGTATGGCCGAACTTTTTCTGTGGTCATGGACCATCACGCTCTCCGCTGGTTCTCATCCCTCAAAGACCCGTCGGGACGTCTCGGTCCACTCACAGCCGCGTTGCCGCCATGATGCGAGCACCCCTGGTGTATATTTATCCACAATGTTTCATAAAAGTGACACGAGCTGTACGAGAGTGCTGCGTGTGCACCCTTGTTGCCTTCGAGACTGGAAATTCCCACGCTGCAAGTGGAACGAAAGAACTCACCCGAAATAGGACAAACGAGCACGAACACGCCTGTGGGAGGCGCGATGTTGAGTTGTCATAAAAATAGCGCGACAATCACGCTGACGTCGCTGCACTGTTGAAATGTTCACTGAGTGGCGGCACTGACGTGTCGCACGCGGTGTTTCTTTGATAACCGCCGCAAATGCCACACATACGTTTGTGACGCCACGCTCGTTCTAGTAGCCGTTTTTATCAACGCAGCTATCGCGCGAACCGCAATGTATTCGCGTAATGACCGCCAGAATTGCGAGCTCGGAGCAAACTCGTGTGCCCGAGAAGATCCGGCCATCCTGCATAACACCCCTGTATACAATCCATCAACAACCATTTATATCAGGTCATCTTCGACGAACCTACCCCCCTTCGAGCCTACCAGTTCAATTCTGCCTGTGGGAAAACGGAGGTGGTGACTATTTGAAGGGGTAGTCACATAAAATTTGTGGCTTGCGCGTTGTTTGTTGAAAACGTTTCTTAACGATCCATGAAGCATAATACATGCTCCAATGTTAACGTGTTCTCGCTAAATAATTTATCACCTCAGTTATGTGAATGTCCTTCGGTTACCGCGGCGGGTTGGAGACTGACTGCGTAGGAAATACTTTAACACGGGCCCACAGAGCTGTGACCCACACAGTGCTGCATCAACTGATCTCGTACACTCACGCAAGCAATCATCCGGAAGCCTTCGACGTTAGCTAAAATGATCTAATATAGCGTGTACGGTATTTCCGGTATATGCACACATCTTTGCAGAGTGTATGGTTACCTAACAGTGGTATCGACACGTTGAGGTATTCGGAAACCCCAGTTATATGCGCTTTTTTTGTTCTCAGTGAGGGGCCATTGCGGAAAAAAATATTTATTGAGGAAGTGCAATCGGAACTACGCCGCTGCATAGAATTTACGCCAGCGCATAGGTAGATTACAAGATTTTTAAGCGACAATTCTGTGCTTCCCTGGTTCATCTTAGCTCCACTAGGTGGCTCGGCCTATCCGGCCTCTCACGTTAACGGCTACGGTAACCCTGTCTAGTAAAACAATCGTTTGAAAGTGTAATTAGAATTTTTCGAAAATGTAAGTTTGACGAAATCGATGGTTCTACTTACGTTAATGATATATCTCACATCACAGCTGAAGTTTACTTACAAACCTGAATGACTAAACTGCGATAATTAATTAGACATTAATTAGGCATAACTGGTTCCGGAAGTTATTGATGGGTAAGATATTTCGTGCCACAGAAGCTGGACAAACCCTTCCACTGGCCACTGCACCGCTACAAATTGTTGGCAAAATCACACTATTCACTGCTCATCCAATAAAAAAACCAAAATGCTAAGCTGATTTATTTATTTATTTATTTATTCATTCATTCATTCATTCATTCATTCATTCATTCATTTATTATTCTTGTATTTTTCTTTCTTTCTTTCTACCACTACGTCGGTTAAGCTCTGAACGCCAGTCCCCTAGTTTCTTTTTTTTTTATTTTTACAACCTTTCTTTCATTTTTACGATCCCACAGGCATAAAATTACCATGCTGATACGTTTTCCAGCTTGTTCTTTTGCAGACGACAAGTACACAGACTGAAACCACATGGCGTGATGTTACTAACACTTCTATACTCACTCGAAAAGGATGATAAGACGCGCTTGACGCATATTTGCCTATTGAAACGTCGTGTTGCCAGTTTGAGGCCCTTAGTCTTGTTGAAACCACCTCTACTTTACAGTGTCCTTATCTACGTCGGTTCCTACCGGTATTGTCAATTTCATTTCATTAAGTGCTGTTAGTTTTACCCGTCAAGTAGGTTGTTATTGTGGGCTGTACATTTTACAAGCGTAAAATTCCTGAAAGGATAAACATTTAGGATGAATGTCACATTAAAAAAGGAAGGGACATAAAGAGTTGAATGCTCCTCTGACTGATCATCGTTCTCGCTAAGCTAAGCGCAGCGCAAGGTAATGTTTGCTGGCTGACCCATATGCCATAAAATTGGATGATGCGTACGTGGCTCTTTCCATAGACTCCTATCACACTTTGCTCCCCTGCCTAGGTGACAGCTCAAAAAAAGGCAGTGATAGCGGTGACGGATCTTCCGACGGCAGTTCTGGGGGGCGGCGGCGGCGGTGGCGGTGGCGGCGGCGGCGGCGGCGGCAACAACAATGACGATCCGCCCACACCAGCGCCTAACACTGGTAAGTCAGGGGCCCTTGGTCTCCTCATGTCGGCGTAATATTTAATGAAAATCAGTCATTGCAAAGAGGTTCATGGTAGTGTGAAAATTCATGTATAAATCGGCAGTCTTTATGATCGCGCCAGTAAAGTGGTGGTGTTTAATGGGGTAGTGATTTGGTCGCGTCGTCATAGATTGTGTTGACCCTTTCTTTTTAATGTTGCCCAGTGTTGTGGACATTCCTCTAAAACAGTAGCGAAAGCTCGTTCCTTGTTCCTTCCCAATCTTGGAACTAGTTCCCGTTACAAGTTCCTGAAATGCGAATGGAACTCGTTACAGTTACATTTCGAAAATTGGAACGTGTCGTTAAATTAACGTTGCATTTGACTTTTCAACCAAAATATTGTGACAGAGAATCCTGAGGCGACAAAAAGTGATCATTTTAAAGCTTACATCTAGCTACGTATATTCGAATTCGACATCGTTGACAGCAGGGTATATGTAGATAAGCGGAATATAAAAAAGCTGAAGGACACTTTGTACATTCCAAAGTGTGTTCGACAAAAGCGTGTGGCCATTCCACTGATTATGCCATGTCTTTTTTTCTTTTACACTCTCAGTGGGATAACACACAAACCGAATGTGTGCGTGTTTTCTTTTTTAATTTTTTACCGCGAATCGCAGCGAGACTCATCTTCCTCCGTTCGCATGCGTTAGCATTTTCTCGCGCTTTGCGCATCGTGCAAACGCCATCCGCGTTCCAGCTCTTAAATTGACGGACCCTTTGTAAATTCAAAAGTGTAATCCGTGAACGCCTGGGTCCATTGAGACGGTGTCGGTCAGAATGATTGCAAACTCTGGGCACAGCGACGCTACGCAAGCAAAGCGCGAGCGCTATAGACCAGAGCACACCTATCTCGCACCCAGGCGCCTAGGCTCCCGGCGGCATACTCTCACACCCAGACGCCATTTTGTTTTGAACTGCCAAGCCGTGTATCTTGCATCAAGTGAACATAGCAAGCGGCGTCTCTGGGACTGCAAAATACGAGAAAGCGCCTATTCACGCCGCTCTCGCCTACAAGAAGTCATCTGGGCACCACTTATTGTTTGTGCACTTTGGATGCGAAAACAATCATCGCAAGAGGAAGATATTACCCAGCATTGTCTGTGAAGATCACAACACGACGCGGGAATCGTGCTGGTGCGGTGTTTTCAGATTGCACAGATTTCCATCCACAACGAAAAACGCCCAGCTCCGCCGCCAGTGGATAATTTCAATCAACAGGAAAAACTATGAGCCCAGTAAAAGTGTACGACTAAGTACACTTACTGAGTGTATTCAAGCGCGGCGCCAGCTATTTCGCTTTACAGCAGTAATTTGTGTGCAGTATGCCTGTAGTATGCGGCACCAAATCATTTCCGTACTCCTGGGAGGCCGCATGCCAATAATAGGAGATATTAAGACTTACGCGTGTACGCACACTGCGCACGTTTGGCACAAATGTAACGGCGTACTATCGCGATGCAGAGAAACGTGAACAGCGGAAAGCGTGCCTTTCGACTCAGTCGAACTGCGACATACCTTGACTGTCACTAGGCGAATCTGTGCTTTCAGCCGGCGTCACCGTAACACTATAAAATCTTGCTATGGCTGGCACTTTCGCACCGCGTGTGTGTTCCGAGTGCCTGGATGACTGGCAAATGATAAACACATGTGGTGCATGAGCGCACGACGGAGCGGGATTCTAGCGCTATGGTGACGCGGCTGAAAGCACAAGTTTTGCCTAGCGACAGTCAAGGCATGTTTCAGTTCGACTGAGTCGAAAGCCACGCTTTCCGCTGTTCGCGTTTCTTTCCATCGCGATAGTACCTACCTGATAAACTTGCTTCCGCAGTCTGCAATGCACGTGCTGTAGACATTCCGTACTGTCGAGGAAGGTCTTCTCGACGTTTCACAAGAAAACAGCACAAATTTCCAGGAGAGTAAAAGCGCGAAAGATGCTTACAGCCGGACTCGGGTTGGGAAGTTTCGCGTTTGAAATTGCAGAGCGCCTGCTAGCATGGCAAAACAGGGTGTTGCTTCTCCGCACTTGCGACAGATGGCGCGACGTGCTGCCTAAATATGGCGGCATACACTTAACTCGCCGTGTTCTGTTGTATAGAGTCCGACATGACCGGCGTCCGTTTGCGCATCCCGGCGGCCACCTGGCTCCGTGCCAGAGCTCGGATGGACGGACGGACATGGACGGATGGACAGACGGACGGACCAGGGGCGTAGCCAGAAATTTTTTTCGGGGGGGGGGGGGGCACCTCCTTGATTTCGGGGAGGGCACCTCCTTGAAATGGCCATTTTTCGCTATGTATGCCATGGCGAAAAAAAGTTTCGGGGGGGGGGGGGGGGGCACGTGCCTGGTGTGCCACCCCCTGGCTACGCCACTGGGACGAACGGACGGACGGACGGCAGACGGATGGATGGCCGGACGGACGGACGGACAGATGGACAGACAGACGGACGGACGGACGGACAGACGGACGCCGGACGGACGGAAGGATGTCGGACGGACACCGGACGGACGTGAGCATGAGACATTAAAGGCTTTCGCCTTAAAGATTACACCATCTACCGCTAAAGGGAACCATGTGTAGATGCGAAGCAGCGGGCGCTAACGCTTACACTGGCGGCGGCGTTGACGCTGGCGCTCATCGCAGCGTTGCGCGGGAGAGAAAACTGGGGAGGCGCAAAGCACGCAGTGATGGAGCGATGTTTCCTAGTGGAACATGCCAATCGCTGCTAATGGGCAATGAGAGACAGAAGTCTCCGACTGGACACAGAGACCCGCAGTCCGCTTTTAGTTAACGCGCACGCTGCGAATTTTTATTGTTCAATAACGCACAGGAGAAATCTCCCACCGGCACCACCTTGCAGGTCAACATCCAGTGCCATATATACGGGGTGGCCAGTGAACGGTTGTGCAGCGCGAGCAGTCGGTTTTTTCAACCAAGAAACTCGCTAGCAGACGCTGCCTGCGTCGGCGTCGCGAGGCGAGAGGGGGGGGAGCGTAGGAGAGGAGAGAGAGGGGAAGACGCGCATGCGCAGTGAGGGTGTGGACGCCGCGGGGAGGGATGTCTAGAGGAGAGAGGGGTAGCGTAGGAGGGGAGAGAGGGAGGGGGCGCGCATGCGCAGTGAGGGTGTGGCCTCCGCGGGGAGGGATGTCTAGAGGAGAGAGGGGAGGTTTTTTATTTTTATTTTTTAATGGGTTTGCGCATGCGCAGGGGGGTGTGGACGGGCGGACGGACGGACGCCGGACGGACACCGGACGGACGTGAGCATGAGACATTAAAGGCTTTAGCCTTTAAAACGCTCCGAGACGAACTTTTCAGAAACCGCCATCCATACTACAGAGAAGTCCAACTGCAACTTTTGTGCTCGTCGATTACAAGTCCAACCCATCTGGCACTTTCCACGTCAGTTTTCAAATGCGCACTCAGGATACTGCGCTTCAGGTATTCAAACAGGAATCTCGCCACATGCACCAATATAATTAAATTTTTTGCACAGGAAACCGCATCGAAAGGAACAATACTTTGGCATTTAATGAGTGTTGATTCGATATCAGCATATCAGTGCTATGAGTACAAAACAATGTTTAGGATACATATTTGCGACTTAGTAACGTCCCCTGTTCGCAGTCAGCGAACATATTTCTGTACATTTCTTTCTCTTTTTTCGTTTTTTCCTGTCTATTTTTTTTCTTTCTCTTTATCTCTCTATGTAGTCATTCTCCTGCATTATATCTTTTTCTCTCTTTCTTCCCTTTCTTTCCGTTGCTCCATTTCTTTCTATCATTCTCTCTGTCTCGCTCTCTCTATGCTATGCAGGAAAATTTGCGCTAAAATAGAAAAGGACAACACAAGGAAGGAACACTTAAACAGATCGATCTGTTTAAGTGTTCCTTCCTTGTGTTGTCCTTTTCTATTTTGGCGCAAATTTTCCTGCATAGAATGAACCAACTAGCCCCTCAAGACGTCCTGATCAACTCTCTATGCTAGTTCTCCTCTCCTCGTCACTCTCACATCTTTTTCCCACCCACTTGCTATACTCTAATGTACAAGGGTATGCGTTATGACGTGCTAGTGTGCGCTCATGTTGCAGAGAAACGCAGAGTCAATATTTTCCTCAACAGCCCATTTGATTAGGATGGTTACTCAGCTAAAAAATGTATACAAGCAAGTGGAAAATCAGCCAGAATGGCATATTGCATTGGTGAGGTGTTTATCTTTACCGCCATGCTATTGTACAATTGGAAAAGGCAGTCACGTGATGTACGCGCTTCAGAGTTGAATGCGAATGCTTTAGTGCTATGTGTTCGTCATTGTGTCTCGATACGAGCCGAATGAACATATGAGTTCTGTGCCTGTACTGAACTGCTTCGAAGTGCCATGCCTATGTTAAAAATATACCATGAAAGAAAAAAAAACTGCATAGCCGAAGGGTTACGACGCTCGCCTTCGGATCGTGGGTTCGAATTTCGCCTCGCCGAGAATTTTTTTTTCGCCAAGATTTTCTCTTTCTTTCTGCCACTTTCTCTGTACTCATTCACTCGCCCATCAAGGTTATTGTATCCCACGCCTGACATATTAACGCAAGTGTTCGGGGAGTGAAGCAGAAAAGGAAGAGGAGGACGAAGATAGCGCGCGCCAGTTCATGATATTGATAACATTCTTTGTACGACACATGGCAGACCTTGAGCATAACAGCTCTGCTGTAAAGAAACAGCTGTTCCTCTCGCGCGTTGTAGGTCTCGCTGTCGCACGCTTCAGTGTGCTCCCGGCGTGCGCCTTCAAGTGAAAACCAGGATGCATCATAGTCACATGACAGGCGAGCGGTGCATTTTTTCACCTCACGCGGTCGCCCATATGCCCTGTTCTGCATGATGTGCTGCGTGCGTGAGCATGATCAGTGCCGTGGAACGTTTGCAGAAGGAACGCCGTTCCATCTGGCATTCCTTCGTAAACATAACGAGTTACCGTTACAATTCCACCAATGCTGAATGGAACGGTGGCGTTCCTCTGCTCCTCCCAAAAGGAACTAGTTCCTGGAACGTTGTTCTTTGGAACGCCGTTTCGTACAGCACTGACACTGGCTAGACTTAGCTGGGGCACCCTGTGTAAAAGGGAGCCCGGTCTAGCAACTGATTCAGTTCATTCTAAGGCTGCCATGGGTAGACCACGGAAATTAAAGACGCCAGAAGAACAGCGTGAATGCAAAGCAAAATATATAGCGCATCCAAAACAGACATTGAGAACTTCATCCGAAAACACCTTGTGTGGGAGTGAGACACGAAACCGTAGTTATCGTCGGTGATTTCATTACTTACATTGAGAAACCATTTTAAGGACTGATTCTAGTCTTTTGTCAGTTATAACTTAGTACTGAATTACTACAACGCCCCCCAATCAGCCAACCACGCCGAAAGATCATGTTTTGATTTCGTCTTGGCAAAGAATGTAGCGAAAATGCTCGCGGAACCAATGACGGTCTACCACAGCTAGTACAAAGCCATTATCGCTACCATTGCTCTAGAGTAACAATAAAACATACCTCCCCACATCAGCATGCGTGCTGTTTGATACAGCTTTGCGATACATTTACGTTCGCAAGGTGAGTTGGTGGCAAATTTTTCTTAACACGAAATTGGGGATCTTCGATTTTCAGACCTCTGGCAGCTGTCTGGCAGCCAGAGCTAGCCAGAGGGTCAGAGAGCTGGTTCCGGTCGCGACAGGAAACAGCGTCCTGGTCACGTGTGTGGGGAACCCCGAGACAACCCTAAGCTGCCCGAAGATTGCAAAATCGAACGCTGGGAAAGCCAGCGTAAACGTAAACAAACGCTACCGTCGTGGCAGCAAATGAAACATTGCGCCGCGTGCGCGTTGATTTTTCCTGCATTGCCCGCTTGGAAATATGTGGCTAGGTTTGCCGAAGAGCTGAAATAATATCCTCGAGCAAACGCATTTGCGGTACGACCTCGTACGCTCGCAAGATCACGCGAAACTCGCCCCGTCCGCGAACAAAACAGCCAGCTAGCGCACGGCGCCTCGAGAACGATGCAAGGTGAGCTGCCGCGCCGCTAACGGCTTAACAAGCTCACGTCTGCTTAGTACATGTAACAGTCACTGCACAACGCGACGCAAAATCTCGCGAAAGTGACCGTGTCCCAACAAGAGCTCGAGGATATACCTGCTTAGCTATCGCGTACTACATCGCACACACGCGTTGACCAACTTGCGTTTTTTCTTAACTTCAGAAATGCGGTGGTATCGGTACCACGAGTGCGCGTCATATCTAAAATAAACTTCTGCATGACGCGTTTTCGACTCGTTCTGGCAGATGTTGCCTGGGCCTCTTTTCCAGTCCTGAATGGCACTTCCAAAACCTCATGTACCTCAGCTTTCATTTGAGCTACTATGAGAACCGTGTCCAGAGCTACCATCTTCGCGAGCACAAGCGCTACATATTTGCTAACCGCTTCTGGTGTTGCTAATGCCCATGTTGCTGCTAGCATCGTTACGCAAGTGTAAACAACTGGTTATATAAAACATATGCGACTGTTGAACATATGTCTGTGCGTGCAACCTTTGTACATACCTTTAGCGTCATTTGATAACGTTTCGCTCAATAAAAAAATTACAACACAGTTGCCTTCCCTCCGCATATATGCTTCGCACAACATCGATTACCAAGGTACGTGGGATCTGCCGAATTTTTTTCACGTCGACGCGTCGTAGCGTAGCATAATAGAAGTAAGCTCGCACGCCGTTCGCGACCAACGAGCATCACACAAAAAAGTCACAGTTTCGCCCCCCAAGGCGAAGCAATGAATGCGATAGCAAAATTAGTTTGTCACGCGAAGAACGACAAGCAGCTCGATACTTGCAACGCGCCGCCGCAGCATAAAGAAGGACGCTCGAAAAGGGCGTATAGGTATACACAGGACAAGCGTGAACTAACAACTGTCGCAGTTGTTATGTGTTTGTATTTGAGCAACGCGCTGCGAGTGTCCACAATGCAGAAGCCGACGCTGTTTTTGTTGTTGCCTCTGACATGGCTCTTACCCGCTCAGGGGCATTGGCCAAGGATAGATTATATGATTATATGACTTTTCGACGCTGCTTGATACTTCTTTTTTTTTAACTGCGTCACGTGGAATGAACCATCTGCCTCTCCTGCCACGCGGTGGCGTCTGACGCCAAGTGTGCCTGGTGTTTCTTTTTTTATTCCTTCTACATCATGAATGGTACAGATGGGAGCCACTTTGCGTGCGCGTCCCAAGGGCAGTTTTCAATTTGAAAGAAAGTGAAAGCGTTGCGTGATAGAAAACACGCTCAAGCTGTTCCGAGATCTGCGTCCCGCGAGCGGCAAATGGTGCATATGAATAGCTCGCCGTTATATCACTTGCACGAGCACGGCGTGTGGCTGTGTTGGCTAGCGCAGCAGGCTGCGGAGTGAGGAGTCGCTGGTTCGAATACCCTGCCAGGTGGTTTGGAATTTTTTTCTAATGATTTATTTTTCTTTATGCCTTTTTTATATATACACATATATATACACATCCGGTACCTGACGGCGTCGACAGACGGCGACGGCGACGGCAAAAGTCAGCCGAGAGTGTCCATATAAGTGCTATCGCAATAAAACAACTGTCGCGATCTCTGTTATTCAATCAGGGCATTCTATCACCATCGAAGACCGAATAAAGTTCTGAAGAGGTTCACTCACGGAAACATACGATGGAGCGAAATGCTACTTCGACCACAATCGTCTTCGCTAAGTGCACAGAAAGCAGGCACGGCACCGCAAACGAATACTACTACGAAAAAGATAAACTCGAAAGTTGTCTCCATGCGTGCGTACGAACGTGTACATAACTTTTGAGACATGTGCACGACGCATTTAGCAGGCAACAGTTCGCCGCGTTGTTCACGGAAGGAAGCTTCACGGGAAACATAACAGAAGCAATAAACAGTAGCTTCAAATGTTCGCCGCCACTCGTAATCGCCCGATCTCGCACGGCGGAACACGCTTTAGAAGATAACTCCACGCGTAATGACAAGCGAAGGCGCAGTCCCCAAGCGCCCACATTGCCCACATTGCAATCCGTCGAGTCCTCACAAAGATGGCGGCAAGCGCGTATCGTCTCTTTTCGGCGTCTGCTAGCCCAAAACCACCCCAAAACCTTCCAGAGAGCTTCCACGACTAAATTGTCCTGGACGCTACTGGCGACCCTCGGGCTCCCCGCGGGTCGCCAGAACCGTCCAACCCGAGAAAAACGAACGCCAACCGGAAGTGCTCCGCGGGAGGGGCGGAGCAACCCGAGAAAATCGAGCGCGCTCTGGCTGGCTCTGGCAGCCCGCGGGTAGCCAGAAGTGGAAAATCGAAGAGCCCCAGTGTTTTATGCCGGGGTCCACCAAGATTTCAGTGACGTATTTCCGTCACGGAAAATGACGTCGAAAAAATGCACATGATGAGAAGAAAAAAAGTCCCGCCAGCGGGATTCGAACCTATGACTTCTTGGTCCGCGACAAGCGATGCCGGGCACGTTATCCACTGCGCCACGGCCACATGCTGCGTAGGCTATACAAACGCGTCTTTTATATCTACCACTCTGCTCTCATAGTGCTCTTGCTCAAGTGAAGTAATGCATTTGACCATGCAATCCACGATTAGTTCCTTCAAAGCGTCGTTTCTACGCGTCCATCCGAACACTTACCCACACATATCAAGACTACACGCTATTTTTCCTCAGGTATACACAACAGGGATATGCCCCTGGTGTAGTGACAACACTGCCACACTTACACACATCACTTACCAATGTACAGAGCGGCCAGCCCAAGCAGTATCTAGTCTGGTGCGCTCACGACAAACACTCACAACGTGGTCTTGGGAGGCACGGCTTTCCGAGCTGGCACTGGGGAGCCAACTGGTGACCCTAGACCAGGCCCGGCTAGCCGCCGCGGCCAGTGGGGCTCTACAAGAGGGCACCACCCGGGATTAACCACGGACTGTCCCTGTGAAATAAAGTTTATTCTCTCTCCCATTCAGCACGTTTCGAATAGGAAAAGTGCAATTTTGTCGACGCATTGACACATTGCCAGGTGGCGACATTACCCCCCAGCGTCGGCCTCACTCATTGCATCTATTCATACCGTAAAACGCTCTGCGACGCGCGAGTGCTTCGCGTGGCGTAACTTGGCGTTCCCAACTTACGCTCGCCCTGTGAAAAATCGCAGCCTGCCAACGGGGAAGACAAGACGCGCGTTGCGATGACACGAGTGGGCGACCTTAGCCCAATTTCGGCGTCCACTCAGTGACGCTTTTCTGGGTGTCGCACCGCTTTCTCTGATTCCGCTCTCCACGTACAGCTACCACAAGCATCTATGACCGCAAGGGTTTGTTTAATCATTGATCGCAGACGTTAGTCCTCGGGATACAGATGCACCACCAAGCGTCAACGTGGATGGATTCTCGTTAAACGGTGTTATAACTGTCAAACACCGATAGACATGGCGTAAGCTATCTTATTTCAATGTACAGAAAACATTCAACTACTTCTGTAAGGACACGTTTCACTTTTGTCATACCGATTCCTATGACGGAGGGATCAACCATGTTTTTTTTTCGTAAATCCCCAAGCGTCCAATATTCAGGGTTCAATTTTGCCTTATCAATACTCCAAATATATCAGATGAAGCAGCGTCTGAACATAAGGACGCCATAACACGCCTTGAAGCTTTTTGTAACCTTGAAGCTTTTTCAATAGACGTATGCATACTTTACGAGGACCGTATATTCTATGATGTCTGGCACGCCCCGGTGCCGTGAAGGGACCGTATATATGTGAGATGTCGCCTCGCGCCCACGCGGGCCCTCAATGCGTCGACGCTTCTCGCTCCGTGTGCGACACGCCAGGGGCGTAGCCAGGGGCGGGGAAGTTGCGTGGCTTCAACCCCCCCGCCCTCCCGACCAAAATTTTCAACCCCCCCTCCCCCCCGCCACTTACCCACCTTTGTATTTTCCTTTCGCTACTCAGAGATACGATTAAAAAAACTAAGCAGTCCTACTATCACAATTTCATTCCTGGGCGCCTCCGTTTGGGTTGGTACTTTACAGATTTACAGTGAATCATGTCTGCATGCGGAAAAACGTGACGAGGTGTTTGTGAAGGCTTTGGCACTCTGTAAGGTTTTGGGGGAGAATCTTGGCCGCGAACGTTTTTAAGGGGCCCTGGAACACTTTTTGAGCATGGTCAAAGAACGCTGCCGGTCGGTAGTCGAGGCTCCCGAGACCACGTGAGCCAAATATTTTAGAACAGATTGCTGGGCGAGTTGGTAATCCATTATGAGGGAAACTGCGCGAAAAACGTAGACAGAGGAAGAAACGAACAATACAAGTGCGTACTAACAACTGATGTTTTATTGAAAAAAGGCAAAATATAATAAGCGATAAAACCATGTGCAAGAATAAAGAGCAGAAATGTAATACATGTGCGCATCAATATATCCAATCTCTACTTTGTGTAACGCCACAGAGGGCTTGACAACACAACTATCTCCGGCTTTGGAAATAAATAAGCTTGGACAATCTCTCGTAGTACGTTCCTTGTGCCGCGCCAGAACTTTTGTTCCTCGGAAAACCGGGTGGGCTGCACTCACAGTCAGGGAAGTTTAATGACAGGTTTGTTGAAGGCTGTCTTTTCATTGAAAACCTGTGGTTATTCAATCTTTCACTGAGACAGCGGCCGGTCTGCCTGATATAGCTGTTTCCCCAAGAAAGACAAACAGAGTGGACTACTCCCTCGCCACATTCTGATAGGCCGTCCCTGTGTTTGACCCCGCACTCAAACCACTTGGGTGAGGCGCCCTCCACCTTTCTTTCGCAGCCCCCCCAAATCCTGCCGAACTTATTTCTCACTGAAACTGGAAGAAATAACTTTGCGCAAACAACACGAGGACGAAAAAGGAACACGTACAACAGACTCCTTTTTCGTCCTCGTGTTTGCGCAACGTTATTTCTTCCAGTATGTTACACCAACTCGCCCACATCAAGCTACTTCTCACTGAAAGCACTATGTGCACTCCGTACTTCGCGCCAGCATTCTTGATGTGGTGCGACACACCATGCAGTCAGGGGACGTTGATGAGTGCCTTCTTATGAGGATCACTCAAAACAGAAGCTAAACACCTCCGCTCGGGTTTCAAGTTGCGCAGAAATCTTTCACAAAGGCGAGCCAGAACAGCCACAGGGAAGCGTGCCTCCCGAAGCCGCCCGAGTTGCTCGGTGAAGCTTTCTGCAAGAAGGTGTGTGCATATTTTCTTGCAGGCTGTGGTTAAACAAAAAACAGCCAGCCCGTTTTTCACTAGGTTAGAATGGCTAGATCGAAAATCCAGAATTGGCTTTTCAGAATGTGGTGAATAAATCCAGCAAACATGTGAACCACCAAACCGAATAACCAGATCCAGAAACTGCATAACATATTCTTTCGGAACCACAAAAGTGAAGTTTAGCCCGGATCCTTCCTGCTTGAAAAGTTTGAGAACGTCCACACTAGCCCCAATACATCGACACGAATCAACAAGAACAAGGTGATCGTCAACATACCTAAATATTCTTACTGCAATGTCCGTTAGGTCTGGCTCAATTTCCCTGTCAACTCTAATCAAATAAATTTCGCTTAAGACCGGGGCAACGCTGGAACAAATACATACACCAGATTTCTGCGAATGGACATTTTCACTCCAGCCAATCACAGTGGACCGTAAATGCAAGTCCAGCAACTCCCGAAAAGCCCCAACAGAAATACCACAATTGTCCTGGAACACTTGCTCATCATTTGCCTTTGCTATCCAGTCCTGCACATGAGAAAGGAGTTTATCGTGCGGCAATGAATAAAATAGGTCCTCAAAATCAATGCTAAAACCAGAAAGACAGGCGCTAGCAAAAAACTGGATCACTTGAGAAGAATTTTTCACACGGTACGGATCCGCAATGCCCAAGGACGGCAGGTTCTTTTGCAGATACTTCGCGACGGGACGCTGCCAAGTCCCACGTTCACCAACAATTAGACGGAACAGCACACTAATCTTGTGGGTCTTCGTAGTGAAGAACACATAAAGCAGAGGACGCTTTTCATTCTTTACAGAAGCAAAAACTTTGTGCAGATTCAAATCGTTCAGTAGACTCACCACTTCTTGATATCAGCTGGTTTCATATTCACCTTTTTCAGATTTCTGCCGACTGCCTGCTTCGCTTTTTCCAAAAACGTTTCTTCTCTCATCAAAACAAAGGACCCTTCCTTATCCGCTTTTAAGATCCTGTGTCACCAGAGCTAAATGGTGTATATAAATAGCTCGCCGTAATTACGCTGAAACATGAATGGCGCATGGTTGAGTGGTCTAACGCAGCGCGCTGCGGAGCATGAGGTCATAGGCTCGAATTTCCGGTCGTGTGCTTCGGAATTTTTTAAAATTATTTTTCTTTGTGCCTTTTTTATATCCATACATACATATACATATCCAGGACATGACGGCGATGGCAAAAACCGCCGAGAGTGTCCATATATTTGCTATCGCGATAAAAATGGCAGTCCTGTTGTATGTTCTTCGTCTTCGTGTTTTGCGCTTTTCATGTTTCCTGTGATATGAAAGTGTGTCACAAGCGATAGCAGACGACGCTCTGTGGGCTTCTCGCCCCTTTGCACGGAGAAAACAAAGATTCTGCGCCGAGCTCGTGCGCGCTTGTGGAGCTTTGAAGAATGAAGAAAAGGACTCAAGCAGCCCCCTACTTGTTTTCAATATGTTCACTCGTCTTTTAGGGGCGAATCTCGTTAGGCCCTACCCTTGTTGTCGTCCGCGTCCGTCACGGGGAGATTCGTGGATCTGAGACACAAAAAAAAAGGTTTAACAAGAAACTTATATCGATCATAATTGTGACAGAACAATGCAAAATACCTAGACGCACAAACCCTTTATACTAGTCGGTGACTTCAACGTACACATCATGGACCTTAGAACCTAGCTCTGTCGTCGAAGCTCACTGTCCGCTGTCATGGTGGTTAGAAAACCATTGCTACAGTCGCAACATGAGTGTATGTGAATCAAAAAAATGCGCCCACCTCCCCGAAGGGAATCGTGAGGAAATGCGAATGCATTTCGCGCGCGCTTCTCCATTTATATATGGTTATTGTGGTTCGAAGAAGGAAAAAGGCGCCTGATTTCTGCAGCCCGGTCGGGAGCAAGGCGCAGCGCCTTTTTTTTTGCTGTTTCTTGTTTTTTTAACTTTTTTATTTAATTTTTAAAATTTTTTTTTCATATATAGCTCCGCCGAGCTCCGCCGCAGTCCGCTTTTAGTTAACGCGCACGCTGCGAATTTTTATTGTTCAACAACGCACAGGAGAAATCTCCCACCGGCACCACCTTGGAGGTCAAGATTCATTGCCATATATACGGGGTGGCCAGTGAACGGTTGTTCAGCGCGAGCAGTCGGTTTTTTCAACCAAGAAACTCGCTAGCAGACGCTGCCTGTGTCGGCGTCGCGAGGCGAGAGGGAGAGGGGGGAGCGTAAGAGAAGAGAGAGAGGGGGGCGCGCATGCGCAGTGGGATGGACGCTGCGGGCAGAGATGCCTAGAAAAGAGAGGGGGGCGTAGGAGAGGAGAGAGGTGGGACGTGCATGCGCAGTGGGAGTGTGGACGGCGCGGGCAGGGATGCCTAGAGGAGAGAGGGGGGAGCGTAGCAGGGGAGAGAGGAGGGGAGGCGCATGCGCAGTGAGGGTGTGGTTGCCGCGGGGAGGGATGCCTAGAGGAGAGAGGGAAAGAGGAGGATTTTATTTATTTGAAAGGGTTTGCGCATGCGCGGTAAGGGTGGTCACGCCGCACACCACCACCACCGGATTAAGCTTCGCCATAAGATGCTTCACATCTAACACCTGCCGGCGCGCACACCTCCTCAAACTATCCTCCTCCTCCGCGGACAACACCTGCACAACGCCAACGCCGGATGCCTGACATAGCCCGACTATGAAATGTATTCGCATTTAAAAAAATTACGCCATCTCCCGCTAAAGGGAACCATGTGTAGATGTGAAGCAGCGGGCGCTAACGCTTACACTGGCGGCGGCGTTGACGCTGGCGCTCATCGCAGCGTTGCGCAGGAGAGAAAACTGGGGAGGCGAAAAGCACGCAGTGATGGAGTGGTGTTTCCTACTGGAACATGCCAATCGCTGCTAATGGGCAATTAGAGACAGAAGACTCCGACTGGACACAGAGACGCGCAGTCCGCTTTTAGTTAACGCGCACGCTGCGAATTTTTATTGTTCAACAACGCACAGGAGAAATCTCCCACCGGCACCACCTTGGAGGTCAAGATCCATTGCCATATATACGGGATGGCCAGTGAACGGTTGTGCAGCGCGAGCAGTCGGTTTTTTCGACCAAGAAACTCGCTAGCAGACGCTGTCTGCGTGGCGTCGCGAGGCGAGAGAGGGGGGGTAGCGTAGGAGAGGAGAGAGAGGGGGGGGGGACGCGCATGCGCAGTGGGGGGTGTGGACGCTGTGGGCAGGGATGCCTAGAGGAGAGAGGGGGGGAGCGTAGGAGAGGAGAGAGAGGGGGGACGCGCATGCGCAGTGGGAGTGTGGACGCCGCGGGCAGGGATGCCTAGAGGAGAGAGGGGGGGAGCGTAGGAGGGGAGAGAGGAGGGGAGGCGCATGCGAAGTGAGGGTGTGGTTGCCGCGTGGAGGGATGCCTAGAGGAGAGAGAGGGGGAGAGGAGGTTTTTTTATTTTTATTTTTTGTTAAAGGGTTTGCGCATGCGCAGTAAGTGAGGCCTCGAGGCACACCACCACCACCACCACCACCGGATTAAGCTTCGCCATAAGATGCTTCACATCTAAAAGGTTTACAATAGGCAAACAATTATAATTGTAACAGTACAATATAAAACACCTACAAGCACAAACCCTTTATAATAGTCGGTGACATAACGTACACATTATGGACCTTACGACCTAGCTCTGTCTTCGAAGCTCTCTGTCCGCTGTCATGGTGGTTAGAAAACCATTGCTACAGTCGCAACATATGTGTGGGAAAGCGGTGTTTCTGACAATATAAAATGCATTAGTTGCTATGCACCGAATTTTTAGGGCACCTTGTTTGGATTGCGCAGCAAACGTCCCTTTTCCTTGTTCTTCTTTTTTTTTCGTACTAAAGTACGCGCCAAGAGACAACGTCAAGCCCACCGACGGTGCGGGCGACGCCGCTCCCGTTCACTTTTTTTAGCAGCAACAAGAGCAGAACCATTTTCATGAACAGGATGAATATATTGTTACGTAAAATAACACGAGACGTGACTGATTACGGGTGTATTTACACTGTTGTGCATGTGCACAGCGTCGACTAATATGGAGAATAGCACGCACAACGGACAGGCCAGTCCTCTTTGTCGTCTTCTGTAGGCAGAATATCTGAACCTTGATATGTCAGCTACGTAGCACTACCCCCGGTGGTAAAAGCGCCGTCTCGGTAAACTTTAAACGTGATCTTCGGAGGGAGGGTGGTACGATTTTAGTCTACTGACGTGCAGTACATCCCTGCATGTGATTGCCGGTGGTGCGGTCTCAGAGACGGGACCGATTTCGTAGGTGACATCCGTTATCTGGTGGACGACAGGGTAGGGACTCGTGTACCGAGACATCAACTTCTCTGACAAGCCATCACGACGGAAGTGGGCACCAGAGGAGAACTAGTGAACCGGGTGAGATGTGAACGTCGACATGCCTCTGTCGTAGAGGGTCTTCTGGGTTGATTGTGAAGCCAAAAGCCTAGAGCGGGCGATCTGGCGCGCGTGGTCGGCACGAGCGATGGCATCACGTGCGTATTCGCTTGGCGGAGGTGTAGTAGCCAGAAGTAGGGTGTCCAGTGGTAACGTCGGATTACGGCCATATATCATGTAGAAAGGTGAATATCCAACGGTGTCATGGTGCGAGGAATTGTAAGCGAAGGTCACGTGAGGTAGCGCTAGGTCCCAGTCACGATGGTCAGATGAAACGTACATTGAGAGCATGTCCGTGAGGGTGCGATTCAGGCGCTCGGTGAGACCATTCGTTTGGGGATGGTAGGAAGTTGTCAACTTGTGCTGTGTTGACGAAGAGCGCAAAAGATCGTCGATTACTCGGGACAAAAATGCACGACCGCGATCCGTGATCAATTGTCGGGGAGCCCCATGGTGTAGAATGACATCGTGGAGCAAAAATCACCGCCATGTCCACAAAGTGAATGATGATAAAGGAGCTTGCTCGGAGATGATCGGGTAGCGTGCAAATCCTCCGTACACATGTCCGACCATCATATATATAGACGTGACAACGTTGTTATATATACATTACATGCGGCGCTCGGACGGCGAGCCCGCCGCACTGCTTCCTTGGCTACTGCGGTGTCCATGCGGCCGAGCGGTAACGGAGAGTGTTCACCTGTTCACTGCGTGAGCTCCGGGCGAAGAGAAAGGAAGCGCACGTCCGAGAGTGGTGTGCGTCGCCTTCAGCGGCGCAGCCATCTAGTGAGCATTCTTGAAATCACCGGAAAGCCGGTACCTTGAGCATGCCTTGAGCGGAGAAGTGTACACGCCCACACCTCCGGACAAGGCGCGAGCTTAAGGAGCAAGCTCCTAAAAAGTCGGCAGCGTCAGTAGCAGTGCTGGTAGGAAGTGCTCGAGTGATGGCATACCTGGTTGCATGATCTATAGCAACGGCGACCAATTTGTTGCCAGATTTGACTCGGGAAAAGGACCCAGGAGGTCTACACCAACACGGAAGAAAGGTTTGGTAGGTATGGAGATCGGCTGAAGAAGTCCAGCGGAGGGTGCGGCAGGTCGCTTCCGACGTTGGCAGTTACCGCAGGAGGCCACGTAACGTCGAACGGACCGGGCGAGACCGTGCCAAAAGAAGCGGCGCCGGACACGGTCGTACGTGCGAGATACGCTCAGGTGGCCGGCAGTTGGTTCGTTGTGAAGCTCCTGCAGCACCGTTGAACGCATGTGTTTAGCACAACAAGAACTAGCTCAGGACCATCTGGCTGGACACTACGACGGGACAGCGTGCCGTTCAAGAGGACGAACATGCGGAGTGATGCGTCGTTAGGAGCAGATTCCAGACGGTCATTGAGTGATCGCAAGGAAGCATCACGACGTTGTTCGTCACCAATTCGCAGCCAGTGAGACATGGACATGGCGCTGGGGCCAGGCTCGGTGACTGATCCGTCCGGTTGGTCAACGGGGTAGCGGTACAAGCAGTGGGCGCCTAAATGGAGGCGTCCAGACTTGTAGGCAACTGAGTAGGAGTACTCCTGCAGACGCAACACCAACGGCCAAGTCGTCCAGTGGGGTCCATCAGTGAAGAAAGCCAACAGAGTGCGTGATGATCTGTGACTACACGGAAAGGTCGGCCGTACAAGTAGCGACGGAATTTTGAAACCGCCCAGACAAGGGCAAGGCATTCCCGTTCTGTTATGGAGCAGTTGCGTTCCGACTTGGAAAGGAGACGACTTGCATACGCAATTACCCGCTCAGTGCCCCGTTGAGTTTGGGCTGGAACTGCCCCGATTCCATGACCACTAGCGTCTGTTCGCACTTCTGTAGGAGCATCTGGATCAAAATGTGCAAGAATAGGTGCTGTCGTCAAAGGGGTGATTAGCTAGGAGAAGGTATCAGCTTGTAGAGGACCCCAACAAAACGGGACGTTTTGTTTTAGAAGGTCAGTGAGTGGGCATGCGAGTGCCGCGAAGTGTTTCACGAACCGGCGAAAGTAGGAGCACAAGCCCACGAAACTGCGAACACCATGGACAGAGCGCAGAGCGGGGAAGTTCGTTACAGCGCGTACTTTTGCCGGGTCTGGTCGGACACCAGAAGCGTCAACAAGGTCAACAAGGCCGGTAAACGGAAATTCAGATTACAGCAATACACACTGGCACTGATAGCGGCGAACAGAGCGTCGGCCGTCGATCAACTCAACTTCGTTGGAACGCGCCGGCTTTTATAAATCGTGCGTCGAATATTCTAGCCTTATCACTAGTCGTCGCGAAAGCTCTGGAATAATCTTGAGTATTACCGTCTTGCGTGCAATCTTAACAAAACGATCTACTACAACCGTGAAGCTTCTGGAACAATAAGGCGCGGTCTGCGCCGAGTACTGCTGATAGTCTTTGTGGGCGGAAACCGAATGCAGTAAAAGAAACGCGCGTGGCAATAGGCAAGCCTTATGAAGCCTTGTTGAGTATGGTAAAATCGAATTAGCTACGCATAACTAAGCTGATCAAGTCAAAGATTGATAAGACCTAATTAAGCCGAGCTGAGATTGTCGTGTGCCTAGTCATGCCGAGCTCGGCAAGATGTGCTGAGCTAATCCTAATTAATAATAAACAATACTCAGTCAGGCCTAGTGCTTACTCGGAGAATTACATAATTAAAGGGGCCCTGCAACACTTTTCCAAGTAGCTATGGAATTGATTTATTAAAGGAGCTTATTGTCTCATGAATTCACTGCCGCAAAAATTTTTAGAATCCATCCAGTACGAGCGGAGTTACAAACATTTGTCGCACGCTGCAATTGAATTCTCTCTTCTCTCCTCGCGATGAAAGCGCTGGAAGCTAAGCAGGGAGGGACGGCATGGGGGGAAGAAAATACGTCACGCGCACCTCGTGACCTTGAGCACTTTCTCTATTTTCTTTTTCCTCGAATACGCGGCTTTTCTGTGCGATCGCGCACGCGCACGCGTGGACAAGTCGCGGCTTACCGCGGCGGCTCGTGTAACGATCGAGCGCGCCATGCTCAAATCGGCCAATGGCTGATACAATGGCTGTGACGAGTGATTTTTGTGCTTGTAGCGTCATTTGTCGAGAGAAGAGAAAGCAATTTTTAGCTGAGTTTGAGAATTTATTGTGAATTCCAGGCCACGTTCTGCGCTATAATATTTTGCTCGCGTGTTCTCGGGAGCCTCGACTACCGATCGGCATCGTTTTCTGACCACGCTCAAAAAGTGTTGCAGGGCCCCTTTAACCATAAGTTGACAAGGGATGCAAGCTAATTGAGGCCAGACATCGAATATGCAGTTATGTTTATTAGCATAATTAAGCTAATGAAACTATTGTTAGGCTTAGGTTGACTTGGGATGTAAGCTATTTGAACCCAAGCCTCGAATATGCAAGTTAGGCCAATAAATGTAATTCAAGTTTTTAAGGTACATGGCCCTGTGGTTGTCAAGCGATTCCCAGTGGAACCTGATTGATAGCTAGGCAATACTTGTGAATCGCAATGTGATCACGTCAGGCCCGTAACTACGGGAGGGGGGGGTGCCCTAGGGGCCCGGGCTTCCCCCGAAATTCGGATGGAGGGCGGTATTTTACTAAGGACAAATGATAAAAATAGGTGTTTTTGAAGGCCTTCAACAAGTGCCCCCCCCTCCCCGAAAAAAATTCCTGGCTACGGGCCTGGATCACGTGAACACTTCGTGCATGGACGTGTCAATGCACATGTGCCTATACTCCGTTCCATACATCAGGTGCAACGCTGTGGAAGCTAGCGAGACTTCTTGCAGTACATGCGCTCGCACCAAGAAATAGTTCAATGATTTTGCTAATCATAATGTGTCTTTTGTTTTTCTTTTGAGACTGAGTAATAAATTTAGATCATTTGTGCTTGAGAAAAAAAGAAACCGCATTATTTATAAGGTTGTCAATAGGTTGTTCAGGATAGCTGAGCGTCCCTGTTTTTTTCGTATCGTGGCCTCCGCGATTAGTTCCGTCAGCGCGCAGCTGAAACTCATCGCGGAGGCCAGCTTTAGACGCGCGGAGTTATATTTTGCTGACCGAACTTTTTGTACAGCTTCCACAGCGTTGCACCTGATGTATGAAACGGAGTATACTAAAGCAGGAAGCAGCCGACCCGTATGAAAATGGTTATGTCCGGGAAATGTGCTCTATGCTTCCTGCTGATGTCCTACGTGAGCTTTATGGTTCCTCTTCATCTATGCGACTTGTAGGACACTACTTTGTTTACGAAACCCTTCCTCTTGCTATGGAAGGATTCCTTCTTGCTACCTCTAGGGTGTGCCCTTGAATGTTACGGTAGGATGTTACCTGGCAGCGAACCATGTGTTACCAGCAAGTGCACCTGAGTTCATAGGTTGGTAACATGGGGTAGTACAAAAAGTTTTTACCAGTGCCATGGCTAGAGGGGGGGGGGGGGGGCCTGGGGGGTGCCAAAGTCCCCTCCCCTATTTTCGTTTTTAGGGGCGAAGCTCCTTAGGGTGTGGGTCTGTCCCTCCTCTGTAGTCGTAGTAGTAGTAGTAGTAGTAGGTAGGTCGGTAGTCACGTATAGACGAATGTACCCACTCCACGTGATAAAGACGACGATGACGCAGTATATTGGGAATGTATCTACTAGACGTGATAACGATGAAGTATAAGCGCGTTCCAGTATAGTGGAATGTACCCACTACACGTGATAAAGATGACGATGACGCCTGATGACCATGAAGAATGAGCGCGTTCCAGTATAGTGGAATGTACCCACTACACGTGATAACGATGACGATGAAGCTGATGACCATGAAGTATAAGCGCGTTCCAGACCACACATTCTCTTTCTGCCATGGATGAAAACGATCGAGCTTCGCCCACTCATCATCATTCACTTCGTGGATATGGCGTGATTTTTTTTTGCATTATAAAACACACACACACTTCAGGGGGGCGCAAGTTCGTCGCAGTGCGCCCTCCCTATTATGTCATTGTATGGGGCTGACTTGCCCCCCCCCCCCCCCGAGTCGCAGCGCCCCCCCCCCCCCCCTCTATCATGTCAATGTATGGGGCTGACTTTCCGCCCCTCCCCCCCGAGTCCGTAGTGGCCCCCCTCCCTATTATGCCATTGTATGGGGCTTACTTGCCCCCCCCCCCCCCCCCCATTCCTTGCCCCACCCGTGCGCACGCCTATGCACAAGGGCTATCATTACGTTAAAGGGGTGGCGCCATCAAATTTTGAGGCTATAACAAGCCTGTTGTGAGTTTCCTCTGTATGCAGGACATTCCACATTAATGGTCGGACACAGCAAATGTTTAGAATATATTTTTAATTCACTTCCCAAAGTGTACTTAAAATGCTCATTCTCCCGATTAATGCACATCGCTAGCGCATCAAAACTGGACGTAGACCTATAGGAAGGACAACGAAAGTTGTATTGGGGTCATTCCACGCCAACTGCCCCAACCTTGGCGCTCGACCATCTGCGATTTGCTTGAACAAAATTCAGGACTATCTACTTAAAACGACAAGTCTACCCCCCAGAATATATTTTGCGAAAAAAAATTTGCAGTACCGAAAGCCGCGTGTGAATGTTTTCGGAAAGCTCGAAACCATGGCTCGTAAAACGCGCTTGTCAAAAAATCCGTTTACCCTAAATTAGGTTAGGACGAATTTTTTCCCTTTAAAACGATGGTAGGCTTTTTATTTAAACTAAGTTTTACGAACTTTTACGCTCTTGGTATTTTTTTTATGTGGCCTTGAATACGCGCAGTATGATCCATCTTGGGGATTTTTTTTATAGAAAAATAACATTCAGCGAAATGTGATATTTCGCGTTCGCGTATTGCCACAGAGTTTTACTGTAGATTAAAAATAATTTGAGGCGTATATAATGCGAAATAAAGTGTGTAGGTGGCGACAAAGTTGCAAAGTTCATTTTTGCACATGTTTGGTCGTAAATTCAACATTAGGTGGTCCTAGTAAAAATACTCTGAATAGCACATTTACTTGCAACATTCATTGGCTACTCACCGAAAAAGTTTTATCAAATTACTATTTGTTTTAGGAGAGAAAAATATTTTTGAATTTGCGTTATACCGCTCTCTGTGTTTGCACGTGTTTATACCTCGTAGCAATGCGTCCTAGAGGTCAGTACAAGCTGCACGGATGCGGGGAACATCTAGACAACATAATCAACTTTGTCTGTGCTTATTTAAATTATTTACCAGCTATTATTAGCCTGAGTCAATGAGAAATGCGAACTCTACTAGGACTGTATTTAACCACATGCAGCCGGCCGCTGACAGCCTGCACAGTATCCTTACGCATCACCGCGAAGTGGTACCGATGTAACACACCGTTACCTATACGCTAAGTCTTAGAAGTGTGAAACACGTTCAGAAAAAGGATCGATGGCCGACAGCGGGCCGGGGGGGGGGGGGGGGCGACGTTCGATTTTACGAGCGCGGGCGCGGGCGCGCGCTTTATCTCCCCTTCTCATCTCCCCTTCTCGGCGGCCGGGCCGGCGTACCCTTCTACGTGCTGCGCTCTCAACGCGAAGAGAATTCTCTTAAACAAGCGTTTTCTAGAGTTGCGTGAGATCGGATCCAAAAAGAGTTAGCTGCCAGCCTCACTTCGTATAACATTACAATTTTTTGCTATCGCATTCATTGCTTCACCCTTGCGGGGAAACTGTGACTTTTTTCTCTTGTTGTGAAGTGTATTGCGTTCTGTGGTCGTGTTTTGTGTTCTGCCGGTGCTGCTTATTACGAAGATGCGCTATACTCTAGCGAAGACCTGCTGCTTCATATTGTGGAACACTCGCCAGGTATGTACCAATGTCAGCATGACGCTGCCAGCGCTTTGTTAACACCGAGAACGCGATAATAACGCCGTTTACTACGTTTTTCCGTACCATGCGGACGAGAAGGGAGCTTTCGTTAATTAATAATAATAATATCTGGGGTTTAACGTCCCAAAACCACCATATGATTATGAGAGACGCCGTAGTGGAGGGCTCCGGAAATTTTGACCATCTGGTGTTCTTTAACGTGCACTGACATCGCACAGTACACGGGTCTCTACCATTTCGCCTCCGTCGAAATGCGACCGCCACGGCCGGGATCGAACCCGCGACCTTCGGGTTAGCAGCCGAGCACCCTAGCCACTGTTCCACCGTGGCGGACAGCTTTTGTTAACGTAGCGAGCCTGTTTGTGTGTATCATTTCATCAGGATAAAGGCAAAGTTGTGCCATGTTAAGCGTGGGCGAGCTTTTTATTTAGTTCTGAGTGTAAAGCAGAGTGCACATGCGCAGCTGGAATTCGGCGGGAGACTTGAACAGAGTTGTGGCGGCGCCCGCCTGTGTCGCCAGTGGTGTTGATAGGAGGCCCCGCTCGCGATGAACCACTGTTTTGGTTTAATAATTGTTAGGCAAAGACAGCGTTTGTTAGCTGTAAGCGTTGATCGTGCCGAAGGCGCGTATGCTTGGACCTGTTGTTAATTTATGGTCATTTTTAGCAGGCTTGTTTGTATTGTGCGCTAAAAAAGTGAACTTGTCTAAGGCAGTTTCATATGTCGTACGTCTTCTTTTCAGCAGCTACAGGCTTGTAATATGTTATGACTACTATCATAAACGTGTTTTCCTTGCGGATGGCCAAAATTGTGTATGCGTGAGCGGCATGTTGCTTCGGCTTAGGTACGGCTCGCGAAGCATGCACTTACGCTTAGGTGTTCATGCAGTCCGTTTCGTGAGATTCGAACTCACGTTTTAATTCACCCGTAACATAGGTTGCCTGATGCGGCCGGCACCCGTGCATATTGAGCCGCTCGTTAGCTCTGAACTGTATTCGAACGAATCTTTCATGTCTAGTTGCGGCCGAATTGCTGCACCTTAACTGTGCAGGTGCTAATTCGATCATCAGTCCACGCGTTCGAGCACAACTTATTTTATTCTGCTTGTTTCCACGATGTTTGGCTTTCGTTATTTTGTTCCTGTTTATTAAAAATTGTGAGCGCCTCACCCCACCTTGGTGTTGAAACTTCGCTAAACACTTTTAAATGTACGAACTTTATAGAACAGTTTGGACCACCACCTCCAATGACATTTTCTGATAGATGACAAGCTTAACGGTATGTCAGATATATTTAATTCACTAGGCATGCGCTACAGATGTTAAAGGGATCTGTGGTATGTGCAGAAATGAATATTTTATTTATCGCTCAGAACTCGCATTAATATTACACATCTTTCACGGTATGCATGCATAAGTCATGCATGTGTTGCTGTTAAAATGTAAATTTTGAAAATGAATTTATCTGAGAACAATAAATCTATACTCTGTTTCAGAAGTTCCTTTCAGCACTGTGAAGGCTATAGGGCCCCTTAGCCAATAGGAAGGGCGTATAGCCCCTCCAAATGTATTCATCCGCGCCGCGTCGTCTGCTCGGCGTCTGCCTGGCGTCTGCTCGCACGCGTAGGGCGAGTAAAGCGGACAGACGGCATCATAGAGTTTCCTATAAGTACACTAGAGGGAACTCTGGCGCTAGTGTCTATAGGAGCTGCAACGCACGGCGCTTCAGCCAGCATGGGAATGATGGGTAGTACACAAATTTGCCTAGTCTTGCCTAGTCTTCGTTCTTTTGGCTCCGTGTGGCCTGAATCCGCTTTGCCGAAATACGAAGTTCAGCAAAGGTTTAGCAGGTACGCTTCACCACCTTGATCTTTTTAGGCTCACGAACTCTAATCGGCTCACGAACTTCACAACGGTCCATTCTTTTATCCGAAACAGAACCAAAACACAACAATTAACAAAGCCACAAGTGCGTTTGAAGCCGCAAGCATGAAGACTAGGCAGATTTGTGTACTACCCATCATTCCCATGGTGGCTGAACGATCGCAGCGCCAGAGTCCCCTCTAGTTAATTTTAGGAAACTCTACGGACGACATCACCGAAAAAAAAATGGCTGCACCCATCGCAGCTGGTGCCCTCCGCTTCGAATTTACAAAGTCGTCATTGTGCGCAGTGTGACCCGTAAGTAAGAAACTGACGCTTGTATTTGCTTTACGGTCAATGTGCTGATGCTTCGACAGCGATGTATTCGTGACTGTATGGCGCTAATTCCAAGAACCATTATCAAGTTCTCGGCGCGTTAGGTTTAGCAGGTGAGGATAAACGAACAGCTTATCTCGCAAATAACGAGAAAATGTACCCGATGCTTTGTCCCCAGCGTAAGATGGCACAAAACAATGGCTTATTAAATAATTTATTTGTTGCTGCCAGCTCAGTGGGCGTATAGCAAGCGCAAGTTCGGATCGAAGCGGGCGGTCGCGTCTGCATGGGCGCTGCCATGTTTATTCGCAACCGCAGCTACCAGTGGTTACTGATACCGCAATTAAAGGTATACCACATCAATGCGATATAAAATACATATATCACGCATAGATATAACGCAACACCTGTCTAACAAGCGCGAACGTGTCGATCGCGTCAATTGGGAGGTAATTATATCTAGAACTATGTTTTTCTGAGCAAGCGTGTAGCTTGCTTACGCCCCGTAGCCTTGGTAGTGCTGAACGGTAGTGGCGAAACGTAGTATAGAAAGCGTTTTTTCAAGCTGTTGGCATTGTAGCAATTATAAAAGTTCAGAAATCAGGTTCATCGAATGTTTATTGTGTATTGCTAAATCGCAGTCAATAGCTTCCAGGATTCTGGTTGCTGGAGATTGTTGCAGAAGCTTGCATGCTTTATTGCGATGGTATGTGGTTCAAGATGGGTGCCTTGTAAGTCTTAGCATTTCCACATTTTTCTCCATACGGCCATTAGTCAGCATGTGATGCTTAAGTGAGGAGTATTACCAGCCTGTTATGCTCAAGTGAGGATTATTGCCTTTTTAGCCAACCATAACCATTGAATACATTCGTTTTTAAATCATTTGGTCGGTGTCCGGATCCCTTCAACTACTATTTTTCATCCCGGCCAGACGGGTTTCCGTCATACTGTCAACTTCATAATCATTGAAGCTAAGGATCACAATTTAGCAGCATACAATATTAATTTACCGAAACCTCTTTCGGACATTATACGTGTAATCGTCCCAATGTGAGCAGCCTGAAGAAAGCTACGTCAGTTGTATTCGAAAGTAAACGCGTAATATAATTTTATGTTACCTGCAATAAATACTTGATGAATGTGCATACAATCATGTATGCGCCGTGGTATCACTGAATTCACCAGTCAACGCACTATGCAGGAACACAATTTAAGCACATTTTTGACACATCTGCGATGTGGAAATTGCATATTCCTTCATAAGGTTGCACCTGCGTTCACCAAGAATGCATCAAACTAGCTTTTCTTGTAACATCTCTAGTTTGTGTACATCTTGCTTGTTTTAAACTTATCTACGACACATTGTTCTTGATAAGTTTAAAAAGACCGTGACAAATTGAGCTTTGCTAACAGACGCGCGTCAGCAAATTGTTATTTTCTTTCCATTGCAGTCTATGCATGCTCCTTGTACAAAGTGAGTGTGAAAGAAGTCCGGACAAGCCTGTCATCAATGCTGGCTCGTGGAGAAGTTAGCTACAGACAGCAGCTGCGCATGACTTCTGTTTCCTGTGCAAAGGGAACTGCACTGAGCCACGCGGTTGCTGTATTCAAGCAGCTCACATATACAGGGTGTTCAAATTAAGCTTTTTGTTTTTTTTAAACAAGTCAGCACTGTAAGTTATGTAAAAGCCACCTTTGTAGATAAGTTATGTATCCAGGAGGACACAAAGTGAGGCAATAATTCTCTCGGTCAGCCGCGTCGTTAAGAAAGATTGAATAATGAACTTATTAGTGACCGCAGTAAGCGGGCATGTATGTATTCAAATGTTTGAGCCAGTGGCATTCCTACATAGGTCCACATTGAAAGAATTCTTCTAGCATGCCTGTGCTCAGATATCCTGCTGGAAAATTCAGTTCCGGTTTACATCATTGCGCATCGAGGCCAGTGAGCACTGGCACAGAGCTACTCCTTAATGGGTCACGTTTAATCTGACAATGGGTCGAAGGCATAGGCAAACATAATGTTTACCCTTTTACTACTGACTAGCGATAGCAAGCAGTGACTGCTCGTCACACCAGGGAGTAACGTTTTGCTGATCCTCACTGCTTTGCATGCCTAATCATGCAAACCGCGGTAAAACTTTCCAGTGGGATATCTCTGAGCAAAAACATGCTCGAAAAATTTTTTCCAACTGGAACTGTGTAGAAACACGACTGCCTCCAACTTGTCAACGCGAACATACCCACCTATTGCGGTCACTAAAAACTTCATTGTTTATTCTTAATTAATTGGGCAGCTGACAGTGTTAATGTCTGACTTCGTGTCCCCTTGGACACGTAACTTATCTGCAAAGGTGGTGTTCATGTTCTTAGGGCTACATTTTAATGCTAACACAAAGCACAACTCTGAATGTGTCAATGCTGATTCATAAGGTTTGTACTGCATATTTTGTTTTTTTTTAAATCTGATGAGTGAGCTGCTCTCCGGGCTTGCATGTCATGTTTTAATTCATGTCTTATGTGCAATTAGTAATTTTTAAAATTGAACTTTCGGTGTCGTGATAAGGCAGTAACACATTATTTTACTTTCACTTTAATATTCACTGAACATTTTATTGTAATATGTTTTTGTAACCTTACTTACTTCATTGTCTTCTGGAAATTTATTTGATAAGTGCAATCAAGTGATTTTCCACTGTCATACTTGCTAATACCTAACCATGCGTGATATTTTACAGTGATACTTAATCATGTTTAACTTTGTTAAGGATAACTCACAGAAGGCATTCTGAAATATTGAAACTTTAGTCCGCGGATTTGGGAATGAAAAGTGACAGCATTTTTTAAACTACATACTTTTATCTGCTTGCTTTAGTTGCATAAACTGTAATGAGAATAATTGTTGGGTTTAACGTCTTTAAACCACGATATCATTATCAGGGACACCGTAGTGCACCCACGTCTAAGCAGATGGGCCTCACGCATTTTTTCCTTGATGGAAAATGCAGCCACCACAGCCGGGGTTCGATTCCGTGTCGTTTGGTTCAGCAGTCAAGGTTTGCGTGAAGTGTACTACTGGTTGTGGGCTATAGTGTATTGCTTTCAATGATGCGTGCTAAGTATGGCAGTTTGGTGCCAACCAGGCATCTCTGCTAGTGTAGTGATGTTGTGTTTGTCACATTCTTAATTTATTGCAGTATTTAATTATTTTAGCATGCATGCATTTGTGCACAGCTCTGGGTAGTGCACTGACGTTTCTCACATTCGTAATTTATTGCAATATTTAATGATATTAATGTGTATTTATTCTGAGTTTATTGTGAAGTTATGATTGTTCCTTCTTTTACTCTGCAAGGCTGCATACTGCCCAACCAGTCACTCTGATACCCTTTACATATGGTACATCACATGGCTGATTTGGGTGCGCACAGCTTATCTAAGTAGTCCGTAGTTTTTATAATGCCTTGGAAAGTACCGTTTGGTCATAAATTACTGTCCTGATGAGTTTCTTACTTCACACATTGGTTCTTGCGTTTTTTCAGAAATGAATGTCATTTCCATTACCTAAAAAGATGCTCAAAATCTCTTCCAAATCACCTCTTCCAACTCTCCTGAATCAGAAGCACTCGACATTGCCTATGATTTTGATCTCCTATAGGTTGCTAATGAGCCCACGAGAAAATATAATAACTCTGAATCGGCGCTAGATCTGTTCTTTGTAAGAGGCAACATAACCAATGATAATTTGGTTCAAGTAACCAATGGCATCTCGGATCACCTTGCTGTTGTATTAACTTTAAAAGGCACAGTATTACGTCATCATGATGAAAAAAATCTCCTAATTTTGTTAGAGCAGACAATGAATCTGTCATTGATGAGTTGAGCTTTCTTTGTGAAAGTTTTCAAAGTAATAAGTGCAATGTTAACGACCTTTGGATTCTTTTTAAACAAATTGTACAGGACTGTATAGAGCGCTTTGTACCTAAATTAAGTAAAAAATCTGTGCCCGAAAAATCCGCGGATCACTCGAGACACTATACATTTAAAGCGTAAACTTAAAAGGCTAAAAAGAAAAAAAAGACCTTAAAACCAAACTGTCAAGAAACCAAGAGTGCTAGATAATATCTGAACAGTTAAAAGAGCAAATTTCTCAAGATAAGAGAAAATATTTTGGGGTGAATCTCCCAGCTTTCATAAAATCATCTCCCGAAAATTTTTTGAAAAACAATTACACAGCTTCTAATCCTACTGACTCATTTAATAAACATGGAAAATGTGAAAGCCATGAAAAAGTAATTGGTTCTGCTTTCAATAGCCATTTCAAAAGTGTCTTCACACAAGACAATAGATGTCTCCCAGAATTTGGTATGTCAGTGCCTCAGATGCCTAATATAGAAATCTCTGAACAGGGTATCCTAAACTTACTGTTAAACTTGAATGTTAAAAAGTCATCTGGACCTGACGGAGTACCTAACGCCTTTTTGAAGCAGTACGCGGAATGGTGCTCTAAGTTCTTGCATGTGCTCTTTACGAGGTCGTTAAAAGAAGGTGTCTTGCCGGACGACTGGAGAACTGCCCAAATCAAGCCTATTCATAAACCCGGTGATATCAAATGCATCACAAAGTACAGCCAATATCGCTAACCTCAACAGCCTGTAAAATTCTAGAACATATAGTTCATAAACACATACCCACCTTTCTTGAAGAACATAAAATGATAACAAATGCTCAATCAACACGGCTTCCGACGGGGATATTCTACAGTTACTCAATTAGTTAAGAATACACATGATTTTTGCTGAGGCTTTAAATAAAGGCAAACAGATGCACGTTATCTTCATGGACTTTAAAAAGCGTTCGATAAAGTGTCACACAAAAAATTGATTCATAAACTAAGCTATATAATAAACATTGAAGAAATATTAAGTGGGATTAGGGCCTACCATTCAAATCGCTGTCAGTGTGTATCGTTCAATAGGGTTTCTTCCGAAAGTGTATCAATTGACTCTGGCGTTCCCAAAGGGTCCGTTCTCGGGTCTCTGCTTTTTCTGGTGTTTATAAACGACATTGTTAAAGACGTTTCAACGAATATTAGGTTGTATGCAGATGATTGCGTGTTGTATCAAACTGTGAGTTGTGTACAGGATCAGGCGAGGTTAAATGATGACTTTGCGAAAATTATTTTATGGTGCGAGCAGTGGCAAATGTCCATCAATTTTGAAAAAAAAACTGTTTTTATGAGAATCACTAACAAAAAGAAACCACTGCCCTTTACATATTCTACTGGTGACCAAGTTCTTTCCGAGGTTGAGCACTATAAATACTTAGGAGTGGTAATTACGAACAAACTCTCCTGGAATACACGCATAAATAATGTTGTAGCCAATGCCTTAAGAAAGTTGTTCTTTTTAAGGCGTACACTCAAGCTATCTACCCCTCAAGTACGTTTGCTCGCGTACAAATCAATTATCCGTACTATATTAGAGTACGCCGTGATATTTTGGGACCCGTTCACAAAGTCAAACATTGAAAAATTAGAAAGAATACAGAAAAAGGTTCTAAGATTCATTTACAACTCATTTGGACGCAGCTCTATAAGCGAATTGATAAAAAAAACGTAATTTGCCGCTGGTTACTGAAAGAAACCGTGTCTGTAGACTGAAGCTCTTTTATCAGTTGGTAAATGGTCATTACAAAACTAACACATCACATATCTTGATTCCATCTACAGGTTATGCAACTAGAATCCGACATTCACAAACAATTCAGCCTTTAATGCAAAGAGTCAATTCTTTTAAATAGTTTTTCTTTCCTCGTACAATAAACGATTGGAATAACTTGTCTAACGAGGCTGTAACCCAAAAACTCTTTGGTATCGTTTGAAGAGCATTTGATGTGAAGTGTTGTGTAACCTGTTCGACTGCTTTGCCATTGTTTTGTTGTTCTTCTTGGCCAAATGTACGTTTTCTTTTTTCTTATGTTTTTGTACCACTCTGCTATGGTCTATGTTAGACCGCAGTATTTATAAATAAATAAACAATTATGGCTCTTAAAATTTTAATGATGTGTTCAAGCTTCATGTGGTTAAGGCTGATCTGGTAATCTTCTTTGTCTTGAGCCACTGACGGTTGTACATTGCGTGTTCGAATATTGTTTGTAAAATGATGTATACTGTACAGTGTAAATGATAATAAATGAATAATTCTGTAGAGTTTCGTATGCATGGGCATGCACATCCCAATTATCGCAGCCTGCATTATGCGGCGCCATAGAAGCAATGCACTGGCCGAATTTTTAATTTGCATAAAGGTAGGCTACTTATAGGACGACAGTTGGGAGACATACAAGACATACGACAGTTGGGAGACATACAAGACGCTTACATATTGGATACATACAGGAAGGTTACAGATGGGACACATACAGGAAGGACGCTTTGAGGAGACAGAAAGTAAGCGGCCACATTGCGACATCTAGGGAGACATACAGGTTGTGTCCTGATGCTGCCCCGGGGAACCATACAGTACACTTACAGGACATCACCATTTTCATAAGGAGAGTGCCGATCAGCACTGCTCTGCCCCTGCCTTGATCGACTCAGTGCAAGCTGCGCAGATTTTTTACAGTGTTGGAAGGTTTCTCTGGCTGCACAGAAAACGGTGACACTTCTTATAGTAATTGTTGGAGTTTTTCTTCCTGAAAACTTGATATGACTGTGAGAGACGCCGTAGTGGAGGGCCCGCGATAGTTCGACCAACTGGGGTTCTTTAACCTGCACCTAAGTTTGAGCACACCGGCTTCTGGCATATTGCGTCCTTCAAAATGCGGCTGCCGCGTCCGAGATTCACTCCAGCGAACTAGCACGGTGTTGCCTAACATATACATGGCTCAAAGTGCAAATTAATGGTTCAAGAAGGTGTTGGCTCGCGGCGCACAGAAATCGGCGCGTAGCACATTATCAGCCATTTGTGCTGCCGCTGCAGATCTGCCCATCACCGACTCCGCTCATCGAAGTGCACAACGAAACAAGAAACACTACCTAAATATCGTCATTTGAACTCTCTCAGGTATATGATATATTTAACAAACTAGAATTAATAGCAATAATATTTTGGGTTTTACGTACCAAAACCACGATATGATTATGAGGCACGCCGTACTGCAGGGCTCCGGAAATTTCGACCATCTGGTGTTCTTTAAGGCGCGCTGATATCGTACAGTACACGGGCCTCTACAATTTCGCCTCATCGAAATGTCACCGCCGCGGCGGGGATCGATCCCGCGACTTACGGTCAGCAGCCGAACACCGTAATTAGGGTACCAAAGCGGCGGCACATCTACAATGGCTCCAAGGCCACCACAGTCATTCATAAAAAAAAGCGGAATAAAATTCGAATAAAGAAGGGTGTAAGGGAGATAGCTGCAATCTCTCCAACGCTATTCACCGCGTTCACAGGAGCTTTTCGAAGGAGTTTTTTAGAGCTTTCGATCGCAAACATCAAAGGATGACACTTAATGGAGAGTAGCTTCGTAACTTGCGATTCTCTGATGACCATTGCCCTGCTAAGTAAATCAGGAAAACTATTGAAAATCAGTTACTGAATGAGACAGGGAAAGCAGAATGGTAGGTCCCCAAATTAATATGCAGAAAACTAAAGTAATCTTCAGCAGTCTCGGAAGAGAACAGTGGTTTGCGATACTCATCGAGGCAGTGGAAGTGGTAAAGGAATACGTCTATATAAGGAATGTAGAGAGCGAAGATACGAGCCATGTGACTAAATAACTAGAGGAATAAGAGTGTTGTGGTGTGCAATTGGCCGGCATTCTGAGATCATGATTGGCAGTTTACCACTATACCTCAAGAGGAATGTGTAACAGCTGCATTTACCGGTACTTACCTATACGGGCAGAAACCTGGAGGTTTACGAAAAGGCGAAAAGCGTTGGATTTATATTGAGGACGACGCAGCGGGCGATGGAAATATATATGATGTGTGTAACCTTACAATGGACAAGAAGCGGGCAGAGTGGGCGAGAGAACAGACGGGTGTAAATGATGTTTTAGTCGCAATCAAGAAGAAGAAATCGGCAGGGCAAGCAGTGAGGTGGCAAGATAACTGGTGGCCATTAAAAGTAACTGAGTGGATTCTAACAGAAGGCAAGCGCGCGAAGTGGAGGCAGAAAGTTAAAATGGGAGATGAGATTTAGAGCTTTGCGGAGATAACGTGGGCGCAGCCAGGACTGAACCTACCGTGAGCGTAGTCTGGCTGCTGGTGATGATGGTGATCCCATGCTGGTAAAACGTGTAAGCGAAATTTATTTATTTATTTATTTATTTATTTATTTATTTATTTATTTATTTATTTATTTATTTATTTATTTATTTATTCATTATTCTTGCATACACTCCTGCGCATTGTAGAGAGGAGTAGGGTGCATGAGCGCGACAATAACAATAATGCTGATGTTTCAGTGAACACTTTCAAAAACATTTAAAGGTAGCCTGTGGCAGATGGTACAATTGTTCGTGAGCTGGCCTGCTGGAAGAGACGGGAATAACTAACACAAAAAGATGAAATAGATAGTCCACTAACTAACGAAAATTCGCTTTGTTCCTAACTAATTACATTATCACCCGCATAACATTTCGCGAAGTTTAGCCGTGGAGTTCGCAAGGCGGATCCACCTGGAACGAATTCTCATAATGACACCAGTTCCGAGATATTGATTCCCGAAAATTACGGAAATGTACATTGCCATTCGAATTACATTCTTAACAGAACGTCGTTTCATTTATTGAAGCCCAAGATTAAGTCGAGCACAATCTATTTATTCGACACTCGTATCCCCGTTCCTTAGCCTAAGTGCGCATATCGTGTGCCAGCCACAGTGCGTGGCAACATCGCACAAGTAACGTCCTTGTTCAACACGGCGTCATACACATCTCGAGCAGCCGATGGGCCTAACCGGTCGAAATGGCAAAAAAAAAGACTGCTCAATTACGTTGTTTTCGCGTAGCCTATGGCTTGGTGAAGAAGATCACACGTAAGGACATCTATCCCAATCCTCGTATGAAGACGCCGCGACCGCCGGAAAGGAGCATGGCTTTTAGGAGCGAAGCTCCTTAGGACCTAGCCTTGTCTTCCGTTGTGGTGACGGTATAGAACTGTTACTATAGTCGAAACATATGTGAGACACAAAAAAGCTTTTACAATAGACTTCAACTTGGACATAGGCTAGTTATAAGGTAAGAGATCGCTGTTCCCGGCGAAAATGACCTATCGAGAAGAGTATTGATGAGTTGATTTCTACTAAAATGTGCCTAGATGTTGAGGCTTCTCAAGGAAACCTTTAACAAAGGCACAAGCCCAGCACTATATGTACCAACGAATTACCCATACTAAAATGGTATCTTGCCACCGGTAAGATGGCGGGTTCTTGGATTTACTTTCGAGGGATATTTCCTCCACTCCAGCAATTTTCTAAATCCTCCTTGAATTGCATAAGACAACTGAAAGGCGAAATAAATTTAGATTTCTACATACACTTGATGTCACTCAATTTACATTATATGGGACAACGCTCGGTCGTCAGAGAGTCCGATTTCACGCCACTGCTCGTAAGCAGCGTCAAGTACACCACCGAGATGTCTCGAAGCCTTTTAGCGTCGTATATCCGTGACTGACTTGTGTGGCTCTGGACTCCTTGAGCTTACCCCCGTTCGGTCAACGAAACTTCTTTAGAAGTACCGCGGCCCATGCCCTATTGTCTAATAAATATCGTACTTGATCTACGCCGTCAAGCCACTTGAGCTCTCTTGTAATCTCGTAATCAACAATGTCGAGGCATGAGATGGAGCATATGGACCTGCTAAAGCCTTACTATCTCTGTGGCGTGTTCTGCCCGTAACTCGCCAGGATGGCTGTTTCGGAAGGGAAGTAAATAGAGTTTTCGAACACCGTACGCAAAGCTTGCGGGCGTTGCGGGCGTCACTTAACGGGAGCCCGCAAGAGGTTAGCGTACGACGCATGCGCAACGAAAACGGAAAGCTTTGCCGTATACGCTATTCTAAAACTCTCTAATAGGGAGTTTTAGAATAGCGTACGCATAGCTTTGCGGTCCTTGCGGTCGCCCGCTATTTCCATCACTTAACGGAGGCCTGCAAAAGGTTAGCGTACGACCAGTGTTGTACACGTTCCTCTGAAACAGTAACGAAAGCTCGTTCCTTGTTCCTTCCCAATTTTGGAACGAGTTCCCGTTAGAAGTTCCTTGAATGAAAAGGGAACTCGTTACAGTTACATTTCGAAAATTGAAACGTGTCGTTACATTAACGTTACATATGACTGTTTAATAAATAATATCTAGTGTCCTGAGACATAATGTGAGCAATTTAAAACCCGCATCGAGCAACATATGTTATACGAATTTAACATCACCGACAGCAGATTATACGTAGATAAAAATAACATAAATAAACGCTCCTAGACGAATTTTTTTGGAGACCACCGGCCCTACTGCAACTTTTGTGCTCGTCTATTTCAAGTCCAGCAAATGTGGCACTTTTCACGTCGGTCTTCAAAGGCGCAGTCAGGATACTGCGCTTCAGATATTCAAAAAGAAATATTCCCCAATGGGCCAATATAATTAAACTTCTTGCACTGGAAACCGCAGCGAAAGGGACAACACTTAGGCGTTTAATCAGTGCTGATTCAATATTTCATTGTGAGTAGAACATAATGCCCAGGATACACATTTGCAACCGAGTAAAGTCCCCTGTTCGCAGTCAGCGAACATATTTCTGTATATTTCGTTCTTTGTCTTTCTATCTTTTTCTTGCCTCGTTTTCTGTCTTTGTCTCTATTTTTCTCTTTCTCTATATATATCTTTCCTTCCCTACCTCTGTTTCTCTGTAATTTATTTATTTATTTATTTATTTCATACGCCAGCTTGCTTTAAAAGCCACAGGCAGGAGTGGATTTTACAAAAGAAAACGTTGAAGAAACTGTGAAAACAATTGGAAACAAATCTGGGAAACAAATACCAAATCTGTGCTGAACAGTATTTACACCATGTTAAACACAAGAAACAATAAAATATAGTAAACACACAAGATACTACCGTTAAAATATTGGCAAGAAAATACATACTAGATCACAAAGAGAAATAATGACACTTTCTCTCGCCGTAATTCTCACGTAACTTTCTCACGTAATTCTCTCGCCTTCTATCATTTTTTTCCGTTGTTCCCTTATTTTCTATTTCTCTCTTTCCATCTCTTTCTTTATCTCTCTCTGTTTCACTGTACTCGTTCTCCCCTTCTCCTTTCCCTCCTCCTCACCCTCACTTCCATTTCTAGCATGCGCGCATGTTGCAAAGAAACACAGAGTCAATAATTTTTTCAACATCCCACTTCATTGGGATGGACACTCAGCTAAGAGATGCATACAAGCAAATGGAAAGTGAGCCAGAATGGTATTTGCATTGGTGAGGCGTTTATCCCTTACCGCCGTTCTAGTGTATAATTGGAAAAGGCCTTTACTTCATGACTTCGCTCTCGAGATGAATGCGAATTATTTACTGCTATGTGTTCGTCATCGGGTCACGATACGAGCACAATGAACATATTAGTTCTCTGTCTATATTGAATTACTGTAAAGTGCCATGCCCGTGTTGAATAAATACCATGAAAAAAAAAAAAAACTAGATAGCCGAGTGGTTACGACGCTCGTCTTCGGATCTTGGATAGGCGGTCTCGAATCTCGCCTGGCCGAAATTTTTTTTCGCCAAGTAGTTCTCTTTTTCCCTTCCTCTGTGTATCTTTCTTTTGCTGCTTCGGTACTCGTTCTCTCGACCATCAGAGTTATTGCATCCTGCGCCGGATAATTCAGGTCACTTGTTCTGGGAGCGATGCAAAAGAGGTAGAGCACGAAGAGAGCGCATACCGGTTAATGATGGTGATAATTTTCTTTCTATGACACCCGGCAAACATCGAGCATAACAGCTCTGTTGTACATAATCAATTGTTCCTCCCGCACGTGGTCAGTCTCGGCGTCTTTCGCTTCCCTTGCGCCCCCGGCGGGCGCCTTGAAGTGAAAACCAGGATGCATCATAGTCACGTGTTAGGCGAGTGGTACATTTTTGCGCATCACGGGGTCGCCCATCTGCCCTGTTCTGCAAGATGGGCTGCGTGCGCGCGCCTGTTGAATGCCGTGGAACGTTTACAGAAGGAACACCGTTCCCTCTACCGTTTCTTCGTAAACGTAACGAGTTACCGCTACAGTTCCACCGATCCTGAATGGAACGGTGGCGTTGCTCCTATCCTCCAAAAAAGAACTAGTTCCTGGAACGTCGTTTCCTTGGAACGCCGTTCCGTACAACACTGCGTACGACGCATGCGCAGTGGCCACAAACGCTAACGCAAAGCTTTGCGTTCGTTATTCTAAAACTCCCCATTGTAATGAACGAAATCGGCACTGCTTGAAGAAGCAGGGGAACGCTGCTCATGTAGAAAAAAAAAAGAAGACGATTCGGCAACGCAAGCTTTGCGCTGGTTCTGCCATTCCTCGTCAGTCTCTAATAGTATATTCCTTATTTAAAACGTTTAATTATACTATAAATAGCTTCCCTCATGCTTTCCTTCGATTCAGTATGTGTTGCCCTATTGAGGCTGCGGTTAACTAAAATAGGCCCCTGGTTCCCCTTCCTTTATTGTTTAAATAATGGGTTGCGTAATAAGAAATAATGAAATATCAGAGGCTTAGGGTAAGGCGGGGCAAAATGAGACACGGGGCAAAACGCGACATTTTGGCTTTGCCGACCTCTATAGCTAATACAGAAAGCACTTTTCTTTGTTTCTATATTTTAGTGAGAGGTGCTGGTAGTTGTCCACCTTTTGATGCGTAAAAGTTGATGATTGCTCACAGCGTTCACGTGAGAAAAATTACGTGGCTGGTGCCAGTGTGTTCGTGACCCGTCAAAAAGGGGCGAAATTCTTCTCGGCCAAATTTTCGGATCCGTGCATGAAGCTACTCTGTCGTCAGTACAACAACGTAAGTATTTATATTGTTACTATATACTACTAGCTACATACCACCAAAATTTCAGTTCGATTGGTGGGCGGGGCCAAAGCGGAAATTTTTTTGAATTTGGGCATGTGAGGGGGGGCAAAACGCGACAAAAAGGCATTGATTGCCTTAGAGAGTGTCTCATTAAGTGAACCATTTACTTACACTCATTATGTATTGTATTTTATTGTTTAGGAAGGTTCGGACGCACAAGAGAATATCATATAAAGCTTCCTGGGAGGAAAACGACGTGAAAAAGCACTGACTGCTGTTCAGGACACCCACTCCGTTCGTGCTGCATCGAGATTTTTCCGCGTTCCCAAGGATGCTCTCAAGAGACGAACAAAAATTTTGAAGAACCTCCAAGTCAAGCCGTTTACAAATACGTCTCGCCATCGAGTTTTCCTTCAATACCAAATTTGTGCTAGAAAATTCGAATCTAGCACAGTTTTAAATTCATCGCCTCACGAAGCCCGGCTGACGAAGCTGAAAGCCACGAAACGCCCGTGCAGTTCTGCACCAAAACGGCAAAAGGAGGCTAAGAAGATGCGTCAGATTATATTTAGCGTCCAATTGTTGAATAATCCAATGAAGTGCAATCTTTCAACAAAATACAACAATAGCACAAAGAAAGACTGGTGGTGTTTGATTTGCAAGTTTTGGAGCAAAACAGCACAGGATTCTGACTGGATTCAATGCGTGGAGTGCAAGGACTGGGGTCATGAAGGCTGCGTGAGGGCCCACGGAGTTAATTTCAAGTGCTTCTACCGCAAAAACTGAAGGGATAAATTTTTTTTTCACGCTGTCTCGTTTTGCCCCACAGGTTGGGGCAAAATGAGACATCTGGTGCATTTTTTTTATTTCTTTTTAAAATAAACTTTTTAACATTGGCAACATGGTCATATTTATGTAGCACATACCTTGTACCCGAAGGAAAGTTTCTGCATTGTCGTTTAAGGGTAAAGAGTGAAATAAAAAGAAATATTCACTATTTTGAAATTTTTGTCTCATTTTGCCCCACCTTACCCTACATGCCTCATTTCCAGAAGTGAAACCGGCACTGCAGCAAATATTCTGGGCGCAACGCTTTAGCGAAAAAACAAGCTACTAAATCTTCAGCAATGACGCACTAGTAAAAATAATTGCTTGGAGCTTTACGTGCCAAAACTACGATATGTTTACGATGGGCGTCGTAGAGGAGTACTGGACTGGAAAAACTATGTCCTACAGCACGCGCTTAGCGCATAGCGGGCGTCTCCCAATCCGTCGCGACAGAGGAGGGTGCGGGGAAATTTCGACCACCTGGGCTTCTCTGACGTGAATTTACACCTACGTACACGCATCTACACAGCCACTGTAGTCCATCCATAATGAAAGCGACAGAATCCCAATAAAGAAGGACGTAAGGCAGGGAGACACGATCTCCCCAATGCAATTCACCGCGTGTTTACAGGAGGTTTTCATGGTCCTAGATTGGGGAAGAGTTAGGGATAAGAGTTAATGGAGAATATCTTAGTAACCTGCGGATTCGCTGATGACATTGCATTAATGAGTAACTCAGGAGACGAATTACAGCTTATGATTACTGAACTGGATACAGAAAGCAGAAGAGTAGGTCTGAAAATTAATATGCATGAAAACGAAAGTAATCTGGAACAATCTCGGCAGAGAACAGTGCTTTGGCGATAGGTGGCGAGACACTCGACGCTGTAAAGGAGTACGTCTACTTAGGACAGGTAGTAACCGTGGAGCCGAACCATGAGAGTGAAATAACTAGAAGAATAAGGAGGGTATGGAGCACATTCGGCAAGCATTGTCAGATCATGAATGGTAGTCTACCACTATCCCCCAAGAGGAAGGTATATAACGCCTGCATCTTACCAGTACTTACCTACGGAGCAGAAACCTGGAGACTTACGAAGAGGGTTCAACTTAAATTGTGGACGACGCAGCGACCGATGGAAAGGAAAAATGATAGGTGCAACCTTAAGAGGCACTGAGATCGGGCTAGTTGGTATTGATCCATAGTTTCTGTAAGCGTGAAGGACACGAAGCACGATCGAAGAACACAGGACAAGCGCTTGTCCTGTGTTCTTCGATCGTGTTTCGTGTCCTTCGCGCTTACAGAAACTATCAACCTTAAGAGACAGGAAGAGAGCACATTAGGACGGGGGAACAAACGGGGGGTTAAGGATATCATAGTTGAAATCAACAAAAAGAAATGGACATGGGCCGGGCACGTAGCACTTCGGCAGAATTACCACAGGTCATTAAGGGTAACTGTCTGGATTACAAGAGAAGGCAAACGCGTGAGGGGGGACACAGAAAATTAGGTGGGCAGATGAGATTAAGAAGTTTGCAGGTATAACGTGGCAGCAGAAAGCACAGGACCGGGTTGATTGGCGGAACATGGGAGAGGCCTTTGCCCTGCAGTGGGGTAGTCAGGCTGATGATGATGATTATGATGATGATGATGATGACACGCATCTAAATCTAAGTACTCTAGGATTTTCACTTCCTTCGAAAATGCTAGAGCCGCGGCCAGGATCAAACCCGTGTCCTTCGGGTCGGCAGCCGAGCACCGTAACCACTGACAGCAATTCTGTAAACAAACAAACAAACAAACAAACAAACAAAAAGCAAAGAAAACCGAACAATTTTTCTGCGATTCGAACCCGCGCCGCCCAGCACCGCTCAGGCGCTCAACCATCTCAGCCACAACGAGCGCCGGTAGCGGCGCGATGAAATAGATATTATCAAGATACTATTGTCAAAGCCGCGAGTCTAAGATGCGATTGTGTTGTAGAAAACTTCATTTTAGGTCGTGTTTTTTTTTTTCACACAGAAACATGATTACGGGCTCAAATGAAAGCTTCGTCTTCGTGCTACTTAGATATCCGAGAAATTTGCAGGTTTCCTTCTAGTTTTTTCAGACGGCCTGTTTTGTTCCTGAAAAACAAGGCGTGAATTTCGGCCGCTTCCATAGGATCCCATTGTTTAAAATTTAGTCGTCGGGGGAACAGAATGTGAAGCCCCGATGTTAACGATGCTGCATTTGTTAAGTGCGGGACAGCTTCTAGAACGTGCCCTCTTAAGAAATTTTGGGAAGTTGCGCCTCTATGACTTTTTATCGCCGAAAAATGACCCTCTCCCGTTGAAAACGTGAGAGCTTCCAGCAGTTACCGCTAGGAGCGCTGATCATCCAGTGTCCCGAAACCTGGATATGCGTGGTTTTGGGACGTAAAACCCCACATATTATTATATTGTTACGATAGCGTGTGTTTATTGAAGAACGAACAGCGAAGGGTAGCCGCGCCGACACCGAGTTGCTTCCAAGACAGACCACTTCGTTCTCCTCTTCTTGCGTCCCACCGTTACGGCTTCAGCGTAAAACTCCTCCTTTCCCAGACGAAGCCCCCTGGGCGAGTATCACGTGCGCTAAGAGTCACGAGGATGACAGCGCTTTAGGCGGGCGACGTGAGCCAAGCTGCGTCTGCCTAGAACGGTAGCCGTGAGATACGAGATGAGCGATGGAATACGTGACATCAATTAGGCGATCGACGATGACGAAAAGGCCGGTGTAATGAGCCAGAAACTTCTCGTACTGGCCGTCCTTGAGAAGAGGTGTCCAAAGCCATACTTTGTCCGCTTTTTCGTACGACACATCCTTGTGTCGTGAATCGTAGGCAAACTTGGAGTGGGCCTGGGAGGCCAAGGTAAGGAGCTGAGCTAGGCGACGTGCTTCCTCTGCGCGGCAAGAGAGTCTGGGCAATAGAGGAGTCCGCATTAGCATGAAAAATTACACCATCTCCCGCTAAAGGGAACCATGTGCAGATGTGAAGCAGCGGGCGCTAACGCTTACACTGGCGGCGGCGTTGACGCTGGCGCTCATCGCAGCGTTGCGCAGGAGAGAAAACTGGGGAGGCGCAAAGCAGGCAGTGATGGAGCAGTGTTTCCTACTGGAACATGCCAATCGCTGCTAATGGGCAATGAGAGACAGAAGACTCCGACTGGACACAGAGACCCGCACTCCGCTTTTAGTTAACGCGCACTGCGAACTTTTATTGTTCAACAACGCACAGGAGAAATCTCCCACCGGCACCACATTGGAGGTCAAGATCCATTGCCATATATGCAGGGGTAGCTAGTGAACGGTTGTGCAGCGCGAGCAGTCGGTTTTTTTCAACCAAGAAACTCGCTAGCAGACGCTGCCTGCGTCGGCGTCGCAGGCGAGAGGAGAGTGTAGGAGAGGAGAGGGGATGACACGCATGCGCAGTGGGGAGTGTGAACGCCGTGGGCAGGGATGCGTAGAGGAGAGGGGGAGTGTAGGAGAGGAGAGAGATGGGGGGACGCATGCGCAGTGGGAGTGTAGACGCCGCGGGCGGGATGCCTAGAGGAGAGAGGAGGGAGTGAGAGGGGAGAGAGGAGGGGAGGCGCATGCGCAGTGAGGGTGTGGTGGAATTGTCGCGGGGAGGGATGCGTAGAGGAGAGAGGGGGAGAGGAGGTTTTTTATTTTTATTTTTTTAAAGGGTTTGCGCATGCGCAGTAGGGGTGGGCACGCGGCACACCACCACCACCACCACCACCGGATTAAGCTTCGCCATAAGATACTTCACATCTAAAAGGCAGAATGGTGTCAAGTAGGCAGCGGGCTGGTCTGACATAATGAAGATAGAAGGGACTGTAGCCAGACGTTGCATGCTTTGCCGTGTTGCAGGCGTAGGTGATGAATGACAAGATGTTGTAGCATTAATGAGAACAGACAAAGATGCCAAGGAAAGTATAGACGCAAATTGTCGTTTTTTATTTCTCTGTTGTCATTCCCAACTTTAGCTATTTCACTCTTTAGTGTTTGTACTTCAGCTCGCAATGCCTCAAAGTTTTCATTGATGAACTTCATTGACTCCTTTACAGGGTCCAGCTCGGTCCTTATCAAACTCTTAAGGTCGCGTTTAATTTCGTCATATTTGACATCCAATCTACTTGTCAATTCTGCCAAAGCCTTGGCAAGCTCTTTAATGGTCGTTGGAGCCTTTTCACACATATTGCACACACAGTAGGGGAGCAGTCCGGCAGCCTATATAATGTTACCTAAGTAACAATATGAACAGAACGTACCTGCACGAAATAAGCACTTCGTTAGAAAGCCGTTCGTTCGTTGCAGCTGCCTGGACTGCTCCCGTGTGATGCAGTTTTCAGTCGAGGCACCCTTTAAGTATCCAGTTGGTGACGTCAGAGCTCATGAGGATGCGCAGATGCATTCGGTAGTCTGGCGGATTCCAACTTTCCAATGGTCACTTGGACGATCTCCCTGACTCAGCGTGGCCCGGCAGGGCGACTGGGCGTAGGCGCTCGGTTACCGACGTGAATCGGTGACGGGTGCTCTGCACGAAATAAGCACTTCGTTAGAAAGCCGTTCGTTCGTTGCAGCTGCCTGGACTGCTCCCGTGTAATATTTTCGTCAACCTGACTCACTCGGACTCAGGCTCACTAAAACTTTCCTGAAGCGGACTCCTATAACTCAGCTGGACTCACTCGGACTCAGACTCACCAAAATGTTTCTCATGCACACTCGCTCGGACTCGCACACTCGCCAAACGTTTTCTCAACCAGACGTGCTCGGACTAAAAATCAGTAAGATTTGATTTGGCCCGGTTCATACCATAAATGTCGAAGGAGTGACGATTATTATAGCGCGAACTCAGGACAAGGACAAAATGTACACGAAGACGAGCGCCTGAGTTCGCGCTATAACAATCGTCATCACCTACCAACTAGCCCAAGCCGCCACCCGTCGATTGAGTGCCATGAAAAAGCTTATGTAGAATAACACATGTAAAGGGTTTACAAATGCCTGCCAACCTTGAAAATATATATATATGATAGTTTTCATCATAAAAGAAGTTATTTCCCGTGCATCTCAATGTCTATAGTAAAGATAAATTCAACATTACACGCGATTTTCGCAATATTGAGAATGTTTTCTTTAAAGATCACTTGGTCTACGGACTTTCGAGAAAAATTAGGTTTTGATTCCTGTTGCCTTTCACATGCGATGTGGCGCACGCACCATTTGTTTTTAATGGGCGAGCGCGCGTGTTCGTTTCTTGCAGACCCAATTAAATGAAGTCCTTTCTTACGCTTTGCCGTCCGAAGGCCTGATTACGCTACTTCTTGTGAACGAAGAAAGGTTCACATTACGTTATGACGCTTTTCTAAAAACGCTTATGAAACTGCCAATGGTCTTACAGTCCATTGACCACTCTGTGATGAAGCGAAAAAGACAATACGAGGCGGCCATCTTTTGCAGAATCGAGCTCACCACCCTTGAAACATTGTGGAAACATGACGTTATAGGTTGTATGGCTATGCCTTTCTAAAGTTTCGAAAACACCCGCCGCGGTAGTCTAGTGGTTATGGTGCTTGACTGCTGACCCGAAGATCACGTCATCGAATCCCGGTCGTATTTTCGATGGATGCCAAATGCTTGAGGCATGTCTGCTTATATTTAGGTGCATGTAATGAACCCCAGGTAGCCAATATTTGCGTAGCCGTCCACCACGGCGCCCCTCATAATCACGTCATGGTTCTGGGACGCTAAACGCCAATAATTATTATACTAGTGTTTCGAATTATAGAAATGCTATTTTCGGTTTCAGTCGATGTCAAGCTTTCGCAAAGTGATTGCGGATACAATAGGTTGGTATTTTACGTCGTAAAACCAAGATGTGGTTGTCGGAGATGCCGTAGTGGAGGGCTCCAGATATTTCGACCACCCAGGGTTCTTTAACGTGCACCTCAATCTAAGTACACGGGTCGTGACTGCGTTTGTTTTTAGCAAGATATTTTTCGGAGCCGGCTGCAGCAGTCACTGACAGTGACAACTGAAACCAGTTGTCACTGTCAGTGACTGCTCGATCTCTTGGATAATGGTGGAGAGTCGCATGAGTACCACGCTAGATACGGACACAAAGCAAAAAGGAACGCGCATAGGCGCGCGCCGATGAGAGCCGGCCAGTGGATTCAAAGGTATGGTCGAAGCTTGGTAGAGACCATGCAAAATGAGGTGGCAATTTCCAGCTTCCGAAAAACCCCAATTGCAGTCAAGCCAATTGCAAGAATGCCGTATTGAAAGGTGGCGACGCTGGCACCGCTTCACAGTGATCGTACTAGACCCGAAAAAGGACCGGACTATTCATTTTTAAGAAAAAAGTCACTGGACAAGGCGCTGAATTGACAACTGATGGGTCTACTACAAACCAGACGCAATAAATTCACGTAGCTAAACCTGCACCATAAGCAATTTTATTTCTTTTTATTCTCACTGCGTCGCTGTTATATCTATCCTTAATAACCTATTACTTGTATTGTTTTTACTTTGATGTAGCTGCTAATCTCTTATGCATTCTCAAATACACAGCTCCTCTCTGTGATTCCTACGGGCCTTCAGGTTACTAATAAATAAATAAATAAATAATTGAGGAGCCTCTTTTCATCGGATAAACGGGGGGCAAGCAGAGATTGCCGTCTTCTTGCGTAACGTACTGTTTTTCTTTGCAGAATAACAGACTGATGGGCAGTTGGTGTGGGTTCATAATGACGTCTAGTGATTCGTGAAACATATGAGAAATGCGCTGTCTCCTATGAGGGGACACTGCTCTGCGACGTATGATCGAAAGCCAGTGCTACAACGAATACAAAAGGAGTGGGATGAAGGCAGGACATGCGCTTTTTTTTTCTTTCCTGCTTCAAAGGCTACATTCTTAAAAGATGCAGGGAGGAGGGTGAGGGGTGGAGAGCACTGCTCGAGTCTCGTGTATTTTTGAGACCGCTCCTTATCTTCATACCAGCGCATACTCCCCTCCCCCCCCCCCCCCCCCCACTCTCTATCTTTCCCATTAAAGAAGTACTGGAACTAAATTTTGAAGGCAAGATAACATGCGGGATAGATTTGTGTATACACACGCGCATCACCTACGAAATATCAAGAGATGTAGCCTAGAACGTATGTGAAATCCATTTTAAAGTTCGTATCATCCTGCTGCAGCTAAACGTGCCTTCTTTCATTGTGTAAACAACCAACCACCCGCTGCGTCACGAGTTTAAATATAAAAGTCCAACCAAAATCACCAATCGTCGCCACAGCAGCGGATAGAAGAAAGGAAGCAAATAATTCGTGACCTCAGCACCACTGACCGAGGGCGCGGTGGAGCTCTTGTGTGCCGTCTCAGCATTGACGCTGCCGACCGCCAGGGATACCAAGAAAATGAAATGCTCGCTGACCACATCGACGCGCTCAAGTGTCTCCCTTTTGGGCGCCTTTTCAGCAAAGGTTTCCTGGGTGCATACATAATCACCCGTGACCCGCCTAAAAGATGCAGCTGTGCCCTGTAGGCCCCGATTTTGCTGCGTCTACTCGCTAGGCTGTGTTTTCTGGCGCTACCGTCTCACCTCGTCTGCATTGCCGGGTGCCTATACAAAGGCGTTTATTCGTAGAGCTCTCCGTAAGAGAAAAGACGGGGGGAAACGTGACACCAACGGCGCCGCAACGATGCAGTGTGTCGATCTCCTACACTACGGGCGCCAGTGAAGCAATAGCCCATATACTAAGAAAGGCAGGGGTCGACGTTGCCCACAAGCCATCCACCGCTATCGGCAATTTCATCCCTCGGCCCAAAAACAGCGCACCTGCGGAAAACACGCAGGGCGTCGTGTACCGGATCACGTGCGCCGACTGCCCCGCTTCCTACATTGAGGAAACCAACATAAAAGAATGCGGCAGCACAAGAATGACCTCCGTCACTTGAACAGTGGACGGGGCGCAGTGACAGAGCACTGCTAGCGGTTTGATCACCATACTAGTCCCAACGGCGCGGTGATATTGCAAAAAGAAAGAAACATTCGCTGGCGGCGCCTCCTCAAATCCTGGTACATTGAGCACACAGCGGGAAACATCAACCACACCACGGGGGGCACTGCTGCACTTCCTCTACTGCCAGGGCTTGCGACGACTCACTGCACACCATCACGCCTGGCAAGAAGGTGTTGTCACATATCGGGCCTTCTCACCCTTGAAGAAGAAGCCGATCAGCCTTCGAAACGTCGCGGTTTCTGAAAATAAATTTTGGATGCAGTTTTGTCTCCAGTTTTCTGTTATCCCAACCAGGCTGACGTCTGCCGAATGTTCACCTTTGAACGAATACAGGTATTTGTGTTGCAGGCCCCAAGCCTAGAGTGTCGAGCTCGCTGCTTCGTTTCGTACTCTCCTTGCGTTTCTTGGACTGTATTAAGAGCTCGAAAGCAATTTACGAGAAACGAACCTGTGAAACGCCCGTGACATGAAGCTTTTTGCCGTGCGAACTGGACGAACACAATTACGGCTGAGGGACAACCGAAAGTGCTTCGGCGCGTCAACGCTGACTGTGAATGGAAAGGTGTTTCAATGGGAGAGAAAAGAAAAAAATACGAAAGAAAAAACGGGTGTTGCTTTGTTGTGTCGGCAAAGACTGAACTGCAGGCGTGCTGGGAAAATATGGCAGCAATATCTTCTAAAGAGAGTCTACAATTCGAAGAGGTCATTAAAGTTTAAAAGCTTCTCGAATTTCCTAGAGGTAACAGAATTCTTTGACCATATTACAGCCCAAATAAATTTGTTTTTGCGAGTGATGAGGCGCCGCGTATGGCATGAATGGTGCGTTTCTACCCCCTTCCTCCTTGAAATCCGGTCGCCACAACTTTCAAGGTAACACGGGGGGCAAGCTTTATCTCGCCACTTTAAATAACGCAGCCGCTGTTTAATTGGTAGCGAATGACATGACGAAAGCTGATGGTCTGTGTCGTCGCTACATTTTTAACAGAGCTTGAAATTCAGCGAGATGGTGCATAGCTACTGGGAAATTTTTGAGCGCTGTACAATGCATTCACAAGGCATTCAAAAGCGCCCGTCCTGTCTCTCTCGTACTTGTGAATGTCTTGTTTCGCGCTTGAAAATTTCCCAATTGCCACATTTATTCATGGAAAAACCGAAGCGACATCTAAACACACAAGCGGTTCATTGCAACAGAGAGCGAAGGGGCGCTCGATGCTCGCGAATCGTGCTGCTTTGTCGTATTTGAATCCACATGAATGATGAAGCTGGAACATTGCACTCATTCTCCGTTGATTCGGTACATAATTGTAGATCAAACTCAATGTGGATCACGATGTCGATTAATAAAAGTGGCCTGGAGTTGTACGTGTGTCAGAACGTGCTGCACAGCCCACTTACACGCCCTCGTATATGAGGGCATGGACAGTTTGATAATTTGAAAAATAATTTCTAGGGCTTTACAAGACGGAACATCTATACGATTACAAGGCACGCCATAAAAGGAGGCTATAAATATTATTAGCCATAGGTCGGCAAAATAAATTGAGCCCACGCAGACTCACTGAATAAATGTTTTTCGCTTAGGACCCAGACTAACCAAAATTCTGCTAAAGCGAACTCACTCGGACTCAGACTCATGAATATTTTCGTCAACCGAACTCACTCGGACTCAGACTCACCAAACTTTTCCTCAGGCAGACTCACTCCGACTCAGACTCATCTAAGTATAACTCAGCCGGACTCACTCGGACTCAGCCTCACCAAAGTATAACTCAGCCGGACTCACTCGAATTCAGGCTCACCCAAATTTTCCTCAAGTAGACTCACTCGGACTCAGACTCACCTGAGTATAATTCAGCCGGACTCACTCAGACTCAGACTCACGCCTCAATCTGAGTCCGAGTGAGTCGACTCATCAGTGAGTTTGCCGACCTATGGTCTGCGGTTGTTTAAAACTGCAAACTACAGCAACCTCCTCAGGGTCTGGACGCACACCATGCTTGTCCACAATATGTCCAAGTACAAGCGCTTATCGTTGGCCGAAGTGACATTTCTTCGAGTTCAGGGTAAGGGCAGCTTGTTTGAGGCGTGTCAAAACAACGTCAAGTGGATGATGGCGTTTGGCAAAAGTGCGACCAAAAATGACGATGTCGTCAAGTTAACAAACAAATCTCCCATTTCAGGCCACGCAGTACCGTGCCCATAAACTTTTCAAATTTCGCAGGAGCGTTTGACAAACTAAACGGCATGGCATTGAATTCAAACAAGCCGTCTGGTGTGACAAAAGCGGTTTTCTCTTTGTCGATGGAATGCATGGCTATCTGCCAATAGCCCTATCGGAGGTCCACAGATGAGAAGTTGGATGTTGAATCAAGACAGTCGATAACGTCGTCTATACAGGGCAATGAATACACATCCTTTTTCGTCACAGAACGGAGGCACCGGTAGTCTAGGCAAAACCTGCAGGACCCGTCTTTCTTTTTTACGAGGATGACCGGCGCAGCCGAAGTGCTAGAAGAATCTTGAATGACGCCCATGGCCAATGTCTTCCACCTGTTCCGCGATCACCTTGAGCTCCGATGCGGACACACGGTATTGTTTCTGCCTTATGGGATGCGCGGACTCCGTGTCAATCCTGTGACGAGCCCGCCAGTCTGGAACACGAACTTTGCTAGCGTCCTGGGTGAAATCAAATAATGAAGCATGTTTGCTAAGGACGCTGACCAGGGCTTGACACTTCTCGGAGGTTAGTGCCTTGTTGACTATATTCAGAAACGGCAAAGAGTTTTCAGGGACACCAGGGCTAGTCTCGTGCGCAGAGACTTCGTGCGAAACGTCATTTCTTAGGCTGTCTATGCTGAGCCTTGTATCCGCTTCACACGAGGCAAGTCGCATACGCTTGGTAGCACAGCAGACTGGTTGGATAAATTTGACACCCACAATGTACTTGTTCCACAGGCCACAGAGATAATACAACCAGGCATGAGCACACTCTTCTTTGCAGCAATCGAAGACACCAGCTCAAAAATAGCATCAAATGCACCGTTGTCGACACTACCAACATAACTTCAACGCTGGATAAGGAACGTGACGGTAAGACGGAACCTTCGAGGACGGCAGCGTGTGCGAACAGCTAGCAGGTTGGTCGGCAAGAGGAGAGCGGAAAAGCTCACCGGTACCGCAGTCAAGAGTGGCACCGCCCTGTTGTAGGAAATCTAGACCCAGAATTACATTGTGCGTGGATTTAGTGAGCACTGTGAATCCGGCTTGATACGCGTTATCACCGAAATAACCGTTCGCGGTGCACACACCAATAGGTCGGAGCAATTCTCCACTCACAGCACGAAATGTGTTACCGTTATCCCACTGAAACTTCACCTTACGGCCTAATTGGGTTTTGAAATCCACGCTGATAACGAAGACACTCGCTCCCATGTCCACTAAAGCTAGCGTTCTCCACGGAAACACAAATCTTGTTATGACACATGGTCTTGTTATGACACATGGAAGCACTTGTTGAAAATCAGTGCTGTGTGTTGTTTCCTTCTTCCGTCTTTGTCCTTATGCGCTGTTCGTATATTTAATTTGACGCATGGTCACTGGTGGAGGCATGGCGGCGTGTAGCTGATGATGACTGACAACCTCACCTCCATCGGTCGCGCCGCCTAGTTTCCCGGCGGCGGTGACGTGACAGGTAGTCGAGCAGGTGGGGACCTTCGGTAGCGTGCAGGCGGTGGCGTGAAGCCGGTTAGTGGCTGCGGTGATTCGCCCGATGGTTTGACCTGCTGTCAGAGTCGTAGGGCCAGGGTGTCTCGTCAACGTGCTGATTGCTGCGCCGGTAGAAAGTACGCGGCCACTCATAGGACGGTGCTGCCGAGGGCAAAATCGGGCTGCCAGGCCGCACACGCCACAGTGGAAGCATATGGGACGCTCACGGGGTGCACTGATGTCAGCACAAGGGTCAATGGGCCGGCCGTCCCACTGCTGAGAAACGGCAGGTGGTCTGCGTGCGTAGCCATCATACAACTGGTTATTCGGATGCGGATTCATAGTAGAGGTTGACACTCTAGGACGAGGCGCGTAGTTGTAGGCATCAGGGAGGCGGCGTCGGGCAGAGTCGCAGATAGGAAAGGGCTCAGGGACATTTGGTGTCGGGAGAGAAGCCTCCTCACGTCGGTCGAGCTGTTCGCGCACTACTTTGCCGAATCACCGACGCGAGGTCCGATGGCGCTGGAAAGCACTTCGACACTGGCGACATTAGTTACGTTGGCCAGGTGGCCGAACTTTGGTGTAATTCGTGGAGCTTTCAGGCCTTGAAATGTACGGCAGTGCTTAATGATGTCACTTACAGACTCCAGACTATCTTTTGCGATGAGCAACTGGTAGACGTCCTCTGCCATCCCTTTTAGAAGAAGACCGACTTTGTCCTCTTCTGTCCTCCGAGGGTCGAGGGCCTTGCACAACTCGAGCATTTCCTTGATAGACGTCATGCAGGTTTGCCCTGGAACTTGAGCTCGTTGCATGAGAGTTTGCTCGGCGCGCTTCTTTTTACCTGCAGGGTCCCTGAAGGACTTCTTGATTTTATCTACAAACTTCTGCCACGTCGTCACGTCGTCAGGCTTTCTTCGTGGTTTTCAAACCACACAGATGCGGTTTCCTTAAGAAAGAGACCTACATTGTTGAGCTGGTCGGTAGCATACCAGCCATTAAACCGACTCGCCCGCTGGTAGAAGCTGAGCCATGGGTCGACATCTTCCCCAGCTTGTCCGGCGAAGGTTCGGGGCTCTATGTAGGGCTGCCACGGAATACTGAAAGCAGATTGCAGGTTGTCGTTGTTGCCTTCAGAAGCCATCGCAGGTTACAGGCCAGCGATTCGTCGACTTCGGCGACACTCCACGTCTTGCACCTTAGCGATCAGTGCGTCGTCGTTCGTCGAAGGCGCCGTTATCGTACGCAGCGCCTCCACAAAAACTGTTACGATGGGGTGTGTTTATTGAAGAATGAACAGCGAAGGGTAGCCGCGCCGACACCGAGTTGCTTCCAAGACCACTTCGTTCTCCTCTTCTTTCGTCCCACCGTTGCCGCTTCAGCGTAACAATATTATTACTGATACCTCGGTGCGGGCGCACAAAATGAGGGGTGCTATCAAGCAGCTGCGGCGCAGCCTCAGACTTGGCTACTGCGCAACGGAGGCTCACAAGTGGTCACGCGCCGGCGCCACTGCGTCTGCCGCGGCTATGGTGTCACTCCTCTGACTCCTCTGGAATGCGCATACCGGTGAGGCGTGCGCGGAGGTCGCGAAGCGCGCGTGGCGGCGGCTCCGACAAGCGAACTGTGCGCCGTGTGACGTCACTGCTCCATGCGCATGCGCAGCACGGCTCTCCAGGATCCACGCGAAACTGCTCAACCTCGGCCAGTGCAGCTCATGCCACAAAAGCGTTCCCCACTCGCCTACATGGCTACCAGCGGCGCTGGCTGACACTCCCAGGTTTAAATGCATATATATATACCCCATAAAGAGGACGGAGGGACGGCCGCCGGTGTAGCTCAGTTAATAGAGCACCGGACGGGTTATTCGAAGGTCGCAGGCTCGGTCCCTGCTGGGTCTCTTTTCGTCCACTTTCCTTTGTTCACATTTTCAGTGCAATTACTACTAATAACATCCCATATACTTTCCTTGGCATCATTGTCTGTTAGTTCTCATTACTTCTAAAGTGACTTAACAATCTCGACATTACAAGCTATCCCATCGTGGTGTAGAGGAACAGACAATGGGGCATTCCTGGTAGAATCTAACTTGAAGCCAGGATTCCGTGGTCATTATAGAAGAAAATCTCCTGGTATGTCCAGTAGATGATGGCAGAAAGCCGCATAAAAATTGAAGTTCTACAAGACAAACTCGATTGTTACAAAACGACGGCATAGTCCTGGCATAGCCATTGGAGGAGCCAAAGAAGCAGGATTGTTAGATAAGTAGGAGAACATGGAAGACAGGTAGGAGTACTCTGATTTCAGATTCCACCTAGGATTACAAAAGATCATATCACTTTTCTTGTACCTGCCCGCCTCTGCCAGCACTACTCAGTGCTCGGCAGTATTGAAGATACATATATGTTATATTGTAACACGCGTTTCTTATTTCACTTTTACTGTATTCGGTTTACGCCCACAAAGACTGTCAGCAATGCTCAGCGCAAAACGCGCATTCAGTGTTCGAGAAGTTTCACGATTATATAGTAGATCGCTTTGTTGAGATTACGCGCATAACGCGAATATAACAGCGTGTTCTGGAACTTACGTGGCCGCCAGCGATAACGGTGGAATGTTCGATAACACACGTATAAATGCCGACGCGTGTCACCTTTTGTCAGTTTATCGACGGCCGACGCTCTGCTCGCCGCTATCATTGTACAGCGTGCATTGCTTGCTGTAGTTTGCGTTTAATTCCATTAACTATAAACCCTATTAGTAAAATTAGAGCATTATGGCTTTCGCGGCATTCCGCTGAAACTTCTAAAATCATATCTTCAACACCGAAAGCAGTGCGTCGCTATTGGGTCAAAACTTTCATCAGCAAGGTCATTAATACAAGGTGTTCCACAAGGGATTATACTTGGGCCTGTTTCATTTAATCTTTACATTAACGACATAACCAATACAACTAAACTTGCACAATTTGTAGTTTACGAGGACGATACTAGCCTATTTTATTGCGATAGCAATTATATGGACAGTCTCGGCTGATTTTCGCCGTCGCCGTCGCCGTCTGCATGTCGATGCCGTCATTCCAGACCACCTTACGGGGGTTTGAACCATCGACCCCTCACTCCGCAGCCTGCTAGCCAACACAGCCAAAGGTCATGCTCGTGCCAGCGATATAAGGGCGAGCTATTCATATGCACCATTTGCCGCTCGCGGTACGCAGATCTCGCAACAGCTTGAGCGTGTTTTCTATCCACGACGCTTTTACAGTTTCTTTCAAATTGAAAATTGCCCTTGAGATGCGCACGAAAACGTGGCTCCCTTCTGTACCACTCATGATGTAGAATGAAACAAAAGAACACCGGGCACGCGTCAGACGCCACCGCGTGGCAGGAGACGCAGAGGGGTCATTCCGCGTGCCGCACTTTAAAAGAAGAAGAAGTGTCAAACAGCGTCGAAAAGTCATATAATTATATAATCAATCCTTGACCAATCCCCCCTGAGTGGGTATGAGCCATGTCAGAGGCAACAGCGACAACAGTGTCGGCTTCTGCATTTGTGGACACTCACAGCGCGTCGCTCAAATACAAATACGTAACAACTGCGACAGTGGTTAGTTCACGCTTGTCCTGTGTATACCTATGCGTCCTTTTCGAGCGTCCTCCTTTGTGCTGCGGCGGCACGTTGCAAGTATCGAGCTGCTTGTCGTTCTTCGTGTGACAAACTAATTTCTTGCTATCGCATTCATTGCTGCGCCCTAGTGGCGAAACAGTGATTTTTTCAATCCCCTGACATTGTAAACTTATAAACGTAGCAAACATGTCTTTAAGCATACTACAAAAGTGGAGCAACTTGAACTCATTACCTATTAATAAAAATAAAACTAAGACTGTATTGTTTACGCCACCACAAAAGTATGTAAACTGCAGCACTGCTCTTTACCTCGGTAAAGAAAGGATAGAATTAGTTGACAACGTAAAAAGTAACAGTTTCGCCACTAGGGCGAAGCAATGAATGAGATAGCAAGAAATTCGTTTGTCGCACGAAGAACGGCAAGCAGCTCTATACTTGCAACGCGCCGCCGCAGCACAAAGAAGGACGCTCGAAAAAGACGCATAGGTATACACAGGACAAGCGTGAACTAACAACTGTCGCAGTTGTTACGTGTTTGTATTTGAGCAACCCGCTGCGATTGTCCACAATGCAGAAGCTCATGATGATGGTGATGATCAAAACTTTATTACTCCCAAAAGAGGGGACCGACCCAGAGATCGGTTACGCTGCTTAGAGGAGGTCAGCGGGAATCCCTTGGGACGCCGCGGCCTCCAATGCGCGTGAGATTATCCGGCGTTGCTGTGCCGAGTCGGTGGTACGCAGATGGGACTCCCAAGTGTCTTCTGTGTGTGAAGTGTCAGCGTACTGTGGGCACGTCCACGCCATGTGTATGAGGGTGGCTGACTGTGAGCAGTATCTGCAGTGTGGTGTCACGAGGTGTGGGTAAACCTTGCTGTAAAGCCAGGGGTTGGGAAAGACACCCGTCTGAAGCTTGCGCCACAGGACGGCATCACGTCGGGGGGAGGTCCTTATGAGCTGGAGGGTAGTGGACACGGCCTAGTCTGTAGTGCTGTAGAATGTCTGTGTAAGTAACCAAATGAGTTAGTTCTTCGCAGGCCTGGGAGGGCGAAGAATAGGAAGTGTGAGGCGTAAGGAACTCCGCCCGGCAGTTGAGATCTCGGGCGAGAGTGTGTGCCTCCGTGTTGAGGCTCGGGCGACTTGGTTAGCGCCTACCTTTCTCTTTATGCCTGTGCCGTGTTTCTTCTATTTGTGCCGCGCTAATACAAGCTAAATACACACAAAGAATTACTAGTCAAATAATGCGAAACGCGTTTGACAGAGTGTTTGGGACGCACGATACCATGACGGGAAATAACGTCCACACCTTCTGACACCACGCGGGACGCCTCCTCATCTGGGACGAGCCTGGCAAGCTGCCTCACCATGGACAACAATTCCTCCGGTGGCCTCTTCTTTTCGACCGCGAACTTCGGACCCAGTGAGAGCGCATCGTGGACGAAACCTGGAAGATTCAGCTGCGAAGCTCCGTGAACAGTGTTCCTCTGCATCGGTTTTTTTTCCGGTAGACGGCCCCGCAGTTGCTTCAGATGAAGTTGCCATAGCCACTCAGTTCTCTGGTCGATGAAGCGTGAGACTGCTGTGCCTTCACATTTCCACTAAGAGATTCATGGGCTGGGGCCCAGATAAGAAGGCGAGGTGAGGTAGGCGGGGTGTGATTCTTTATGACTGAGTATGCCTGTGTAGAGATACGGCCCGCGTCAAAATTTCGGATGGCGAGTTGGGAATCACTTACGATCACCTTGGTTGTTGGGTCGGTCATTGTCAAAGCAATGGCAACCTCTTCAGCAACTGTTATGTTGGTGGAGTGAATTACACTGCATGCTGTGCTCCAACCTCGGTGTGGGGCCAAGGCGACAGCCACCATTATTGATCGATGTGGGTGCCGAGAGGCGTCTGTGTAGGTGACGTCGGAGCGACTTGAGAAACGTTTCTGTAGTTGGCGCGCACGGTCGGCCCGGCGATCCGCGTGATGTTCAGGGTGCATGTGTTTGGGGAGTGGAGGAATACGGAGGCTGAGTCGTGGAGCTGTCGGTGTGTCTTCGTAAGTGGTGGCCGCCCGCGTGGGGATGAGTCCAATTTGGTGCAATACAGCGCGTCCCGCATGCGTGAGTGAGAGTCGCTGGTACTGGGACGTAAGGGTAACTTCGATAAGCTCGTTGACCGTGTTCGACACCCCAAGGGCCAGAAGTTTGGAGGTAGAAGTGGACATCGGAAGTCCTAAGGCGGTCTGTATGCCTTGCGAAGCGAAACATCGAGGCGATCGAGATCAGCGCGTGTAAGGCGGAGGTAGGGAGCCACGTAAGTGATGCGTGTGCAGACAAATGCCTGAACAAGCCGAAGAAGGTTGTATTCGCGCATGCCTGCGTGCTTGTTGGCAACCCGCTTGAGAAGGCGACAATTTGGATTGCAGATTGGTCGATTCGCTGAAGAGCGGTGGAGTTGCCACCATTGGGCTGTAGGTGCAGTCGTAGGATGCGGATGTGATCTGTTTGATGGATTTGCATCCCCTGTACTTGGAGATGGAAAGAGACCTGTTTGGGTTTGCGTCCCTGTGATATAATAACAATGTATTCGGATTTGGTTGCCGAGCAGGACAAGCCAACCGTAGAGAGATAGCTGCCCACGCGGTCAATGGCTGTTTGTAGGGTTTCTTCGATTTGGTCATCGCTACCTCGTGTAACCCACAGGGTGAGGTCATCTGCATAGAGTGTGTGGTGCAGATTTGGGATTTCAGCCAGAAGATTGGGAAGTCCTAACAGTGCAACATTGAAGAGAAGTGGGGATAGCACGGAGCCTTGAGGTGTTCCACGGCTGCCGGGGGGTGATGGTGGAAACCTCTCCTTCGCAGGTGTCAAGTAGCACTTGGCGATTGGTAAGGAAATCCCTCACATATGTAGACGTCCTGTTCCCGACTCCCAAAGCCTGTAAATTCTGCAGGATGGCGGTGTGCTGTACATTATCAAAGGCTTTGGAAACATCAAGACCAACAATGACTTGGGTGTCTAGAGTGCGGTTGTAGAGCACCTGGTGTTTGAGTAGGAGCATGATGTCCGGTGCCGCCAGGTGTGGGCGGAAGCCGAACATGGTATCGGGAAGTAGATGATGATCCTCCAAGTAGCGGATAAGACGGGTCTGGACAACATGTTCCATCAGTTTGCCCACACAGGATGTGAGGGAGATGGGACGCAAATTGGCTAGCGCGGGGCTCTTTCCCGGTTTGGGAATCAGAATGAGGTTGGCAAGTTTCAGCTCTGGGAAATGGTGCCTTGCTCCCAACATTGCTGAATATAGTCCGTGAGGGCTTGGATAGAAGAATCGTCCATGTTTCGGAGCATGCGATTGGTGACTCGATCTGGACCAGCTGCAGCATTTGTCTTCAGACGATTCAGTTCCGCCCGCACCTCTGCTATAGTTATGGGGGGCATCAAGGAGCGGGTTACCAACCCCCTGATATGCAGTAAGAGGGATGATGGGTCCAGGACGCATGTAGGTGTTAATAAGCTCTTGATGTAGAGAAGCGGACGAGCCGGAATATTCACGAAAGATACGTTCAAGTTGATGTTTAGCTTGCAGTTTGCCACTATCAGGATCCAGCAAGTGACGGAGCAGTTGCCATGTGTTCTTAGAGTTGGGAGCCTTATCCATTTGGGAATAGATGTCCTACCAGTTCTGACGGGGGAGGTCTATGGCATAGTTTTCAATGTTTGTGTGCACTAGAGCCAACCGGCGGCGGATGTCTTTATCCCATTTTCGGGTCTGCAGAAGGGTCTCAAGTTTGCTTTCCCGCTCCCAAAGCTTCGCGTAGTGTCTGTCACAGTTAGACACCGACTCCTCGACTTCGACGTCAGTTGTGGCGTCCGCGACGTGCTGGAGGAGGGTAGCGGACCAGGTGGAAATATCAGTAATACGCTCAGAGGTTCCCGATGCTTTTCGTTGGGTACGAAAGCGGTCCCAGTCGGTCAGTCTGACTGAACGAAGACGCTCACGCGTGGGCTCCTGGATGACTATTTCCAGAACATAATGGTCACTGCCGAAAGTTTCTAGTGTATTGCACCAGGTGGCATTTACTCCAGGCCCCACGAAGGTGAGATCCGGTGTGGTGTCACGGGCCACTCCTACTCCTCTACGCGTGGGATGTGCTGGGTCGGTAAGAAGATTTAGGTGTAGTGAGTGCCACTCGTCCCATAGAGATCGGCCTTTAGGAGAGTCGTAGTGGTAACCCCACGATGGGTGGGGAGCGTTGAAGTCCCCCACTATGATATACGGCTGGTGCTGGGCTAGTTATTGAACACGGAGAAATAGGGGACCAAATTCAACGCGGCGGTCCCGGGGAGGGCTATAGACATTGAGCACAAAAAAGACAGTGACCAGGTTTACGAGATGGGCGGGGCAGAACTTTTAATAGTACGTGATCGGGGAAATTAGAGCCAATATCATGGGGGATGACATTCATGTTGCGTTTCACTTGTGTTGCCACCTGAGAGTTGGCGCGCCCCGACGTGTACGTCTTGTATCCGGCTAACTGAGCGTGCTTGCCACCCTCTTGAAGCGCTATGATTTCTGGACGATCGCGGGAGGCAAGAAACTGCTGGAGCACCGGACGCTTACATGCGAAGCCCCGACAGTTCCACTGCCAGATGGTGGTGTTACGCGAGCGGCCCGCCATGATTAGGATGAGAGTTTGTGCCGCCTGTGACCGAGGACGAGGCGGGGCCTAGGGCAGCGTCGTAAGATTTGCACCGAGCGTCGAGTGCTTTACTCAACGAGTCGAGTTGCTGGTTGAACTGCGCTGTGAGCGTTTCGAAATATTTCTCCATAGTGGCTTCCAGAGCCGCGAAGCGTTGGTCTGTGGTGCGTGTTTCACTCAAAGTCAGAGCTGACGTAAGGCGCTCAATTTGGTCCTGAGTGTCACCCGGTTGTGTACCGCCCACCTCGTAGGCCTTTCGTTTTGGAGCTGTGCCTGCCAACGAGTCGGTGTCCATGGGGGGCGGATGTGGGTGTTTCTGTCATGGAAGGGGGATGTGAAAAAGCACCGCACCCTATGCGCTGTTCTATTGTTGTAACCCTGTGCACAAGCTGTGTGACTACCGTAGTGAGATGAGTAATGGCTTTCTCAAGTGTAGTGTTGGTAGTCCCTCCCTGCGTACTCACCGGCGCCGCCACAGAAGGAGTTCCGATCCATGTGGCTTCCCCGCCGGTGGACCTGGCGGAGTAGTAGCAGAGGTAGGCGCCCTCGAGCTGGACGATGACCGCGATGCCCCAAGTGGTGGGAACGAGGCCGAACGGTCCCTATGCTTGCTCTGGGTACTACCAGACCGTTGACGGTCCCAGTGACTGGAGCGTTTAAGGGTCACCCGCCGTTAGGTCGCTTGATCTTGCTGCTTGGAGTCTTCCTCCTGATGGAGGGCCTCCCATTGGCGCCGCTTTATGATATACGGGGTCGTGTAGATTTCCTTACAACGGCTGTCGCCGCTGATATGCTGTTTTCCGCAAAGGCGGCACGTCGGGACACACACGTGATCACTGGGTGGGTCCGGGATGGCGCTGCCCTGACACTTGAACACTGTACTGGCACACACGTCAGCTCTGTGGCCAAGTTCGCTGCACCGGTAACACACTTCGAACATGGCTCATTGTACAGGTTGCAACGGTGACGGGCATTGCAGAGGTAGATCCACGTGGGAACACGAGGTTCCTTGAAGGTCAACAGCACGGCGGTCGTGTTCCCCAGACGGCGAAAGTCAACGATGGGAGGGTTCCGAGGATCTTGTAATTCTTCTTGGATACCTTGGTGGTCTAGGCGGAGGTCAACGCCCCGGATCACACCGCGTCCTTGACTTTCATCGGGTGCGCAGTACACGGAAATTTCGTACGTGTGGGTGCCAATCACCAATTCCTTAAGTCGCAGTACCCGTTCAGCTCGTTCGACGGCCGGAGTGCAATAGGCGAACGTGTTCTGTTTGGGGTTTACTTGAATGAGGTCTTCGCCGCGAACTGAGGCCTTGGGGAAGTTTGCTGCAGTGCAAACCGCTTCGAATAGTATAAAGTTGGTGATCTTGGAGAATAGGAGTCCGCCCCTGGGGTGGACGATGAGCTTGAGGGCATAGCTGGGCAGACGAGTCTGCTTTGAAGCCACCGAGTTCAGGGCTAGTCGCCACCCACGTTGGCGTTGTGTGAGCGAACGATCGGTCGCTGTGGTATCATCATTCGAGGCATTTGAGGTCTTATGGGACGAAGATCGTCCGTCCTGGGTTCGGAAGCCGGGGGGGATGGTGGTCCCTTTCGATGTGCGGGCTCCACGGCTCTTGTTCACTTGCGTGAGCCATTCGCTGGCTTCAAGTTCTTTCGGGGTAATTTCCGTGCCCGCGACGATCACTTTCATGGCACACCGGCAGCGCGCGAGCGCGCTTGACGCCCAGCGAAGCGGGCGGTGAGGCCGCTTCCAGAGATTACGAGCGCGACACGGCGCGTTAGGCTTAACTGGCCGGGGGGCGTGGCGGGATGGAAAACTTGCTGAAAAAGACTTGAAATTGGTCGACTTACGTCGAAGAAGGCGTCCCGAGATTCCCGGAGACGTCAGGAATCCGCTGGTATTGGTGCAAATTCGCTAAGATGAGAATTTCCGGGGATACGCGTGAAAACGTTCGGAGCCCATGTAGAGCACGACCTACTCGGCTGCTGAGACAGTGGCGCCCCCCTGCAGAAGCCGACGCTGTTGTTGTTGTTGCCTCTGACATGGCTCATAGCCACTCAGGGATTTATTATAAGATTATATGACTTTTCGACGCTGTTTGACACTTCCTTTTCTTTTAAACTGCGGCTCGTGGAATGAGCCCTCTGCGTCTCCTGCCACGCGGTGGCGCCTGACACCAAGTGTGCCCGGTGTTCTTTTTTTTCCTTCCTCATCATCAGTGGTACAGAAGGGAGCCACTTTATCGTGCGCATCTCAAGGGCAGTTTTCAATTTGAAAGAAACTGAAAAAGCGTTGCGTGGTAAAAAACACGCTCAAGATGTTCCGAGATCTGCGTACCGCGAGCGGTAAATGGTGCATATTAATAGCTCGCCGTTATATCTCTGGCACGAGCATGGCGTGTGGCTGTGCTGGCTGGCGCAGCAGTCTGCGGAGCGAGGGGTTGCTGGTTCGAATCCCCGGTGAGGTTGTCTGGAATTTTTTCTAGGATTTATTTTTCTTTATGCCTTTTTTATATGTACACATACATATACACATCCGGGACATGACGGCGTCGACAGACGGTGACGGCGACGGCGAAAGTCAGCCGAGAGTGTCCATATAATTGCTATCGCAATAAAACGTTAGGAGTTATCTTTAACAAACACTTAATTTGGGACGCACACGTTGATCGTATCGTGTCTAAATTAGCTAGAGCATGTGGTATAATCTGCCGATTACGATACATGCTACATACAAAAATAAAACTGATGTTGTATAACGCCCTCTTCCTATCACATGTTAGCTATTGCAATCTAGTGTGGGGAAAGACATCAAAAACAAGCATTCATAAGTTTACAAACTCTACAAAAGAAAACTATTTGACACGTTTTCACCGTCCCGTTTAATGCACATACAAACGAAATATTTGGCACTGTCAATGTACTGCCTATTGAACACTTTTTTCAATATAACCTTGTCTTGAAAACCAAAAGTATTTCCGGTGTAACAATGCGACTTTCATAAACCTGTGCAACCTAGTTGAATTAAAGGAAGTACTATAAGAATTCAGAAAACGAAACCAGTGGGTTTTACCTTTCTCAAGAACTAATTACGGCTTCAACCGATTGCAGTACCCAGTGCCTAAGATATTCAATGGGCTATATGCTTCCGATACTGACTTGAAAATGTTACAAAAATTACATTGAAGTCGAATTTAATAAACAAAGGTACACTTTTATGACAGGTGTGCCGTTCTTTCAGTCATGTTCCCTCTCTCTTTTCCTAGTTATTTTTCTTCTCTCCCTTTCGTACTCCTTCCTTTGTTTATTTATTTATTTATTTATTTATTTCTCAGTTTTCTTTCTCAGATTTTTTTCTCTTTTTTTGTTGAGCTGAACAATGTCAGTAGTTCGTAATAAAACTTTATCATTACGCGCAACTTATGTATGTGGTCATTGTTATCTTTTTGAATCAATAAAGTACTCTGCGTGTACATAACTTCTTTTTTTAATGTTTCTAAGCAGATGTTTATGTACGGATATATAAATATTGTAAAGAACGAGACAGACACAGCACCCGTTCCTGGGCCAGCTGTTCTAATCTGGTCTTCTTCTTCCTCCGCTTCTCTCAAGCCGCCCGCTCGCCCGTAATCCCGCGTCGTTCATGACACTCGGCCATGACTGCGTGCGCGTGTAGCTGCCGAAACCGCTTCGGGTGGGCGACACTGACTACATCGCAGCGGCCGGTCACGGCCACGCTGCGACTCTGGTCCGGTATCTGTCTGTGTGCTTTCTCGTGGACGGAATTGGCTCTGTCGCCGTAGTCGATCTCTTCCATAGTGCGGCGTCTTATGAAAACTTGCCGGTGATGTCTCTGGCGGGCGGACCTGAGTGTTTCCGGATCGCCGCAGGTCCAGTTGACGTTTGTTCCGCCGCACTTCTACACACAGGGCAAGACAGTGCACATTCGGAGATGTCGAATGTCACAATGTGTGAAGTTGACCACGCTGTTCGCGGAGCGTCGAGCTGCGTTGGTGTGCTCTCCCACCCGTGCGTGACGAAGTGGGGACGAGTTTCTGAGCCGATGATCGATGCACCTTTCGCTCTTGCGGCAGCTCTGGTGTCGTGTTCCCCGAGGGGCTCGAGGCGGCGGTCCTCGACAAAGTGCCGCAAACATGAGAGCCATACCAGTCAGAATTCATGTCACCAGCAGGAGACTCAGGCTTCACCGTGAAATCCTGGATGGCACTTACCAGAGCCGTCACAGGCAGGTCGAATTCTTCCATGGAGGTAGCACTTAGAACACTTTGCATGTAACAAACGTCCACGTGCTCGCCTTCCAATAACTGCCCTGACGTCCAGGGATATGGGTCCGCATGGTCAAGGCCCATCTTGTCAGCATCATCGGATACGCCTGGATTGCGGAGAGGTAGGGTATTCGTCGTATTACCGGCATCCGTGGACAGATATGGTTGCGTTGTTAGGGCATGCAGTACGCCACGTGCCGGTAACTTTAGGCGCCCAAGCGATGACGAGTATGGGGGGCAGCTTTCCCGACAGATGCGGATCGGAACCGCTCTCGGCCGCTGACAGGGGTGTTTTGGCGTCGGTTGCCGAGGCAGTTAGAGCACATGTTGAGTAAGGCGTTTGTTGTTGTGCAAATATGTGCAAATGGTGAATGTGAATATATGTGTATATGAACGTATACATATATAGACTGGAATATGTACAGATATATATGCGTAGATGTGAGAGTGTATGGAATATGTATTGTGTTTTGTCTGTATTTTACAACGAAGGGGGCAGGAACCCCGTTAAGCTACTGCTGTGCAGCTTTTTGTTCCTTGCACTGGCATTTTTTCTTCGCTTTTTGCTGCAAAGGGAAAATGCGAAATAAACTTGAAACTAGTTGAGTTTCCATTTTCCTGGCCACAAGTTTGGCTAAATAAATAGTTTTCAACACGCCGTCTCTGCCTTCATCAACGTCACGACCACGTGACATCTGGTGGACCTGCTGGTACTTGATGTTCCGGACGCCGTCGAATAGCCGTGATCCAAGCCCAGGCCAACAAGACGCCAAATGCATCGCGGACTACCCAGCTAGCCAGTGGCGTAGCCAAGGGGGCGGTTGGAGGGGTTCAAACCACCCCGAAATTTTTCAGTTTTGCTTGCGTATATATGCACACACACATACAAACGCACGCACGAACATACATAAAGCATGGTTGAACCCCCCCCCCCCCCCCCCGAAAAATACTTCTCGCTACGCTACTGCAGCTAGCCTCCGACAACAGGGACTGCTACCACAGTACGGATCTCTACCCGACAGGACCCGGAAAACCCGGACCATGACTACCACGTCAGCGACGATGACAGCTCCCATTGCGCAGGCACCTGTGTTGCTACATCAACCCAAGGAGCCACTCACCTTCCGCGACTTCAAAGCTGGCTTGAAAGCTGGCATCAGTGGCGTAGCCAAGGGGGGGGGGGGTTGGGGGGGTTCAACCCCCCCCCCCCCCCCCGAAATTTTTCAGTTTTGCTTGCGTATATATGCATGCACACATACAAACGCACGCACAAACATACATAAAGTATGGTTGAACCCCCCCCCCCGAAAAAAAATTCTGGCTACGCTACTGGCTGGCATGAAAGGTTCGACCGCGTCGCCCCTTTCAACAACTGGACCGATGATGACAAGTTGCGGCGCGTTTATTTTGCACTGGAAGACGCCGCTCGGACTTGTTTCGCGAACCGAGAAGCCACGCTCAGGACCTGGGACCTTTTTCATGCCTCATTCCTCGCAACCTTCACAAGCATCTTCCGGAAGGAGAGAGCTGAAACCTTGCTGGAGAGCCGTGTGCAGCTCCCGAACCAGAACGTCGGGATGTACACCGAAGAAATGACGCGCCTGTTTCGTCATGCTGACCCTGCTATGACCGAGGAGAAGAAGCTTCGCTTCCTGATGCGGGGAATTAAGCAGAAACTATTCGTCGGCCTTGTACGCAACCCTCCCAAGACGGTCATGGAATTCGTCTCAGAGGCCAGGACTATCGGAAAGGCCCTTGAAATGCGTACGAAGCAGTACAACCGTCGCGTTCCCACGACAACCTACGGGGAGGTTCAGGCGCGGGAATCCGACGACCTGCGCGAGACTATCAGAGCCATCGTACGGGAAGAGCTGCGTAAATTACTGCCAACCTCCCCACATCAAGTGGACCCGATCGCCGACGTCGTACGCCAGGAAGTCCAGCAATTTCTTGGGGCACCTGAACCGGCGCAGCCTGAGCCGCAAGCCATGAGCTACGCTGCTGTAGCCCGCCGCAACGCTCCCCCTCCCCCTCCGCGTCCACGTCAAGACGCCGAAGAGCCGCACCACCGTCGCCAGACACCGCCGCCACCACCACCGTCATACCGTTCGCCTGTTGGACAGCGCAGCGCGCCAAGGAAAACCGACGTTTGGCGTACCCCTGACAACCGCCCGCTCTGCTACCACTGCGGGGAAGCAGGGCACACGTACCGCCGCTGCCAGTACTGGGAGATGGGACTACGAGGTTTCGCCGTTAACGCGCCGCGTCCGCAGCCAGGCGAACGACCTCGTCACATCGCCGACTACCTAACAGGAGCGCAGTGGACACCCCGACGACCTTCCCGTTCGTCGTCGCCAGGCCGCTACACCTCACCGCATCCCAAGCAGTACGCCGGCCCTGCTCGGGGCCGATCTCCGAGCCCTTAAACGGAAAACTAAGGGCAGCAACTGATGGAGGTGCGGTTGCTGTACGACAAACTACCGAAGATCCTCCGCCGACGCTGACGACGACGCCGCTACAAAACCTAAGGAACACGCCGCAAGCTGGACAGAGTCCTGAAGTCGGAACTTCGCGGCCGGAAGACCTGACGACGCCACGTGGAAGCAGCGCAACAAACCGACGCAGCCGTGATCCGACGCCGCGATCTAACTGCAACGCGAGACGACGAACTAGCGACCTTGACGTTCTTATCGACGGCCAGAGTGTGGCAGCTCTCGTCGATACTGGAGCCGACTATTCCTTCATCAGTGGGTCGTTCGCCGCAAACTTGAAGAAAGTGAGGACTACTTGGGAAGGCCCCGAAATCCGGACAGCTGGAGGCCACCTAGTGACGCCGGCAGGAATCTGCACAGCGAGAGTCTCCATTAACAACCGGATTTATCCCGAAAGCTTCGTAGTGCTACAGCGGTGCTCGAGAGACGTCATCCTTGGTACGGACTTCCTAGGTCTTCATGGTGCAAACATTGACCTGAGATCCAAGTCGATAACCCTATCCTCAGAAAAAGCGCTACCGCCAAACACGCCTCCCGGGAAGCACACCTTAAATGTGCTGGAAGACCAGGTCACCATTCCCCCCTCACTCCAGCGTCATGGTTTCCGTCGGTACTCAGGAATCAGCAGACTTCGAAGGCATCGTTCAAAGGGACCCGCACCAGTTGATAAACCGCGAGATTTCCGTCGCGAGAGGAATAGCAGAGCTGCGGGGAGGAAAAACAACAGTGCTGATCACAAATTGCAGTAACGAATACAAGCACGTGAACAAATAAATGCACGACGATCGCCTACATCGAAGAAATTGTGCAGGCCACCAACGCTTTCGCCCTCACCAATTCTTCTGAGCCTGCTCCGACGAACCAGCCAGCTTTCGACGTCAATCCGAGCCTTCCGACGCATAAACAAGAACAGCTCAAAACCCTGCTCCTGCAATACAAGGACTGCTTTTCGTCATCGTCAAGAGTTCGACAGACCCCAGTTGCAAAACATCGCATCATAACAGAGGAAAGTCCCAGGCCACTCCGTCAGAGCCCGTACAGAGTTTCGAAGCAAGAACGCGAGGCCGTGAAGAAACAAGTCGACGAAATGCTACGCGACGACATTATTCAGCCGTCCAAAAGTCCGTGGGCGTCATCCGTGGTGTTAGTGAAGAAGGACGGCACCCTTCGTTTCTGCGTCGATTATCGTCACCTGAACAAGATTACTGAGAAAGACTTGTACCCTTTCCCACGGATAGATGACACCCTGGATCAACTCCACAACGCGAAGTAATTTTCGTCGATGGACCTCAAGACCGGCTACTGGCAACTAGAAGTTGACAGATACCGAGAAAAGACTGTCTTTATATCACCAGACGGCCTGTTCAAGTTAAAGGTCATGCCCTTTGGTCTTTGCTGGGCTCCTGCGACTTTCCAACACGTTATGGTTACAGTGTGGGCTGGCTTGAAGTGGCAGACGTACATCGTGTACTTGGATGACGTCGTTGTGTTTACATCAAATTTGGACGAACAACTCCGGCGCCTTGAAGCTGTACTTCAAGCAATCAAGACCTCCGGACTAAACCTGAAGCCAGAAAAATGCCCCTGCGCGTACGAGGAGATCTTGTTCTTGGGCCACGTCATCAGCAAGTCTGGAGTTCGCCCCGACCCGCGGAAAACAGCTGCGATCGCCGCCTTCCCACCGCCAACTGACAAAAAGGCCGTGCGCCGATATCTCGGCTTGTGCTACTATTACAGACGCTTCGTCAAGAAGTTTTCACGGATCGCCGAGCCGCTAACTCAGCTCACGAAAGCCGACGTCGAATTCAAGTGGGAAACTTCGCAAGTGGAAGCATTTCAAGAGCTTAATCGACGCCTACCGACGCCTCCGATACTTGGGCATTTCGACGAATACGCCGAAACAGAAGTACACACCGACGCAAGCAGTGTTGGACTCGGCGCCGTGCTTGTGCAGAGGCCTGCCGTACGGGAAAGGGCCATGAGTTATGCTAGCCAGTCGCTATCCGAGGCGGAAGTCAACTATTCGACAACAGAAAAGGAGTGTCTTGCCATCGTCTGGCCTACATCCAAGTTCCGTGCCTACCTCTACGACAGGCCTTTCAAAGCCGTGAGCGACCACCACGCCTTCTGTTGACTAGCAAACTTGAAGGATCCTTCAGGACGCCTCGCACGGTGGAGCCTAAGACTTCAAGAGTTCGACATTACCGTCGTCTGCATGGCCGGAAGAAAACACTCCGACGTTGACTGCCTGTCTCGCGCTCCAGTCGACCCACCGCCGCAGGATGACCAGGATGATGAATACTTCTTGGGAACCATAAGTGCCGATGACTTCGCCGAACGACAGCGACCCGAACCAGAACTGAGGGGCCTCGTATAATACCTGAAGGACAGGACCGCCGTTGCTCCTAAAGTATTCAGGCCAGGATTCGCGTCACTTTTTTTTTGAAAAACAGCGTCCTCGTAAACAACTTCTCTTCGGCACGGGCCAACTACTTTATCGTTGTGCCATCGGCACTACTACCAGAAATTTCGCCGGCCCTGCACGACGACCCGACAGCTGGTCACCTCGGTTTTTCCTGCACGCTCCCGAGGGTACAAGAAAAGTACCACTGGCCACGCCTTTCCGCCGATGTCGCTCGTTACGTGAAGACATGCCGGGACTGTCAGCGACGCAAAACACCGCTGACAAGGCCAGCGGGACTTCTCCAACCCATTCAACTACCTCGCCGCCATCTCCAGCAAATCATTATAGACTTACTGGGTCCGTTCCCGACGTCTACTGTCGGAAACAAGTGGATCGTCGTAGCTACTGACTACCTCACCCGCTACGCCGAAACAAAGGCCCTGCCCAAAGGCAGCGCCGCCGAGGTCGCCGAGTTCTTCGTTGAGGACATCGTACTGCGTCATGGCGCCCCAAAGGTTCTCATCACCGACAGAGGTAGGACCTTTACTGCGGAGCTAACTCAGGCGATATTCAGGTACAGCCAGACAAGCCACCGCCGGACCACCGCCTACCACCCACAGACCAGTGGCCTCATCGAGCGTCTCATCAAGACCATCGCCGACATGATGGCCAGGTACGTCGACGCCGAGCACAAGACGTGGGATGCCATCCTTCCGTTTGTGACCTTCGCATACAACACGGCCGTAGAAGAAACGACGCCGATGACGCCATAAAAGTTGGTCTACGGACGGAGCCCGGCAACGACGCTCGACGCGATGTTACCAGACGTCACCAACGAAGAAAACATCGACGTCACCGCCTACCTACAGCGTGCCGAAGAAGCCCGACAACTGGCCCGTCTGCGTATCTAGTGCCAGAAAAAGACCGACAGCCGTCGCTACAACGTTCGACGACGCTTCGTGGTATACCATCCTGGCGACCGTGTGTGGGTCTGGACACCCATACGCCGATGAGCACTTAGTGAAAAACTTCTTCGGCGATACTTTGGGCCATACAAGGTGCTTCGACGTGTCGGCGCTCTGGACTACGAGGTCGTCCCGGACGGCATTACGAACTCACAGCGGCGGCGCTCACGGCCTGAAGTCGTCCATACCCTGTGCCTCAAGCCGTTTTACACGCGTTAGTGGACCTGACGACTGTACTTTCTGATTTATTGTTGTACGTTCGTGCTTGTGCTTATTCATTATTGTACTTTCTTGCTTTATGGTTGTTATTTATTAGATGCGAAGCATCTTATGCTCGGGGCTCTGTCCATCCCACTCGCGTCCCCCGTCCCCCGTCCTGCGTCCCGCATCCCGCCACTTTCATGAAGTAGGGAAGCCCCCATTACGCGAACCAGAACACTGTAGTAATATGAAGGCCGTCAACCCTACTACAATCATGAAAGTCATGGCCGAGAGCAGAGAGAGGCTGCTTAGTAATGGCTATGCAGGTGGTGGCTGTCGCCCAGGTTGACCCCATTTTTTGAGTCATGGCCGAGAGCACAGAGAGGCTGCTTAGCAATGGCTAGGCAGGGGGTGTCTGTCGCCCAGGTTGACCCCATTCCTTGATCTTGCTTGCATGTGTTTGGAGGGGGGCTTAGTCCGTCCCTCTTTCCCGCGTCCCACAGCGCATGCGCGTCCCCTCCCCCCTCTCTCCTACGCTCACCCCCTTTCTCTCCTCCAGGAATCATCTACTCTACGGAGCGGTTCCGGCGTCCCACATCCCCACAGCGCATGCGCGTCCTTTCCCCCCTCTCTCCTCTAGGAATCCTCTACTCTACGGAGCGGCTCCCGCGTCCCACACCCCCCACAGCGCATGCACGTCCCCTCCCCCCTCTCTCTCCTCTCCTGCGGTCCCCCCCCCCTCCGTCCTTTCCTCTAGGAATCCTGTACGGAGCGGCGCGCACGACTGGTGGTGTGACAGCTGCCTACTCCGCTGGGGTGCCACGGTAGTTCCGCGGCATGAAAATGGCGGAGCGCGCGCGCCTCATTCTCTCTCCTGTGCAGCGCCGCGATGAGCGCCCGAACCGCTGCCGTGAAATGAGAGCGGCGACGTTCCTCCCGCTCAAGCTAATTATCTCCCCGCTGCTTCGCATCCACACATGGTTCCCTTTAGCGGGAGATGGGGAATTTTTGTTCTTTTGTTGGATGCATACCCCTCCCTCCCCCCCCCCCTCCCCGTGTTCTGTTTAAAGCATCGGGATGATGCTTTTTGAGAGGGGTGCATTATCTCGCGCCGTTTCTTATTTCACTTTTATTGTATTCGGTTTACGCCCTCAAAAGACTGTCGGCAATGCTCAGCGCAAAACGCGCTTTCAGTGTTCGAGAAGCTTCACAATTATAGTAGATCGCTTTGTTGAGATTACGCGCATAACGCGAATATTACAGCGCGTTCTGGAACTTACGTGGCCGCCAGCGATAACGCTGGAATGTTTGATAACACACGTATCAATGCTGACGCGTGTCACCGCTTGTCAGTTTATCGACGGCCGACGCTCTGCTCGCCGCTATCGCTGTACAGCGTGCATTGCTTGTTTAGTTTAACTTTTTATCTTCCTGGCCACAAGTTCGGCCAGATAAAGAGTTCCATTTTGGACACGCCGTCTCTGCCTTCGTCAACGTCACGACCACGTGGCAATGTACTATCTTGAATACACTTTGGGTATCGGTACCTGACAAGTCGCACACGACGAGTGCTTGTATCAGTATTTACGATTCATTCAATAACGTGTAGTGTATCGTAACGATAAACGGTGGCTGAAATCCGCTTCTCCAGCTGTTACTGCTGCCACTAAGCCACCTGAATGACATTAACGACAGTGACATTCTTTAATTTCTCGTCCAGAGTACTCTAGAGAGCTCAAGCGTTGATGTCCTCGCGTCCCTATTGGTGTAGCAGAGTCACGAGGGGGGGCGCTCGCGCGATCTCAAAAACACAGCAAGCGAACCAACGTCTACGCGCAGCCGACCCTTTCTTTCTTGATATTTTTCGTTTTTAGATGTGAAGCATCTTATGGCGGAGCTTAATCCGGTGTGCGGCGTGACATCCCTTACTGCGCATGCGCAAACCCTTTCAAAAAAATATAAATAAAAACCTCCTTTCCCCCCTCTCTCTCCTCTAGGCATCCCTGCCCGCGGCGTCCACACTCCCACTGCGCATGCGCGTCCCCCCTCTCTCTCTCCTCTCCTACGCTCCCCCCTCTCTCGCCTCGCGACGCCGACGCAGGCAGCGTCTGCTAGCGAGTTTCTTGGTTGAGAAAACCGACTGCTCGCGCTGCACAACCGTTCACTGGCCACTCCGTATATATGGCAATGGATTTCGACCTGCAAGGTGGTGCCGGTGGGAGATTTCTCCTGTGCGTTGTTGAACAATAAAATTTCGCAGCGTGCGCGTTAACTAAAAGCGGACTGCGGGTCTCTGTGTCCAGTCGGAGTCATCTGTCTCTCATTGCCCATTAGCAGCGATTGACATGTTCCAGTAGGAAACACAGCTCCATCACTGCGTGCTTTGCGCCTCCCCAGTTTTCTCTCCTGCGCAACGCTGCGATGAGCGCCAGCGTCAACGCCCCGCCAGTGCAAGCGTTAGCGTCCCGCTGCTTCACATCTACACATGGTTGCCTTTAGTGGGAGATGGTGTAATTTTTTTATCATGACGGTGCCATGACACTTCCTCTTGAACACTGTACTGTTCTGCGCACTCTAATGCAAGCGGTGTCATTTCGGGCAAATTCTTATGCCACTATAGTGTCGTAACAGCAGTTTTTCTTGCGTGATGCTTCGTTACGAAGTCAGAAGAATGCCGAAATGGGGTTGCTTTGCGTCTCGCCGCTTTTACACAACAGTCGTTTGCACCCCGAGGTCTTCAACAAATAAACACGCCTTTTATATCTACCACTTGCCTCTCCCAGCGCTCTCATTCGGTGGGTTGTTGTCGGCGTCTGGGAGCGGTGAAGTGAAGTAATACATCATTACTTCACTTTAGCGTAAGTAAGGCCTCCGCTATTATCTCCTGCAACATGTGGTTGTTCACATCTCACGAAACACAAAAGAAGCTACTTCACGCCTAAAAAAAGTCACAGTTTCGCCACAAGGCGAAGCAATGAGTGCGATAGCAACAAATTGGAATATCAAGCGACGTATGGCAAGCAGGTGGAAACGTGCGGCGCGCTGCTCACGCACACATGACGCACGAAAACAACACGCACAGCACGAGAGTGAAGTAACAACGTTTAAAGCTCGACACTTAACCGGCTGCTCAAACAAAACGACGCATGAAACGTATTCACAGGTACAGACAAGCGTGAACAAACAAGTGTCACAGTTGTTACTTCGCTGTGTTTGAAAAGCGTGCTCTTTTCGCAAACGGGGGGGACTGCCGCGAGCGAAGGGACCTTCGTGCGCTCGATAACTACAACGCAATCGTTCCGGCGAAAGCCCAAGGTATACAATTCTCCCCCACCATGAGATAAGCGCGCGCGGGCACGAGCGTCTACCCCCCATGGGGCAACGTGCGCGTGGGAGATGAGCGCGGGCGTCGCGACGAGCGGGGTGCTGAGCTAAGACCCCGCCGAGCACGCCCTTTGAGCCATCTCGCTGGTAATGCTGAAAACTCGCTGTATATAAATAGCTCGCCGTTTGAACGTTGAAGGACGTGCGCTTCCGTGGCTCAGCGGTTAGCACCGCGCGCTGCAGAGCAAGAGGTTCCTCGTTTGATGCAGCGTGTCGGAAACATTTATCTGAATTATTTTTCTCGGCGGCTTTTATAAATATATAGATACATATACGGGACATGACGGCAACGCCGACGGCGAAAACCAGGCGAGAGTGTCCATATAATCGCTATCACAATAAAACGTCTCGAACGGCTAGTTTGAAGGTCTAATGGATGTATTTATTTGTTCAAGAAATTGTGTAGCCGTAGACGGCTATGCGACCGTCGGATAGCCGTGCTAATGTTGCGTGAAAAGATGTCTAAAAATTGTTTTGACAAGACCTAGCTCAGACGTTTTTTAGACGATTTTTAAAGACGTGTTCGGAGTTCCATAGTGATGGCTTTAGAAATATGAGACAATTAAGCTATTATAAATCTCTTTGTAGCACGTTTGTTCAGCAGCCTGACGGCTACCACAGGGAGGTTAGAGGGTGGAGGGACTAAAAAGACCTCCCGCGAGAGCTCTTTCCTGTCATTTTCCCACTTCCTATGGCAGTCGTCGTGCAGGTGACCAAGCATTCAAGCAACACTACTAACATACCAGTTCATCCACGCGTGTCCTGACTGTGGCATCTATAAGTTTTCGACATTGAGTTTACTGACGTCTATTGTGGACCGAATGAAGTAGTTTGACTCATTTTTACTTCAGTGCCATGTGCGGCGAAAATTAATGGCTACTTCAGCACACCACATGTATCCAATTTTCATGTAAATCTCGTCGGTTTATCATAAATCTGGAACACGCAGAGGATTAACACGTATTTCATACATGACGTTTAGTGTACGACGCCCACAAATCATACTTATCAGCAGCAATAAATTATCCCATGATGTTGTAAAAGCGGATTTATTAATTGCGGCTTTATTAAGCTTATATGTGGACAATCTCGACGGATTTTTGCCGTTGCCGTCATGTTTCGTATAAAGACCAAATTGATAAGATCCCCCAGCGCACTGTACGCTCTACCTGCGGGTAATAGTGCGCGAGCAGGGGCGGCGAACGCGGCTGAATAATGAGATCAAACGAGCATCTCTGTCGCCCGCAGGGCGCATGCGATAAGATCCCCCCCGCCTGCTAGACCGGCTGTCGATTGCTGAAGCAGACTTTAACGAGCATGCAAAGACGAGAGGGTTAAAGGGTGGGGGGGGGGGGGGGTAGGTTCCTCGAGAAGATACTGAACTTTAATTTTACAGGCGTGGTCGTCATCGCTGGCGCACGCGCTATCACGCTATCTCGGTGCTGCACTCTCAACGCGAAGAGACTGTGCGAGAAGTATCCCTCCTGGAGCGGCCGCATTCTCTTCCACCAGTGTTTTCAAAGATTTGCGTGAGATCGGATCCAAAAGAGTTAGCTGCCCGCCTCACTACGTATAACCTTAAAATTTGTTGCTATCGCCTTCATTGCTTTACCTTTGCGGTGAGACTGAGTTTTTTTCTTTTACGTTTCATGTAGTCATGCATAAACAGACATGCGATGGTGTGTATTTGTGACTGTTGTTGCGTCATGAGGCACACACGCACTGTCGGCATTGCCCTGAAGTATTCATTCGATCATGTAGAGTTAGCGGGGAAGGCACTGTGTGGTATAGCTCTGGGTAATTCTCTCCATAATTGCACGGTTTTCTGTTCCATTTGAGTGGGATGCAAGTTTGCTGCTCTAAAATATCGAACGCCAATGATATACCACTGTTTCTTGCGTCGAAAATCTACGCGAACTCCAGAAACACAATGATATATTTTTATTTTATGGTGATCTAGAATGCAAACAAGCAGTATCTGGTAGTGGGGTCTGCTGACTCGTGGAATGTGGCGGAAGGAGAGATGGGTGGCGTGCTCTGAAACAGGGAAAAACAGCACAAAATTCTGACAGAACAGACAAGAAGGCACGACAACAGCGCTTCTTCCTGTGTGTCCTGTCGGAATTTTGCACTCGTTTTCCCTGTTATAAGTATGAACCAACTCGCCCAAGCCTCAACCCTCGCATGCTCTGAAACACACACACGAAAAAGGCACCAAAGGGGAATATGGAAGCTTGCGATGAGAAATTCGTAAACAGGTTGTGTATGTTGGCTCTAGCACATGTCCTGTTTACTGGGGTTTTGTCATTTCAGGGTATTTTGAACCGTAGCCTACCCTAGCAGCTACGGTTAACAATTAACCATTTATTTTTTGTTTTGTTTTTTGCAGGACCGGTAGCGCCCAACAAAGTACTTTTCTGCTTCGTGCAAGCTGATGCCACTATTCCCAACCCAGTAGCATTTCCGGATGACAATACGTGCACCCACGTTATAGTGGGAGTTCACGCATTTACCCAAGTTGGGCAGGATTTTGATCTCACCAACAATCGTCAATTCGAGGTATTACAGCAACTCTTTGACAGTGGTACATATAAGAATACTGAGGGAGGTCTGTCGGCAGATTACAGGTAAGCTTTCCATCTGTTTAAAGTTGTGTTAAATTTTCGTGATATATTGCTGCGATTGCTGCCATCTGTAAAAAACAAATATTGATGCATATGGTACACTGAGGATTACGTACTGTGTAAAAACATTTTGTAGTGATACTGCACCACCTCGCAAGTATTGATTCGAGTGACGTTCACCATACGATATCCGCCATATAAACAGTATCACGAGTCCCTCAGGGTGCGTTTTTTTAAATGCGAAGCATTTCTTAGCGAACTTCGGCGACCTTGAGCGTATCTATCTATCTATCTATCTATCTATCTATCTATCTATCTATCTATCTATCTATCTATCTATCTATCTATCTATCTATCTATCTATCTATCTATCTATCTATCTATCTATCTATCTATCTAGCCGCCTACAACTTTGTGCTCTCCTGGCCGTATCGTTAACGGGACTTATACCAAAATTGGCACGGCGTAACATGAGTGTATGACGAACATGAATCACTGGTCATATCATGAAAATCATGACTAACTTGTCGTGAAAAGTATGATTTACACGCCATAGTCACAATGCTCCTGAGGCCGTTTTCTTGATTTGATATATCCGAAAATTGGTACGATGAGACATTTCTCCATAACCAACATAAATGACAGGTGTTAATATGAAAATCATGACCTGCATGTCATGTACAACATGATTTACATGCCACGCTCATGGCGCGCTGACGGCCGTTTCGCTAGCTTGATATACACCAAATTTGGTATTGTGGGACGTGACTGTATGACGAACATAAATGCCTAGTGGTCATATGGAAATCATGATATGTCATGTGCAACATGACTTGCATGCCATGCTTATGGCACGCTCGCAGCCCTTTCGCTAGCTTGATATACACTAAATTTGGTATTGAGCGGCGTGATTGTATGACGAACATAAACGTCAAGTGGTCATATGGAAATCATGATATGTCATGTGCAACATGACTTGCATGCCATGCTCATGGCATGCTCGCGGCCGTTTCGCTAGTTTGATATACACCAAATTTGGTATTGAGCTACGTGATTGTATGAATGCATAAATGACAAGTGGTAATATGGAAATCATGACATGTCATGTGCAACATCATCATCATCATCATTCATCATTTATTTACCCTTAAGGGCCCCTCATGGGGCATTACATAAGGGGGGGGTGTAACAATAGGTAACTGCGGGTCACAAGGAGGCGTCACATAAATACTGTTTGGAAAAACAAAGCAAAAAAAACACAAGAAAAAAACAAGAAAAAAAAAGAAAAGGAAAGAAAACATGAAAATTAGAAGGCAGATAAACGCGCAAAGATGTTGCGCATGTTGCACATGTCATGTGCAACATGACTTGCATGCCACGCTCATGACACTCTCGTGGTCGTTTCGCTAGCTTGATATACACCAAATTTGGTATTGAGCTACGTGATTGTATGAATGCATAAATGACAAGTGGTAATATGCAAATCATCACATGTCATGTGCAACACGACTTGCATGCCACGCTCATGACACTCTCGGGGCCTTTTCGCTAGCTTGATATGCACCAAATTTTGAAGGCGAAAGCCTTTAATGTCTTACGCTCACGTCCGTCCGTCCCTCCGGCCGTGCCCTGGCACGGTGCCAGGTGGTGGCCGGGGCGCGCATACGGACGCCGGTCGCGTTGGACTCTACAGCGCTCGCGCTTTGCTTGCATAGCGTCGCTGTGCCCAGCGTGTCTAATCACGCAAGAAGGGAGACGCGCGCATCGCGTTCCATTCTGACCAACCCCCTTCTCAGTGGGCACAGGCGTTCGAGGAACACACTTTGGAATTTACGAAGTGTCCATCAATTTAAACGCTGGAACGCGGATGACGTCTGCACGATGGCGCTTGGCAGACCATTGCTTTCTTTCCCAAGAAGCTTGCCTCTCTCAAGCGCCGCTTCAGCACCTTCGGCCGAGCGCTACTTGCCACCTACTTGGCTGTGAAGCACTATCGCCATTTTCTCGAGGGACGCGCCTTTCGCATCCTTACGGATCATAAACCACTGACGTCCCTTTTAACGTCCACCAGAACTTCCCACGTTCTCCGCGAAATCAGACAGCTCGCCTATATTTCTGAATACACGAGCGACATTCGCCACGTCAGTGGAAAAGCCGTTTCCGTTGCCGGCGCGTTTTTTCGCGTCACTATCCATGCAACACAAGGCGGCCGAACAAGCATCGACTTCAAAGTCGTGGCTGTCGCCCAGAAGAATGACAAGGAGCTCATCTCTCGTCTTGGCTGATGTCTTGGTGCCTGACTCAGATGTGCCCCTCGTTTGTGATACGTCGACAGGACGTCCTCGTCCCTACGTACCTCCCCATTCCGTCGAGCAGTCTTTGATGCCCTGCATTCTTTCGCTCACCCTGGCATTCACGCCACACAGCGACTTATCACTTCTCGTTATGTGTGGCCGCGCATAAACGTAGACGTTCGTCCTTGGTCACATGCGTGCCTCAGGTACAAAAAGTTTTAAGTGCATCACCAAACTGTCACCCCTGTTGGTGCGTCTCCTTCCCCGGACGCTCGCTTCAGCCACCTACAGTTCGACATTGTCGGTCCCCTTCCTCCATGCGGGAACCATCACTACCTGCTAACCTGCATTGACAGGCGATGTCTCTTCAAAGCATAGCTGTGGAGTCGACAGCTCGAGCACTCGTCCCTCTGTGGATAAGCCGCTACGATGTCCCTTCCACCATTACGACTGACCGTGGTCGCCAATACGACTCAACATTGTTTGCCAGTCTATCTCGGCCACATCAAGACTACCGCATCGCCAATGAAATAATCGAACGTTTTCATCACCAACTGAAGGCCTCACTAACGGCTTGACAAGAGTATGAAGTTGGGTGTGTTGGTAATGCATAACTGATCACGTAGCGCATAAATTTCACGCGGGACAAAAGAAAGGACGAAGACGAGCTGCGCATACATTTCATACGGGACAAGAGAAAGGACGAAGACGAGCTGCAAGCGCTCGTCTTCGTCCTTTCTCTTGCCCGTGTGAAATTTATGCGCTACGTGATCAGTAACGGCTTCCACTTTTCCTTCATCGTGGACCGAACGCCTTCTTTTTTCGCTATGCTTGGCATCTGCACGTCTCTTCTTAGTGACTACCTCGATTAGCGCCACCGATCTGACATTTGGCACCACTCTTCGAGTTCCTGGTGATTTGTTCAGCGACTCGCCCATGGTACCTGCAGACGTTTCCCACTACCCATACTATCTATTCAATGCTATGCGTACCGTGGTTCCTCCCTGACAACGACGAACATCCCGTAGTCTGGATGTCAGTCATGACCTACAATATTGCACGTACGTTTTCGTGCCACACGATGCCGCGTGACCTCCCTTGCAGCCCCCGTATGATGGCCCGTATAAGGTCATCAACCGCACACCTAAACACTTCCTCCTGCTCATGAACGGTCGGGAAGATACGGTTTCCGTCGACCGTCTCAATCCTGCGTACTTGGATAGCGACACTTTTACAACGACTCATATTACAATTACTTCAGACTGACGTACTCGCCGAGTGTATTTCGCTGCTCAACAGTCTGCTTCTGGCCACCTGTAACACACTCCAGGCTTTCTCGCTAGAAGGGGGGGCCCTGTAGCGCGCTAGTACGCGCCAGAAGAATCCATCCAGGAGAAGACGATGACGGCCCACCAAGCGTGAGATGGTTGGTTTTTATTCACGTCTGCCTAAATGGCTTCACACGAACTATAGAATTTGTGGTCTCGCAGCATCATCATCTGTGTGCCTGTCTCCATAGATGACATCCCACGTCTTGTGTTCGACGGCGGCGTACACGGCCAGCATGTCGGGTAGGATCTTAACTAGACGCTCGGTGAGGCCATTGGTCTGTCGGTGGTAGGTGGTGGCTTGGGTGACTGTATCCCAAGACCCGCACGAGTTATGTCAGCAGTCAAGGCCGTACCTCTGTCGGTGATAAGGACCTCTGGGGCGCCATGATGCCAGACGATATTACCGGATAACTCGGCTACCTCATCGGCACTGCTTTTGGGCAGTGCTGTTGTTTCGGTATAGCGGGTGAACTAGTAGGTTAGTTACGATGATTCATTTATTTTTGCAAGTCGATGTTCCGAATGACGCTGGTAGGTCCATTCCGATTTGCTGAAACGGTCGCCGAGGTAGCTCGATTGACGGAAGAAAGCTTGCTTGTCTTGTCGGTGGTGTCTCGCGTCGTTGACAGTCTCGGCATGTCCTTACGTAGCGAGCGACGTCGGCAGAAAGGTGCGGCTAGTAGTACATATCATGTATTTTCGCGAGCGTGCGGTAAACACCAAGGTGTCTTGCCGTTGGATCGCCGTTTATGGCCTGGAGGACTTCTGGGCACAATGATGAAGGCACTGCGACAAGGTACCTGGCTAGATTGGCGAGAAGTTCTTTTAAGAGCGATCCTCTTAAAGCTCGAGGTAAGGCGTCGGGTGTGCGGAAAAAGACCCTCTGCGCCATTGCTTATCAGCTGCGCCCACTGACAGGGACAGTCCTCGCAACCGCCGCGAAGATTTTCAGTAGGTTTCTCTGCAGTGCACATACGCGACAGGACGAAATGAATACACCTATATACGCACTGGGCGCAGATACCCAGTGTGTCTATATGTGCCATTTAGATGTGAAGCATCTTATGGCGAAGCTTAATCCGGTGGTGGTGTGCCGCGTGACCACCCTTACTGTGCATGCGCAAATCCTTAAAAAATAAAAATAAAAAACCTCCTCTCCCCCCTCTCTCTCCTCTAAGGCATCCTTCCCCGCGCGGCAACCACACCCTCACTGCGCATGCGCCTCCCCTCCTCTCTCCCCTCCTACGCTCCCCCCCCTCTCCTCTAGCCATCCCTGCCCGCGGCGTCCACACTCCCACTGCGCATGCGCGTCCCCCCCCTCTCTCTCCTCTAGGCATCCCTGCCCGCGGCGTCCACACTCCCACTGCACATGCGCGTCCCCCCTCTCTCTCTCTCCTCTCCTACGCTCCCGCCCTCTCACGCCTCACGACGCCGACGCAGGTACCGTCTGCTAGCGAGTTTCATGGTTGAAAATACCGACTACTCGCGCTGCACAACCGTTCACTGGCCACCCCGTATATATGGCACTGGATCTTGACCTGCAAGGTGGTGCCGGTGGGAGATTTCTCCTGTGCGTTGTTGAACAATAAAAAAAATTCGCAGCGTGCGCGTTAACTAAAAGGGGACTGCGGGTCTCTGTGTCCAGTCGGAGTCTTCTGTCTCTCATTGCCCATTAGCAGCGATTGGCATGTTCCAGTAGGAAACACCGCTCCATCACTGCGTGCTTTGCTCCTCCCCAGTTTTCTCTCCTGCGCAACGCTGCGATGAGCGCCAGCGTCAACGCCGCCGCCAGTGTAAGCGTTAACGCTCGCTGCTTCACATCTACACATGGTTCCCTTTAGCGGGAGATGGTGTAATTTTATTAAATGCGAATTTGAGCGTCTCTATCTAGCCGCCAACGACTTTGTGCTGTCCAGGCAGTATCGTTAATAGGATTTATACCAAACTTGGTATGGCATAATATGACTATATGAGGAACATGAATGACTGGTCATATCATGAAAATCATGAATAACTTGTCGTGAACGCTATGGTTTACAGGCCATGGCCGTGGTGCTTCTGCGGCCGTTTCCTTAACTTTATGTATCCAAAAATTGGTATGATGAGACATTTCTGCATGACTAACGTAAATGACAGGTGGAAATATGAAAATCACGACGTGCATGTTATGTACAACATGATTTACATGCCACTCTCATGGCGCGCTCGCGGCCGTTTCGCTGCCTTGATATACCCTAAATTTGGTATTGCGTGATGTGACTGTATGACGAGCATAACTGACAGATTGTAAAATCAAAATCATGAAATCCATGTACTGTACTACATGATTTACATGCCACGGTGATGGTGCGCTCAGCTGTTTCACTAGCTTGATGTACAACATGTTAGGTATTGCGTGACGTGACTGTATGACGAACATAAATGACAGGTCCTAACATGTAAATCATGACATGTATGTTATGCACAACATGATCTGCTCCTTGCTGGCTGCTTCGAATTACATCGATTCCCACAATGCGTGGGATCTGTCGTTTTTTTTGTCCTGTCGGGTATGTGCGCTACAAAGAAAGCTACTGAAGATGTGCTACCAACAAGTCCGCATCGCATCTCTCGTGAGTGCCACACAGAGTTCGCCCGCCATGCGAGCCGGGTATAAGAGGGACGAAAGGCCCGCTCTGCTACCGGGGTTACCACAGCCAGCTTTGCAGGTCAGTTCTGGTGCTGGAGTTTGGACTATCTTGCGAGGTCTGTGAGAGGCTGTAGTTTGGCTCTACTTTGTCTACGTCAAGGAACATAAGCTTGCGCAGGGTTCCCCTTCAGGTGGGCTGAAGGTTCGTCGCAGCGGCCCCCCTCCCTATTATGTCAATGTATGGGGCTGACATTGCATGGTGCTTTGCGCCCCCCCTTTCTCGCCCCCCCCCCTGCCCCCCCCCCCCCCCTCCCGTGCTCACACCTGTGTCAAGGAAGGACCTAGAATCAGCCAAAAGGGCCACATTAAGCCCCTAAGATCAACCAACTTTGCTGTTCTAAAAAGATTTACACGGCTACTGTATACTTCGCCCTTTTAGATGTCAAGCATCTCATGCCGAAGCTTAATCCGGCGGTGGTGGTGGTGGTGGTGTGTGGCGTGACCACCCTTACTGCGCATGCGCAAACCCTTTCAAAAAAAAAATAAATAAAAGACCTCCTCTCCCCCTCTCTCTCCTCTAGGCATCCCTCCCCGCGGCAACCACACCCTCACTGCACATGCGCCTCCCCTCCTCTCTCCCCTCCTACGCCCCCCCCTCTCTACTCTAGGCATCCCTGCCCGCGGCGTCCACACTCCCACTGAGCATGCGCGTCCCCCCCCCCTCTCTCTCCTCTCCTACGCTCCCACTCTCTCGCCTCGCGACGCAGACGCAGGAAGCGTCTGCTAGGGAGTTTCTTGGTTGAAAACACCGGCAGATCCCACGCACTGTGGAAATTCATGTAATGCGAAGCAGTCAGCAAGGAGAAAATCAAGCTGTGCGTCGCCGAATCAAGCGCTCAAAGTCGCCGAAGTTCGCTAAGAAATGCTTCGCATTTAAAAACCGACTGCTCGCGCTGCACAACCGTTCACTGGCCACCCCGTATATACCTGACAGCTGCAGTGGTTACAGAGAAAATGTTCATTTTCTGACAAGAAGTAGTTCTTTGAGAAAACGCCATTTAAAGTTCGAGTTGCTGTGAAGTCAGTACTCGAACTTTAAATGGCGTTTTCTCAAAGAACTACATTTTGTCAGAAAATGAACATTTTCTCTGTAACCACTGCAGCTGTCAGGTGCAAATTTTTGTGCCTCGTTTCTCAATAACATGTGCCTTTTCTGACGCAAAATAATGGTGTTGCCACCAGAATTTTATTTTTTACGCAAGCTTTTGTTTAAGAAAAAGCCTGGAAATTCTAATCATCAAAGATCTAAATTTTTAACTAAATAATTGTCATGCGGACAATTCAGAAAGACATCCTGAGCACATTTAACAGCCACAGGGGTTTTCACCGTGTTACACTCAAAAATTTATTCACAAATGTTCCTTCCAAAATAATAATATTAAAATAATGTATTTTTGTTATTTTTAGAATGGCTTCATATTTTCACGCCTAATTCATAACGCATTTAGCAAAATTTGTATTGAAACAGCATGCAAAATTCGCTACAGTTTGATTGGTAACAAAAAGAGCGGTGGCAGTAGTAGTTCAACAGCTATCTTTGCTATCCATCCCCCCCCTTAAAAAGATTACACGCCATGTTCCCAACGTGCTAACGAAATTCCTGCCCCTAGTGCGGAGGAAGCCCTACACTTCATTACATTAGCTGGCGCTGCTGAAAGCATCCCCCATACCTGCACACACATACATGACACCAACACACACGTTGGAACAGTGGGAGGCGCGACTGTCCAGCTCTGACCTGGCCGACCAGCAGGCGCTGATCACCCAGGTTGAACGGGCGGCCAAAGCGAGTGGGGCCCTCGACTATGGCTCCCCCCCATAAGAATCACTTCTCCTTAAATAAAGTTTATCTCTCTCCGTAGCTGTCGCACGAAGCAGAACGGCGAGAGCGCTGGATACGGGCCGTTGCGAACTTGCTGGGTAAGCGGATTAATCGCGTTTTCACAGCCGGTTGCATCAGCATTTGTGATAATGTGGGTCTTTTGTTATTGTTTGGGTAGCATTGACGGAGAACCGTGATAACCTTGACTATGAAGCTCAGCAGAGCCTCTCACCGTGGTGCGCGCCGTATAACAATTATGTGCAAACTGGCGACGCGCGCGATACACATCGCGTACACCGCGACCTCCCATAATCTGAACTGGTCGTCACCACACAGCATCGCGCAAGTACGTTTTCAAAGCTCAAAGTTCCGGCTTTAACTAACAAATGCTAACACGTGCATCATACAAGTAAATCGCAAAGTGTTAATCATGACTCATGACCACCTTCAGGTTTTTGTTGCCCGTGGCCTACGCCTCCGCTATCTTGGAGGCCACGGTTTTGCCGTGGAATCCGAGACCGCAAATGGGGACACGCACGTATCCCCATTTGCTGTATATACAAACGGAAGACAACCGTCAACAGAACATTCGACGATACGTAATAAAACACTCCAACGCACAGGAAGCGAGAGATGGAGGGAGAATGCAACTGCAAAGGCGAAAATCGCCAGGGCCATTCGTGCCTGATAAAGCGAGCTTCGTGTCACTGATCGTAAGGTACATTCTTCGTGTATGTACTTCATCGTTTTGACATAATCTGTATACTCAAATTTAACTCATTAAGGCGTTACAGAAGGCACGTCGAAGTGCTTGCTTCGAACTCGATGTCATGCGATGCTCGCTGAAAGTGCGAGTTGCAGCGCGCCGAAATAACTGAGACATCTTAGGCATTGTACTCGTAGTTCGATTTGATGAGCTTCCTATATTTCTGAAGCGTGGGTGGACTAAGGGGAGAAGCTTTCCAGGTCCTTGATTTTCAGGAAACCGCGCCTCAGCGCCAACGAAAGAGGGGGGGGGGGGGGGTTCCATGGTAGCCTATGCACATTCGCTTGCGGGCACTACCCAGTTTGCACTACCCAGTTAGGCCAGGGTGGCGATAAGAGCGCTGGTGGCGGCGTTTTTCGCAGCGCCGCCTGGGCAGTCTGACGTCTATAGGGTTTGATTTTGGTGGTGCAATAATGAAATTCTAACCGTCGTTCAAAACCAGCGTGGTTCTGACTCGCTAACTACGAATGATGACGCCCGATGAAGGCCTAAGCGCTTACGAAGGCCGGAAACACCGATAAATATAGTGGCAGTCGTAACTGAAGACGGAATAAACTCACAGCGTTTCTTATGCATTCGCCTAAGACGTCTCGAAGGCGAAAGCCATCATGCCTTTTTCTTCACTAGACTTATTGATCCTCACTAGCTGTCTGCGAAAGCTGTCTGCACCTAAGCTGGTATTGCTCGGTGTCCACGGGCGTATTGCAAGCTTACTGCATCTCGCATGTTACTACGCTGCCTCCGCGATCGGCCCAACAATCACAGATGCAATTCAAAACGACGGTGCTTTGTGATGGCCTCATCGTGGGACATCGCGTTACGTGACGTCATCTTGACGCCACCAATCTGGGCGATCTGAGACGTCCTGATGACTTCGTATTGTGACGTCATCATGTGATGATTTTTTTGCAACGCTCGTGTTGACGGCACCGACGCGGGATGACGGCGGGCAACTTTCGCGTTCGGTGAGGCATCTAAGGCTTTTGTCGAAAAAGCACTACAGAAGGACTGCGAAAGTTACATACTATAGCATGAGCAACCGAACTTCAAATGACGCCGAAGTGATACTCAACGCGAATTAAAACACACAAAACCCAGGGAAAAGCCGTATTAGGTATCACTTGGTCCTCGTCAAATGCTTAATTCAATCAATCAATCAATCAATCAATCAAGAATGTTTATTTCCAACAGTACTTGTTGGGGGGTCACCCCAAGCGAAAAGCGGCGAAAATGCAGCTTGAAAGTGCCTGGGGGCCAGCAATTCAAAGTAATAAGTCATTCAGAGTGACTGTTAGTTCGATAAATACTAGGCTATTTTAAGATATCTTTGCGTACAAGCATGTATAGCCAGAAGATTTGATGCGCGTGGTCAAAAGTTCCAACCATATGCTCTTCTGCGACTTATTAAGATCCGCCGGAGTCCTTGGAGCAGATTGCTAATAGATGTATTAGGGAAATGGAAGAAACATGCTTTTATAGGGGTAGTACATCGCACAGCGGAAGCAGCGTGCGTTTGTTACCATAAAATTTCTGGCTCCAAGGACTAATTCGACGCTAAATTGGACTTTATTAGAGCTTCCCGGAATTTCTTTCAAGTTAATATCACCCTGAAGGTATAACCAACGTTCACGGGTACATTTAATCACGGTTTTGCAGTTCCGACGAGTCCCGTAGAACTGCAGCGCTGGTGCCGCTCCGATGCCCACACACGGGTGAGGGCGCCCCTAGCGGCTACTCCTGTCCCTATTCAGGCCCGTAGCCAGAAATTTTTTTCGGGGGGGGGGGGGGGGGGGGCACCTGTTGAAAACCTTCAAAACCGCCTATTTTCATTACTTATGCTCGGTAAAACATCCCCTCCATCTGAATTTCGGGCGGGGGGGGGGGGGGGGGGGGCGGGCCCCTAGCCTCCCCTCCCCCCCCTGGCTACGGGCCTGCCCTATGTCAAACCTTCGCGGAAGCTTTATCACCAGTAAAAGTACTGAAGGACTCTGATGAGAGTGGCATATTTCCTGACATTATTTGGAAGTAGTACCTGCGGAATGCGCACCAGTCCATTCGTATTCCTTGGTGAATTAATTTTTTGTGGTTAGGTTCATACTTGATGAGTTACCCTATAGTCAGTGACAGCCTAAGAATATAGATAAGCTCCACCCACGAGGCCGCATTGCCCTTATTTTCCAAACCTCTCCGCTACGAAGGAAGTAGTTCCTAAACAACGGCTATAATTTTCACGCATATAACTATTACCTTGCAATACTTGATATTGAACAAAGCAAACCAAAGCTACATAAAAAAGAAAGAACATGATTGATCCCTCAGTCATAGGAATCGATATAAAATGAAAGTGAAACGTATGCTTACAGAAGTAGTTTAATGTTTACTGTATACATTGATTTAACGTGGATGCATTCACGTTGACGCTTGGTGGTACATCTATATTCCCGACGACTAAGTCCATGATCAACAATTAAACAAACCCTTGTGGTCATAGATGCTTGTGGTAGCTGTACGGTGAAAGCGGAATTAGTGAAAGCGGTGTGACAGCCAGAAGAGCCTCACTGATTGTACGCCGAACTTGGGCTCAGGTCGCCTACTCGCGGCATGTTAAAACAACGCTACCCGACTACAGGGAAACGCAACGCGCGTCGTGTCTTCCCCGTTGGCCAGCTGCGATTTTCCGCGGGACGAGCTAGGAACATGGACTTACTGCCACGCAAAGCACTCGCGCGTCGCAGAGCTATTTTCTGTATGGTCGGATGCTATGAGCGACGACGATGCTAGGGATAAGGTCGCCACCTGGCAGTGTGTTAATGCGTCGACAAAATTGCACTTTTCCTGTTCGAAACGCGCCGAATGGGATGGAGGCGTAGAAACAACGCTGGAACTAATCGTGCATTCCAAGGCCATAAAGCATTACTTCACTTTAGCAAGAGCACTGTGAGAGGACAGTGGTAGATACAAAAGGCTTGTTTTTAAAGCCTGCGGAGTATGTGACCGTGGCGCAGGGGATAGCGTGCCCGGTAGCTCTTGTCGCAGACCTAGAGGTCGTAGGTTCGACTCCCGTTGACGGAACTTTTTGTTGCGATAACAATTATATGGACACTCTCAGCTGGTTTTCGGCGTCGCCGTTGTCGTCATGTCCCGTATATGTATATGTATCCATATTTATAAAAGCCACAAAGAAAAATAATTCAGAAAAATGTTTCCGACGCGCGGCATCGAACGAGGGACCTCTCGCTCTGCAGCGCGCGGCGCTCACCGCTGAGTTACGAAAGCGCACGCCCTTCAACGGTCAAGCGCGAGCTATTTATATACAGCGTGTGTCCAGCGTGTATTCAGCATTACCAGCGAGTTGGCGCAAAGGGCGCGCTCGGCGGGGCTTTAGCTCGGCGCCCCCATCGTCGCGACGCTCGCTATCAGGCGCTCCTCTCCGGCGGGTACTTTCCCGGTGGGGGGTAGACGCCCGTGCGCGCGCGCTTATCTCGCGGTCGAGAGAATAATACGCCTTAGGCTTTCGCCGGAACGATTGCATAGTAGTTACCGAGCGCACGAAGGTCACTTCGCTCACTGCAGTCCCCCCATTTGCGAAAAGAGCACGCTTTTCAAACACAGCGAAGTAACAACTGTGGCACTTGTTAGTTCGCGCTCGTCTGTACCTGTGAATACGTTTCGTGAGTCGTTTTTGTTTGAGCAGTGCGTTAAGTGTCGAGCTGTAAATGTTGTTAGTTCGCTCTTGTCCTGTGCGTGTTGTTTTCGTGCGTCATCTGCGCGTGAGCAGCGCGCTGCACGTTTCGACCTGCTTTCCATTCGTCGCTTCACGTTCCAATTTGTTGCCATCGCATTCATTGCTTTGCCTTGCGGCGAAACTGTGACTTTTCATAAGTAGAATCACTCGAGCTTAGACTAGCTAAAATGTTTTCCAGCCGCTCTCACTCGGACCCAAGTTCAGCAATATATTACTCACCCGTACTTACTCAGGCTCAGAGTCATGGCTCAATGTGAGTCTGAGTGGGTCGGCCCCTGAGAGAGTCTGCTGACCTTAGCGAGCGCAGGTTGGCATCTCACCTCGTCAAGAAATTTTTTTCGCGAAGATTTGCTCATTATCTCACTCTGTCCTTTAACGCGATAGTGTTAAAAAGCTCGTTTCGCAGAAATTCCGGCGTTGGCGTTGGTGTCGGTGTTCGCAGTTGTGAGCAAAAAATCATCATCTTCTCTATGACTGAAAAATTGAGAAAGATGCAAATGAAATAAATCATAAAAATTTCCGGGTCCGAGTGAGGATTGAACCCAGGCTGTTTTCGCGGAAAGCAGGTGTTCTACCACACAGCCACGCGTCTGCGTGGGAATACAGTGAAAATAACTTCCTCTGCTTGGAAATACAGTGAAAGTAACTTTCATGCTATACAAACGCACGCGTCCTGTATACAGGCTTCACAATACACATATCACAGTTACAGACATTATGCAATATTGCTGCCATCTGTCGGAGGTTTGACAAATCTAGCGATTGGGCGCCATGTTCGAGGCTTGTGTCCGAATTTGTTTTGCTGCCGCTGCTATTACTTCGTGCTTGTATCTGCTTTGAACCGGAACGATTGCTTTGTAGTTACCGAGCGCACGATGGTCACTTCGCTCGCTGCAGGCCCCCCCGTCTGCGAAAGGAGCCCGCTTTTCAAACACAGCGAAGTAACAACTCTGACACTTGTTAGTTCGCGCTCGTCTGTACCTGTCAATACGTTTCGTGCGTCGTTTTTTTTAGCAGCGCGTTAAGTGTCGAGCTGTGAATGTTGTTAGTGCTCTCTCATGCTGTGCGTGTTGTTTTCGTGTGTCATCTGCGCGTGAGCCGCGCTGCACGTTTCGACCTGCTTTCCATTCGTCGCTTCACGTTCCAATTTGTTGCTATCGCATCCATTTCTTCGCCTTGTGGCGAAACTGACTTTTTTCTTTGTCTTCTGACCATCTGTATTTTTTCGACGTCATTTCCGTGACGGAAATACGTCACTCAAATCTAGGTGGACCCTGGCATAAAACAATTTCGTGTTAAAAAAAAGCAATGAATGCAATAGGGAAGAAATTAGAATGTCACATGACGAAAGACAAGCAGCTTGATACTTGCAGCGCGCCGCTGCAGCACAAAGAAGGACGCTGGAAAAGAACTATAGGTATACACGGGAAAAGCGTGAACTAAGATCTGTCACAGGTGTTACGTCATTGCTTTTGAGCAATGCGCTGCACGTGTTCACAATGTAGAAGCCAACGCTGTTTGATATTTCTTTTTCTTTGAAAGTGCGGCACGTAGAATGACCCCTATGCGTCTCCTGCTACGCGGTCGCGCCTGATGCCAAGTGTGCCAGGAGTTTTTTTTCTCCTTCTACATGATGAGTAGGTACAGAAGGGGACCACTTTTCCTGCGCGTCTCAAGGGCAGTATTCAATTTGAAAGAAAATGCCGGTGCTTTGCGTGAGAGAAAACATGCTCAAGCTCCTCCGACATCAGCGTACCGCAAGCGATAAATTGTGCATATGAATAGCTAGCCGTTATATCGCCGGCACAAGCCCGGCGTGTGGCTATATTGGCTAGCGCAGCAGGCTGCGGAGCGAGGTGTCGATGGTTCGAATCCCTGGTCAGGGGCTTTGGAATTTTTAAATGCGAATGCATTTCTTAGTCGGGCTATGTCAGGCGTCGGTGTCCGCATCTCTCCGCTCTCACTCCCTCTCCCATAGCAACAGCTGCAGGCGCGCGCGCTTATCTTCGCCCCTAGCAACCGGAGCAGGTGGTGCGGGCGGAGTAGCGGACAGCGAGTGGAGAGGAGGAGCGCGCTCTGGTGTGTGAGGGCGCTCGCATCGCGGGAGCTCGGCGGAGCTTCCGCGTGTGTGGAGAGAGTGTAGGAGAGGGTAGGTGCAGTGCTTCGCCGCTCCTTCTCTCGCCGTTCGCTCTCTCTCCTCCCTGCGCCCCACTCTCCCGTCCGCTCGCTCGCACGTATATATATATATATATATATATATATATATATATATATAAAAAAATAAAAATACCAGAAAAATAAAAAAAGAAAAAAAAAACAGGCGCTGCGCCGTACCCCCTGACCGGGCTGCAGAAATTAGGCGCCTTTTCCTTCTTCGAACCACAACCACCATATATAAATAGACTGAAGCGCGCGCGAAATGCATTCGCATTTCCTCACGATTCCCTTCGGGGAGGTATGGGCATGTTTTTTTCCTACTAATGTACTTTTCTTTGTGCCTTTTTTATATATATAAATACATATACATATCCGGGACACGACGGCGACGGCAAAAATCAGTCCGAGAGTGTCCATATAATTGCTATCGCAATAAAAACTTGTGAATGCACGGAGTTCAGCGGCAGCTTAACAATATATCTGTTGTTTAACTCGCACCCTCCGCCGCGGTAATCTCGGAGTCTACGAAGAAGTAATGCACATCTCAAAGGTGATGTTTCTGCACAGTACCTATTGTGTTACTAAAACAAACAATGCCCCATTTAACCTAAAATTTACAATAAAGGAATAGTTATTTTATGGTTTCACGAAACTAAACAGGGACATTAATCACATTCAATGAGGTAGTTTGTAATTTTTTTTGTCTGACGAAACTTTCGCTGCGAGGTTTCTTCCATGTCTGCTATAATCATTGCAACTGTGACTCAAAGCGAAGAATGGCGAATTGATCTGAGATTGCCTTCGCCAGTTTTGATACTGGTGCTGCCATCCCTACCCAGTGATGCCAAATTTAGCGGAATTTCCGCTAAATCTGGCCGAGTTTATTTGATTCTGACGGGGGAAAAATTTGTCTAGCGGCTAGCGGACTTTTTTGACGGGCCATTTTCATACATAGCGGATTTCTGGCGGATGCTTCACGCAGTGCACTGATTCAAGATCGTCGGAAGCATTGCCGACAACCTTATAATACCTAATCACCGAAACGTACTACTGGTTGGCAAGATCCCCTGCCCGGTAAATTGCATACAAGAAGTTACACGGTCTGAAGAAATGCGGCTTTGAAGCACTGAAAATTTTGCAAGAGTGCAGGACGCGGTGGCTATCCTTCGTCGAAATAGCAGTTCCAAGGATCGTAGACCAGTGGGCCGAATCGAAGATGCATTTGGAGATGGCGAGGCGCACTGAAAAGTGCTAGGCGGCCGAAGTGCTGTACGGTATGTACGAGAATCAGATCAATCTTGGGTACTTTCTTTTTTCGAGACCGATTCTGACAGATGTTCAGAGGATAACAAGGCATTGGAGGCTATAGATGTGGATCAAACAAAGCTGCCGAAAGACCCCATGACTTTGCTTTCAAGCTTACTTCATAAAATCATGATTCCGATAGAGAAGGTGGACGTTCAGATGTCTAGACGAGAGGACCACTTGAACCCCAAGCCATATCTGGGCTACTCCTTTGAGACGTACGTGGACAGCATGAATGCTGAGAAGACCGACGGGTTCTTTCTCGCAGATGAAGATGTGATGCGAGAAAGATGCATAACGGTTTATAACCACGCTAGTTAATAAAATCAGGCAGCGACTTCTCTTCATCACAGTTTTCCAGAAGAGATCACTTTTGTCGGTCGAAAACACTTTTTGTGTCATGAAGGAGCCATTGATGCATCTGCTGGAAAATGCCAGTGCCCCGGAATCAACCGCAACGTTGAAAACCAGTGGAGAAAAATGGTCCTGCTGCGCTGTGAAAAATTGGAATTTTGCCGCACCAACAAGGTCAACGCTCAATCTTAGTGAACATTTGTAACCTTAATTAAGCTTCATCTATGATGAGGTTGACGACAGCCATAGCACTGAAGCCTCTAACTTCTAGTTACACTCTTTCGAAGACTCTTTTCATATGTTAGTTCAGCTCTCATAGTTTTGGGGAGCCTTTAAGAATGATAAAGGTTTTTATCATACGAAATTTCACTGTTTCTTTTTATAAAATAAGTCTTAGCGGGAAATTTAGCGGATATGTTTTAGAATCTAGCGGAATCTGGCGGATTTCTTATTGCTTTCTAGCGGATTTCTCACGCCCATCGATGGCAACACTGTCCCTACCTGCTTAGTTTTCAGCGCTTTCGTCGGGACGAGAGAAAAAAGAATGGAATTGAAGCGTGCGACAAATCTTTGTAACTCCGCTTGTACTCGACGGATTCTAAAATTTTTTTTTGGAGGTGAACTCGTGAGGTAATAAGCTCCTTTAGTGAATACATTCCATGGCTACTTAGAAACCTCTTATAGGGCCCCTTTAACAAGGTTGAAAACATCATTTTTAACTGTAATTAAGAAAATTAAATTAACTTTTTCTTCTATTAGTGAAGTTATGCGGTTATGTCAAATGGGAGAATTGAATTTCCTCTTGCGAAAAACCCATTGTGGCGTTATGAAAATCAGGCACATTCAACGGCGAAACCGAAACCGAACCACCGAGGAGCGCAACAAACAGAAGACTAGAATGACGTCACTGTTCAAGAAAATGATTCCAGAGGTGCAGTTCATCCCCATTCGTTAACGTATGTGCGTCATGCATGCTATTATTGCAAGCGCAGCCGACACACCCACACAACGCAGCCGGTTAATGGTTTATATACTGATGTTCACTCACTGTGGACGTCTCAGACGAATATGGCACTTGCGCTCTTGCGCGTTTTGGTTTCGGTTTCGCCGATGAATTTGGGAGAACTTCATTACTTCGGAGTTATTACTAGAGGCCGCTTTTTTGAAATCTCAACGCTTCATTGGGTTCTTCGGATGAAGGACTTTCATTCTCCCATTTGGCTTATCCACCTAAGTCCACTAATTAAAAGTTAATTAATTTAACTTTCTTTATTACAGCGACAAATTATGTATTCAACCATCTTAAGATGCCTGCCGCGACAGAAAAAGCAATTGTGGAGACAGCGAGCGCATACCGTATTTTTCTGATTTTTAAGGACACTGGACACATTCCTTGAAACAGGCTGTGTGTGTGTATATATATATATATATATATATATATATATAGGAAAAATATATGTACGCTTCTAAAAAACTGTTTATTGGTGACGTTTCGATCGGAGACCGGTCTCCGATCGAAACGTCACCAATAAACAGTTTTTTAGAAGCGTACATATATTTTTCCTATTTTGTTCTACGGCAACCGAAGCCAGACTCTTCATAATCTACGTATATATATATATATATATATATATATATATATAGTCGAAAAAAAGAGGACGACAACCGTACGAAACTCTGACGAAGGCAGGCCCTCCTGCCGAAAACGTTAGTAAAATTTGCGTTTCGTACGGTTGTCGTCCTCTTTTTTTCGACTTCATTTCCCACTGGAACCATTGAACTTCTTCCTCGCATATATATATATATATATATATATATTATATATATATATATATATAATTGTTACGTAGACAGAAAGGGTTAAAGGGGGTGTTTAATGAGAAGAGGGGCACAAAAGACCGTGTTGATGGCAGGAGCAGCATCGTCGTTCTCTTCTTCTTCTCCGGCTTCTCTCGGTTTCCCCTTGCAAGGACGCTTCGTAACATTCCTCCTCTCTCAGACGAAGCCCTCCGGGCGTGTCATTCCTGCATCCTTCGTGTGAATGGCTACAGGCGGGCAACATGCGTCACCTCAGTCCTGCGTGAACGGCGGCCACTTGAAGTGAGGCGCGCTTTCTCATAATTAACCTCGCTTACACGATCGAGAATAACGAACGGTCCGGTTTAGTCTGCGAGAAGTTTGTGGCTTAAGCCGCATCGGCGTACGGAAGTCCGCAACCACACAAAATCACCGGGTACATCGGTGACATGTCGGCGTTGACTGTCGTAGCGTGTTTTAGAATGCTCTTGCGCGGCCAATGTACGTAAGCGTAGAGCGAGGGAGTAGTAGCGCGAACACACACCCACAAGAGAGAAGACACGGACACACAGGCGCTGGCGTAAGCGTGCAAGTCGACGAGCCTCTTCTGCACTACACGACGTCTTGACGATAGACGAATCGTCCTGGATAACAAAAGGAAAGATAGTGTCTAACATATGACGCGGTGGGCGAGCGTAGAGGAAGTAGAAAGGGCTATAACCTGTCGTTTCGTGTTTTGCAGAGTTGTAAGCGTACGTCACGAATGGTAACACTTCGTCCCAGTTCTCGTGGTCTGAAGTGACGTACATCGACAACATAATGATCAATGTTCGGTTTGTGCGCTCAGTGAAGCCATTAATTTGTGGGTGATAAGCTGTTGAGTGTCTGAACTTGGAGGCACACGAACGAAGTAATTCTTCGACAACATCGGTAGTAAATTGACGACCACGGTCACTTATTATCACTCGAGGAGGCCCGTGCCGGAGGACGGTAGAGTGGAGTATAAGCTCGGATACCTGGGCTGCCGTGGCGGAGGATAAGGACGCCGTCTCGCAATACCATGTCACGTAGTCAGCACATACTATCCACTTGTTACTATCCTCCCGAAGGACGCGCAAAATGACCGATCAAGTCAATGCCGACCTTTTCAAAAGGAGTGCTGGGTGGCGTTATTGGCTGCAAGTTACCGACAGGAGCCGAGGTAGGTCGCTTGTGGCTCTGACATTTTGTACAACTAGCCGCATACGTGTTAACTGTTTTGCGCATTTGGGGCCAGTAGAATCGGTCTTTGGTGCGACTTAGTGTTAGCGCGGTCCCTGAGTGACCAGACATCGGGTCATCATGCGTAATACGCAGAACAGACGTGTGAAGAGAATCGGGAACCACCAGTAAGAAGCGAGCTCCCGTCGTTAATAAGTTCCTTCTTGTAAAGAACACCATCTCTGATGCAAAATGGGCCTTCGGGTACCGAGCCTTGCGTTGGAGGGAAAAGGCCTTTCAAGCTGGGGTCTTGGCGCTGCTCTGCGGCGAAAGTTAATGCGTCGGGAAAGTCAGCTGACAGTGAAGCGATAAGATAGTCAAAGTTGTCAGCTTCACAATCTGTCGTAGGTAGTGGCATCCTAGAAAGGCAATCCGCATCAGCGTGTCGGCGGCCACTTTTGTACGAAATAGTGAACACATTCTTGTAGATGAAGGGCCCATCGAGCAAGACGTCCGGATGAGTCACGAATGTTGACCAGCCAGCACAGGGAATGGTGACCTGTGACGATGGTAAACGGGACGACCGTAAACGTAGGAGCAAAACCACTGCACGGCAAATACTACTGCGAGGCATTCCTGCTCATTTAAATTGTAGTTGCGTTCAGGCTTGCTTAAAGAACGGCTTGCGTACGCTACGACATGTTATTTCTTGCCATAGCTCTGAATGAGAACGGCACCGATGCCGACACCACTTGCGTCTGTGTGAATCTCTGTTGGAGACGAAGGGTCGAAGTGCCGAAGTATTGGCTGTTAAGAGAAACTTCAGATGGCGAAAAGCGGCATCACACTCGGGGGGTCCACTGAAACGGAGTGCTCCTGCGTAGAAGATTCGTCAGGGGGGTGACATATATCCGCGAACCCGGGTATGAACCATCGCAAATATGAGCAGAGCCCTACGAAGCTACGAAGCTGTTTCACAGATTCAGGTGGTTCAAATGATGCGACGGCTGCTGTCTTCTGTGGGTGTGGTCTTATGCCATCTTTATCCACGAGATGTCTTAACACTAAAGCCTGGCGCTCAGCAAAATGGCACATTTTTGAATTTAACACAAGCCCAGCCTTTTCAATACAGTCGAGCACAATATCCAGAAGAGTGTTGTGCTCCTGAAATGTGCGTCCAAAAATCACATCATCAAGGTAGCACATACAAATATGACATTTCAAACCCCGTAGAATAGTATCCATGAATCTTTCGAATGTCGCGGGTGCATTACACAATCCGGATGGCATCACGTTGAATTCGTATAGCCCGTCTGGGGTAACGAATGCGGTTTTTTCCTTGTCAACTGCGTGCATCGGAATTTGCCAATAACCGGATCTTAAATCAACGGAAGCAAAATAGGAAGCCGAATGTAAACAGTCTATGGTGTCACGTGGCAGCGGATAGACATCCTTCTTGGTAACGGAATTCAGTCGGCGATAGTCTACACAGAATCTCCACGTACCATCTTTCTTCTTCACAAGAATGACTGGTGCGGCCCAAGGGATCGCCGATTCTTGAATCACTCCCTTCGTTAGCATCTCTTGCACTTGCTCGTTGATAACCTTGCGCTCTGAGGGTGTCACTCTCTAAGGTTTCTGCCGTATGGGATGTGCTGACGAGGTGTTGATCTGATGACGTGTTCGAGATGCTGGAATTGAAGGCATTTGGCTGCCTTTGGTGAAGTCGAACACTTTAGCGTGCTTGGAGAGGACGTCGAGGAGGGTGTGACGATCGCTTTGGCTTAGTGACCGGCTGATCATTTGTAGGAGTTGTGAATCCATCGTTGATAACCTTGCGCTCTGAGGGTGTCACTCTCTAAGGTTTCTGCCGTATGGGATGTGCTGACGAGGTGTTGATCTGATGACGTGTTCGAGATGCTGGAATTGAAGGCATTTGGCTGCCTTTGGTGAAGTCGAACACTTTAGCGTGCTTGGAGAGGACGTCGAGGAGGGTCTGACTATCGCTTTGGCTTAGCGACTGGCTGATCATTTGTAGGAGTTGTGAATCCGTCGTAGAGGATTCGGGTTTGTATAAGGCAAGTTTCATGCCACCAGGCAACACTGAAGGCTCCATTGAACTGTTGATTGCTCACACAGATGCGCTTCCGTTAACTACCGACACCACACAATGGGGAATAAAATGCTCTTTTTCGCACAGGCCAAGTAAATCGGTTCGTGTGTGGCGTCGAACATGGCAAGGTCCTTACTAGAACAAGTCACTGGAACGCACATGGCACATGAGGCAGGAACGACCGTGGCCTCGCAGACAAGAGACGTGTAGTCATCACGGGATGAATTCTCCAAAAGCGCAGCAGGAAAACTACCCTGCACGGAAAGGTGCCCACTTCTGCAGTCAACTGTTTCTCCACACTCCCGCAAAAAGTCGATTCCCAAAATAACATCATGAGTTTATCGCACAGTAACAGCAAATTCGGTGGGAAACACTTTGCCTCACAAGGACACATTGACAGTACAAACTTCCCACAGGACACAACGCGTCACCACTCACACCACGGAATGTCACACCACGGCTCAAACAAAACATCACCTTAGGCTTGAGAGCGTTTTTAAAATTTAGACTCATAACACAAATAGTCGCACCTGTATCTACAATGCTATGGTAAGTACGCCATCAACAAGCACGTGAACTTTGTTTTTTAGCATAAACAGTAATGGAGGAATATCTCTCGATAGTACCTGAAATCCTGCGGCCTCACCTCCATTGGCCGCACCGACTAGTTTTCCGGCGGCGGTGACTGCGTGCGACGCCGCGGCGATGGGGATCGTGGAGCACGTGGAGCCGGTGGCGGAGTCAAGCTTCGATGGGAGGCCGGTGACGGGTAGCGTAAACTAGCAGGCGTGCGTGATGGTCCCGGCATAAAGTGCGTGCGGTCAAAAGGTTGGGTAGCCACGGGCAAGGGCTCTCGCTGGTATGAAGGGCGGTAGTTGCAAAAACGCGATATATGACCCGCGACACTACAACTGTAGCACACCGGGAGATGTCGAGGCGCGCATGGTTGCTCAGAGTATCCAATCCTCTGGGGAGGAGGCCTAGGATTGTAGTACCGCTCTTCACGTGCACCGTAGCCAGCCGACATTCGTTGAGGGAAACGAGGTTGAGCGCGAGCGTCGTTCGTCATTGGAGGGTGGCCGATATGAGAAGCCAGATTGGCGTGTGCCTCTGTATTCGTCGGGATCTGCTGAATTAACGGGTGGTTGCCACGGAGCCAGAGAACATGGAGTTCGTGCGCGTTCCTGCGTCTCTTACATAGCCGTCCTGAAAGTCACTGGGGCCACGAGACACGTGGGAGATTTGCTGACAACGAAGCAATTCTTCAATCATAATCTGCCGGATTGTCGATGCGAGGTCATCGGGCGTCATGGTGCCGACACTAGCCACCGTCGGGACGTTAAAAAAAACGGCGCTATTTCGGCGCTATTCGTCGCCTCTTTAGCGTTTCGAATGTGCGACAATGCTTCATCACGTCGGACACAGAGGTAAGCTGTACATATCTTCCGCTATCCCTTTCAAAACGTGTCCAACCTTATCCTCTTCAGGCATTCTGGTATTCACTATGTTGCAGAGCTTCAATATTTCTTCAATGTATATGGCACAACTCCTTGTGAACTCCTTTCTAAATAGGAATTCCCGACACCAGGGTATCAAGAATTGTGTTCGACAATATCGAATATAGCTCGCCTAACCTCATAGTTGACGCTTTCAGTTCCTACTTTTGTAGCATTGACTCACCCTCTCCCTCACAAATCACAGAACTCAGTCGTCTCCATCACTCTTTTTTCCTCTTTCCCACAACTCCTGAAGAAATACATGATGTCCATACAACACATCAAATCCACCTGTGCAGAAATTGATGATGTCCTACCTGCTAATATCAAAACAATTTCGCATCTAATTTCCGATATCTTGTGTTTTATTACGAACTTGATAATCATGACTGGGGTGTTTCCTAATGAACTTAAACGTGGTAAAGTTATCCCGGTTCATAAATAAGGGGACAAAATAAATGTACAGAATTACCGGCCCATTTGCATTTTGCCTTTTTTTGGTAAAGTTCTCGAAAAGCTAACTGGAGTTCGCCTATCAAAATACCTTGCTAAATTTAATATTCTCTCTCCTTGTCAGTTTGGCTTTCGCAATGGTTTCTCAACTGATCTGGCGCTCATTCATCTTACCGATCAACTAAAAAAATTATTGACGAAAGTTTATTTGCAGGATCAGTATTCATCGATCTAACCAAAGCATTCGACTGTTTAAATCATAGTATTTCCTTTAGTAAACTTGATGCGATCGGTGTATGTGGTCCTACCCTATCGCTACTCAAAAGTTACCTACATAACCGCGTTCAAGTTGTGTCTCTTTCTAATGTCTATTCTAGAGAACGAACTACTAACATGCGTGTCCCTCAAGGATCCATTTTGGGACCGCTGCTATTTTTGATCTATATTTATGATCTGCCTAACTCTCTGTCCACCTCAAATTCTATTCTGTATGCTGATGACACAACCATATATTCATCTGACATAAACATTTCACTTCTTGTTAACAGGCTAAGCGCTGACCTGGAAAATTTTTGAATTTGGTGCCGTGCTAACTTGTTAACTATTAACGCAACAAAGACTAAATTTGTTATATTCTCATTACATCAAAAATACTCAGCATCCTTTCCTTTAACTTTTGGTTCGCACTCCATTTCTCCGAGTCCTTGCTCATATTTTCTTGGAATTTCGCTCGATTCTAACTTAAAGTACGTATATCATATTTCCTACATCAAAAAGAAAATAGCATATGGCATTCGCGCTCTAATTAAAACTCGTCCCTACTTTACATGTGACACATTACTTTCACTGTATTACTCATTCGTTCACTCTCATATTAATTACGGGATAATGTGCTGGGGTAACAACTATAACACTCATTTGGCATCCCTTCAAGTATTACAGAACCAATCCATAAGAATCATTACAAACAGTTCACGATTTTCTAACGGTAAATGCATACTCCATAAAAACATCCTAACCATTTCAGAGCTCCTGAAATATAGCTTAGGAATCATATTCTATAAATACATAACCAAGGCATTACCTCCAATCTGCTTCTCATCTTCTGGTCTCATTGCTCATAGTAATACTAGATTCGCCCATAACTACAACGTTCTTTTGCCCAAAGTACGCACTAACCATGGCAAACAAACTGCAGAATTTTCATCGATATCACTATGGGATTTGTGGGAGCATATGGCTTTATTGCTTCCACATGAGCAACATAAAAACCACAATTGAACTGCTTGCGGGAGCACACGCAGTTTTTCTGCCTTCCGTCGGGCGAGATTGTTCTTATCAGCAGCGCTCGTCGATATGCAGCGTCGACGCAGCGCGCAAGCGCGGAAGCGGCGCCGCATCGTTTCGCCACACCACCCCCCCCCCCCCCCACGCAGAGAGGTGCCCTCATGGTTGATGAGCATTCGGGACCCGCACGTGGCGTCCAAAGCGGGTGGTGTAGGGCACGGGTTGAGGCGTTGGAGGCTCTTGTGGGTGGATTACTGGAGATGCCCAGGAGTTGGTAGTGTCCTCGGAGAGGATGTATGATGACTTCAGTCGGTCGATGGAGACGCGGACGTTGCTCCCGCTGATTTGAAGGGTGAATGTTTTGTCGTCGCGACTGATGACTTTATAGGATCTGGAGTACGGCGGTTGAAAAGGCGCACGTACAGTGTCATCGCGGAGAAAGGCGTGCGAGCATGTTGCCAAGTCCTTAAACACGAACGGGGTCGGCTTGGTGTAACTTGCTGCTGGCGATGGGCGCAGTGCGGCCATTGTGCGACGGAGCCGGGCGACAAAGTCTGCAGGGTCCGTGCTGGTGATGTCGGGAGTTGACGTGGAGAGAAGTTCCCCAGGTAGGCGAAGCGGCTCCCCGTAAACGAGCTCTGCGGGCGAGGCCTGGATGTCTAGTTTGAAAGTGGCGCGCAAACCAAGAGCGACGGCCGGGAGAGCCTCGAGCCAGGTTGAGTTAGGGTGGCACATGACGGCTGCCTTGAGCTGTCGGTGAAACCGCTCAATCATCCCGTTGGCACAAGGGTGGTAGCTGGTTGTCCGTGAACGCTCGAACGCGGTGGAAAGCCCGAGGAGCCTGAGGAGTTGAGACTCGAATTGAATTCCTCGATCCGTTGTGACGCGACGAGGACTGCCGAAGCGGGAAATCCAGCCGGAGAAGAAGGCCGAGGCGACGTCTTCTGCGGTGATCCTTTCGAGCGGCCATATCTCGGGCCATCGAGTGTAGCGATCAATGGCGGTGAGGCAATAGCGGTAAGGTCCGGCTGGTGGAAGGGGACCAATGATGTCGATGTGGACGTGTTGAAATCGTTCCGACGGCAGGGGGGAATGCCCCGAGCGGCGAAGTGACGTGACGGGTGAATTTTGGCGCGCTGACATTGAATGCACGTGCGTGCCCAGGTGTGGCAGTCCCGTTGCATTGAGGGCCAAACATAGCGGTCAGTCACTAGTCGTGTAGAAGCGCGGATACCGGGATGGCTGAGGTTGTGCAACTGGTTGAAGAGGTTGTGGCGATACAAAGAAGGGACATATGGTCTCACTCGTCCGGTTGATATGTCGCAGTAGAGAGTGTCCGTCGACCCTGGGACGGCAACTTGTTGAAGTTGAAGAGAAGAGCCATTCTCGAGGAGCTGCTGGAGTTCGGCGTCCGTCTTCTGAGCGTCGGCGAGGGCGTCAGTCGTAATGGGTGGCAACTCGACAGCAGAGACGCGCGAGAGCGCGTCGGCGACCACATTATCCTTTCCGCTGATGTGTTGGATGTCGGTGGTAAACTGAGCGATAAAGGACCGTTGGTTCTGCTGGACTGGTGGAAGTTTTTCGCGGCGTTGGGAGAAGGCGTAGGTGATAGGCTTGTGGTCGGTGTAGATGGTGCAATGCTGCGCCTCGAGGATGTGGCGAAAGTGTTGGACCGCTTCGTAGATGGCGAGAAGCTCTCTGTAGTAGGCTGGCCAGGTCGTCTCCGCAGGGGCCGAAGTTGCATCGGCGATGTTGCCAGTAGACGTGCGCGTCTTTGGGCTGGAGAGTTTCTTCAAAAAGAACGCCAACAGGCACCAGTTGTTGCCCACGCGCTGCATGAGGGAGGCTCCAACGGCGGTACTAGATGCATCTGTGAAGAGACCCAAGGCAGCGTCTGGCTTGGGATGGGAGAGCAGAGTGGCGTTGCATAGGGCAGTTTTGCAGTCTTCGAACGCTTGTGTCAAAACGGGTGTCCAAGTGACAGGTTGGTTCCCTCGAAGGCCAGCCAAAGCGTCATGTAGAGGGGCCTGATATGTGGCCGCTTTAGGCACGAAGCGCCTGTAAATGTTGAGCATGCCCAAGAAACGGCGGAGGTCTTTCGCTGTGGCAGGCCGCGCATAGTTTTTAAGGGCCAGGATGCGGTCAGGCAAGGGTCTAGTCCCTTCTGAAGAGATTTGATGGCCAAGAAACGTGAGGACGGGGGCGCCAAGCGTGCTCTTCTGGACGTTCATGAGTAAGCCGTGGTCGTCGAGACGCTGGAAAAGTTCACGAAGGTGTTGGCGGCGGTCCTTTTCATTGGGGGAGAAGACTAGGATGTCGTCTAGGTAGGCGAAACAGAAGTATAGGTCGTGGACGACGTCGTCGATGAAGCGCTGGAAGGTTTGTCCCGCGTTGCGGAGGCCAAAACTCATGAATGGAAATTCGAATAGGCCGAAGGGCGTGATAATCGCGGTCTTTGGGACGTCATCCGGGTTGACAGGGATTTGCGTGTAGGCCTTCACCAGGTCAACAACTGAGAAGATGGTGCTGCCATGTAAGCGGTGGGCAAAATCCTGAATATGACGAACGGGGTACCTGTCGGGGAGGGTGCGGGCGTTGAGGGCGCGATAATCTCCACAGGGGCGCCAACCATCGCTCTTCTTCCGTACTAAATGTAAGCGGTGAGGTGTAAGATCCCTCCGAGCGGCGGGCAGTACCTTCGCAGAGCATGGCTTCGAATTCTGCTTGAGCGATTCGAAGGTGGTCCGGGGCTAGGGGACGTGCGCGACAGGAGACCGGGGGGCAGGGTGTAGTGCGGATGTAGTGTACGGTTGAGCGGCGCACCTCTCGGGGACGCCCGCTAGGTCGTGTCAGGTCAGGAAATTCTGCGAGGAGGGCATGGTATGGCGATTGGTCTTGAACGGCAAAAGCTTTAACGCTAGGCTGTTGGGTGGTCGTGCGTTGGCCCGGCGCGGAGAGGCCTGTTGTGGCGTCAATAAGTCGGTCATATCGGCAGTCAGGTAAAAGATTGTAGTACACCAAGAAGTCGGACCCAATGATTAGCTCTGCAACGTCGGCGGTGACGAAATTCCATGAAAATTTACGGCGTAGGTTTTTGAGGTTGATGATGAGGCGGAGCGAGCCGTAGGTCTTAATGCTCGAATGAATAGCCGCACTTACCTCGAACGATGTGCAGGGGCGCTTGTCGTGCAGGAAGGCTCGGGGAAAACAGCAGATGTCAGAACTGCAGTCGATGAGGAATCGTCGTTGAGTGACTTGATCGGTGACGAAAATGCGATGGCCTCTAAATTGGCAGCTCGCCGCCATCTCTACGGGCTGCCGTTGAAGTTTCCCGGACGTCCGGCTGTGCAGGGTGACTGACATTTCCGGGCTTTATCACCGAAGCGACGATGGTAGTAGCAGCGGCCGTCATCGTTTGCTTGAGATGAATCGGCGTTGCGGTCTTGGCTTTGGGGGCGTTTTCCGGGACGCAACGTTGGGCGTTGATCCAGGTGTTTTTGAATAGAGTCCAGTTGACGGGCGATTTCGTCGATACGGCTCGTGAGCTCGGGGGTGAGCTGCGGGGCGCCGACCGCGTGGACGGGAAGAGAGACTTCGATGACTCGGTCCGCGATTTCGCCGAGCTGGTCCAGCGGCAGGTTCGGCTGAACCTGGAGGATGTCCTGTGCGTGAGAGGGTAAACGCTGAAGCCAGATTATGCGTAGGGCGGAGTCGGCAACGTGCGTGCTGACCGCGAGGGCACGCATATAGTGCAGGAGTTGCGATGGCCTGCGGTCACCGAGCTCTTCTTGCTGAAGGAGTCCACGCACTTTCTCGTCTTCTGAAGGCGAAAGCCGTCGGATCAGTTACCCCTTCAGGTGCAGATAGCGGTCGTCAGCCGGAGGACATGCGAGTATGTCGCGGACCTCAATGGCGTAGCAAGAGTCGAGGTGCGCGACGACGTAGTCGTAGCGCGTGCGGTCCTGGGTGATACGTGCGAGGGAAAACTGCGCTTCGACTTGAGCGAACGACACCTCAGGTGACTTTGCCCAAAACGGTGGGCTCTTGACGGCGACGCGACAGACGTCCGTCTCGGTGGCGGCCGCAGCAGTGGGAGCGCCTGCGTTGGTAGCGACCACCGCAGAAGAGCTTTGGGGGGGCGTTGCCCGAGCGGGGCTGTGCAGAATCGTGGGGCACTTCAATCTAGCGTACATCATTCTGGATTGGTGAAACTAAATTCCGTTAACATGACCGACGCAGCTGCGCCAATAGGCCCACGTCACATAATCACACACGCACCAGATGGCCACAATTCGCTTTCCGATGCACACATCACTGCATATTATCCGCACCAGGTTTGCTTACTTTACACACTGTGTCACGTTAACGGGTTATGTTGGTGGCTTTTCTTCTCTAACGCTTCGTCTGCACGTACAGTCGCGCTCACTATGAGTTGCAACACGCTCGCTGTGGTTAAAGTGAGCCCAAGCCTGAACAATGACAACGACAAACGTTAAATTGGTTCAGGAAAGTACAGCTAATTGAGAGAGCCTTAATTCACCAATTTTTTCTATGTAGGTACCATTTTGCAGTTTTGGCACCATTTTGAGTACAGACAGCGCGTTGCAACTCATACTGAGCGCGACTGTACATATCGCAAAAGAGAACGAAGCACAGTGCATATAACAAAAAAAATCACAGCATATCCACGAAGTCAATGATGATGAGTGAGCGAAGCTGCCGGGGATCATTCGGGTAAGCATGAATCTTCCCGTACATTACCCACTCGATCACGCAAAGACGTGACACGTCGGTGACGCGAGCCCTCGCCGCCTCTGGATCGGCTTGCCGACGCTGCCGTGCCGCTGCAGCTTCGCGATCCCTCAACTACGGGTCGGCTTGCCGGCGCTGCCGTGCCGCTGCAGTTTCACGAGCCCGCAAATCTGCATCCGTTTGTCTGCGTCGCCGGCGCCTACTTCTCTCTCGCACAACTTGAGAGCTCGCGCTGCAGCCGCTTTGCAAGCCCTCCGCTCCGCCGCCACCTTGTCGTCTTCGTTGTTCATAGGAGTAGTAGGTAGTAGTAGTATCGAAGCGCACTGAGTGACGACCGTCGAAAGAGAGAGGAAGCGCGCCGAGAGCCGAGAGTGGAGCAAGCGCGCCGGAGTGGGGCGAGTGCCGCAAAGCCATCTAGTGGGCGCCATGCAAATCAAACAGCTGCGCCTCTAGCGGGAGCGGCGAGCACTAGCGTGGCTACACCACGGCCGGGCTAGAATCGTGCGCGCGCGCGCAGTCAAGCCCGGCCGTGGCTACAACGGGGGGAAGTGATGTTCAAGCCTCGACCTTAAGGAGCTTCTCCCCTAGAACAGAATGTGCTCTGGATGCTGTTCATCGTCATCAGCGTCATCGTCATGGCGTATAATAGTTACCTTGCATGTGCTGTGCCGTCATGGCAGCGTCATCGTCATCGCACTAGCGTGGCTACACCGCATTCCGTGCTACACCGAGTGACACCGGGGGGAGTGATGGACAAGCCTCGACCTTAAGGAGCTTCGCCCCTAAAAATCACAAGGATTCCCACATTGCGACCTCCTAGTAACAAACAAACATGCACACACAGACACACACACCATCCTCATCAACGCTTACCTCATCCTCCAGGCCACTGGCTTGCATACCACCTCGCCGTCATATTTGGACTTTCTCGCATTCAACAGCAACGCATTTTAAATAAACACATACACACACACGCTTACGCACACGAGCCCCAAACACTGAACTTAGGGAAATACACCGCGGATGCATTTATGCATTTCAACCTGCTCCTTCCTGAGGACCTCATTGGTTTATTCGTTGCACTCACATGCCAAACTCATTAGGTTTTACCCTTGTTAGTTTTTTAGGGGCGAAGCTCCTTAAGCCTGTGGGTCGTGCGTCCCCGATGTATGTATGTAGTAGCCACCTCTCGTTTAGTTGGTGGAGTGTCCGCTAGATGGCGGTACTTCTATATGATGAAAACACGGCTCAAGGCCAGGCTAGATAACCGAGGACGACGAAGTGGGAAGCTCGAGCAGCAACCACGATTTCTCTGAGGAAGACGACGCTCGGGTCTTCGGTTCTTCGGACTTCAACGCCTGATGCTCACCACCGCCCCTTCACGAAGCGGTTCTGCCAGTCCGATCCCGCAACCCGTTCCTGCAGTGGATACTCCTGTCCACCGCTACAGTCGCCGACTGCGAGGCCTTAGTCCCCGAGGCCATCCCTCTGGAACTTCTCCAGCCAAGCCCTACATCAGGAGAAATGGCCACCGCCGGCGCTTCACAGGTGACTGTTGAGCAGCCGATGCGAGATGCGAGATGTTATAAAAGCTATACTTGTAGTATGATGAAATATGATGGAAAAGATGTGAGATGTTATGAAAATATGAATGATGTCATATATGGCACCAGCCGAGCAGCCGCCGCCTTGCGCGCTCGCCGCTCCGCAGCAGCCTTATCCATCCGCGAGGGATCAGATATGGACTCAGATGCATATCGTTTGACCACCCGAAACCAACCACCATCAGGGGGGACTTGCATCGAAGTAGTGTTTGCCAACTTTAAGGTAACACCCATACAAGAACCGCTTTCCCTGCATTTCACCGATCACAAAGCAGTGATAATGAAGGGACCACGGAAAGCAACAATAAAAGTTTGATGTTTAACATTTCTCACGTGTTTACTTTAGTGGGGCGAATTACTCGTAATTCACGGTTTACCGATGATGCCCTCCGGAGCTTCGCCCCACTCATCATCATTCACCCCGTGGATATGCTGTAATTTCTTTTTTTGAACGAATTGCTTTTTTTTTTGTCAAAAATTACTTTCGGATATTTCCCCTCTTCATTTATGTTAGATTGGCTTGCGCCCGTTATACCTCTTGGTGGTGCGGGCCACCCCCCCATTTTTTTTTATAATTTTCATATATAGGGGGCAAAAAAAGCACACACGCACGCACACACAAAGACGCGCACCTGTAGTATGGCCTGTGGCAACGCTGATTCCATGGCCTTTACGGGCGGTAAATTGTACACAGACGCGTACATTCTGACTTCACTTTTCTGCACAGGAATGAACGCGACGCCAATCGCCGAGTGTGGTGACATTTAGGCGATAGCTTAGTGCGTCCGAGCGACGAAGGGAACACAGCCGTGTGTTGCTACTTCACGCTGCCGAAAGGACGGAACGCGATAAAGCGTTGTAAAACACTCCGAGCTGCTGCCGCTTCGGAGCACTTCAAACGCTGCACAACGGATCAACACTATATACAATATTTACAGCCCAGCAGTGGAGGCCTGCTGGGAAACTCTTGTAGAGCGTTTTTTGCGCGGCATCCTCCAATTGCGCGCAATCACAAACATTTTCAACATCACAAACATTTTCAGCATCGAATGACGAGCGGCGAGGATGATCAGAATCAGCATCAATTTTATTATGAAAAGTGGGGTAAAGTTACAGGAATTTAGTATACAGAAGGAGGTCCCATAGTACCAGACTGCATCGGGACCTCCTGTACACAGACATTAGATCTTATGCGAAATAGCTCGGACGTCTGACAACAGTGAGCCGGGTGCCATGTTTGTTGTGTCAAGATGTTGCGGCGTTCTCATGAGGGATTGCATGTGTTGTTGCAGTCAAGGCAGGGCAGAGATACTCGAAAAAGTGTTCCGGAAATACAAATATCGAAATACATTCGTTGGGAGCCTAAAATACAGATACTGAGATACATTTGTCTCTGATGTAGAGGGATATTTCGGAGATATTTTCGCAAAAAGGCGAAATAAGTATTTCGGAATACAGATACAGCAATACAGATACTGAAATACTTTTTATTTCGGGGATGTTCATACTGCAAAAAGACATTTATTAAGTTCAGCATAACACTGCAAATGTTGCAGCGCTATGAAACTTGCAATGTATTTATCACAGTACTCAGAGCGCCGTGAAGGCATTGCGAAAGAGGGGTTACACTGTACACAATTGTTAATACCGACATATTTGCAGGTATCAGTTGTTATAAAAAAATTATATTTTATCACCGCAAGGAGTAACACGCATTGTACACCGAAAAGGACATACTTGGTGGCAAGAATATGAGCTACGCCAGAAATAGCATAGTTGAAGCAAATCGCCGGAATCACTAACGAACACCACTAAATGGAAAAAAAAAGTATACATTTATTGAACACATAAGAAATATTTTGCTGAAAAGGTTGGTGTGTTAATTACACTTAAGCAACGGGAGAGCTTCTCAAATAGGCCATCATCAAGACATCGTCGGTTCGGCCTCAACACCAGACTACTGCGACAGAGGGGCACAAATAAATACCCCCTTCATGGCCTGATAGTCCTACAGCATGGCGATATCCCTTCTCGGGTCATATGAATACCGGAAAACTTCCGCCCTCACGTGGGTCTGTTCTGACCGTTCAGATGCCGAAGTCGTAAAAACCGTCATTAATCACCACCGATGACGACGAGTCATTGCACGTGTCCGTTTGGAGCGGTGCATGCGCCTCAGCCGCTCGCACGAGCAAGCTCTCAAAGACTGAAGATGTAGCCACTTCGCTTGTGATCCACCGCATCCTGAAGAATGGGTGTAAGCAGGATGCAGGTATTGCCTCATCATTTTCCATACTGAAGAACGCAGAAAAGCACTTTTGGAGACCGGTTAGACAGCTCTCTGAGATGATAGATCCGTGCCGAATTTTTTTGCTTCATAAAAATTAGCTTCTTTTCTACCGTGAGAAGTGTTGGCAGAAGCTCTCCGTAGTAGCCGCAGCTGCTTTTCTGAAAGATATCGATTGCTGAAAAAAATATCTTATAACGTAAGCTGCTTGATTTTCTCCAGTGATGGCGATCGAAAGTAACTTGTAATTAATAAACGTAGACGACTGTTCAAAACATTTATAAAAAAGTACCCCAACTGCAGCCATTGGGAAGAGAATCCCGCGATATTCGTCCTGAAAGTCCAACTGTGCGTCTCTTACATATGGTAGGTCGAGCTTTTCTGAGAGTGTCTTGAGTTTCTCTTTTCTCGTTAGAAGTACGTCCAATGCATGGTAGCGAGAGCTCCACCGCGTGATGCAGGGTGTTGGCAGCTGTCTTCCGAGAACTGATGGCACCGTCTCTGCAGATTTTGGCCGATTTGATGATCCCCAATACTGAGCGCATCTCGCCATTGCACTGTCGTGGAGACGATTGCACGTACAACTTCTGTTGAGTGCTTTCTTGGCGTCAGCCGTGGCGACGAGGCTTAAAGTATTGACACGCGCACCGCATTTGATGAGGAAGCAATGACCCCGACAATTCAAGGGGAAACGTAACATCGATTTCCGGATCTGTAAAGAAACAAGAGGGGTCAGTAAATTCCCGTTCCCTCCTCACCAAAACAAATACGAACTCTTCAACCACAGATCAGGCGAAATAGCTTAAAGAAAGATATTCGAAGAGAGACAATAATGCGTGCCGTCAGTGGCGTCATCGATTCCAAATTCCTTGAAAGCCTTTACAAAGTTGCTTCCGTTGTCGGTCACTGTGCCTACGACTTGCTTCGTTTCCAGGATGAAGTCTGCGTAGACATCTAAAAGCAGCTCTGCTACACGGTCGTATGAGTGCGTTCCAAGAAAGCGTTTGCAAGCTAGAGCTGTCGATTTGCGTTCAAGCGTGTCGAAGTCAATCTGAAAAGACAGGGTAAATTGCACAGGGTTATTTACAGAATCCTCTGACTGAGCAATTTTAGAGATGAAAAGCACTAAGTAATCTTTGAGGCAAATGGTACGTCCTCGTAACTCTGGTATCTGCATAGGCGTGCACACCGGAGGGGGGGGGGGGGGCGACTCCCCCCCGGTGTGCACGCCTATGCAGATACCAGAGTTACGAGGACGCACCATTCACCTAGGGGGGAGGGGGAGCGCGAAGACTGCCCCGTACATTGACGTAGTAGGGAGGGTGGGCGCTGCGACAAGCCTTAGCCCCCTCCCCTCTGAAAAGGAACCCTACGCACGCTTATGGGCATCTGCGTGTGTAACTTTTATATGTTATGGGAGCGGCAGCGGTGAGCGCGCCGGTGGTAGGCGAGAACGATGGGCCACAGGCAGGCTCGCGCCCTCGCGCTCAGCGGCCGCTGACAGTCAGTCGCGGCCTAGTCTTGATATGATGGTGTTGCTCAGTGTCTCGTCCTCGTCTCTGAAGGGTTCTGTGCGGCGGCAGGCCCAGACACCTACAATGGAAGCACAGGCGGTCTTCGAACAGCTCAGAGCACGCCGCTGCCACAGGCTGCGTGCAACTCGCGGCAGAAATAACGAAAGCTACTCCACAATAGACGCCCACGGAATGCAAGTACGTTCGGCCTTCTGAAGATAACTTTGTCACGCTTGGTATCCACCAATTTCGGGCGAGCGATGCATTGTAGACAAGTGGAAAAGCACTCAAGAGGGCCCTCGTGCGTTTACCATTTTTCAAGCGGCACGACGCGACGAACTCAATAATTCGGTGCAGAAGGTGCTTACTTCGGTCTGTATGACGCCCCGCAATTGACGTGCTGGCCTTAAGCAAGGGCAAACACATGCCGACGCTACGAGAACACAAATTTGAAGTGCCTTCGACAGGGTTACCAGCCGCTTTGTACATATATAACCCCGTGAAAACATGCAAGTGGTGGTGTTGTAGTGTAATTAGAGAGGCTAGAAGGGTTTCGCTAGTGTCGTGAGCAGGCGGCTCTGCCAGTCGCCGCGGTGAAACCTGTTTTTATGACGCCGTTGGATGGCGCTGCGCTCATGAGACGAGTTACAGACGAGCTGTCCCCGTTGCCGGTTTGTTTGCTTGCGGTGGTGTGTAGTTGTATGGAAGCGCGAGTTTTTTAAATGCGAATGCATTTCATAGTCGGGCTATGTCAGGCATCCGGCGTTGTCCGGCGTTGTCCGGCGTTGTCCAGCGTTGTCCGCGGAGGAGGAGGAGGAGGATAGGTTGAGGAGGTAAGCGCCGGCCGGTGTTAGATGTGAAGCATCTTATGGCGAAGCTTAATCCGGTGGTGGTGGTGGGCGGCGTGACCACCCTTACTGCGCATGCGCAAACCCTTTAAAAAAAATAAAAAATAAAAACCCCCCTCTCTCTCTCTCTCTCTCCTCTAGGCATCCCTCCCCGCGGCAACCACACCCTCACTGCGCATGCGCCTCCCCTCCTCTCTCCCCTGCTACGCCCCCCCCCCCTCTCTCCTCTAGGCATCACTGCCCGCGGCGTCCACACTCCCATTGCGCATGCGCGTCCCACCTCTCTTCTCTCTCCTCTCCTACGCTCCCCCTCTCTTTAGGCATCTCTGCCCGCAGCGTCCACACTCCCACTGCGCATGCGCGCCCCCCCTCTTTCCTCTCCTACGCCCCCCCCCTCTCTCGCCTCGCGACGCCGACACAGGCAGCGTCTGCTGGCGAGTTTCTTGGTTGAAAAAACCGACTGCTCGCGCTGCACAACCGTTCACTGGCCACCCCGTATATATGGCAATGGATCTTGACCTCCAAGGTGGTGCCGGTGGGAGATTTCTCCTGTGCGTTGTTGAACAATAAAAATGCGCAGCGTGCGCGTTAACTAAAAGCTGACTGCGAGTCCCCTTTGTCCACGTCACCCTCTCTTTTTTTCCCCTCCGCTTCGTTTTCCTCTTCTTCTAGTGTCGTGGTTTTACGTCATGCCAAGCTTCTCGTCTTCCTCCTTTTCTGGCACATTTCTCCTGTCACCTCCTAAATGTGACAATGACTTCAAGAGTTTTCTCCTAAAGAAAACTGCTCAGAACCTCCGCCGATGTCTTCCGACGAGGACCAATCCGATGTTTTCTCCTCTCAGTCCCACGCTGACCTTAAATCACTACACTCATCTTTCAGTGCCACCATTGTCTTGAACGCACTCAAACTACACCACTGACACAATATAACCGCGACTGTCCACCCAAAACAATTATGCATATCACCCCTGTCACTGTCTATATCTTTGCACCGTATCGGGAACACTATACAACACACTGCATGTACTCACAGTTCATGTTGTTCCCAATAACTCTTTATGAACCAAATTGGTAAGTCAACATCGAAATATTCTCTATGCACAGACTTAGCAGTTCCTCACAATTCATTTCTCTTTTTTATGACTGTCAACCAATTACACCTTTCAAGCTTAAGAATTATCTTTCGCACTTTGCGAGCATTACGCGACCTTCTTCCTTGTTTTCTTTCTGAGCGCCGTTGCGAACGCCCTGTACAACCTCTGTATTTATTCCTGTTATCAATCAGCAAGCGCCTCATCCACACAACTCTTCTTGGATGCATCCTAACTGCAGGTCCACGGCTAAGCATTGGCGCATCTCTCTTAACCTTCTTGTATCGGTGCTTAATTTTTGGGATGATTTTCTGTCTTCTTTGCTTTGACTTAGGAACGCGGTGCGTCTCAACCAAGCAAATGGATCTAACACTTTCCCTTACTACAGTCTTTTGCGATTTTCCTGTGCTTTTCTCTTCAATATCTGTTTCTTTCACTGAAGTGCTCTCGATTCCTGCGATACCACTCAAAACCGCGACCGTTTCCTCAGCTCCCTCATCAACACCGTCAGCACATCTCTCATTACCGACTGAATTGCAGCAACTACATGCCGCATCCTTGTCCGCCTCATTTTGCGCACAAATCTCGAGCTTGCTTTCTTTTATAAAACTCTCATGGTCGCTAGCCATTTCTTCTATCGAATCACAGCTGTGCACATCAGGCCCTCCGGATTCCCGCAGTAAATCCATCGCTGGAATTTCTACGTGCGGTCTAATGTCTGAGGTTTTTGTCAACCTTAGTTTGTGCTCGCAACCTTGACCTAAGTCTATCTGCTGAGACCGGTGCGAGTCTGCATTCAGATCCTCTCTTTTGTCTTGAAAAGGAGCCATCAACTCTCTGGGACAGACTCCCGTCGATCTTGGAGGTTTTGTCTCCGCTATAGAACCCCTATTATCTCTGCTCCTCTCACTACCTCCCTCCAAAGTCCGTTGCCTCCACAAAATAAACTCCTTCTCACGTTCAATCCTCCTTATCTCGCGTTCCTCCTCTTCGCGCCTCTCCTCGCGTGCCCTCGCTCGCTCATCTCTCCGCCTGTTTACTTCGCGCTCATAGAGGGTTATAGCTTCTTCACCTGACAAACCTAGCTGTACTGCCAGCTCGAAAATCTTCACCAAGTCCATCCTCCCTGCCGAACAGAAATCCGTGAGATCCGCAACAAAATTAAGAAAAAGGAATCCTGGCAGGCTCGCCACTTATTTTTGTCACGGATCTCCGGATATCGGTCGGACAGAGAGAACAGACGAGGCGGGAGCAGTATAAACACACATTTTTTAATTATACCCTAAATAGAAAGCACACATTATACTTTAAAGAACTACAAACAAGAAGAAGGAACACGCTAAACGAAAAGCACAAATAACGCTATGATACAGATGACAAACAACTAGAAAGTACGAAGCGTTCATCGCTTACAAGTCTCACGGCGTTGTGTGCCGGCTCATGATGAGGCGAGGCGTTGCGGGAGCACTGGCGTTTCCTTCGGCGTCTACGTCGGTGGCACCGACCTTCTGTGGTGTGGAACGCGAACTGGTGTTGTCAGACGCTGGGAGGCTTGAAGTTCAGTGACCTGCGCGTCGCAGGTGCTTGCGCTGGCCAGCGTCTCCTTGGCAGAGGAACAGGCTCAGGCGAGGCCTACGGTGCGGTGCCGTAGGATGGGAGGCTCGGTGCACTAGCCGATGGCGCTCCCAGGCCGCTGCGGGTTGCCGTGTTTGCCTTCCGGTCCTTTGGCCAGCCGGAGTCTACGGTGCGATGCCGTAGAACGAGAGCTGGAGCGCCCGGAACACAAGCCGGCGACGCTCGTCTCCAGCTCACGCGCTCACGATGGAACACCCAGGGCCCCTTTGTCCACGTCACCCTCTCTTTTTTCCCCTCCGCTTCGTTTTCCTCTTCTTCTAGTGTCGTGGTTTTACGTCATGCCAAGCTTCTCGTCTTCCTCCTTTTCTGGCACATTTCTCCTGTCACCTCCTAAATGTGACAGGGTTGAACTCCCCAACACCCCCGCCCCGCTTGGCTACGCCCATGGTTCTTATTCAGAGATACTGTTTCCCACTTACAAGACATTTTTTTTTCTGGAAGCCTTAAATAGCTTACATTCAAGCAGAGTAGTGAGAATGTTTGAAATAAAAAATAATACACCGTCTAATATATAATAAAAACGTCCCTACATCTCAAACGGTGGGATGCAAGAACTGCTAGCGTCTGCTTCTAAGCGCAGTTTCAGGGGCGACCCGGGTGACCGACCAAACATACAGCCGCCCAAGAATACTACGCAGAACATCACGATGCTGGTATTGTCCCGTCTGCATGAGCTAAGCAACGACTGCGAGCGTGCAGATAAATTATACAAAAATGCACACCGAAAACGCACTGCTGGCTGTCGCTCGTAAGCGGGCGAAAGCGCGCGCGCGCCGCGCCAGCGGGCCGCAGCGCCACCTGTGCGCCGTCATAGCAAATGATTTCAACTGCTCCGACTCGTTTTCAACACTAGCCAAACCCTTCTAGCCTCTCTAGTGTAATGGTTACGGTGTTTGCTTTCGATGCGTGTGGTCGCAAATTCGATTTCTGTGTATTGCGTACTTGTCTGAAAATGTCGTGCTTGTGCTTATATACCTTATTGTCCATTTCCTAATATCTCCCGGTGAAAAATATGAGGAAGTGTCTGTGAAACGCTAGTATTCGCCTCGTGTGCGACCGATGGCGGCGCTGCGAACAGCGCTCCGGTGACGCAAAGGCGGGGATTCGGCTTTTGTCGTCTGCTACGCTCTGGCTAAAACAGAGCATTTTTATTATAGTTAGCTCGCGTCGCACAGCGTTCCTAGACTACTAGCTGCATTTTCTTGTAATGATATTTATTGGGTACCAAGAGAAGGCAAACGCGTGAGGGGGAGACAGAAAATTAGGTGGGCAGATGAGATTAAGAAGTTTGCAGGTATAACGTGGCAGCAGAAAGCACAGGGACCGGGATGATTGGCGGAACATGGGAGAGGCCTTTGCCCTGCAGTGGGCGTAGTCAGGCTGATGATGATGATGATGATATTTATTGAGATGACTGCTAGCATTACATGAGTTTAAGAAACGTTAACATTTAACATATTTTATGTATACCGACAGCCATCGCGATCAGGTTCATGTCCCCGAGTTCGTATCGTCGCTCACTGGGCTGGACGGCGTTGAAATAGCTTACATGAGAGCGCGAACGCCCGCGCCAAGTGAGTTAGAGTCTCCGCTGCTTTGAAATCGCAGCGCGATCAATTTTGCGGCTTATTCGCAAAAATCAGCGTTGTGTAAACAGACTTGAGATGAACGAAAATTCACGCTCCACTCCCAATTGTAGTCATGTGGACTTGTGCAGACACGACAGTCGACAAAATGAAATCGATAAGTTCATCGACCAGCGGGTTATTGCGGACCACTAGCATAGATTGGGCGAGCTGGATGCAAATAAGATCGCTCGGAATGAAACGCCAGCAGTGGTGCACTTGGTACAGTTCTCCTCTTATGATTAGAGATAGATACGTTCATGAGCCGCATTCATGTTTTCGATCACGCAGTGCTGCCTACTCGACTGTGCGAGCCTGCCAATGGTAATGACAGGATGGCGCGCACTATATTTCTAATGCTTGGGCAACGCGATCCGCTGCAGTGTTCGCGTTTCACTTGACACCGATAGTACAGCTTCGTAAACATTAGGAAATCGGCGAATGTGTTCAGGAAGAGGAGAAAGAGAGCTCTTTCCCACCATTCTTTTGGCCCCTGTGGCTGATCTTTGTGATTCTTTACCGTGCTGTAACAAGATTAAATATTTTAAGGTGGGAGCGTTCGATTCCACATAAATTGCGAAAATTGACCGTCAGCGTTCCGCGTCGCCAGCGTCAACACGAGTGATGCGAAAATTCATCATATGATTACGTCATCATGACATCCCAGACCGACAAAGTTTGTGACGTCATAACGTCATGTCACATGATTACGTCATCACATGACATCGTCGCTTTGCATTGCCTCCGTGATTGGTGGGCCGATCTAGGAGGCGATGCAAAACCAGGTGATGTGTAGAAAGCTTCAATGCAAAACCACGTTACGTCCAGAAAGCATTCGGAGGGGGGGCGGCGAAGGAACAATACATCGACTCAAGAAAAAGATGGCTTTCGCCTTCGAGTCAACTTAGGCAAATGCATAAGGAACTCGAGTCTCTTTAGTACAGTGATCGCACCAAGCCGCATCAGGAGTCGACCGTTGAGACTGATTTACAGTATTTTATTGCAAATACATCTTTCGATGCGAAAGCTTTATATTTATCAACGTTAGTATGATTACGCTAATTCTGTTCAGCATATTTTCAGACCACCGTGAACGAGTGAACAAACGTCGATTTATTAACGTAAGGATTAAAATATGTTGCAGAAAAAATACAACAAAAACAAAAGAAAATCACCCCGGACAACCTACCGATATTTCATATCCCCGGTCGTGCATCCCCTTTAGACTCACCCTGTTTATTTCGTGTTTCAATTTAAAGTACTTACGACGCGCTTACACAGCAGCTGCTAAAAATGTGTATTTAATCAAACGTTGTTGCCGGTAACGCCACTTAATTTATTTGAATTACACCACACGTCGTTTGTCATGCGCTTAAAACTCTGAAAAGAGGAATTGAACCGAAGGCACAGGCTTGGCAACCGAACACGCGCAGCACGCGGTATACATTTATTGCGCTTTAACGCAGACATGGAAGCTGAAGCCCGAACGCTGAAGTCAGTTATCGAAAACGGGCAGGAAAGTCATTTTGAGTGCGCCGCGGCCATAGAACAGTCACGAAAAGAAAAATTCATCATAGAAGCAGATGTACACATGGATGGCTAGCAGACGACAACAGGAGCAATCGACACAGAACGTGCTCCTGACGGCAACTAAACTCGATTTCGCTGTGCATTTTGCTTGAACATTCAGTACAAATTGCTTTATCAACTAGGCCCACCAATGTTTCAATAACGCGAGTGCGATAGACAGGCCGGCAGCGTCGAGCAGCCTTCACGTAGCGAACGCGTGCGCGAAGAGCTGCATCCGAGTCCTCTCCCTGACGTCACACGCGAGAGGGCGCCACTCAAAGATCTCGAGGCGGATAGTGCCTCGAATTTATATATATATATACATATATATATATATATATATATATAGAAGCCAGCACGCGCGCTAACACAGGCACCTACGGTGCCATCTAGATATAAAAACACTACATATAGTGTAGAAAGCTAGAGTGCGCAATTAAATACAGCTGCTGCAGAAAGTCACCGCTGCTGCGTCTCCGTGCCGCGTTTGGTTCAATGTTGCGTCTGACGGGCCGAAGCACATCGCTTTCTTTCGACATACGGCGCAATCGACTATTCTTCAAGACCCCTAATACCTGTCTTGGCTTCACTTGTGGCTGTATTTACCTTATCTTTGGAACAGGGGAATGAATGAAGCTTCGCCATCTCTGCGCGGCTACACAAAACCCGAGCGAACGTTGTAAACAAACCTTGTTAAGCCTTCTGCACCACAAATCGATTGTGCATCTCAAAAACGGAGCTATTTTATCGGCAGTATACAGCTGGCGATGCCTCATTACTCAAATCTAAATCAAATACCAGCATTACTAGGGAATGAATGAATTTAATAATGCCGGCCGACGGCTAGAAAGATTTGAAGTGGACGGCTCTCGCTTCAATAAGCATCTCCATCTTGCCTATGCCCTAAAAGCTCCTTTTGAAGGGGGTTTTGTGTAGTACCTTTAGGATGCAAGTTAAGAGCCGAGCCTAAAACTCCCTAAAAGGCTCAAGCCCGCTTGCTGTGTGTGAGCTCGTCGGGGGGTGGGGCCGCTAATAAATATTCTTGTATCGTCGGCATACAAAATGAACTGTGGGTTTCTAAAAATGTTAACTATATGATTCTTGTAAACATTAAAAATAAAAATAAATACCTTGGGAATAGCTGACCATCAGCAGCGACAGCTTGGAGAAGGACAACGCATTTGTTTAAAAAAATAAAAGAAATGGTTTCCTCGATTGCGGGAGGCGACGATGGTTAGTGAGCCAGGAGTCCCTGCTCTTTGGCGGCTGCATCTGCCCGCCCCGTGATTCAATTTTCAGACCTGCTCGTCAGGGTCGGTGCTGAGCAGTGTGGCCTCTGTGATGTTATTTTCGGGTTCAGGATTCGCTCCAGAAAGAACCAGACAGCACACAGGTGAACGAGCACACGTTGGACTTATTTACACATGCAAAAGGAGTTAACGACTAGAAAAAAGCCGGCAGATCCCACGCACTGTGGGAATCGATGTAATGCGAAGCAGCCAGGAAGGAGCAAATCATGCTTTACATAATTTGCATGTCATGTTTTACATGTTAGGACCTGTCATTTATGTTCGTGATACAGTCATGTCACTCAATACCAAATTTGGTGTATCTCAAGCTAACGAAACGGCCGCGAGCACGCCATGAGCGTGGCATGCAAGTCATGTCCCTCATGACATGTCGTGATTTTCGTATTGCCACTTGTCATTTACGTTCGTCATACAGTGACGTCACTCAATCCCAAATTTGGTGTATATCAAGCTAACGAAATGGCCGCGAGCGCGCCATGAGCGTGGCATGCAAGTCATGTCGCTCATGACATGTCATGATTTCCATATTGCCACTTGTCATTTATGTTCCTCATACAGTCATGTCACTCAATACCAAATTTGGTGTACCTCAAGCTAACGAAACGGCCGCGAGCACGCCATGAGCGTGGCATGCAAGTCATGTCCCTCATGACATGTCATGATTTCCATATCGCCACTTGTCATTTATGTTCGTCATACAGTGACGTCACTCAATCCCAAATTTGGTGTATATCAAGCTAACGAAATGGCCGCGAGCGCGCCATGAGCGTGGCATGCAAGTCATGTCGCTCATGACATGTCAGGATTTCCATATTACCACTTGTCATTTATGTTCGTCATGCAGTCACGTGACTCAATACCAAGTTTGGTGTATATCAAGCTAACGAAACGGCCGCGAGCGCGCCATGAGCGTGGCATGCAAGTCATGTCCCTCATGCCATGCCATGATTTCCATATTGCCACTTGTCATTTATGTTCGTCATACTGTGAAGTCACTCAATCCCAAATTTGGTGTGTTTCAAGCTAACGGAATGGCCGCGAGCGCGCCATGAGCATGGCATGTAAATCAAATCATGTTGTTCATGACATGCACGTCCTTATTTGCATATTACCACCTGCCATTTATGTTTGTCATACAGTCACTTCACTCAATCCCAAATTTGGTGTATAGCAAGCTAACGAAACGGCCGCGAACGCCCCATGAGCGTGGCATGTAAATCATACTTTTCATGACAATTTAGTCATGATTTTGATGAAATGACCAGCCATTTATGTTCGTCATACGGTCATGTTGTGCCATACCAAATTTGGTATAAATCCCATTAACGGATACGGCCAGGAGAGCACAAAGTCGTAGGCGGCTAGATAGATAGATAGATAGATAGATAGATAGATAGATAGATAGATAGATAGATAGATAGATAGATAGATAGATAGATAGATAGATAGATAGATAGATAGATAGATACGCTCAAACTCACCGAAGTTCGCTAAGAAATGCTTCGCATTTAAAACACTGTCACATTTGATACCCTGTCCGCTACGCGCGAAAGTCAAACATTGTCGTACGGTTTGGGGTAGCCGACGAGGTCGCCGGGTCGAAGGCGTCAAGCGTCCGATGCCGTAGCTCGGTGGGCGTTGCGGGCGCGTGGAGTCGCGGTCGTTGAACCAGGAATTCGGCCACGGGAACTGCTTCCGGCAGACGTAGTCGGCCTCCTCGTGCTCGCGGGCCGAATCCCGAGTACGCCCGTCGGCACACAGCAGCGAGGCTTGGCCCGGCCTCGTGCCCGGTCCCTTGTCCGATCTTCTCCTGGCGGAACAGGCAGGAGCGCTTCCGTTACGCTGAGGTGACAGGACGTAGCGCTGCGGGTTCTCCCATGGACCTGACGCCCAGCGAAGGAGACAGCCTTGGCACCCGATCCTCGCGCACGGGCTCACGCACTGACTCGCCCTCTCGAGCCACGCCGCGCACCAGATCATCTTCCTCTTCGCCATCGCACGACACCGCCACCACACGGCACATACACGGTTCGCCCCCGCACTGCGCACACATTTAACAAGCCGCACTGGTCGTCACACGAGTCGCCACCGCACGGCGCACTGTTTTGATTCTTGCAGAAAACCCGCGCAACCACATATCATCACAGCCTCCCGCTGCCCGCGTCGTAGTAATTTGCAAACCCTGCGGGCGACGACGCACACGTATACTTGGACTGCCCTAAAATATGTGAAAGAGGTTGGCCCTGGGTGCTCGGCTCAGCTTGCTCTCAGGTGTAATTGTCGTGAGATAGATGCAAGAGTACACAATTGGTGCTGGAAAGGAGCCCGTCTGCAGTTGCCTCCACACGAGATCCTGCCGTTTAGAAGTGGGGTTCGTGCTCCGGGGTTAGTGAAGTCTGGCCAGTCTATAATTTTGCGTGGTTTTGCGACACGTCACCATACGGTCGCGTGTCGCCCACCTAATTTCCTGTTATTCCCCGTTCCGATCAGGTTGGTCTCGTTGACTTAAGTGCGACCCGATAAACATGAAGACAAGACCTCGTATACCATGCTTATTCAGCTTATAGATAAAAATATTATTTAAGACGTCCAATTCTTTAGTGAAATCTATGAATATTGCAAGCATTATTTTTTTCTGGTCAATATTACGCAAAACAACTTTTTTATAACAGCAAAGCAGACTCGATTGATTTCCCTTCACTAAATCCGAACTGGAAATCGGTCATGAATGAATGTTTGTCAAAAAAACTGACTACTATCTTCAATAAAATTTTTTTCAAAGCTCTTGAAAATAAAAACAGTACAGAAATGGGACGACAATTAGATAAAAATATTTTTTCACCACATCTGAAGATAACATAAACCTTCGTGGTTTTCATTCCTTTGTGCAATTTCGCCGATGCAATGTCTTGATTGAATATATGGAAAAAAACACGGAGCTAAAATATAAGCAACAAACTTGATTGACTTCATTTGTAGTTCATTGTAATGTTTAGCGGAGGTCGTTTTAAGGTTCGTCGGTGCGAAAAAGATCTCTTCATTATCAGTGTCATTGAAATACAACGGATTCACTAAGAGTCTTTGAAGCGAAACTAAGCGTTCTTGGTGGGCATCCATACGGTCCTAAAGATTATTGAAATTTCGTTAAACTTGTCCGCTAATTCAATACCTGGGACCGCATTACCTTCGATGGCAAGCTTAACAAGGGAGTTTCCTTTACGCTTCCTATGAAATGTGTAGTTTAGATATTTCCAAAACAATTTTGAGTTATTTGTGTTTTTGTTTTTCGATGAGGCAGTTTTGAAATGAAGTTTTTGACTTGCGAAGCTCTTTGTTCAGTTTATTTCGATAAGATTAAAACACCTTGAGGTCAGCAAGATCGCGGGTAAGCATAAAACGTTTGAATATGTTACTCTTCACTTTAATCATCTTATTATTTCCGAAGAGTTATGCACGGCTGACGCAGTCAACGCTTTTAACTTTCGCTTTTCATGGAAAATACCTGCCATGGGTTTCTTTTTTATGGACGCAATAAATAATTGGTATGATTCATAAGGTTCAGAATAAAGAAGAACTGCGGACCCCATCGCAAGAAGCTGTTGCACAATTTTGTCTGCTCTACATTGCATTGCCATGTTTACTTTGTATGCGGACTAGTTGTACTTTATAGATTACGTTTTCTTTTAAGTGCTGAGAACTTTAAGCGCCCAGCCTGTCATATGCTGTCATCGTATGCTGTCATAGCGTGACGTAACGCAGGTAAAAGCACGAATAGCATAGCTATCTCTAGCATATTGAGCGTGCGCTCGCGCCTGGAAGCCTTCTTCTATTTGTTCTTCGAGCGCCTTGATGATGATAAATGCCGAGCACTTTCGGAGCTTGGGCTGTCGTTTGCTGTCGTCGCTTGGCTTAACGCAGGAAAAAACCGCGTGGAAAGGCAGAAGAAAAACGGGAAGCAAGCGAGAAATAGAAAGAGAAAAAGAAATCGGGAAAAATAGGAAGAATAGGAAGAGCAAGAGAAAGAAAAAAAATAGACATAGGCAGAACTAAATAAAAATAGAGACAAAAAACACATAAAGAACAGAGAAAGAGAGGGGGGAAGAAAGAAGAAGCCGAAGAGAAACAAAGAAGGCTGCTCAGCTCCTCACTTCCTTCACACCTGGTACGCCTAGTGCGAAGCTGCCTCAATTTTTTTCTTCTGTTTTCTTTCGTCTTTTGTTGTGCTTAAATATTTATTCTGTGCAAATAACCAAGAGTATTGCGATTACACCCCCTGCCAATTGCATGCAAACATGGGAACTTGTAGTGCATGAATTTAAAAAAAAGAAACGTTGTTCGTTAAACAATTAGGCAGAGCACAAAGGTAGGGAAGCTTCGCACTCGGGGTGCCAAGCCTAAAGAAAGAGAGCAGCTAGATGGCTTTGGTTGTTTTTTTTATTGTTTCTTCTCGATCTCTCTGTTTTTGTATCTCTTTTTTGTATCTGTTCCTTTCTCGTTCTTTCTCTCTCTATCTTCCTTTCTTCGGTTGTTTCATCTTTATTTATTTTTCTTCCCTTTCTTTCTGTCTCTCTTTATTTCTTTCTCTCTCTTTCTTTGTTTCTGATAATTTCTCTTTCGCTCTCTTTTTTTGCCTTGCTAGTGATATTTTGTAGTCTTTCTTTCTATATCTTTCTCTATCCTTATATGCCGGTATTTCTATTTCTTTCTCTCTCTCGCTTACTTTTTCTCGCTGTCTTTCTCTCCGCCTTTTTGTGTATTTTTAGGTTTGTTTTTTTTTCTTTCTTTTTGTCTTTGTTTTTCACGTGTTCGTTTGACACTCGCAGCTGCTGTACACGGTAGCGGGGCTCGTCCAATTTTTGGGGCGCACACCCACTTGGGGAGTTTTCTGTTGACACCGCGAAAACTACTGCGAGCAACAACACCTTCGCTGTTGAAAAATAATGTGGCACACTCTATGTAATAGTCGGCCATATAGATTTGGTCGCGCCGCCATATAGTGCGTTGGCGCATTTCCTTGCTCTGGCTAGATTTTGCTGGCGCAGCCTGCGCAAGCGTTTTTGTGTACAATAAAGGAATTGCTTGAAACAAAAAGGGCTATACAGCAATTGTCACGGCGTTCTGTTTCTTTTGTACCTATCCTTCATCATGCGCATGTAATCACAATATACCAAGTCTGCCTGCGCCTTGAAATCGACTTGAATAATTCCATCACGAACATCAAATGAGGATTATGAGGACTACTGTAAGAAATATTCATTATTTTACAGGAATATTCCAACAGGTGCGGCCATAGAGGCGAGCAGTTTAAAGGTTCTTTATGATAAAAAAAATAACCCACTTTGGACTTCATTTCGTGGACAGAGAAACTGTAGCTCAAGCCGACACCAAAAAAGGAATGGCTACTTTCAAAGAATACGGCTTACCATACTTAAAGGTAAGTGCTCATCTGTCAACAGTTTGAAAGTGGTAACGTGAATAATGAATGCAGACATTCGGCAATATCTCCACCCTGGCACCACATGACGTATACCACAGACAAGGCCACCATAAGAGTGATGTACAATGTCTATTTAGGCTGGGTGGTACCCCTTACTGCCTCTACTCTGTGTCCAATATTTTCATTGTTTTAGTAATATTCATTACACCATCTGTGTGCATACGTATTTCCAATATTACTTGAAAAAAACCGAAATACTCTAATACTCTATCAATAACAACGCCCCATCAAAGAACACATTTGACGCATATACAAAATGGAAGCAGTGTGATTACCCAATAGAGTGGACCCAATGAGGTGGACGGGGTTATGACTGCCACCGTAGCTCTACTGCCAGAGCATCGGACGCGTTAATCGAAAGTTGCATGTTCGGTCACTTTCGGCGCAACGTTATTCTTTCATTTACTGTAGTTTCGCTACATTAATATATACTTACTATAAACAACATCGCCTATAATTTCATTAGCAATATTATCTATTAGTTCGCATTAATACAGTACATGCAGAGAAGTCGACTGTTGAAGAGGGCAGATAAGAAATGGGATAGCATTACACAGGTGCTAAAGCCCGGTTTTGGTAATAATTTATGGGGTTTTACGTCCCAAAAGTGCGATATGATAATGAGGGATGCCGTAGTGGCGTGCGCCGAAAATTTTGACCATCTTGTGCTGTTAACGTGCACTGACATCGCACAGCGTCCGGGATCGAATCCGCCATTTTCGGATCAGCAGCCGGGCACCGTAACCACGGAACCACCTTGGCGGCTGTTCGATGTACTAGGTATAGCGAGGATCCTCCTCCACCTAAATATTCTACGGAGAAGGTCGTCTCGACAGCAAGCGCATTGGCGACGGGAGCGGCAGGACTTTCACTCGGCAGGCTGTGACGTGGGCGTCCCGAGAGGTGGCCGGAGATCTTGACCCGGGTTAGAGTGAGGCTGCTCGGCGATGCATCAACCACGCACAGCGACTACCAACGTTCCTGGCGCAAGTCCCGCAGACAGTCTTCGAAGCAAGTCCCCGCAGACAGTCTCCGGTGGGCCACGTCAGCTTGCAGCACCGGGTATCACCTGCCGCCACTAGGCCTAACCTCGGAGACCTCCACCACGTCGCAAGGACTTCTGCGAGAACTACGTAGGACCACGTTGGCAGCAGTAGGGACGCCGAAGTTTGCCAAGAACGCCGAGAACCCCTACAGAGACTCAATGCGACCGATCACAGACGTTGACGAGAAGTGAATCAGCTGTGTCAACGAAGGTCGGCGCGAACCACGAGGCCAGAGATGCCTGACTTTAACTAGGACGGTTTAGTTTGTAGTGTGGTTCGCATGTAGGCTTAGTGCGGCTTAGTTTGAAATTGAAGTTATTGATATTGGTTTTGTATATTTGTGTATTGTTGGTGTGCCGTGCGTGTGCTACTGAACGTGTTGTGCCGTTAAGCGTATTTTGTCTCAGTTCATCAAGCGCAGCCACCCGAATCCGTGACACGCATGCACTTTGATTTCGGTTCAAGTTGAAACTTCGGGTGGCCAAAATTAATTTGGACCCTATCATAACAGAGCGCCTTACAGTATTGTCATGGTTTGGTTGCTAAGGTTAAGGCTTGGGCGTGTTGGTAAGGCTTGGGCGTGTTTAGCGCTGTTTCCCCCCTCTTTGCATGGTTTGGTGCATGAAATGTAGAATTGAATGAATCTTGAATTATCAAGTGCAAGGAGCCACTGAATGACGCACTATTCAAAAACAAAAGTGCAGTTGTCGAGCGTCTCATATAGTTCCAACTGTTCCAGCGTTCCGTTCAGTATTCTTTCTGCTGACGTGCACTTTGAACAGCAGGACACAGTCAATGGTAGTCGCTGTCTACTTCTCAACCTTGTGTGTTCTTTCATTTATATATTTGTAAAATACTGCTAGCCTAAGAAGGCTGTGAGCAGGGGTAGGGATACAAAGATGAAGGAATACGTACATATTACGCAAAAAAAGCTAGAACGGCATGTTACATAGTGAGTACTTTTCAACAGCAATAATATCAACACTTACATTGATAATCAGAATCGTACATAACTGCACTGTAACCATTATATTCGAAATGCTGCTGATAAAAAGTGTACATGGCGTGAAAGAATATATGCATTTTGTAACATATAAAGTGACCGATACTGAATTTATGTATCGTCAAAAGAAAAAATGTAACATACGGATTGAAAACACACAAGTGAACATTGAGAAAAGAATTCAGTAGATTCGTTTATTTATACAGTCCACAAAGAACCTTAAAGGGACCGACGACTGCCCAGAACATGAAGTGACATGACTCCACTGATGGAAAGATTGTCCATCGCACTGACTTTAACCACCCATGTTTTTTCTCGTGAGAGGTGCATTTACATGTTTATGTCTTCATTCAAAGTCGCGAAAAATCGACTGTGGCGCCTCTGGTGGCAAAAATATGAATGATCCGATGTCCCCGGCCACGTGACCGTTGATTGCTGTACGCGGTTGACGGTTTTTTGTTAGTATTGAAATATTGTTCATTTCTTTACATTAAACGATATTACTCCATAAAAATGTACATGTAGGCCGCCGTTCGTAGTATGCGTTAGAGTGGCGCTGCCTCCGCGTGACGTAATGATGCCATGCCGGTCAGCAAGTCTTGAGCAACTTTCAGCGTTCTCATGCAGCCGTGCGCGTAGTTTCCAGGTCTCTAAGGTTTTGGAGCGACATAGTTTTGCTACCTACACTTCTTCTAAGGAATGACGCGTACCGCTACTCGGCGCGGCCGTGCATATGCGTTCGCTATAGTAGTGACGTTTTCGGTCGCTTGGCTTGGCTCGTGTATCGAGAGAGTAACAACACCGGGACAAGCCACCCATGACACAGGCGCAGGCAATCTTGAGCGCAGGCTCGCACAACGTGGTACAAATACAGGCAAGGTGTATAATGCCACATCACCTGATTGTTAAAGCTTATTATTTAAAAAATAGTTGAAAAGCTCAAAATGAAGGTGGTTAAGCATAGTTACAGAAACTCCTGCGAAAGCAGAACGACGACAGCTTTCACAAATCGCGAGCAGGGCTGGCGGCATCGCTATCACTTCTCAGCGTTCCTGGAGGAAAGATACATCTGTGTTTAGAGCCTTTCAGATCTAAAAATACGGCTTGTAAACTAACTACGTGCTTCGTGCTTTTGCGATTTACTACTCCAGCTACAAAAACTACGAAGGGTGAGCTTTCTGTCGTGCCGTAAAAAATATGTCGAGAAAAATAAGTTTTCGGTACCTTTATGTGTCAGAGTCAAATGTGCTGTAGACGGGCGTTCAAGGACATCGCCAGGGAGCTCCTTCGATTCCCTTACCGCTTGTGGGAACAAATGTGTTCTGAAATACATCTGTTCGGCAGTTAAGGTCTCGTAGTTTTTAAATGTGAAGCATTTGTAAGCGAACTTCCGCGACTTTGAGCGTATCTATCTATCTATCTATCTATCTATCTATCTATCTATCTATCTATCTATCTATCTATCTATCTATCTATCTATCTATCTATCTATCTATCTATCTATCTATCTATTTATCTATCTATCTATCTATCTATCTATCTATCTATCTATCTATCTATCTATCTATCTATCTAGCTAGCTAGCTAGCTAGCTAGCCGCCTACGACTTTTCGCGCTCCTGGCCGTATCGTTAATGGGGTTTATAGCAAAATTGGAATGACATAACATGACAGTATAAGGAACATGAATTACTAGTCATATCATGAAAATCATCACTAACTTACCATGCAAAGTATGATTTACACGCCATGGCCGTAGTGTTCCTGAGGTCGTTTTCTTAACTTGATATATCCAAAAATTGGTACGATGAGACATTTCTGCAAGACCAAAATAAATGACTGGTGCTAATATAAAAATCACGACGTGCATGTCATGTACAACATGATTTACATGCCATGCTCAGGTGCGCTGACGGCCGTTTCGCTAGCTTGATAGACACCAAATTTGGTATTGCGTGACCTGACTGTATGACGAACATAAATGGCAAGTGGTCATATGGAAATCATGACTTGTCATCTCAACCTGACTTGCATGCCACGCTAATAGAACTCTCGCGCAGGTTTCGCTCGCTTGATGTACACCAAATTTCGCATTGCATGACGTGACTGTATGACGAACCTAAATGACACGTGGTAGTATGGAAATCATATTACCCCTGCACATCATATATCATGAATCAATCATGATATATGATGTGCAGCATGACTTGCATGCCACGCTCATAACACGTTCGCAGACGTTTCGCTAGCTTGATGTACACGAAACTTGGTATTGACGGACGTGACTGTATGACGAACATCAATGGCAGGTGGTAACATGAAAACCTTGGCATGCATGTCATCTACAATGCCATTTACATGCCACGCTCATGGTGCGCTTGCGTCTAGTTCGCTAGCTTCATATACACCAAAATTGGTATTGAGCGACGTGAATGCATGACGAACATAAATTACAGGTCCTAACATGTAAAGAATCGCATGCATATTATGTACAGCATGATTTGCTCCTTACTGGCTGCTTCGCATTACATCGATGCCCACAGTGCGTGGGATCTGCCGGTTTTTTTTTTCAGTGATGAGAGCGTGTGATTAGCTTACTTACAGGATGAATGAAATGGTCCTTTTCTATTCTTATTATTGCGATAAATCTTGTATAGGTCCACTAGTCTTTCTCTGTGACGCCGAAATTCCAGGGGTTCCAGTTCAGCCCTTTCCGCTACCGTACTTGCCGATGTGCGCCAGCTGTACATATTAAAAGTAAAGCGCACCAATTTTCTTTGGACTCTAATTGGGCAATGTTTCTTTCCGTGTGCGGGTCCCATACTATTGATGCGTATTCGATGTTTGGTCGGATAAACCTTTTGTAAGCTAATAGCTTAATATCTTGAGGAGCTTGGCGCAAAGTTCGTCTTAAAAATTTTAGTTTACTTACTGCTTTTTTCTTTATGTAAGAAACGTGCTCGTTCCACCGAAGATCGGATGTGAGTATATCACATCTAGATACTTACTTCAACTCGATTTTACTTCAGACAATGCGTTTACATTTAAGCAGTAGCTAAGTTGTAGCGGTGAATGCTTTCTAGTTATCCTCATGAGAACTGTCTTTTGGGGGTTGATTTTCATCTGCCAGGTTTTCCACGATTTTTCAACGTGTTGAAGAGATTTATTTAGCTGCACGTGGTCATTGAAGGTTGTCAATTCTGTGATAAATTACGCAGTCATCTGCGAATAGTTTAATATTGACAGACGCTGCTTTAACTATCTCATTTATAAATATTAGGAAAAATAACGGCCCCGACACCCTGTAGCGGAACACCCGACCCGACAGCTGAAGGAGTTCAGCAAAGATCAATTGATACACATTGCTGTCTGTGGTACAAGTTTTGTTTGAGCTACACTCTAAGAAAAAAAAGCCAGCTCGAGGGGGGGGAGTAACGTCAACTTTAGTCCTCAAATTGTGTCGTTAGTCCACCAGAGGACCAACTGCGGTGAAGGGCGTGTCGTGTGCAACTTTGGAGGACTAACGGGAGGACGAATGGCTCACTTACTCCCTCGGGTAGGGGTTGAAGGGAAGAAAACAGGCTCTTTCTGCAGCGCTTGTTGGGAGCACGGCTCAGCAGCCTTTGAAAGGTCATGGCTCTCGGTCAGGTGCACCCTATTGTTCCGAAACTCGCCTTTCTACTTTTTCGGGGTGCTGGTTGCACGCGGCGGGAGGCTGAAGGGGTAGGAATGCGGCGAATACATGTTCAAAGGTTTACTGTACTGATGACAAGGCTCGTCGGCCCGCTTACTGTTGCGATCAAGAAAATAACGCGAGAAAAGATTAATTTGTAGGGTGTTAATGCTGCACCGCCGATTATGAGGACGTGAAACTTAGTTCACCTATAAGCTTCAAAATATTTACTAAGGGGGGACAATTGTGCAAGTGTGACAGACATTTCAGCGCGTATATTGTGTATCCATCCGCGCGGCACTTTCTTCTTCATAATCGCTCACTGCAGTCACGAGTGCGGTTCGTGTTCGTCACTTGTGATCTTTCTTGCTCTGATTTCGTGGAACGCGAGTGCCGCTATCTACTCAGACTATCAATTTAGCTGTGAAAAGCGTACTTCGCTGCATGTGCTGCAATTGTGGACGCGTATGCAAGTGTGTTTCTGTGGAACGGCTGTTCAATGGACTCAACGCCGGAACTTTCTGCGGAGAAATGGACACCCCAGCTTACGCGTAAGACTCCTTCGCAGCATTTTTTCTGCAAAGCTTCAAGAATGGACGCCGTCACCTTGAAGTGTGATCACCATTTTGTGGATTAGCTGGCTCTGTAAACCTCGTGCCTCTGTTAATTCTCAAGGTAAGTTTTTTTCATTTTCATCGCCTTGTCACATTTCATTATAAAGAATATGAAAGCTGAAAAAGCATTGTGCGCGCAATGTTTTAGCATGTGTGAGCGTGCGATTGCGTAATCATTGGGGCTTACGTGATCATTGCAAGCCGTGCTCTTCTAGCTATTTTATTTTTATAACAAAAACATTTTGCAATACACTTGTTACACTCCGTAGAAAAAGTGAATGAACGCTTAATTTAAAGACTACGTTGTGTGGACAAAACTCAATGCGTTAATTAAATTTATGTAGGCGTTTTTCTAAGGGCTGGATGCTTCGCCTGTCTCGTGAAGTAGCCGATAGTTCTGCAGCGCGTAACGCGTTTTTTTTTTGCCTCAGAAGTGCGGCTTCGACTCGTACGTTCGAGGGGATTTTACTTGATCTTCCATTCGTAGTTCCAAGTGTGAACGAGATGGTGATCTCATTTTGAGATCGCAAAGGTAAGCAACGATCCGCAGGGAAACTGCTGTTTCGAAAGATGCGCCCTGACAAACATGATCAAAGCAGAAATACGGTCGGCGACTACATACACCCGGTAAATAGCTAGTAAACAATTGACGCTAAGATTAATTACTTGTAATTTTTTTTGACATCCTTCTCCGTATCAACGAAGATGATGTGGGTATTCTTACTAGACTGCGGTACACATGGGTTCAGGAGGTCTTCTACTGCAAGAGCGTTTGCTTAGGCATGTTAGTAATTCAAGTTTCACTTTTTAGCGCAAAAACGAAGAAGGGCGAAAAGCGACACGTGCACAGCACTGGGCCTTCAACGGGGCGAGCAAGACTCACCGGTCGTTTGACCTGCTGTGCCGCTTCATCAAGGTGAACAGCAGCCGACGGCTACTACCGCTGGTGCATGCGCGTGGCGCACTGTTTGAGGAAGATAAATGTTTCTAGACCTGAATTGATCTCTCGAATTATTTGTTCCTACACACATACATGGATGTAGTACTGAGTAAAGCGCAGATGACCTAAGCTATCATGTCAGTCTGGTGAAGATGACCAGGTCATTCACAGGTGAATCATTAGCGGATTACTCGTTAGTCCCTTCAAAAATTGTTCAAATGGATTAACAATTTATCCGGAAGGAGTATCATTCACTCTCCCAGGGATGATTTCACGGGATCCACAGTTTGTCCTCATGAGAGTAACATTTGCTCTCCCAAGGATCATCTCTGAGGGTCAACAGTTAGTCCTTATGAGAGTAACATTTGCTCTGTCAGGGACCATTTCCGAAAAGCAACTGTTAGTCCTTACAGGAGTAACCATTAGTCCTCACAGGAGTAACCATTAGTCCTCACAGGAAGCAACCCTTAGTCCCCTTGCAGTTAATCCTTCAAGGACTAACTGTTTATCCTCTTGCAGTTCATCCCCAAAAGGACTATTGGTTGTGGCAAATCAGTTGATCCCCAAAAGGACTAACCTCCCTACCCCTTTTAGTCCTTTTTTTCTTAGAGTGTACACTGTACATAACCGTGGGGCACCTGAACCCATGATATAACAGGGTATTATGATCGGCCTTTATGGCTTGGCCCAGTTGGACGAAAGGAATGATTTCGGCAAAGTCTGCCCTGTTTCATTCCGGGTCAACGTTCCCCAGTGTACCCGAAGCGTCGACAACACGGCTGTCGTGCTCTCAACCCTGCAGGGCTGTCAGCGCATCTCTTCAAACCCTCTGGACACACCCGACTGACTTTGACGATTCTATCGCCTAGGAGGAGCTGTTTGCTGTGGCTTTGTTCAACGTTCTACGAGAAGCGCGGACAATTAGCGGAGTGCTTGGGATCTGTCTTCAGGTACCTTTCCCACACTCTCTAGGTGCCTTCGTCGCCCGCCCGGGAGCTAGCCGTCAGCTTCGCCGCAGCTGCTATCGAGGAGTCAACACTGCAGCCGAATTTACAGCTGGTTTGCATGTGCGACACCTCGAAACGGTCATTCAACTATTCTATGCCGGGCCGTATGGTCGTGTTGTGTCTTGTGATGTCCTCTCCCTTGCCGCTGGACGAACTGGGCATGCCGCTTCCCTATTTCCTGGGTTGAGAAGGAGGCGGTGTTTGACGTTCACATTTTGGGGGGCGGAGATCAAGACGACTTCTTCATTGGGCTGTCCTGGAGACAATTGTTTTCTTTAACATGGAATCTTGAGAAGACCAAGGCCTTAAAACGCGAGCGTCGAGACGCTCCAAGAGAGTTTCCTTCATCATGTAAAAACACGCCGCCTCCAGTATGTAAATACTGTAAATAAACGTTCCTGTTAACAGCTCTGGTTCCTGATCTCGACTTTCCCCGGAGGCTTGGCTGGTTCCGGTCCTATGGGCAGACACCCGACAACATCATGGGTCATACGGAAATACTGATGATCGTTACAACAGTGCTAAGTGGTTATTAAGGAAAAGTGAAGAGACAAGTGCCGGCCCGTAACTGTCTCTCTCAATGGAGGTCACCTGAACAGGCCGGCACGGGGATGGGGTATGGGGAGGAAAGGAATCAGGAGAGAAGGCAGAGGTAGGATGGGAAAAGAGGGATTCAACTCTGCTCCGAGAGCGCGCGCGCGCGCTTCGTCCGCCCCGCGAGACAAAAGAAAAAGAAAAAAAGAAAAGCCGTCAAGCAGGCCGGCACGGAAAGGAGGGATGTAAACAAATATCACGTGACGAGTCAACGGACGCGTGAAAAGTTCGAATCCGCAGGAAACAAAACAACGAGGGTACGGGCCTCAGAGGCGCGCAAACAGATCGGCATCGCGGAAAACATAGAGCAGGGCGTAAAGCGCCTGCCCGAGTTTGGTGGGATGAGCACCGGGGAACCGCAGGTCGTCGAAACTCAAGTGTGGAAGTCCTAGGCGTCCGTAAACACCAAAGATCTGTCGGCGTTGCTCGCCTTAGCCGGGTCACTGTAGCAGTAAGTGCTTGAGAGTCTCCTCCACCGGACACTGTGCAGAGATGGGCTCCCGCTGCCGGTAAGCCGAAAGTGCCGTTCCGCGATGCGGCTGCAGCCTGTACGGAGATGAAGCCCAGGCACGCCCGCTGGCGCTAGCTCCCGGTAGAGGCCGCGGGGGGGTTCCCGGTAGCCACTCGTGGGTCTGGGTGTGGCGTACGCACATGACGCGCGATACGAAGTCGCGCAACGTCACTCATGCGGACGAAGGAAGTGAAGGGCGTACTGGGGTCGACTCGTGGGCCTCCATGGCAAGGGCATCGGCGGCTTCGTTGCCGCGTACTCCGACGTGAGAGGGCACCCGCTGGAAGACTGCATCACAACCACTATTCACAATCAATGCAAACTTCCGCGTGAGTCGCTGCGCGATGGGGGTGCCACGTTCTCCTTGCGCGAGGGCGAGAAGTGCGGCGCTCGAGTCACACAACACTGCCGCTGATGGTGATAGGAGCTCGGCGAGTTGATCAGCTGCCAGATCAAGTGCCGCGAGCTCGGCAGTCGTTGAGGACGCGGCGAAAGGAAGCCGGCGCTTCCCTTGCAGGCCAAGAGAAGATATGACACTTGCGGCGGCCGCCGAACAAATCCGCGGTCACCGAGCCGTCAGTGTAAACAAGCACGCGGTGGGAGAGGCTCTCCTCGATCGTGACCGCTGTCTCTTGCTGTAGGGCAAACTAAGGGGTACCTGTCTTTGCCCGAATGCCGGGAATGGTGGTCGCGATGGCGAGGCGGCGATCCTGATGAGGTGGGATGGGGAACCAGCCAGAGTCCGGTGTGTAGGGGACGAGTGCGGCGTATTGTAATGGACGTTGATCCATGGCAGAGTGCGGACGAGAAAGTAGCCGGGCGGTCAGTCGTCGTCCCTCCGGTGTGAGATACATCCGATGGATGTGGTGCCATGCACCACTCTTCGCTCGGAGCGAGAGCGATGTCTGACCGGCCTCCGCCAGGGTGGGGCCTACTGGTGAGGTGCGCGGGAGGGCAAAGGGGCGGCGTACGACACAGCGGTGATCGGCATCCAACGTGTCCCACTGGGTGAGCTTCAGCGCGATGAGCGGCACGGTGTACAGCGTCCCGGTTGCGGCGACTGCGTTGTACAGCCGCAGGGCGAGGTCCGGGGAGCAGCCTTTACCACCGGCGAGAAGTCTAGAGGCTGCGTGGACAATGTTCCGCGATTCCTACGGATGTCCGCGACCACAGGCTTCCAGCTGAGCCGGTGATCGATGGTGAGGCCGAGGTACCCGGCTGTGCGTTTCCACGGCAGCTGACGGCCACGAAGTGAAAGTTTTGCACACAGAGCGCGCGCTGGGGCTAGGGTGAACGAGCAGGGCCTCGGTTTTGGCGGAGGAGAGATCAATGCCAATGCTTCGACGAAGCCATCCATTGTGTCGATGCAGGCCTGCAGAATCTGGCGGACCTGGGGGGCCGCGCGAGGTGGGTTCACTCGCGAACAGCGCGACGTCGTCGGCGTTCACGGCAGCGTACACCTGTGTGGCGGGGAAGAAAGTCGGTGATGCGCGCGAGGGCGATGTTGAAAAGAAAAGGGCTCAACACACCCTGCGGCACACCAGCGTTCAGAGATCGTGGTGCGCTGAGCTCCCCGCCCATGCACACACGAAACGTGCGATCTCTGAGGAAAGCCTCCACATATCTCAGCATGTTCCCGCACACACGCATGTCACGAAGGACGTCTATGATGGAGGAGTGGGGCAGAGTCAAAGGTACTCCGAACGCCGAAAAGGACGAGGTAGCCCTCTTCTCCGAGGTGTTTCGCTTCCTCTAGTAGGCTGACGGCGTCGGTGATTGAGTCCACAGTGGACCGATCGGCTAGGAAGCCGCTAGGAACCGTACGATGTTGGTTCCGAGCCGGCTTCCCCCGATTGTGGATGGGGACGACTAGGGCCTCCTTCCAAGAAGATGGTAACAATCCTGTGCGCCAGACGGCGTTGAAGGCGTCCGGGAGCTGTGGAAGTTGGCCCTTGTCAATGTTCCGCAGCATCTGGTAAGTGATGCCATCACCGCCGGGTGCTGAGGGACGCTTGCGGGTGTCGAGCACAGTGCGACATTCTCCGATGGTGAACTGCACCGTGCACAGCACGCAGATTGCGCCGACGATGGCTGGTGTGCGGAAGTAGCGCCGGGGCGCGTGGAGTTCGGGCCTCCTGCGAGTTGCGGGAACTGCGGCCGTGTTAATTGATAGGCCCGCAGATGAGTCCGCGAGGAGTTCGGCTAGTTGCGCGGTAAATTCCGAGCGCCACCGCGATTGAGAGCTCCGGAAATCGGGGCACTCGAGCTCGCAGGAGCGCCCGGAAGATGCGCCACGGTCACCGCTAGTAACGCGGATCGTCAAAGGTCCGGCAGAGGCTGGACCAGCCGCGATCACGGCGTTGGTGTGCTTGGCGGCGACAGACCGCTTCGATGCGGTTGTAAACAGTTCAGTCATCTGCCTTATCCAAATGATCCGCTTTGCGCTGTACCAGGTCGGCGAGCTGCTCGAAGGTTGAGCAGCTTGGTGTCTGGCACTGGGGCGCCGGCCGGAACGCGATACACCGTCGGGGCTGTACTCGCGCACTCCGAAATCTGGCGAAAGAGGTCTTCCGCGACTGGCATGCAGAACACAGTTCCCGGAAGCGGGGCCAATTCACCACACTGTAGGCTCTGGTGCACTGCTCTCTTGCGTGGTGGGGTTCGAGATGGATCGGGTAGTGATCCGAACCCTCAGTGTCCGCAGCATGGCGCCATGAGTAAAAACACAGAGAGGTCCAGCGCGCTCCGCGCCGCCCCGCGGCGCACAAATGTGGGGCGGCCATCGTTCAGGATGTAGAAACCCGCAGTCAACACGGCGTCCATCAGGGCTCTGCAACTGCCGTTGACACGCTGGCAACCCCAAACCGTGTGATGCGCGTTAAAGTCGCCGCACACCACAGATGCACCACAGAGGCGCCCGGCGAGTCGCACAAGGAACTCGCCGTCACACTCGCCCGGTGAGTACACGTAAACTCTCGCGACACACGTGTCAGCTGCTCCAACGTGCACCATCACTGCGCCCGATGCCCGCACAGATGATGTCCGACACATCGATGGGGACCTGAGAGAGGCGCGAAGCCACGTAGATGGAAGCCTTGGAGCGACCCTTGGGATGCGCCGTGTTGACACAGTGGGTGTAGAGACGCGCGCTGTTCTCACAGGCCGTCGCGCCTTGGTATGCCACGTAGCCTGTGAGGTTGAGCTCTCCCTCTCGAACTCGCGTTTCCTGGAATCTTCGGCGAACTTCGGCAAACTAGACATGGCGTGCGATATGGCTTGATGGGCGGCCAGGGCCGCAGCGCACATTTCGCGCGCCGGAGAATCGCTTGCCACGGTTTCTAGTAACGCACAAAGAGCCGCGGCTAACGCCGCCATCACCACGTCCCTCGGGTCCTCAGGGGAAGATGGTGCTCTCGTTATCTCTGTGGTAGCAGGCGGAGGAGCGGCGCTGGTGTTGCCCGTTAATGTGTCGCGGAAGGAGTGGCCAGGGCGAGTTGTAGCCTGCTGCTGGGGCACTGATCTGCTTCGCTTGAGCCTCGGTTTGTGCCCGTTTGTGCCTGGCGGCGTGTAAGTTTGCCACCTGATGTTGCGAGGAAGAAGGCTGCCTCTCTCTGTAAGTGGATGACCAGCGCGGCTCGTTGGCAGCGTGTGTGCCCTTAGAGTTGAGGTACCGCGAGCGCTCCGCAGTGCAGGGGTCCTTAGCATGGCTCTTGCCGCAGCGGAGGCAGCGCTTGTCTCGCGAGCATGTCAACGTGCCATGTCAGGATAGTCCACAACGCGTTCACTGCACTCTAAGAGAGAAAAAAGAGTCAAAAGAGGATTACGAAGCCATTATTCCATTCGAGTATTCACTTGACCCCTTTTGGATGGTAGACGCAGAGAAAGAGAGTTGGCAATTCGAGAGGAGTTACAGAACTCTCGTGAAGCGCGTTTCGATTGGCTTCCGTTATGAAGCCGCCGCCGTATACGCCATACATGTTGCGCGTTTGCCGTTCGGCGCCGTTGGGACGGGCACACACTCTCGCACTGGCGCCAGGGAGCCTGCGCGCCAGGCCAGCCGCGCGGCGCCTCCGCCTGCCTCCGCCTGCTCTTTCTTCTCCTCCCCCTTTTGGAATGCGTTGCGCTGGTCGAGCGTCTTGTAGTTTTGAGTTCGAGTGAACATGCGTATTTGCAGTGGCGGTCACGCCAGGCTCCGTGCTCGAAGTGACGCTTGTAGTGAGGAATATTCTTGAAGTTGCGGACAGGGACTACGTGCGCCTCTTAACGGTGAGTGTACTGCTTTCGTAGGTACTAATTACACAGCTTAAGCTAGGTGTCTGCAGCAGCTCTGCGGAAGTAGGCTGCCAGCCATATCCAACTGTAGCCTGCGTCCGCGATGCTGTTGCAGGATGTTAAATTAAAACAGTCACTTAACGAGTTCAGACCGCTATGCGCGTTGTTGTGTCAGTGATTGCATGGCATCAAGGGCGATTACTTTCTGATCGCACATTGTGTCTGAACTGCTGAAAGTGCTTGATATGGTTTTGAGATGCGCTTTGGTCAACGTCATAATAATATTTCCATCGATACTCGAGTGTGCAGCGTGCTTCCACGCGTGGAAACGTGAAAAAAAAAGTCTGTGTGCAGGGCAACACTGCATATAATGACGTTCGGCTTTACAACAGAATCGAGTGAATGTATGCAGTCAGAGTAAAGGTCGAAGAGATCATGAGCTGTTAACGAGATATTGGGAGCTATGTGATGTAATTCTAACATATGCCAGGTCTCATGTCGACGTAGACGGCGTCCGCGTGCGTTGCTGTCGTTCGGGCGCTCGTACAACTGAGTATTTAAGAATGGGTTACGTTTGTAGAACACGCTGTCAGTAACCGCTCACGGCATGCCCCTGACTGCCGGAGGATGCGCTTGGTTGTGGCCAATATGCCGGCGCAAAGCCGGGCTTATTCTGGAAACACTTTTTGAAGCGACTTATCAGAAAAGGAGGGCCTTCATTCGTGCATAACCAGTGCCTATCGCGAAACGTGTTTCCCGCCCTTCTATTACGTGGAAATTTGTTTTCGTTACGAAATTATTTAAAACGAAACACTCGTGTCAGATGTGTGTACAGTAACGGTGCGTTGAACAAAGGGTGGTTTAAATAAAACTAATCAGTCTGTGTGTTTGTGTGTTGGTTATTCCCAGGGCAACGAAGGTGTCGCTATGGTCTGGCGCTTCACCACTAGTGATAAGGAAAATCAACAGCGGCGTTCGTAATGTCAACGAGGCACTCGGCCCTACATTTCCTTTGGTTGGACAAGACGACGTAGGAAAAGAGGTGAGTGGCACCCACGCAAAGGAGCCTAAAACGATTGCCTTTGTTGCTTAAAAAAAAGCTCACATCATCTCGTGCTGCAAGTTTGTCACCAATGTTTTACACGATAACGGCAAAAAACACGGTTCCTTAGCATGCCTCTTTGCATTTGTTTTGTTCTAAGTCTTCATTATGTCTGTGTAAATCACTTATTGTGTAGGTACTGCAAAATCTTACTATGACTCCGTTTTCTCATTATATCACGTTCTTCTTTTCAGGTATCATTTTTCATGGCTGCTCACGCTGAAGAGGAGCGACAACATAGCAATTCACAAGTCTGATTCCTCCACCTTCACGACTTTTTGATTCTTAATCATAAGGAATAAATATGGAAACATGATACCGATATCTGCTGTTTATTTTGCACGACATGACACTATGCACATCACAGTCACACATTTTGGTTCGTTATACTCATACCAAGCATGTAAATGAGGAATACCTCAACTGCTTCAACTTTACTAGAAATGGTGTGTTTTGAGGAAGTTTTATTAAAATAATGCAAAAATTGAATTATCCTTTTCTTGCAGTCGCCGGGCACAACGGCAAGTATTAATGGAGTTGCTTAAAATGAATACTTCACTATTTCCAGCAGCAGTCGCGCAAAAGTAGAGCATGGGTCAATTTAGTAGCTTAATATAGCCGTAGAATCGCTTGACGCTTCGGTGGGTGTCAAATGACCCGCGTTGGAGCGTCACTGGCAAGAGTCGTCCGACTCCCTCAGAAGTGGCAGTGTGATCCTTCGCATAAGGGTCCTCCCACTCTTCTTAAGAGGGACCGGGGACTCTCCTCAGCGCGCCGACTCTGACCCACCAAGAGAGTCACCGTGACTCTCCAAAGAGAGTCGTATACGTGGCAAGTCAGAACTCCCCGAAAAGAGCCAGGTTGTCACATTTAAGAGGCGACAAGGAAAAGGTGGCAGAAGACGACGAAGACGTTAAGCCTTACATCGACAATAGAAGACGATGAAGACGAAGTGGGAGCTATAAAAACGAAGGTGACGTGGACAAAGGGGCCCTGGGTGTTCCATCGTGAGCGCGTGAGCTGGAGACGAGCGTCGCCGGCTTGTGTTCCGGGCGCTCCAGCTCTCGTTCTGCGGCATCGCACCGTAGACTCCGGCTGGCTAAAGGACCGGAAGGCAGGCACGAGAACCCGCAGCGGCCTGCGGGTTCTCGGGCTTGTGCTCCGAGCGTCCCATCCTACGGCACCGCACCGTAGGCCTCGTCTGAGCCAGATCCTGTCCCTGGGAGACGCGGGCCAGCGCAAGTACCTGCGACGCGCAGGTCACTGAACTTCGAGTCCCCCCAACGTCAACGACAACGCCGGCACGCGTTCCTCGCCACGGAAGGACGGCGGCACCGAGTTGGACGCCGACGGCAACGCCAGTGCCCCCCCGCAACGCCTCGCCTCATCATCAATCGGCAAAGGACGCCGTGAGTTGTGCAAGCGATGAACGCTTCGTACTTTTGTTTGTAGTCTGTATAATAGCTTTATTTTGTGCTGGTTATGTAGAGTGTTTCTTTTTCACGTTTGTTGTTATTCTAGGGTTAATGTGTACTTTCCTTTTGAGTGTAATTAAAAATGTGTGTTCGTAACGCTCTCGCCTCGTCCATTCCTTCCCGTCGACCGGACACCGGTCGACGGGAAGGAATGGACGAGGCAGAGTCGTATACGTGGCAAGTCAGAACTCTCCGAAAAGAGTCAGGTATACTCTTTTTTTCTTAGAGTGTGGTATCCAGCCCAATTATGAAAGCCCAAGTTGACTCCATTGCTTGATCTTGCTTGCGTTATGCAAGGTACCCACTATACGCCCACCGTAGTTTTCATGAAGTAGGGAAGCACCCAGTATGCGAACTAGAACAAAAAGGCCGCAACACCGTAAACACAGCTGCTTTGCGCGTGTTCGAGCGTAAACACAGCCACATTGCGCAAAGCGGCTGCTGCGCGGCAGCGTCGTCAAGCTGACCCGGAGCACAGAGCTCGAGAAGCTGAAGCGAGACGCCAGCGCCGGCAAGCCGATCCAGAGGCGGCGAGGGCTCGCGCAGCTGCAGCGAAACGGACACGTGGACAGGCCGATCCGGAGTTGCGGGCTCGCAAAGCTGCAGCGGAACGGAAGCGGCGGAAAGTCATCTAAGATGATGAATAAATAGCGACTTTACAGAACTATACGTCATAAGGATCACACCACACATTCTCCTTGTGCTCGCGAGGCTGAAGAGAGACGAAAGCGGCGACAAGCGAACTTGGAAGCGGAACGGGCGTGGGATGCAGCGGCCAAGTGCCTGAAGCTCCCGAGACTGGAGGCGCCGACGCGCGCTTCAAGCGCGACTTCCTAGACCACTCGTTGATGTGTGGGGCGAATGTTTCACGGTTTTATCGGGCGGCAGTGGCACAGTAGTGCCCGTGGTTGCGTCACGAGCAGACGACGCGGGCGCCTCTTTGCCCGGCACAGAGGAAGGAGGGGTATCACGTGGGCGCTCCTTGGTAGTGATGTCGCAGTGACGTGCGGCGCAGCAGGCTTGCGCAGAGCCTTGGCCGGGGCAGTAACCGGTTTCAGGCGGTGCGGAGTAAGGGCCTATGCGCGCGCTACCCGCACAGCCGCCCCGCACGAGCGGCCGAGGATGGCCGCCCTTATGAAATCACGAAGAGCGGTTCTCAACTATTGCAGCCGGCCGGCCGGCTCGGCAGGCTCGCCTCTTATTGGCTGCTCGAACATAGCTCGAAGACGGCCGACGGCCGCCTTCAGAGCAAACATGGCGCTTTCTGAAGCGGGTGCGAGGCCTATCGCTGCAACGACGTGAAAAAACGCTAAGTTTCTACAGCGCAACTGGACGCGGACGCAGAGGAACACGCAAACACACACACAGCGCTGACTTTCAACTGGGAATGTTTATTTTCATATGCACGTGACTCTTATATAGACATACGCGAGCAGGTGCAAAGAAAAGAAGAAAGAAACAAAAGCCGGAACCCAAACGCGCCTGTTTTGCCGCAAACACCACCAGTTGCCACCTACCTAGAGTGACGGATCCAGAAATCTCATTTCCTTATCTGACAGTGACAAGGATGGCATGCTGACACACATATCAGTCCGCGTCCAGTTGCGCTGTAGAAACTTAGCATGAAGAACCAACCAGCCCGCCAACGCACTTTGGTGAAAAAACGGTTGATTTTATTCTTGTGATCATGTAAGCGTTATGCAACTGCTGCGGAGATATTCATCCAAGATAGTCAGCCTGTGTGCACATGCTGGTCCAGTCTGCGCGAGCAATCGTCAACGGAAACGATGAAACGGATGCACTGTAGAATGTGTGTTGTGCTGATGCGAGTGTCGTCGGTTTTTTTTTTACCGTCTCTGTTTTAATTGTAATCGTAAAGTACTTAGAAGATTTCCATAACGTAATCATGCACCGTTCTAAGCAGGATACGCGTTCAGTGTGCGCTGGAGTGAAAGCAGCTCAATCAACCGGAAAAAGTGTTCGCGTCGGTTGTGTTGTTTGTGTGCCGTTCGTCGCGGCAAATAGTAATCGAGCCGAAGTTTTCAGCAACGATGATACGATCAGGATGGGTAAGTTTTATTGCCCGTCATTGTTGTGGTTCATAATGCGCAACGTCATGCGAGTGCTGTTGTGCCCGACGGTATGCGTTGTGGTGAAACTTCTGTGCAATTCTGTCCTATGCTGTGAAGTGTGTTAAAAAAATAGAAACCGTGAAATATTTAAGAGTGCGGTGCTGATTGTTGCCGATTTGTGTTTGGTTGTGAGCATGTGCCCTGATGTGGAGCTTGATTACAAGCCAATTTCGTGCATGTAGTCTAACCCCTTCAGACACGCCGTCCGATGTTCTATAAATGCGTGAAATTAACATAATTTAAAGCCAGCTTCTGTAAGCCAAATTTAAAGCAAGTGGAAGTGTTACGATGATTTATAATGTGTTTGATAGCACAGCAATGTAAATGATTATCTCTATTGCACAGTTAGTCATGCTATATTTCTTCATAAACCGAATCCAGTGACCGCCCACATAACATGCCGATGGTTATCTGCTTGCGGTGAGCGATTCTACAATGGAAAAACAATATTTTGAAAATCGTGCTCAAAATGCCCACGTCCCTTTTATTCACACGTCACTGCCCTCATAAAAGCTATTGTGTGTAGCAAAATATTTAAAGCAGAAGTGATGTCAGGAAAACTTTAGACAACAAAACTGCTTATTACTCAGTGTCTGTAGTCTCTTTCTTTCCAATAGCGCACTGAAATTGAAAAAGTAAGCTCTGTCTTCAAAGGACGACACCGTGTCGCAATGGGTTAAAATATTTTCTGAATGAATTGGATGTGTAATGTCTTCATGACTCGGTAGCCTACTAGCCAACACACATGTTTATTGCAACTTGCAATACAACGGAATGACCCGCGCCGCACACACGCGGCGGACTTATAAGCTAACAGAGAACTAAACAGTGACGTCAGGGAGCCAGACACTTACACGTGCATCTTATCTTAGGTACGACACGCAAAGCATGGAATGATGTCAGAGCACAACTAACACGCGTTCCATCTTAGGTGTCATTACACAACAGGATGAATACGATGATGATTCGTCGTTCTGGTTCGTGGTAGATGTGGAATTGGATCAAAAGTAGCCGAAGGAACTTGTCAGCAATCCTGTGTGCTGATCACCTGCCCTTGGCAGTTGTTGTGGCTGTCTGAGTTAATGAGAATGGGAGAACCTTCCAAGTAGGGAATAACGATTAACCCAATAGGGACAGGTTTCTTTTTTTATGAGTCTTGTGAAAGCAGATGTGATTATTTATCGTATCTACCCCTGTATATATCACACTGAAAATTTCATCGTGAACGAGCTCTTAGTTTACTAAATATGGCCCGAGACCATATGGTCACGCTAGGCCCTTAGGCTACAGAAAAAATCACGAAGTGAGGAATTTCGTATCAGGCCTTGACACACAGTGAAACAAAATTAGGGATTTCTTCGGCACTCATTGTAAAATGATGTGAAGCACGCAATGAATACGATGATGATTCATCGTTCTGGTTCGCATTTATTGCATTTTGTGGTCACCGTGCTGTTGCAGTTGTCTCCGGCGCACGTGTGCCTTTTGACACAGCTCCAACGAAGTGGACTGTTTGGTCATTAAAAGTGTGGACCACAAGTCGCGCTGTCAACAAGCGTCGACGTTCTTCGATGGCCAGTTCTTTTTGACTTGTTATCCCATCCTTGTTTCAGTTTCAGTTTATTTAGCAATCTTTTTCAGCAAGTCGTGTTAAAGCGCAATGTTAAAGTACAATGATTCAATATCTTCATACAATGGTAATGGTCAACACAAAACAAATTGCAAATCATATTAGAAAGTGAAAAAATGCAAGGACAGGAATTAAAAGCTGCTAAAAAGGCAGCTTGACGGGATTCCTGACCCTAAGCAGATTGGCCGCAGACACGTGGTCATGTAGAAAAAAAGAAATAAATTACAAGCAAGTAAACAGGAAAAAGTAGAAGAAAGCAAACAGAAGCAAGCAAAAAAAAGTCACAGTTTCACCGCAAGGGTGAAGCAATGAATGCGATAGCAAAAAATTGTAATGTTATACGAAGTGGGGCTGGCAGCTAACTCTTTTTGGATCCGATCTCACGCAACTCTAGAAAACGCTTGTTTAAGAGAATTCTCTTCGCGTTGAAAGCGCAGCACGTAGAAGGGTACACCGGCCCCCCCGTCGTCGGCCGCCGAGAAGGGGGAGATAACGCGCGCGCCCGCGCCCGCGCTCGTAAAATCGAACATCGCCCCCCCCCCCTCGCTTGTTGTCGGCCGCCGAGAAGGGGAGATAACGCGCGCGCCCCCGCTCGTAAAATCGAAGGTCGCTCGAGGGACCCCCCCCCCCCTCGTGTCTTTTCACGCTCACGAACGACGGGCGGGGGGGCCGGTTATATATATACATATACATATACGGCAAATGACGCTGACGCGGACGCCGACGCCGACGGCGAAAACCAGCCGCGAGTGTCCATATAATTGCTATCGCAATAATATCAGCAAATTTAGCAGCAAATTTCAACTGCACAGATAATGTAAAAAATCAGCAAACACTGAAGAATACGGTATACATATGGGAGAACAAAGTAACAAAAAATAGAAATGAACACAATTATATATATATATATATATATATATATATATATATATATATATATATATATATATATATATATATATATATATATATAGGAAAGAATTGTAAACTTAAGGGCTCGTTTGCTTTGTTAAACACAGTATTAATGAGAACTAACAGACAAAGATGCCAAGGAAAGTATAGGGGAAGCTATTAGAAGTAATTGTAATGTAAATGTGAAGAAAGCAAAGTGGACGAAAAGATAACTTGCCACCGGCAGGATCCGAACCTGCGACCTGCGATCCGAACCTGCGAACCTGTGTGTGTATGTATATAAGAAGCACTACCTGGATCCGAACCTGCGAACCTGTGTGTGTATGTATATAAGAAGCACTACCTTGAAACGGTATGCATAACGAAAACACAAATACATGAAACAGCTCTTGTTTGTACATGTACATATGAAAAGGCAAAAATTCACTTCTAATCAAACCAAATGTCAAATTGAATATGATACTATAAAATAATACATAGGGAAAATGAACTCGAGATTAATTGATCACATTCAGAGACGCTGAGTGGGGTTGCTAATTAAATATTCTTTCCACTGCTTGTTTGTCAGCGTATCAGGCGCAATGCCTTTGTTGTTTAGGTAATTCAAAAACGTTGGCATGATATGCTTAAGACTTTCAAGGCCATAATTCGTTCGCGAAAACGGTATGTGCCATGTGTCTCTTTTCCTTATGGAGTAAGGTGTTGCGGATCTCTAACGCCTAAGCAGACATTCGGTGATCCATCGCCTTGTTCTTCATACTCTGCTTCATCTTCATCCCAGTCGCATCCACCGATGCGACAGCCGTCAGCAAGCACCGTTTTAGCATCTGCTCTAAGCTGCCTACTTTTTAAGTTGTCTACTACTTAGGTGCACGGAACGCCAGGTGGTCGAAATTTCCAGAGCCCTCCACTACGGCGTCCCTCATAATCATGTCGTGGTTTTGGGACGTTAAATCCCAGCAGTTATTATATAATACACTTAGGTTGTCCATGAGGCTATCAGAATCCTTATTTACGAAACCTTCGTGTGAGTAGGTGGGAGCCTCCGATAGCTCAATGTAGATAGCCGACAGATCTTTATCGTCCTGTTCGTGTATTCTGGCTATATCCTTTAAAGTGAACCTGGGCACAAAATAAATTGACACGCGAGTGTAGCGGAATGACCCTTCAAGGAGCGCAAAACGAAGGAACGAACTTATCCAAAATAGGGAGCCTAACGGCCTGGCGTGACCATATGGCAACACGTAAAATAACACGCTTCTCGGGAGCAAGATTTTTGTTAATCTACGTCAAATGTTCACCAGAGATTGCATAGTGCACGTACTCTACAGGGACACGTGCATCACGCTATTGCAAAGAATAATACTACAAAGAAATCTGTTTATCCGAAGGACGATGCTGCCGACGCGCCGAAGCGTAGAACCACTATTTCGCACCCTTTTAGCAGCTCCCCAACAAAGAAAATGTTCTGCCACAAGGTGTCTGTAAGGAGCAGCCTGAGCAATCACAAGGCGTATTGCCGTGATTTCGGCGGAGTATCTTGAACCTGTGTAAATTGAAAGGCCTCGTCGGGATTTGCGTGACCATATGGCCTCGCTGGTACATAATGGGTTAAGTACAGCACTATATGCATGTTTGTGCACGGAAGATGTGGCAAAGCTTTCTAAAAAAATCTGAGCTATTCCACTCTGCGAAGGTGGATGACCAGCCGAGCTGAGTCGCACCAGGATTTATTTGTTGAATTTATTCATTTATACATTTATTAATTCTTTTCAATTAAGCATACGCTCCTTTGAAATGATTCCACCTCGATTTATGTGGGCCAGGAGTGCAGCATGCAGGTTATAAATGTTTATTTATGCACACAATTTCTTCGCTGAATAACTTATTTATTTACGTTTTTTTCTTTATTGCTAATGGACCAGTAGTAAGTAGTGGGGCTTGCCGGATTTCTGTGGCACGTACCTGCTGAGGGCTTTCTGTTGACTAGGCAACTGTTTGCGGAGTACAATACATTCACACTTCTTATACTCTCAGCGCTGCAGTCACGTCAACCAATTTGCTTAGTGTGTCAGCTGCCATTTCAGCTCATTCTGGAAGACGACACTCGCTTTATTCAAAATTGGAATGTAAAGCCGGTTGATGATGATAACTTTCTGTTGAGTATGCAAGTGTTCGTGTAGTTGCACGTGGCTGACTTATATAAGACTTTCATATAGCCTTGCTGCAAAAAACCTGTAAAAACAAATACTGCTGCTCAATATTGATGGCATTGCCGATTAGAACGCTTGCTCCTCAACACTGATGGGCGATGTTAAGCGCCAAATGATGCTTTATATTATATCTTCAGGTTCCCTTCGGCGCACATTTCATGGCTTAGAATCTGATGCAAAAGGAAACCTGCCTTTGTTTCTTTGTTAGAACACCCCCCAATGATATTCTGCATCAAGTTATAATTATTGTCTTCATGGAAGGCGGTCAGATATTTAAATGCGAAGCATTTCTTAGCGAACTTCGGTGACTTCAAGTGTATCTATCTATCTAGCCGCCTACGATTTTGTGCTGGAGACCACCGATAAGAGAGGTCCAGGAAATGCGAGTCCTCGGACTCTGGCTACAAAGCAACAAGCGCGTGGACCACAAAATCAAAACTCTCAGAACAACGGTGAAGCAAATGTCCCGTATGATTTAAATAGTCAAAAACCCCAAAAGGTTTCAAGGAAGCTGAGACGCTCCGGCTTGTTCAGGCTTTTGTCCTCAGTCAGCTTACATATAGTCTTCCTTTCCAGGACGTCATTAAAACCGATCTAAAGGCCCTAGATGTGTTGATCCGAACATCGTGCAAAGCGGCTCTCGGCAGTACCCCTCGGAACCTCCACAGAACGTCTCGAAGCTCTCGGTGTACACAATAATTACGAGGAGTTACGCGCATTGGTGCTCACTTCTTAACGGGAAAGGCTTAGCTTAACCACTCCAGGGAGAACATTGCTATGCCGTGTATGTTACCCAGCTCGTTCTCAGTATGCGGGAGAAGAACTGGAGTCTATGGCTAAGCAGCTACGTGATACGATTATAGTAGCCCCTATCCCCAAAAACATGGGCCCACAATATCACAAAGGTCGCAGAAGTGGCCGAGCTCTCAAGCTACAGCGGCAATTCCGGAGCAATCCGGACACGGTTCACACAGATGTCGCCCGATGCGGTACGAACAAGTACGCCCGCGCAGTCGTAGGAGCGGCCGCGGGTCAAGGCCTTCTGAGTTGCGCCACGGCTCGAGCCGCGTCCGCGAATACCGCTGAAGCTTCAGCCATCGCGCTTGCTATTAAAACTAAAGATATTGCCGCATGGTTTATGGGTATGAGATCCGCGTGTGAAAGAAGACAACGAAGATCTGCTCGAACCGCTTGGCTAGTCGACCCAACGAGCCTAATAAAGCAAGGTTGTCGTCAGAAACGTGACAAGATTGGTGGAGGAGCTGGGTGCAAGGACTCACGACTCACCCCATGCACAAGACCCCGCCCAGTAGCCGGAACACAAGCCCTGTGCCCGTGAACACCCCAGTTCACAGAGCAAGCCGCCGCCAACGAGGCCTACCTCCAGAGACATCGGCACAGCCTACTGACACAGCGACTATGACTTCCTCACAAGCTGCCATGCAGGCTCCTAGCCCTTCTACGCCGATCTACTGCACCGTTCAGAACCCCCCTGATGCCTAGTCCCTTTCACGGAGAGCAGTATGAAGATGTTGATGACTGGCTGAGTGAGTTTGAACGTGTCGCAGCGATCAATTACTGGGATGACGCCGCAAAGCTACGGAACGTGTACTCTTGCTTAAAGGACGGCGCCAAAACGTGGTTTCTGAATAGAGATGATGTATTGACATCCTGGCGTGAGTTCCAGCACCGCCTTCTGGAGACCTACAGGAGCCCCGACCGCCGCGAACGGGCTGAGCGTGCGCTGCAATCACGCATTCAGATGCCGAATGAGACCGTCACGATGTACGTGGAGGACATGACACGGCTTTTCAAGCGTGCGGATCCTGCTATGGCAGAAGAAAAATTACACCATCTCCCGCTAAAGGGAACCATGTGTAGACGTGAAGCAGCGGGCGCTAACGCTTACACTGGCGGTGGCGTTGACGCTGGCGCTATCGCAGCGTTGCGCAGGAGAGAAAACTGAGGAGGCGCAAAGCACGCAGTGATGGAGCGGTGTTTCCTACTGGAACATGCCAATCGCTGCTAATGGGCAATGAGAGACAGAAGACTCCGACTGGACACAGAGACCCGCAGTCGGCTTTTAGTTAACGCGCACGCTGCGAATATTTATTGTTCAACAACGCACAGGAGAAATCTCCCACCGGCACCACCTTGGAGGTCAAGATCCATTGCCATATATACGGGATGGACAATGAACGGTTGTGCAGCGCGAGCAGTCGGTTTTTTCAACCAAGAAACTCGCTAGCAGACGCTGTCGGCGTCGCGAGGCGAGAGAGGGGGGGGTAGCGTAGGAGAGGAGAGAGAGGGGGGGGGATGCGCATGCGCAGTGGGGGGTGTGGACGCTGTGGGCAGGGATGCCTAGAGGAGAGAGGGGGGGAGCGTATTAGAGGAGAGAGAGGGGGGGACGCGCATGCGCAGTGGGAGCGCGGGGAGGGATGCCTAGAGGAGAGAGGGGGGGGAGCGTAGGAGGGGAGAGAGGGGAAGCGCATGCGCAGTGAGGGTGTGGTTGCCGCGGGGAGGGATGCCTAGAGGAGAGAGAGGGGGAGAGGAGGTTTTTTTATTTTTTTATTTTTTTTTGAAAGGTTTGCGCATGCGCAGTAAGGGTGGTCACGCCGGCACACCACCACCACCACCACCGGATTAAGCTTCGCCATAAGATGCTTCACATCTAAAAAAGCTGCGCCACCTTATGCGTGGTGTAAAGGAACAACTCTTTGCTGGTTTGGTGCGCAGTCCTCCCAAGACTGTAGCCGAGTTCCTTACTGAAGCGGCAACGATGGAGCGAGTACTGCACCAGCGGTCGGCCCTGTTTGACCGTCAAGTGAATGCCGCATCAGCTCCCGAATATTCCGCCAACTTTGGGAGCAAGGGCGCCGAATGGCTTCGCGAAATCATCCGCTCTGTCGTCCGTGAAGAAATGGAGAAGTTGTACGGGGCCAGACAAACCGAGATCGGTTCCATCACCAGTGTCATCCGAGACGAGGTCCAGCAGGCGCTACACACCCATCGTTTTCAACCGATTGTCGATGCGGAAACGGCTACTGTGTCTACCGATAGTCGACGCCGTACGTACGCGGAAGCCTTGCAAGCTGCCACGCCTCTTTCTAGCCCAGCAATCCCGATCCAGACAATGCCGCACGTCCCGATCCAGACAATGATGCCGCCAGTCGCGATTCAGTCAGCAAACGCTGGTTTGGACTTCGATGGTCGCCGAGCACCCACGCGCAAGTCTGACCTCTGGCGTAAGTCGGACAGACGACCCCTCTGCTACCATTGCGGTGAGGCCGGTCACATCTACCGCGAATGTCCGTACCGACAACTTGGACTGCGCGGCTTCTCCATTAATTCGCCTCGTCCCCAAGTTGGTCAGAGGCCCAGGGAAATAGAAGATTATCTTGCCCAGCAGCGTCTACCCTTTACACATCAATCACGGTCACCATGTCCGCGGAGGCCCGGAGCCAATAGGCCACGTTTCGAGGCGACGGCACGGGGGGCACTCCCCAAGCCATCCTCGGGAAAACTGAAGGCAGCGACCTTCGGGGGCGAGGTTGCTGGGACTCAAACTGCGGAAGACCTCCCATCGACGCTTGCACGGAACGCCGACGACATGTCATCAGAATATGAGTGCAGTGCCGGAGAAACGCCGAAAACTACACCTGAACACAGTGACCGAGTGTCACTCGACATACCTGTGCTGATTGACGGTCTTCAGGTCAGTGCCTTAGTGGACAATGGTGCAGACTATTCGATTATCAGCGAAAAACTAGCAACAGATCTCAAGAAAGTGATGACACCATGGAATGGAACGCGTATTCGAACAGCTGGAGGACACGTTGTTACACCGCTGGGTCGCTGTACGGCAAGAGTTAAAATTCGTGCGTCAACGTTTGTGGTCACCTGCCTCGTTCTTCGCGACTGTTCTCGTCAACTCATCCTCGGCATGGACTTCCTTCGAGAATACGGTGCGATCATAAATCTCCGCGAGCGCATCGTGACCTTCTCGACTCAACACGCAACAGATGCGGACGCTGATAACTGTCGTAGACCTGCGTTGCGTGTTGCTGACGACAGTGTGACGCTGCCGCCTCGAGCGACCGTTTCCATGGAAGTCACTTGCGAAGACCTCCGACACGCTGAAGTGGTCGCCGAAAGCAACTTATCAATTCTGCTGCTCCAAGGTGTATGCGCAGCCCGGAGTGTTCTGCGTGTCCGTGACGGACGGTCACAGATCCTGGTAACGAATGTTAACTACGAGCACCGGCATCTTTTTCGCGGGACCACCGTAGCCTATGGAGACCCTGTTGCCGACGTCACGGAGTGTTTCGCATCCGAGGAAATGAGTGATGGTGAGAAATTTCTTGACCACATCGACGTTAATTCGACGCTGTCAGATGAGAGGAAGGCTGCACTTCATGACCTTTTAAGGGAATTTCAATCTTGCTTCGCCTCCTCTTCTAAAGTCCGTCTAACACCCCTCACGAAGCACCGAATTATTACAGACGATGACGTTCGCCCTATGCAGCAGCAGCCTTACCGCGTTTCTGCCAAAGAACGTGAGGCTATTCAGACGCAGGTAAAAGAGATGCTCGACGATGGGGTTATTCAACCATCCAGCAGCCCGTGGTCTTCGCCAGTCGTCCTAGTGAAGAAGAATGGCGGAACGCTACGATTCTGTATTGACTACAGGAAGCTAAATAGCGTCACAAAAAAAGACGTTTACCCGCTTCCACGGGTCGACGACTCCCTCGATAGGTTACGACATGCGAAGTATTTTTCGTCCATCGATCTAAAGAGTGGCTATTGGCAGATCGAGGTGGATGAACGAGACAGAGAAAAACAGCGTTTGTAACTCCAGACGGACTTTATGAATTCCGCGTTCTTCCTTTCGGTCTCTGTTCTGCCCCAGCCACTTTCCAGAGGATGATGGATACCGTTCTCGCTGGCTTGAAGTGGCAAAGCTGCCTTGTTTACCTCGATGATGTGGTCATCTTCTCCGAGAGCTTCGAAGAACATCTGAAGCGCCTAAGAACGGTTCTGGAAGCCATTCGCTCAGCTGAACTCACACTGAAACCCCAAAAATGCCATTTCGGCTATAAAGAGCTGAAATTTCTGGGACATGTCGTGAGTGCGGATGGAGTTAGACCTGATCCAGAAAAAACTGCTGCTGTCACCGCCTTCCCCATACCATCAGACAAAAGAGCAGTACGCCGTTTCCTTGGCTTGTGCGCTTATTATCGCCGATTCATTGCCAACTTCTCGAAGATAGCCGAACCGCTCACGCGACTCACCCGAGATGGCGTGCCCTTTACCTGGACCATACAGCAAAATACGGCGTTCACTGAGCTTCGGCAGAGAATGCAAACAGCCCCAGGCTGTTCTTGCCCATTTTGATCAGGACGCTGCTACAGAAGTCCACACAGATGCCAGCAACGTCGGACTTGGCGCTGTCCTTGTACAAAGACACGGTGGCGTTGAGCATGTGATAGCTTACGCCAGTCGTACACTCTCTCGAGCCGAGGTAAACTACTCTACTTCTGAGAAAGAATGCCTCGCAGTCGTATGGGCGACGACAAAATTCCGGCCTTACCTCTACGGTCGTCCCTTCAAAGTGGTGACTGATCACCACTCGCTGTGCTGGCTGGCCAATCTCAGAGATCCGTCTGGCCGTCTCGCTCGGTGGAGTTTGCGCTTGCAAGAGTTCGACATCACGATTGTGTATAGGTCGGGGCGCAAACACGAAGATGCCGACGCGCTTTCTCGAGCACCTGTGGGACACCCTGTCATGGATTTAGATGATGAAGATGGCTTTCTCGGAGTAGTTAGTGATTCCGACTTCATGTCAAGACAGCGGGCAGACCAAGAACTACGCCCAGTTATTGATTTCCTAGAAGGCCGAAACTCCCAGGTTCCTCGGCACATTGCTCGCGAGCTGTCCTCTTTTTGTATGAGAAGAGGCATCCTTCACAAGAAAAGCACTCGTGGTAGCGACAAAGCCTTTCTACTCGTCGTCCCTACCGATATGCGCGATGACATCCTTCTTGCGTGCCACGACGAACCAACGTCAGGACACTTGGGCTACTCGCGGACTCTCGCCAGAGTACGCCAGCAGTATTACTGGCCACGGCTATCGTCTAATGTGCATCGCTATGTGAAAGGCTGCCGCGAGTGCCAGCGCCGCAAGACGCCACCTGTGAAACCAGCGGGTCTACTCCAACCGATTGTACCACCGAGGGCACCGTTCGATCTCGTGGGAATGGACCTTCTTGTACCTTTCCCTTTGTCCTCCTCCGGAAACAAATGGATAATAGTTGCCACAGACTACCTGACTCGTTATGCCGAGACAAAAGCGTTACCCCGCGGCACGGCTTCTGAAGTCGCGAAGTTCTTCGTGCACAACATCGTCCTACGGCATGGTGCACCGTCATGTGTGATCACGGACAGAGGGACGTCATTTACCGCACAAATGATGGAGGACATCTTCAAACTTAGCTGCACAAGTCATCGAAAAACGACAGCTTACCATCCACAAACGAATGGACTGACAGAGAGACTCAATAAGACCATAGCAGACATGCTGTCAATGTATGTGGACGTACACCACAAAACCTGGGACGAGATCCTTCCATACGTCACGTTTGCGTACAATACTGGCAACGCAAGAAACAACGCGATTTCCGCCTTTCCGCCTTGTTTACGGACGCAACGTGCAAACCATGCTTGATGCTATGCTTCCGTGCGATATTAGCGATGAACTTGTTCCAGACGCCGAGCAATACACTCAGTACGCCGAAGAAGCTCGGCAACTGGCTCGCATTAACATCAGTCACCAACAAGATGCAGATGCACGGCGTTACAACCTCCGCCGTCGAAACGTCGTTTACCACCCTGGCGACCGAGTGTGGGTGTGGACCCCTGTCCGACGACCAGGATTATCGGAAAAACTTCTGAACCGTTATTTCGGACCGTACAAGGTTCTGAGACGTATCAGTGACCTTACCTACGAGGTATTTCCGGACGGCGCAGTGTCTTCTCGTCGGCAGCTAAGGCCCGAAACCGTGCACATCGTACGGCTCAAGCCGTACTTTACACAGTAACCCTTGTGCTTTGGCGTTTACTCGTGTGTCACCATCGGCAGTGACTCTGTTGTTTTGTTCTGGAGACCGTCGGGTTTTGGTGTATTTACCTGTGTACTCCGGTCGCAAGTGTAGGCGCACCGTTCTTATTTGCCCACACGGGTACTGGTACTCACACTTTCCGGTTCTGTGCGTCTGCATGTGTTTAATCTTTTTTTCTTTTGTTTTAATAGCATCGAGTCGATGCTTTCAAAGGGGGGACTAATGCCGCATGGTTTATGGGTATGAGATCCGCGTGTGAAAGAAGACAACGAAGATCTGCTCGAACCGCTTGGCTAGTCGACCCAACGAGCCTAATAAAGCAAGGTTGTCGTCAGAAACGTGACAAGATTCTGGGACAATCGTCACTTATTCTTACAGATTCCATGGTCGCCATGTAGACTCTTTCTCACCGGAAGACTACCACCCAACACCATTCGCCTATTAGGAGCGGACCTAACACAGGAGCATGCGGTCATCTTGTGCCCGGGTCACGCAGGATTCGACGTCAGTGAGAGAGCGGACGGCGCAGCTCGTGCTTTTCCCAAGCGAGCGGCCGACCACTCCGACGACAGCCCCTTCTAACTGCGAGACATTCTTGAGCACCAACGGCTTGAGCGACGAAAGTACAGTCCACCACACCCTGATCTATCTGGGCGGGACTCTTATGACTGGCGCAGTATACAAAAACACACACACATCCCAATTTTTCGTTGAAACATGCTATTCACCCCATAATGTACAGCGATAGCTGTCCGAGGTGCCGGAGGCATGCCCACTCTCCCCCACATAACGTGCGATTGCCAGAACAGGCCAACAGAAATTAGGGGCTTTTAGCTTGTACGTATACTTCTTTACGTTACCGTGTTAGCGGATACCGGAAGGAATCTGCGCATGCGCGGACCTTTACGGAACGTAAACTTTCCACGGAACGTAAACTACTCGCCGGATAGGCTTTTACGTTTGTGGCCCTATCTCGCAAATCCACCTTCGTTCGTGGCTACGAGCGATATTCAGTTTGCGGAGACTCCGCCGCCGAGTCAAAATAAGCCGTAGTGTGAATGCGAATTGCGATCACCTTGTTTCAGTCGGCTTACCGAAGCTAGAGCGACGTAAATGAGAGGCCTAAAACGCCTAAAGCCCCCCGGCAGGCTGGATAGGTGGCGCCATCTAGCGGGGTCAATGTGAAACAGGCAAGCACAAAATTGTTATTGCAGAAACATCGCGCATTTTACCTTGCGTAAATGCCTTGCAGTGAAATAATTATGAATGAGTTGCCTTTTTCATCATTTTCCCTCAAATACTAGATGATAACAAACGTGTTCATGACTGTGGTTGCACGAAGCGTCACAAGATGTCGACACCATCGTCGCTAACCCGATATTTTTTACACCCTTTTTCGTAAACCGAGATACTGTACACGCTCAAAAACCTCTTATTATTTTGCCCAAGCAATTATTCAATCTTATCTCAATCAAGCATAGTTTAAACGCAGTTATCATCACCGTTTGGTGGTTTTGCGCAAACGTAAAGGTTTACGTTTACGCACGCACGTAAACGTTTACGAATGAGGAGCTAAAACTTTTCTGCAGCATGCGTTCCGGTAAGACGGTAAACGCAATCCGGTAACCGGTAACACGGTAACGTAAAAAAGTATACGTACAAGCTAAAAGCCCCTATTAACTCGCCGCAAATAGCCGGCAAAATTTCCGGAAGGGAGCAATGGGAGACTTTGCTCGCCAAAGCGGATCTGGGGGTGCAATTAGCACTCCTCGACCAGGCGCAGCGGGCCGCTCAAGCCGGTCGAGCCCTGGAATAAGGGCCCCAGCCACCCGCTCCCCGTTCTTTCCGTTTCTTTTTCCCAATAAACGTTTTGTTTATATATATATATATATATATATATATATATATATATATATATATATATATATATATAGATATATGGCTGGAGAAGCTTTTTCAATGGGCCAAACGTACTTGGTAAGAGAAGAGACACATCTTAGTTGTCTCTTCTCTTATATATATATATATATATATATATATATTTAGGTCCTGCGTGCCCGCGCTGTTTTTTGCGATGAAGCCATACCAACAAGCTCAAGTTTTTACCCTTTTATTATACCAAAATTGGTATGCCATAACATGACTGTGTGACGAACATGAACGACTCGTCATATCATGAAAATCATGAATAACTTGTCATGAACGGCGTGATTTGCACGCCATGGCCGTGGTGCTCCTGCGGCCGTTATCTTAACTTGGTACATCCAAAAATTGGTATGATGAGACGTTTGTGCATGAGCAACATAAATGACAGGTGGTAATATGAAAATCATGACGCGCATGTCATGTACAACATGATTTACATGCCACGCTCATGGTGTGCTGATGGTCCTATCGCTAGCTTGGTATGCACCAAATTTCGGTATTGATATACACCAAATTTTGTATTGCGTGACGTGACTGGATGACGAACATAAATGACGAATAGTAATATGTAAATCATGACATGTCATGTGCAACATGACTTGCGTGCCACGCTCATGGCTATTGCGTGATGTGACTGTATGACGAACATAAATGACAAGTGGTAATATGGCATGAAGGGGAAGATGGAAGCTTGCGATGAAAAAATCTGTAAACAGGGGTTGTGTGCTCTTTCGACAAGTGGACTTGTCTTCTTCAAGGCTAGAACTGATTTCCTTAGTGCTAGCGTGTATATGCCTCGTACCCTCTCCTGCAGCATAACAAAGGATGGGGAGAGGGCAACTGTAGATACGGGGGGTGCAGGAGGGAGGGGTTTCTGTGACAAATTGTGTGAGTGAAGAGGGAACGGGTGTTCCGTGAATAAAACGAAAAGAAAAAAAGCGGGCGGGGAGGATGTGGAGTTGTAGACGTATCGCTGAATCCCAGTTGTCAGAAGAAGCACTAAACAATGGTAGGTTTGAAATTCCTTCAAGGAGGACATTAAAATGCTGTGCCACTCCTTTCGGTAATTTTTTTTTTGCCGTGTCCGTGGGATGACCGTTTAATCTAACATTAACAGGTTGTCCCGTTTCGCCAATGTACCGTTTGTGACAATATGAACATTCGGCCATGTAGATAACGTTTGAACTAGTGCAGGTAAAACTAGACTTGATATGATGAGCGTAATCACTTGCGGTGCTTTTAACTATCACGTCATCTTGGAGGTGTTTACAAGTCTTGCATCTTGGATGAGAGCAAGGTGTTATGTGGTCAGTAGAATGCGGGTTACTTTTGCATGCAATAACATGTCCTTAAAATTCCTATTGTGGCAATACACGACCTTTGGTACTTCGGGAAACGCTTTTCTAAGGCACTCGTTGCTTGCCAGTATTGGATAATACTTACGAAAGATATTATTTGTTTGGGAGCGCATTTGAGTATTTGATTATAAATGCTGGCGATTGGTTAGGTTTTGCTTTTAGCTCGTGTTGTTTTCCTATCTAGTTTACATGCTTCGTTATAGACCTTGTTTAGGGCTTCCTGGGGGGTGATTTCTATTTGAATTATTGTTTCCTTTAGGTTGCTTAAATGGTGGGTGTATTCACCTTCGTCGCTACAGATCCTTCTTATACGCCTCGCCTGTCCGACAAAAGTCCATTGTTTCCAGTGTCGCGGGTGATGACTAATGTAATCTAGGTATTGTTGGCTGTCCTGGTTTTCTGTAAAGCGTCGTCTATAATTTTCCTGCTTCAATAGATGCTGTCGCGTCCAGGAAGTTAATTATATTGGGAGAATGGTGCATGGTAAATTTAATACTGAGTGAAACTTGTTACTGTGATCAATAAATGCGTTTAGGGCACTTATGCCATGTTCCCATATAATAAATATGTCGTCTATGTAGCAGAGATAGGTGTAAAGCTTTACTGGAGATGATTTCAAGAGCTCCGATTCTGACTGTCCCATAAAAATGTTGGCATATGTTGGCTCAAAAGGAGTTCCCCTACTGGTGCCGAAAGTTTGCAGGTAGTAGGACGAATGATATTCAAAATAATTGAAGCGTTGGAACTAATTTCAGTAGCGAGAGGTAAACTTCAGCATTATGTGTTTGCTTGCTTTCTATGAGTGAACTTTGAAACCACTTCAATCCCTTCAGTGATAGGTATATTCGTATACAAGGAGCAGAGATCTGTTACCAGAATGGCTTGATCCGAGAGTGTTTGTGTTTCGTTAATGGAATCTACTATTTGCAGGAAATGAGGTTACCTTGAACGAAAGATGGTAGGGTAGATGGTATATTAGACAAATGATGATTGCGAAATTTTGATAGGGGCTCAGTAGGTGTATTGTTGATAGATATAATAGGCTTGCCTGGGATATACCAGAGTATATTAGGATTTGCGCAATAAGCCGTTCATCTATGGAAACTTTATGAATCTTCGGAAGAAGGTAGAAGCGGCCTGCTTGCTTGATTTTGGGCATCAGGAACCGGTGCTCGGAGGGTGTGAACAATTCCCTGGCTAGGAAATCCGTTATGGTGTGTTGTATGCTGTTACTATATACTTGAGTCGGGTCCGAGGCTAATTTTCGACAGTGCGTGTTGTTGCCGAGTTGTCTGATAGCTTCGTTTTTATATTTTGCTATGGGCGGTAGCAAACCACGAGACCTTATTTTTAAATGTAACAATATTGGGCTTCACTTTCCAGCTCTGCGCAGTTTATCGGCCACCTGATGCTGCTGATTCCTATCTTGAGGAATTGTAAGATTTCCTGTTGTTGCATCGAAATCGTAGTGTCATTATCACTGGTGATTTTAATTTGCCCGACTTATATTGGAAGTGATTTAACTCGAAAAATTATGTACCCTGCAATGTTGTCTTAGATATGCTTCTAGCATTGAACCTCGATCAAGTTGTACAGGAACCAACTCGCGAAAATGCGGTACTGGATCTTTTTTTTTATCAGTGAAAAGTTTTCAGGTGGAACACTTATGATAGAGCCCGGTATTTCAGATCATAGGTTACTGTTGTTTTCTTGGAGTGCTCCACATGCTACTAGTGATAGAACTGCCTCATCAGCATACATACGTGATTATGAACGCGCTGATGATGAAAGCGTTATTGACTGGTTGGAAAGCAAACTAGTATATCATGACTATGAAGATGTTCATTTCTTGTGGAAGAGGTTTAAGGAAGCTATAAATTATTGTACGGAACATTTCGTACCCATAAAAAGAGTTAAAAAGGTCGTCGCAACCCCTGCATTAGCCGCGAGATTATTCAGATTAAGCGAAAATTAAAAAGACTCTGTAAGCAGCACAGGACCAAAACGCACACGTTTCGAGAGCTTAAGCATTCTCTAACCACTAAGACTGGTTTAGCAAAGAACAAGTATTTTAGGACCACACTACCAGAGTATATTAGGAGCGATCCACAGAAGTTCTGGCGCTTTCTTTCCAACCGCAAAGATTGCATAAAAGAAGTTAAACTTGACGGACAACTAGTGACGGATGAGGTAACAATAGCCAAGTGCTTTAATGAATATTTTCAGAGCGTATTTAATAATGATAGCGGCACTACTGCAGCCTTCTGTGCCCAAATCTTCGGTTGGGGGGCGTTCCTGTGGTGTTGGCACAGGGTGTTCTGAAAATGCTGCGTAATCTCAACATTAGAAAAAGTGCTGGACCAGACGGTCTTTCTAATGTATTTTTAAAGCGTTATGCAGATCAGATATCAGAATACATGACGAGATTATTTCAAGTGTCGTTACAGTCTGGGGATGTACCGGAGGATTGGCACAACGCAAGAGTTGTGCCTATCCACAAAAAAGGTGACAAATGCATGGTAGGATACTATCGACCAGTGTCTATTACATCTACATCATGCAAGTTTCTTGAGCACATAGTAGCCGGAGAAATTCTTGAATTTTTAACAGCAAATAATATTCTCTCTCAGCATCAACATGGTGTTAGGCGAGGAATGTCGACTGTTACTCAGCTCGTAACTACAGTCCATGAATTCGCAGAAATATTAGACAGATCCGGACAGGTAGATGTGCTGCTTCTAGACTTCTGTAAAGCATTTGATAAAGTGTCACATGAGAAGTTGCTTTGCAAACTAAGTATCATTGGGCTTCCTCAGTACATTATTAATTGGATTTCTGCATATCTGCGAAACAGATCACAATTCGTAGATATAAATGGCTGTTTATCACCTACTTTGGCAGTGCTGTCTGGAGTACCACAGGGCAGTGTGCTCGGTCCATTACTATTTCTTATTTTTATCAATGACATAACAGAAATACTACCCGAATCAGTTAGAATAAGGTTATTTGCAGATGACTGCATCATATTCAAAGAAGTGAATTCAACTATAGACTACGAAATTCTTCAGGAATCGCTACTGAAAATAGATGAGTGGTGCAGGGACTCTAAAATGCAATTAAATGCTTCAAAGTCGGTTTTCCTCCGGATCTCGCGAAAAGAGCAACCAAGCGTATTCGAGTACAGTCTTAACCAGTCAGTGATTCCGCAGGTTACGCAATATCGCTATTTAGGCGTCACACTGACCAGCGATTTAACACGGACGGCTCATATATCAGATATTAGTTCCTCGGCGTTTCGTAAGTTATGTGTTCTTAGACGTAAAATTAAAGACACGCCTTCTTATATTAAGCTTTTAGCATATTCTACAATAATAAGGCCAAAGCTGGAATACGCTTGTGTGCTTTGGGACCCACATACAAAAAAAAAACATGCACCAGCTTGAGAGCGTTCAAAGGAAAGCGGTTCGTTTTATTTATGGAAAGTATGGAGGACACGACGCAATCTCAGAGCTAATGCGTAATAGAAAGATTACGCCCCTGGAAAGACGTAGAAAGATAGCCCGTTTATCTTTCCTGCATAGCATTCTGAGCAAAAGGGTGAATATAATGCGGCCGTCCTTTCTAGCGCAGCTGACGTCAAGAAGAACGCGTCACACACCGACCCATGCTTTGAAGCCTATATTCGCTCGCACAGTTGCTTTCAGTAATAGCTTTTTTCCGAGAACAATATCGGAATGGAATAAGCTCCCAGAGTTCGTCGTTCAAGCACCTGATTTCCATCACTGTCTAGAAGAATATTTGTCGGTGAATCTATGATACCAGTGTTTTGGTGTCTGATGTGTTGGTTGCTGTATTGGCTTTTGCATTTGTGTACTGCTTGTAAACTTACCTGTGATAGCGTTATTGTTGTGCCGCTTATACATGCAATTGTTAGTTTGTGTACTAAACCTTTTTATGAACGTGTACATTTCAGATACGCTTGTTCATGTTAATGTTATTTTATATGTATGCCCCTCCTGCTTTGGGCTGGCAACTTCGGCCCGCAGTATGATGAAATAAATAAATAAATAGTAGGTAGCATAGTAGTCTGGCCCATAGCAAAATATAAAAAAAATGTACCATGTTTATGACGAACCTAAATGACAAGGGGTAATATGGAAATCATGACATGTCATGCGTAACAGACTTGCATGCCACGCTCATGGCATGCTTGCGGCCGTTTCGCAAGCTTGATATACGCCAAAGTTGATTTTACGTGACTTAGCAGTATGACGAACATGAATGACGAGCCGTAATATTTAAATCATTACTTCGATGTCATCTACAACACCCTTTACAAGCCACGCTCATCGTGCGCTTGCGTCCATTTCACTGGCTTAATATACATCAAGACGGGCATTGCGCGACGTTACTGTATGACTAACACGAATGGCAGGTGATAACATGAAAATCACGACATGCACGTCATGTACAGAGTGATTTACATGACACACACATGTTGCACTTGCGTCCAGTTCGCTAGCTTGATATACACCAAAATTGGTATTGCGTGGCGTGACTATATGACGAACATAAATGGTAGGCCTTAACATGTAAATCATGACATGCATGCTATGTAGAGCATGATTTGCTCCTTTCTGGCTGCTTCACAATGCATCTATTCCCACAATGCGTGGGATCTGCCCGTTTTTCTTTTTTTATGAAAGGAATGCGACTAATACCGAGGTGATTTCCTTGAATGTCCCAAGGAAAAAATACCGTACTCGTTTTTAGAAACGTTGATGACGATGGCGTGTCAGAGAGTCGGTGGAACAGAAGTCGATGATGTGGATAATGCTCTTCGACACATCTACTTGCACCAACAAGCCGAGGTGGGCAAAGAGGCAGGGTGGGTCACGTGCGACCGTGTCAATAAAACGTTGGAACGGAAGGGTGGCGTTCTGAGACGAAGCTGCATTCGCAAAAACTGAGTCATAATGGTGGTATAAAAGCCGCCTTGGAAACATCTTCCTCAACCACAGGAATTTGTTGATGGGCGCGGACAAGTTCACTCTACGGAATGACGTTGGCGCCGTGGAAGGTGGCAGTTAATTCTTGGATGTTGGGTAAGGGGCACCGATCTGAAAATATGTTGCTGTTCAGATATCAGTAGTCTTCACAGTACTCCAGTGACCCGATTTCCTTGGCATCGTATAAATTGGAGCTGCCCAGTTACTGGCAGATGGCTCATTAATTTATAATTTTTACATGTGGTGAAACATTGCACGTGCCACTTTGAGCTTGTCAGCGGCAAGTCGACGTGGCTGCCTGGAATACAGGAGAAGGATCGAAAGTGATGATATGTCCTACGTCGTGGCACAGTTTTTTACAGCGAAAGCTGTATATGGCTAGGAGAAACGAAAAACCGCTCGGCATCTGTGTCACGAGCGGTCTCCATTGGCTGTGCTATCAGTTACGTCGTTCTGAACGTCGTACCCAAGCTCGCGCGCCACTGGCGCGCGAGCTTGGGTACGACGCTTGCAAGGTCAAACGCTTGCAGCCACGGCGCGCCCTCTGGCGCGCCGAAGAAACGGCGTTGCGCCGTTGCGCGCAGAACAGCGTCGAGGTGATTCCGGGAGCGCGTTCGCCGGGGCAGCGCTGGCCGGGGCGAACGCCCGCTTTGGGTGAGAGTTTCTCCAGCGGCACTTTGGCTTCGGCTGCGACGTCTGTGACCGCCTGTGGTTCGACCGCAACCTGGCAACGATAATTGTGGAAGGCTCCAGTGAAGCGTCGGGTTGAGCCCACTGCTAAACACTGGGGACGCACATTTCAGCTTTGCTGGTTAACCATTTGTACTGAGTGCTTGGGCGGTGATTTTTTTTATAGCATGAATGTGTTTTATGCCGGGGTTCACTAAGACTTCAGTGATGTCATTTACGCGACGGAAATTACGTCCGTAAAATGTCAGTATTGTCAGGAACCCAGTTTTTTGGCCCCGCAATGATTGTTGCCCGGCGCTGCTACAGGTACACGCGAGCGGCGCTCCACTAACGTGTCGTTTATTGCTCCCACAAGCTCCCTCTCTGCTGAGCCTTTGGTTGAGTTTGGAAGGGGTGGTGCTGCTATCCAGGAGAGCTGACGCAATTGACGGCGTTGCGAATACGAGCTCCTAAACTCAGAGCATGAAATCACGGAGGCTATTCGCTCACACTAACGAGCACCACCAGAAGAGCGTTTCGGCACTCAGAGCGCAGAGGAAGCCCTACATGGAACGCCGCAGACGCGGTGATTTGCGATGCCACGGGAGTTGATCGTTGTTGTCGACACCGGCGGCGTTGGACACCACCACCTTGCGAGGGATTTCGCTATCTGCTCACAGCTGTCGACAGGCTTACTCGAAATGAACATCATCATAAACCAGCACGCGCTTTTTTCATCCTTCTTTTCATCCTCATCCTCTCCTTCCTCTTCTGCTTCGTTCCCAGAGCACGTCCGGCGTTTTGTTTGGTGTGAGATCCATTTACTCTTATGGGCATTAGAAGAAGTACAGAGAGAGCAAAAAAAATTGGGGGACCCCTAAGCACCGCCTTTAAGAGTTGAACGCGATACCGATATTCCGTCCCTAAAGCGTACTTCAACCACTCAGTGCAAACTTTTATTGCGATAGCAATTACATGGACAGTCTCGACGGGTTTTTGCCGTCACCGTTGCCGTCGCCGTCGCCGTCATGTCGCGTATGAAGTCCAATTTGATAAGAGCCCCCCTGCGCATCGTGCGTTCTACCAGCGGGTAATAGCGCGCGAGCGGGAGCGATGAACGCGGCTGAAGCGGAGAACAAGCGAGCCGGCAGGCGCATCCGATAAGATCTCCCCAACTGTTCGACCGGCCCCGCCCGTCGTTCACGAGCATTGAAAAGAGGTGAGCGGGGGGGGGGGGGGGTTCCCTCGAGTGACCTTCGATTTTTACGAGCGCGGTCGTCGCGGGCGCGCGCCTTATCTCCCATCTCGGCAGCCGACAGCGGGCGGCCGCTATACCCTACTACTTGCTGCGCTCTCAACGCGAAGACAACGTGGTGTAAGAGTGTCCCTGGAGCGGCCGTATTCTCTTAAAAGAGCGTTTTCTAGAGTTGCGTGAGACCGGATCCAAGAGAGCTTCCAGCCTCACTTCGTGTAACATTACAATTTGTTGCTATCGCATTCATTGTTTCACCCTTGCGGTGAAACTCTGACTTTTTTTATTGTATGATGTTACTCGAGAAGTTTAAAATGTGGATTACTACAATGTAATCGATAAAGTTGAAAGTGGCTTGTGTCAGTGAAGCTTTCGCATATGGCTGCATTCTGTATAATGGGTGGCATGCTTCAAACCACGAGAAATTATGCGCGTTAAATGTTTTTCGAACTTGCTATGCACCCACTGCGTGGTCTTAAGGGAATACGCGCAGTAACGTCTGTGCCTTTTGTAATGGGTGGCCGGCTTTAAACACGAAGTCGTTATGATAATCACATGTTCTGACACCCGATGGCAATGCAAGCTTGTACGACGCAATATAGACCTTATGCAAAATCAGCTGCCAACTAACGTCCCCCCCTGCGCATTACCACTACGTTCAAGGCTAAGCTCGCTCCACTTGTGCTCACACGGAGCGTACGTATCAACGTCTGGCGGCTGATTGGTACGACAATGCCGGCATATTTTCGTGTGCCGTATTGCTCAGATTGAGGTAGTTGGGATGCTGAAAAAAAAGTTTGCAGGAAAGTAGCCTCCATGTTATTACATTTCCTCGCGACCGACGAGAAGCGGCACATATTTCGTTGCCGGCTGCTGCTTTCAACTAACGCCGTGTTTACGTTCGCCGTTCTTAAACGCGATGTGCCATCGGTACTCATTAGGGAACATTCTTTCATGTCATGCCGGAACGAGAGTTTTCACGCCGTGTGTTTGCACGCGCATACTAAACGGCTTCGTGTGCGTGCTCCGAAGCTGCATCGCGGCTATAACTCACGCATGCCTGCGCTTCTGTTGACAACATTACTTTGTTTGTTGCACTTTGACAACAATTACATGCTGGGCAGGCAGATCGTGTGCGCCATCAATTCTCAACGAACAGACCGATTGCGCTGGAGCGCGTTGTTTGCCCTTGGTTTTCGACTGTGGAGTTAAACAAGGTGGCGTTTGGTGGGACACTTTTCTTGCGTATTACATCACTATGAGTATTTTGCTATTCATGTACTATCACTGTCAAATTAAGTGGGGCGGTCCGGATGTCCTGACTGCCCCTCTCCCTCTTACTTTTTTTTTTGTAAATTTCTATTCTAGGAAGAGCACATCAGGTTATCCCAAAAGCTGAGTTTCTTTCGGAAAAATTATGTGTCCATCCCTATGTGCTATAAACTGTTGTCGTATGGAACTGAAAGAAAAAAAATATTTTCCAGCAAATCTCTTACATTCGATTGTGGGTGCGCTACCGATGCGTTGAGGTGGTTTCGCAAATGTTGCGTCGGTGACACTAAACTGCTTAGCTGCAAGGGGAAAGATGCCAATGGGTCCCGAAAACGACAATGTGAACACGAATATTCTTGGCGTATGGTGTCATTTACCTGCACACATTTCATGTTCAGTTATCACGTGCGTGAGATGCGGAATTCTTTTTATATTTCAATTTTCCGGTAATTCTACGCATAACATACGATGGAGTGTACTCCGCCAGATATTTTTATTTCAAAAATAAAAAAGAGGACAACATTTAATTTAAAATTAGATGCACAAGACATCAGGTCGAGATAGGCTGCCCCTTATGAAATACACTTTGAAATGAGTCAACATCACTTTATTGTCGCCATCGCTGTACCTAGCCGTGTCGCGCGCTAAAGCATCCTCCCAAGCATCCTACACTAAACGCATGATATCCATAGCTAACAACGCTTTATCCGCTACACCGAAAACATACAGACAAAATTTATAACCTAGCGCAAAGCTTCATTCTCAAAAACGACAGGTTTACATGTGACTAGGTGACAAACTTGTACCTTCTTGTTGTGAGGCAGTTTTTTGCACGTAGTAACTGTCGAAGTAATAACTAGGACACACCGGTAACGTTACAGGCGCTTACACGCTCGTCTGACGTTTTTATGTCCCGACTGCCTGCTATCAAAGCAGATACAAGCACGAAGTAATAGCAGCCGCAGCAAAACAAATTCGGACACAAGCCTCCAACATGGCGCCGAATCGGTAGATTTGTCAAACCTCCGACAGATGACAGCAATATTGCATAAGGTCTGTAACTGTAATATGTGTATTGTGAAGCCTGTATACAGGACGCGTGCGTTTGTATAGCATGAAAGTTATTTTCACTGTATTCCCAAGCAGACGCATGGCTATGTGGTAGAACACCTGCTTGCCACGCAAACGGCCTGGGTTCAATCCTCACTCGGACCCGGAAATTTTTATTATTTATTTCAATTGCATCTTTCTCAATTTTTCGGTCATGGACAAGATGATGGTTGTTCGCTCACAACTGTGGACACTGACACCAACGCCAACGCCGGAATTTCTGCGAAACGAGCTCTTTAACGCTATCGCGTTAAAGGAGAGAGTGAGATAATGAGCAAATCTTCGCGAAAAAATTTCTTGGCGAGGTGAGATCCCAACCTGCGCTCGCTAAGGTCAGCAGACTCTCTCAGGGGCCGACTCACTCAGACTCACATTGAGCCATGACTCTGAGCCTGAGTAAGTACGGGTGAGTAATATATTGGTGAACTTGGGTCCGAGTGAGAGCGGCTGGAAAACATTTTAGCTAGTCTAAGTTCGAGTGATTCTAGTTATGAAAAGTCGCAGTTTCGCCGCAAGGCGAAGGCAATGAATGCGATAGCAACAAATTGGAATGTCAAGGGACGAACAGCAAGCAGGCCGAAACGTGCAGCGCGCTGCTCACGCACACATGACGCACGAAAACAACACGCACAGGACAAGAGCGAACTAAAAACATTCACAGCTCGACACTTAACGTGCTGCTCAAACAGAAACGACGCACGAAACGTATTCACAGGTACAGACGAGCGCGAACTAACAAGTGTCACAGTTGTTAAATCGCTGTGTTTGAAAAGCGTGCTCTTTTCGCAAACGGGGCGACTGCAGCGAGCGAAGTGACCTTCGTGCGCTCGGTAACTACAACACAATCGTTCCGACAAAAGCCTAAGGCCACGGTGCAAGAAATACTTTAAGTGAGCGAACGACGCGGAGGGAGCGCTTTCGGGGGAGAGCCAATTTGTGTTCTCCTTTTCCGCTTGCCAACAGATGGCGCGGCGGACCGTGGTGTGCGGCAAAGGCCCTCCATAAACGTGGTGGGGGCTGCGTTATTCCAAGTGATCCCCGCCGCCTAAGTCGAAGCAACTAGTCTTCAGACCGGTCCCCGTTTTTCCGCGAATTAAAGCGTCGACCACCATGACCGCAACCACCATCGACTTTTCACAGATCTCGTGCTACGTTAGCCGTGCAGTGCACGCACTTTTTCTTGTTGCTGCCGTTGCTTTTTGAGCTCGGAAAACGCTGTGAAGAAACCCAGCCTCGTTCGCTTGCAGCAAGCACAGTGATGGATCAAAGTGCTGCCGACTGAAATATTCTCCACTATTACATATGTATCCGCACGCGCCCAGTACTGTCGAAAATTGAAGAATAAACAAGCCAGGAAATACGAAAAATGTCGATGGTAGTGTGAGATTTTTTTTGTTTGGTTTACCTTGCATTATTTAATGTATAACTTGTCATTGTACATAAAATTTTGAGTTGGAAATATTTACATGCCGTTTTGAATTTTTCTTCACTTCAATAAATTTTCATTGTCACGCAGTAGCAACGCCTGCTTATTTACCTTAATAGATAAATCTTATCCTACAACGCCGAATCGCGCACCATCCTCACGTGCTTGGACACTAGTTTGCGTAGCCTTCGTCACAGTGATTGGTAAGTTTTACCAGATATTTATTTTAGTTCTTTAAAAACGAGGACCCATAAGCCCGGGAAGCTTCTTTAATAAAGTGAACAAACACATGCCGTTGTTTAATTCTAGTTGCGAAGGTTTAATATCACAGGACTTCATATTTGGAGATCCGGTACGGCATTGTGAGTTGCTCAATTAATGTGGATTGCTTGGGATTCTTAGGTGCACCAGAGGGCGAAAGAAACGGGCTATTACTGCATTCCGCTCGTTTCGAAATGTAATCGTCGCGGTAATGAATGTTTGACAAATGGATGTGCCTCGCCTCTAGTGATCGTATCTACTGAATGAACGTGATAAGAGAGTGGTAGTCTCGTACGAAATACTTCAGGCACTGTTGCATTAGTCATATTATAGAAATTAGAATCAAATGGCATTCGTGGTGTTGGCAAATCTTTTAATTCTATCATATCTTAGCAATAAGTGCCATTAATAAAAATAGCTCGCCATTTTTGCCCCTCAGTCGTGGTGTACCGCAAGGAAGTATACTTGGTCCACTGATGTCCAATGTTTACAATAATGATATTGTTCAACTAGACACAACAGGGGCCGAATTCACAAAGCTCACTTACGATCAAATTTTCGCGCAAGAGAAACTTTGTCGCGTAAGTCGATTCACGAAGCCAAAAAAACCTCGTAAGAGGCCGTAGTTATCACATCGGCCGCTGCGATAAAGCGCGCTGCGAGTGTTCAGGAACATGCCAATGATGGTGATGCACTTGCTATATTTGCTGACGTCACCGAAAAAGGCTCGTAAGTGGATTCACGAAGGAAAAAAGTTCCGCAGAAATAGCGTGGCTACGAGGAAATGCTAAGAGTGGTCCGGACCACTCTTATGAACAATATGGCTGTTTAGAACATGCAACGTCGGTAGGGTATTTGGGCACCATGGCTGATTTCCAGCTAGTTCGCGGCCATGTAAGGCTGCGCGATGATTGCTGATATATTTTATTTTATTTTGGCGCTTTGAGTTTCGTGCGTTGTTTGCTTTGTACGCAGTGGACAGTATTGACACTCGCACTCGTCCAATAAGCTTCGTGTCGCAGTAATTAAGGAAGCTTATTGGTTGTCCGGAGCGCAAAATTATGCAAGCAAAGACTCGTGGTCGGATTAAAACCAATGTACTACGTGAATGGTCGGTGAAGTCGAAAGCGGCGCGCTATTTGGTCAACATTTTTTTGTTATGCTGTTGTGCTGCGTCCCACTTCCTCCAATGAGAGGTCCAACGTATGATGATGTACGCAGCATTGGTGGAAAGTACCACCAAAGAGGTTCAGAGGACGACATCAGCTGCTCGCTATTGGAAATAAAAATGAACGGAAGATTTCAGTTAGCTGTTATCAAGGCCTATTACGTGGTTCCACAACTTCTCTAGTTGAATTGGCTTTAACTACCCAATAGGCACGTTGTCTGAAATGCAGCTGTCGCTATGCACATTGCACCAATCCAGGGCGGGCTCGTACATTGAAAATCACAGCATATTATACATTTTCACGATTCGGTATGAAATCACTAACAAATCCAGCTTTTCGACCTTCACTGTTGAGAAACCGAAATGGAACGCGTTTGTATGGCAAGCAGTCAGAAGAAATGGCTCCAGTAATCTGGCTCCAGTAACACCGAAATGGCTCCAGTAACACCGAAAACGTGTGCGAAAGCTCGCGATTCTCGAGTATATATATATAAGCAAACTATATTACCGAATTCATGCCTCTTTGACTTTGAGCTGCCATTTAACCTGGCGTGAGCAAACAAATTAACGCTGTTTTCATCCGCTGATATGTATTTTGCTCTAAGAAGCGACAGATTGGCCCGGAAATCAAAGTGTAGCCACGGCGAAATCCCCGCTGCAGGCGCCCAGTGTAGCAGACGACAAATGCTAGCAGACGACGGCTTGGGCGAGAGGCGCATTGTGATTGGTTGGGAAGCAGTATTCTCTACACCAGGCCATCTTATGACGTTGCCAAAACACTTCTTTCATCGCACGGCCCTGTCATATTCGTCATATCTTCCCCCCTCGCACATAAGAGCAATTTTTATCTCGTCATCAAAAACGCGCAAGAGCTTTCTACGAGTTTTCTTAGCGTTTGCCCCTGCTGCGTAGTTCGCCAGAACAACATGGCGTCGTAAACAGTGTATGCGTGTGGGTGCCAATTTTCACAAACGCTTCTCGCTTGACTTCCTTCAGCGTTCGACTGGATGTGTTTCGACTGGACGGTGCGTCTAAGCCGTGTGAAAACCAACGGTAGTGTCTCTCGGTGTACGGTGAGGCGTAGCGAAGCTTGTGCCTCGGTGTATTTATGATGCGGCGATGGGCGCCTCTGTATCGACGGCGACTAGCACTCGAGGAGCCTGCAATCTGTGTTCGAGTTTCGGTGACAGTTCGTTTGCTTCGCTTTCCAGTTTCTCAGTTGGGTGCAGTGCGGCATTTCGAATTGACAGCGCTTTGGCACGTTACTTGAGTGATCCCGAGTGCGTACGGTAACGTATGAATTACGTGCTGTATTCGGTTATTGCTTGGCCGCTGGTTAGCCCGTGCGCTGCTATTTTCTCGTGAGCAGTCCAGGAAAAGGCAGTGTTTGAAAGTGAAACAATGAGTGTTGTGAACATTGGTGCTGTGTTGACATTTCCAAGACTCGTGAAGAGGCTGTGCTCGTGTGACAGAAAATTAAAAGACAGCGTTGATTACTGTGTTTTGCACTGTGAAGTTGCGCTGGTGCTTTAAGGACTTGCCGCTGGGCTTCGCGTATTATTTTTTAACTCGTTATTTGGGCTTTTTGTGCTCATCGTAGTCCCAACGTCGTAATGTGTCGAATCGAAGTCGCGAGCCGATACATTCTCTTGTAAGTGAGGCTGCTTTGGCAGCACGCCTTGACTGTTCTTCGGTGAAAATTTTGAGTTCTACCTGGCAGCGAGAGCCCGTGAACGTCAGTCACGCTTGCCTCCCGAAAGAACACACTTTTCACCGGTGCCTTGCCTTGGGTGACGTCGTAGACCAGCGCCTGCTAACTACATGTATTCGAGTCCATTAGACACGGTGTTATGCACGGCACTGGAGCCTTGACTACAGCGGCTCATGGCGAGGTCTCACGCTTTACCAGTGGACGGACACGTCTTGCTAGCCTTGCATTTCAACGTCAACGGCAGCTTCCAGTCCACTTGCCTGTTTGCCGCAGAGCGCATTCCATTCCTGATGACACTGACGGCTGCTAATCGTTCTGCCACCGGTGAGTTGAACTTGCGTAGCCAATTTCATTGCTATTCACGTAGTACTATAAAGTGCGTAAGCTTTTTTCAGCCCAGCAGATGTAATGTTACCCCATATTGTGTTCCAGTATAAAAAATGTGCTACTATCACATTATATATATATATATATATATATATATATATATATATATATATATGTATATATATATATATATATATATATATATATATATATATATATATAGGCAAATACGTCAGCAGTATTTATAGTTTGATTTAAGCAGGCCTTTAATTGATTATTAAGAGCAGCCTGTCTACCACACTTGTTAGTGCAGAGGTGAATATTTCATGCGAATTTATTTTTCAGTAGTCATGTAGCACTTTTTTTCAGGAATTCCCTTGATTTTTCAAAATTAGTTCAATAGAAAATTACCGCTGTGGTAGCACTATACTTTACCAGGACACGTATATTGCTGTATGCAAAGCTGAGTATACTTTTGGCGCAAATCGAGCGAGAACACATAACACAAAAGAACAGGACGGGTACCGAACTTCCTGTTCTTTTGTGTTATGTGTCCTCGTTCGATTTGCGCCAAAAAGTATCCTCAGTTATGAACCAGTACCAACTAGCTCGAACCAGAATTCTCTATGCAAAGCTTACATGGGGATTCAGTTTGTTCCAAAGTGAATATAGCATATTTGATAGTTTTGACGATAGCTTTGTGTTACTGCCAAATATGTATTAAAAGCGATTTTGATGCTGGTTTTTTGAACGTATCTTTTTTGGCCTCTTCACAGATTGCAGACTTTCCCAAGGTCCTGGGATACATTGATTACACGCACTGACAAAACAAGCCTACTCATGACTTGGAGCACCCTTACAGAAATAGGAAGGACTTGTGCTCCCCAAACGTGCAAGTATTTTGCAATGGTGGGGGGTGTCATCGTACAGCAGACCTCGAAGTGGCAGCCTCATCTGGATGGACTGTGCTCTGCCGGGGAGCTTCGAGGGCACAAAACTGCTTCATGGTTGGTTGCTAGGTTAGTTATTTTTTAAGAGCAGATGGTGAAGTAAACACCACTTAATGTGCACACACTGAGAACCCAAATACCGTTGCTAACAGTGGATGCCTGTATACTCACACAGCGATGCCAATTAGACTCTTAAGAGGAAGCAAACTGCAAGATAACGGACAATGTCGAAAGTGTGAAGTCTGAATTTACCTCCATACATGTGAGACTGAAAAGCTTCTGATTTTGAAATATCACAAATACTTTGATTTCTTATAGAGCTCCTGAGCTTGTAACTTGCTCAGTGGTTCAAGTGCTCTGCATGGAAATAGCAAGTGAGTGAAAGTCGCTTGGGTGTTCAAAACTTGTAGGGAGAAAGAGCTATATGGCAAATTCCATTGGGAGAACAGCAGCACTCAAAAGTACGCTGAAAGTGCTCTCTTCAGAGCTGGCGGGTTTCAGTGGTCGAACAGGAGTGAGAGCACTGTCATCCAGCGATAGAGCGAGAGCGATTTTGGTGCTCTGAGAGCAGGCAGGAGCAGTATGTAGTGCTCTCGCCTGAAAAGCGGAGTAGGCGCAGTACGACAAGAGTCACGTGACTTTGAAACGTCACATTCTCTGTATTTGTTTTAATTTTGCTTTAGCCGGTGAGCGCGGCGGCAAGTGTAGCAACCATGTGTAGACTGACATCTCTAATGTTTGACACTACGAAGTGTACACTGCTACGTTTGCTGGATGCGCACAAACATGTAACTATGGCGAACAAGGGACTGAGAGATTTGAGGCGTTTTTCGCCGCCCTCCAATAGAGAGTGCCGGGCTTTCGTATGTTTTGGTCACATGGTATATTTCTACCCACTCGTCAACCTTTCACCTGCTCTCCAGACTCTTGCCGCATTCCAGTGGCAGATCGAGTGGCCCTGCTCTTAGTGCTTTGGCCTTCACTCCTCACTGCACGACACCCCTACTTCTGTTGTTTCAAAGAAACTCGCCAATAGTTCAAGCCTCAGACCACACAAGGGCAGTAAATGCGCATTTTACCTTACATAGCTTGTCTTTTTTTCAATGTTGTAGCATGTTCTATTTCTGCCTTACATGTTCTTAGCACAATTACATAGTGATGCGTTTAGTTCTACAAATCATATGTGACCCAAGAACACGCTTGTTGATCTCTAAAGGTGACTCTCGGTATGCCTGAAAGCCATGGATGCTCTCCCTGCTGTCTGTGGCTGGCCTAACTGAGCAGCAGTACAGTGCAGCTGCCACCCGTGCAAGAGAAGTCAGAGCGCACCTTTGGTGTTCTGGGCAGGACACAGCCTATCCGTCCGGCATAGTACAGACACCAATAATAATCATGGTGAGTGTTTGTGGCAGCCGTAAGAGCCCATTAGCATGAATTTGCGCTTAATGAGTGTGTTTGTTGCTTACGATTCCTAATGAAGTGCATTTTTTTTAAAGTGTGCTTCATTAGGAAAAAATAGCTGCGGGCAACAAGCCCACTTATAATCCACAAATGATTTGTGTTTTCTAGTCTGCAAAATTGCTCCTGCGCACTGCATGATGAGGTGGTTATGTTACATAATTTTGAAGTTAAAGGGACCCTGAAACGGTTATTTGAAGCTTTGTCAGCGTTTAGACTAGAGCATCATCGAACCATTGGCACCACAAATTTAGCGGCACGCCGTGTACCAAGGCGGCTACGGACAATTATATCGTACCCTCCTTCTCACCCCTGCCTTGCCTCCTCAACTCATGAGACACGCTGGCATCGCTGGCGATCGCGGAGCTCACGTGAGCACACTCGACGATTTGAGCTTCGCCCAGTGATCACCTCCGAGATTGCACGCCGACAGGTTGCGTGCATCTCGGAGACCATAGCCCAGTGCGCCCGGCAGCACGCACGCCGTCTGGCAACAGACACAGTTGATATCTTCTCCGACAGGTGCCGCCACCCTGCCAGCCAATTTTTGTGCGCGCACACCGCAGCCCCAGTGACGTCGCCAGCAGCCCCAATGACGTCGTGCCCACACTGCATGTCGTACTGGCAAGGGGCGGTTGAAAAGGCGTTGGGCTGAGCCGCAGTGATCTGCAGCGATTCGCAGCTTTATAGCGTTGTAATAAATTACACAGTGTAAGCAGAGAGCTTAAATTAGTCTGTAAATGAGCCTTAGGACTTGGTCTACTGGCCCAATGTGTTTGTACAAAATCGTCAAAACCGTTTCAGGGTCCCTTTAAGAACATTAGCTGTTGCATTGTAGCATAGCGTAACATGAATAACATAGTAAACTCACTTTTGGTTGGCTTCTTGCACTTAATTTGAAGTCGAAATAGAATGTAATTTATTGGCTTATATGCCTTACTTTTGGGCAGAAGTTCGTTGCCATCTATATGAACATCGTAGTTATGCATTTGTATTGTAAAATATTTTTTTCAGTCTTCATTATTTATGTCTCCATGATGAGACTTTTTTTCTTCTTTTCTATTGGTACTTCATACTTGTCATCAGCTCCTAAAATTACGAGAGCTATAGTTCGCGCATGTTTATCAACTTTATATATACTCTTACACATAAGCACGGTTGTAACAATCATCTGTATTTTTCTATGTTCCAGCAGTATCATGGGATCAGGTGCCCCATGGTCATGTACAGTGTATCTCGAACAGAGCGCAGAAGACCAACCAGTAAAGAAAGACTACCAGTGACTGTGTCCCGCTGTTCAAAATGCACGTCGACAAAAAGAATACATTGTGATGGCTGGAGCAGTTTACATTGTATGGTGACAATCTGCACAGCTGCAGTTTAGTTTCTGAGCACTGCATCATTCAGCCGTTCGTTTGCACCTTAGCATTTAAAAGGAATTAAATTCTTTACTTAATGTACCAAATCATGACATTAATGTAAAACACACTGTAGTGGTAGTGCGCAAATTGATGTGAGCTACCTGAAATTTTTATCATGCACGTAAATCAAAGTGCCTGCGTGTCACTGCATTTCACTGCCATGGGAAACAGCAGCCATGGTCGACAACCAAAATCGTGTTTTCATGTTTGGTAGTGGAAAAATTCAGGCCATTGAATCGGGTAATTTTTCACTTAATCGATATATTCCTTCAGGACACATTAGTATAGCAAGCACGATTTCATGTGTGTATATGCTCTGGAAAAAACTTCTCCATGGATTATTTAGGTGGACGAGGATTGTCGCTATTCCTAGTATATCCAACACCAGGCTTTAGCACCTGTGTAATGTTATCCCGTTGCCTCTAATCCTCTTGAACAGTTGACCTCTCTGTTTGTACTGTGTAAGTTTTAACCGTTTTTATACTGTGTTTGCTGCCATAGGTTTCTTCCCTAATGTAATTGTATACTCTGCCAACTGTTTATCACCTATGCAGCTTTCCTGGTATTACTGCTGAAAGTACTCATTGCATTTGGTGTGTAACTATACCATGCATTTACTTCTCTCTTTTGATGCATCTGTACCATGGTTTGGCCATAAGAGTGCTGCTGGTGTGCTCTAGTCTTGAAGCTGGCGACTTCCAACAAATTTGAAGCTGGAAGTAACGATGTGCTTACTATCATTACTACTATAATCAGATAAGCTGTCAAAGCTCCATGTAAATGTATTTAACATTCTGTAAGCTGTTCAAGATAAACGTTTTTCAGTTTTTTTTATTGCGGTCCTTGATTTATGCACAGATGTTGGTGCGGGGTATTTGGCTACAGCGTCTATGCGTTCAGGCAAGGGTCGTACGCCATTACGAGATATCTGATAATCGAGATATGATATCTTCGTCAACCCGAACTGGCACTTCTCACGGTTAAGTAGAAAGCCGGTGTTATGCAACCTCTGCAGTATTGTGTCGAGATTTTGTAGATGTTGTTTTTCTGTTTCCCCGATGACTAGAATGTCGTCGAGGTAAACGACACAGGCGTGGTCTATCAGCGTGCCCAACACCGTGTTCATGGCACACTGAAACGTGCTTGGGGCAGTTCGGAGACCGAAAGGCATCCGGTTAAATTCGTACAAGTCAGATGGTGTCCGGAAGGCCGTCTTAAACTTATCTTCTTCAGCCACGTTTATCTGCCAATACCCTGTTTTCAGGTCTAGTGACGAAAAGAACCTGGTATTTCGTACGGCGTCAATAGCATCGTCAATGCGTGGCAGCGGGTACGAGTCTGGTACGGTTTGTTTGTTCAACTCTCGGTAGTCGACACAGAATCGGAGATTGCCGTCCTTTTTACGGACTAGGACAACAGGCGCTGCCCACGGGCTAGCAGACGGCCTGATGATGTTAGCGGCTAGCATTTCTTGTACCTGTTGGTCGATTACAGTCCGCTCTCGTTCGGCGTACCTACGTAACGGTATGGACACCGGCGGATGGTTGTCGGTCGTAATATGGTGCTCTAGCACGCTAGTACCGGGGAGCTGATCAGTAGTATCAGCGAAGAGCGACGCGTGCCTCTCGAGTATAGCGGGGAGTGTAAGTGGCGTTGTCAGCTCACCTGGTTGAGTCGGAGGCGTACTTGGAGCTACGGGATGGAGGCTAACGCTACTTCCTTCCACAGTGAGGCGCACATCTCCGGAGAGAAGGTAGTCGGCCCCCAAGACCATGTCTGCCGGCAAGTCTTCGAACACGGGCACCGAGGACAAGAACTTGCAGCCGGCCTCGGTGTTGATCTGCAGGTTTAGGGCACCGACCGGTAGTACGTCGCCACCGAGGCCCCGCAGCGGTGGCTCAGTGCAAGGCTGGAGGTCTTCTGGGGCGTGGCGTCGAAGCAATGCCGTACGCTGTGCTCCGGTATCGACGAGAGCCGTCAGTTCTCCGATGCCGTCAACGCGGACCATGAGGGTTGGAAGTGGGCGTGCTTGATATTGTATGGCTTGAGGCTTGCTTTGTGGGCAGTTTTTATACCCATGCCCGAAGCGCCCACACGTGTAGCATCCACGTCTCGGTGAAACCGGCTCCTTTGGGTGAACTGTAGCCGCACGCCGTTGAGAAGTGTCCTGCAGTTCCACTGCCTGGCGTACAAAAGTGGAGATGTCGGCTGGGTGGGTGTGGGCGGACAAGATGGCCGCGTGCCTCGAGTCAAGGATCCCGTCGATGACGTACTGCCTGGCTGATGAGGAGGTCCAGAGTATGCCGCAAGCTTGTAAAAGGGACAGCTTGTCGTAGATGTATGTTGCGACGTCTCCAGTTGCACCTTGCCGGCGTGACCGCATGGTCATGAACGGATCGTCATAAGCGCTCGGAAGCGGTTCAAACGCGGACGTCAGGGCCGCGCTCCATGTCGGCCACGTAGTGTATGCGCTGCCTTGGAATCGATGCCATGCTTGGGCGGATCCTCGCAGACGTCCTTCGTCGACGGATTTCTTGATTGTGTCACTCCAAAAGTATTTAAAAGCGACCGAGTTCACGACGCTTACCCAGCTCGTGGGGTCATCCTTAAACCCATGAAAACATGCAATTTCGTTCTCAGTGAACGATCCAAGTGGGGCGCACCCAAAGCCGGATGTCTTGAGCTCTTGAGCGAACATCGAGAAGGCTTGGGAAATCGCCTCGCTGCAATCATGACGCGGAGCCGCCGCGGAGGCCTGGACGCCGTCCGTGGTCGGTGGCAAGTCCGAGAGTACTCGTCCACTTCGGAGTGTAGTGGACGCAGGGATGTCGGGGTCGGTAGTTCGCGGCTGCGCCATTGTAAAAGAACGACACAGAGACAGCACCCTTGCTGCGGCCAGGCTGTTCTATTCCGTCGTCGTCTTCTTTTCCTTCGCTCTAGCTCCCGAGCCATGGTCGCACTCTTCACTACAATATATATATATATATATATATATATATATATATATATATGTATATATATATATATATATATATATATATCTTGAGGGACTCTGAGTGAGCTATTCTACTTTTGCCGACCTACGATTCTGTGTAGAGCCCCGCGTGGTCTAGTGGTTATGGCACTCAGCTGCTCACCCGAAGGTCGCGGGATCGAATGCTGCCCGTGGTGGCTGCATTTTCGATGCAGGCGAACTTGCTTGAGGCGCAAGTGCTTAGGTGTACGTGCACGTTAAAGAACACCAGAAGGTCGAAATTTCCGGAGCCCTCCACTACGAAGTCCCTCGTAATCATGTCGTGGCTTTGGGGCGTTGAACCCCAGATATTATTATAATTATTATTCCGCGTAGAGACGATCCGAAGGTAGGCGTTCTAACCACTCGACTATCCGGGCACGCAAGCAGAGGTTCAAATAGCCTTGTATAGTATATTACGGCAAGGGGTTGGGAAAAGGAATTGAGTGTAGTGAGTGAATCTTTATTCATAAAAAAAAAGGGGGGGGGGGGGGAGGGAGGTAGGGAAATGGGGGAGAAGTGCACGATAACTGTCTCATGGAGGACACCTTAACCGAAACACTCGCGGGGGATGGGGATCAAAGGGACAGTGAGATAGATGGAGAGAAAAAAAAATGTAGGATTAAAAAAAAAGAAAAAAAAAGAAAACTTCGGACTCGCGAGGAGGAGTAACTCGGGTTGACCGTGGCGAGCGGCTTAAAAAAGCCGCGCGATTAAGTTCGACTCTTCGAGGAAGGCGAGGAGGGCCGAAAGCGCAACGCGGTGGCAATCCTCGTGGCCGGTAGGCTGGAGGAAGTCCTGGAGGGTCACACAGGGTAGGCCGACGCGGCGGTACGCCATGACGGGCCGCTTCCGTGCGTCAATAAGGGACGGGCACTGGCACACGAGATGCACAGCTGTTTCCACCGCGCCGCAATCGACGTAGTTCGGTGGAGCCGCGCCGCGGAGACGATGCCTACGCTCCGCGGGCCACACAGATCCGGTCCTCAGAGCGAGGAGGATCGCGCGATCGCGGCGGGGGAATCCAGCAGTAGGAAGTGGAGGAGGGGGGGCGTCCAGCGGCGACCCGCGCGTCAGGATGATCGCCCGCTAGCTCACGTCGAAAGTTGATGCGCGCAGAGTCAAACGACGTGGCGTAATCCGTCAGCGGGGTCGCGGCAGAGTGTGCTCGCTTTGCGAGCTCGTCCGCTGCCTCGTTGCCTGCGATGCCGACGTGGGATGGGAGCCACTGCAAGACAACGTCATAGCCACTCTCTCGAAGTGCCAGGAGTTTCTGGGCGACGCGCTGTGCGAGCGGAGGGCCGGAGTCTTCCCTCGCGAGCTGGCGCAGGGCTGGTTTAGAGTCGCAGAAAATAGCTGCGCTCGTGACAGCCGGCGAGTCGCGAAGGAGATCAGCAGCCAGCTCCAGACCCACCAGTTCGGCTGTGGTGGAAGAGGCACAGTAGCTCAGGCGTCGCTGGAGTTCAGTGCCGAGCTCGGGGGCGACGCAGGCTGCCGCAGCGGAGCGGTCCTGTAGGACAGAGCCGTCGGAGAAGACGTGGGTCCTGCCGGCGAGGTCCTCGTGCATCCGCGCTGCGGCTTCCTGCGCGATGGCACAGCGGGGGGGTGTTGCGCTTAGAGCGGACACCGGGGAGCTCGAGGGTAACTCGCAGGGGCTCGCGGCAATGAGGGGCGGGCCAGCGTGCAGGGGGGCGTCGGTTCGTCAACCACCACACTGTCGTAGAAGTCGAGGATTCAGCCTACGCGCGAGTTGGGGACTGCACGAAGTCGGGCGAGGAGGGGGGCCAGCGTCCGGGGCCTGGTGTAGGCGCTCCATGTGGCACAGGGCACGCAGGTCAGATGTTGATGAAACCGGCCACGCGCGAGCTTCCGCAAGTGTTTCTGCCACACGAGAACTGCGTGGAAATCCGTGGCACATGCGGATCACTCGGAGGTAATCGCGTTCCAGTGCGCGCCGCTGCACCTCTCGAACACTGCACAGTGGGAGGGCGTAGTGTACTAAGGAAAGCGCCATTGCCTCGTAGGTGGTGCACGCAAATGAAAGGGGGGCAGCCGTCGCCACGGGCGAGGAGTCGGCGAACACAGGTTTCGACACGACGGGCGTCCTGGCGAATGCGCTTGACAGCAGGCAGCCACCGTAGACGGTTGTCGATGGTGAGCCCGAGGTAGCGCACGGAGCTTCGCCAGGTGATCGGCGCACCGTGAAGCTGAAGACACGGGAGATGGCGGCGCGGAACAGCTCTAGGGTGGACAACGAGTGCCTCAGTCTTCGTGGGAGAGAGTGCCAGGCTGATGCCCTCCAAGAAAGCAGCAACACATCCGAGAGCTGCCTGAATGCGTTCACGCACAGCACTGCACTTCCGTGTGGGGCCGCGCACGTACAGGGCGACGTCGTCGGCATAGATCACCGCGCGCACAGGGAGGTCAGCCGTTTCTGGGAGGCACTTCACAAGAGGCGCGAGCACCAGGTTGAACAGAAACGGGCTTAAAACACTGCCCTGTGGCACACCAGAGTTTACGGGGCGTGGTGAACTTGTCGATTTCCCCACGCGCACAGTAAACGTCCGGTCTGTGAGGAAGGCTAGGACATAGTTCAAGAGCCTGCCCTCTACACCGAGTGCACGCACAGCGCTTACGATGGACGCGTGGGGAAGCGAGTCGAATGCCGACTTGACGTCAAGTAGGAGGAGTATGGCCATCTCCCTGTCGTTCAGGGCCTGCTCCAGCGTGCTGACGACGGCAGCGAGGCAGTCAGCTGTTGCACGATGATCGACGAGGTGAGATGTAAGGAAAGACGGAGAGAAAGGAAGGAAGAGAGTAATTGGTAGCATAGAAAGAAAAAGATGAATCAAAAGGAGGAGATAGAAAGAAATGGAGAGGAAAATAAAGAAATAGAAATAAACAGACCCAACAGGGAAAACGACAGCAAGCATAGCCATATGCAGTGCAGTACAGAAAGAGGTGGGAAAGAGAGATGAGAGGGGAAAAGCCTAGCGAAGCCAGGACTAGCTTGGTTCCCACCAGCTCTGCTGTGTCATACCTGACACCTCGTTTGGCAAGCAGCCTCGCGCGACTCAGTGCAGTTGAGCTGTTGTAACTTTTGTTCGTGCGCACATTGTGCATGTGCCTGCGCTAATGCAGGCAGCACTGCTACTAGGGAAGGGCTCACATATACCTGTTGGAACATGGTAAGTTTTGTAATTATGAATAATGGCATGTGCGGGAGCTGTGAAGAAGAAAATTATGGCAGCTTCGCGCTAGCGGTGTCCAAGCCTGAAGGAAGGGCTGTGCTGGGCGGCTTTCCTTGTTTCGCTTTACTGTAACTCTGTTTCTCCTTCTCTTTCTTGCAGCTCTTTTTTTGTATCTGTTTCTCTCTGTCTTCATGTCTTTCTTTTTATTTCTTGCTTTCTTTCTGCTTGTTTTTATTTCTCGTTCTTTCTATCTCTCTTCATTTGTCGCTTCACCTTCCATTCTACCATTTTCTCCCTTCCTGTCTCTCTGGTTTTTGCTCTCTTACTTTGTTTCTATTTCTCTGTCTCTTTCTAAGCCTTTCTCTGTTTTTCTATGTTTTTACATCTCTAATGCCTTGTTTTTTTTTCTCTCTCTCTTTTCGTCTCTATTTTCGCTTTCTGTTTCTTTCTATCTTATTCTTTCTCTTTCACGTGATTCACGTGCTCTGCTGCGCCGAGGAGAGTTTTCGTTTGAAGTTCGCACCTACTGTGCTCCGTAGTGGGTCTTGCCCAATTATCGTGGAGCATATCCTCCCGAGGAGTTTTAACGCGATAGCGTTAAAGAGCTCGTTTCGCAGAAATTCCGGCGTCGGCGTCGGTGTCGTTGGTTGTGAGCGAAAAATCATCATCTTGTCCGTGACCGAAAATCGAGCAAGATGCAAATAAAATAAATAATAAAAATTTCCGGGTCCGACTGAGGATCGAACCCAGGCCGTCTGCGTGGCAAGCAGGTGTTCTACCATACAGCCATGCGTCTGCTTGGGAATACAGTGAAAATAACTTCCTCTGCTTGGAAATCCAGTGAAAGTAACTTTGATGCTTCGCAAACGCAAGCGTCCTTTATATAGGCGTCACAATATAACATGTAATATCCCGGTAACATTGCGTGGTGCAAGCGTACATTGCCATCGAGCGTCAGAACATGTGACTATCATAACAATTTCCTAGTTTAAAGCCGGTCACCCATTACAACCGGCACACACCTTACAGCGCATATCACCTTAACACCACGTAGTGGGTACATAGCATAGCAGGTATGCACCAAGTGGATACAGGATATCGCTATCGCTTTCAACTCTTAAAGGCGAAGCTTAAGGGTCCCCCCAATTTTTTTCGTACTAGGGAGCACAAGTTACCGATAGCTTGCACAGCTTCGCTGCTAATAATTAAGGCAACTTGTGTTGATAGGCGGGCTTGTTGGTATAGATTCAGAGCCACAACTTGGCAGCGCAACAAACGGGAATCAAAGAGCGGGACACAAAGAAGGGCAGAGTCGTTTGCGTCCTTGTTTGCCTGCTTGTTTGTGTCCAGCTTTTTCTGTGTCCCGTTTGCTTGCGCTGCCAAGTTGTCACAATAAATTAAGGCATCTTGCACTAGCCGTGTGTCACGAGTGAGAGCTCCGTGGCAGAAAGACGACGACGAAGCGTATCAGCCGATCTGCGGGAGCGCGCGCTTGGAAAATTCGAGAGTGCTCGAGGCACGCGACCAGAGCCGAGAAGGAAAACGAACAGGCGTGAGCGGGCATTGTCTGCGTGGACTGCGAAGCGGGAGGTTGGATCACCAGCTGATGGCCTGGTGACGGGAGGAACGGGCGTTCAAGTTGGTTACCGGTGACGCGGGCGTCTCGAGGTGGGGCCGGCGTACTCGACGGCGTTCATCAAGGCTCCTCGGGGATGGTGCTACCGCGCTCGGCAAGCACGGACGTTCCCGGAGCAAGCCCCCTTCTGCAGCAGGCCACCAAAGGCAATCCCCGGAGTGTCACGTCGTCGCTGGAACACTACGCTGGGTCAACGCGTCGACAACGTTAGGCCTAACGGGTCTAGCCAGGAGAGCAGACCGCCTGCTTGTGTACAGGCGACGGCTGGATCGCCGGATAGCAGAGAAGACACCAGTTAAGGGCGTCAGGAGCCATGAAGAACAACTGGACGAGCTTCGCAGCAGAGAGGCTTCGGCGTTCAACCTAGTCAGCGGTGTCAAGTAAGGTCGGTCCAGTGCATCAAGTGTTTTAAGACTGAAGTAGACTGAGTAGGACAGTTTAGCTAGAAAGTTGGTTGCTTAAGTTCACATTTGTATTTATATTTCTATATTTTTTTGAGTGCCGTGCGTTTTTCTTGTTTGATAAATGTTTGCTGTGGTTTACTTGCCGAGTCTTTGACTGAGTTCATTGCCCGGGTCCGCTTGAATCTGTGACACTGGAAACGCTTAAAACGTAAGTTCAGCAGGACCATTTGACGGGACTAGGGTTTTTTTTTTCATTTCTACCGGGACCTAATCACACGTTCCGGTTAGTTCTCGGTCCCATCACTACACGTCAGAAAGAATTGAGGATGTTTCGACGGCGCACATCGGTTTCCCGATTCAATCAAACGCGACATCTTCACCATAGCGTGCGCCTTTGAAACAATTGGTTCGTTGTTTGTCACTATTATTGGCTCCCGAGTCATCACGCTTTACTTTTTTACAGAAAGTGCCTATGATTAGGGCTCAAGAATTTCTCATTCAAAGATTTTTATTACCTGGCGAGAGCTTAACAGCACAGGAACTTTCGTTTTCCAACATCTTCAGCTCATATAATATCGGCGTAATATTGGATCGCACTTCTGCATTTGCGCGAACGGCCAAATTTATTCAGAAAATTCAAGGCGACATAACGCGGCTACTGAAGGAATGCCACACACCAACGACATTACTTCAAGTCAGCTGATGTCGCATTTCACTAAATGTGCGTCGTAAACGCAAATATATGCTGCTTGTGTATACACTTTGTAATTTTGCTTTTTTCAATTATATTTCAGTCCATAAATGACTTTTACAAAGCTACTGCCCCGAAAGAAATGTTGGGTAAAGTCGCAAATCCACTGTATGTCTTTGTGAGCTATGTACCATCTTATGAGCCGACGAAGCCAGAAGACATGGGAGCAATGGCGAAAAGCATAGAGGAGGCCATGTAAGTGCGTTTTCTTACTTACAGAGACTTAACACGTAGTGTCGATGAACGAGGCCCCTAAAGCACAATGAAATTCATACTCTCTCTGCGAGCTATTCCATATGTTCGCTCCGACTCATCAGAACACAGTAAGCCACGTGGCGTACAGGGGGGACCAATATTTTTGCACCAATTTTTGTGGTTGAAAAAGAACTCACGATTAACGTGTTCGGCTAGTCATTCTGGCTCATTCAATAATTTCAGCTGACGCTTCTCGAACGAAACAAAGCTCAATATTTGGATATTATTGACATTTGAACTGGTTGTGTGGTAGCACTTCAGCTGAACCACAAGAAGTTGGGAACCACCACGCGGTTTTTTTTTTTTTGGTGACCAAATTGAATGCAAAACAAGATAAATATTGCAGCATGTTACCCTATTTTAGGCCAGAACACCGCTAACATCAACTGCCAGCTCAATTTGTTTTCACGGTCAACCGTGTGGAGATGAGGTGACCGGGAAGCGACGAGACGTTCTGCCCAGCCGTTGTGCACATGCTGTTGCGCACCAAGACTCTACGGCCGAGTTCGTATACTCTCCGACGCGGCGCATAAAAGGCCCTCGAGGCAGGTCGTCAGCAAACATGGGTTTATTCACGGAAGATGCAGCCCACAGCGACAATGACGGGCTTGTAGGCCGACAGGGAAAGCCCGCAAGACCAACCGAGTGCACGCTTGCCGTGTAGCACTCGAACGCACGGACGAGAAGCCGCCGGTCAGAGCAGCGCGTCAACCTTCCGTGCTAGCCTTATCACCCGCCACGAGCAAGCGCAAGACAGGGCGAGCTCAAAGGGGAGAGTGGGCTGTCACTGGCGGCCAATGAGAACAGTGGCGTGTTCTAGCATGCTATGCGCTCGAGCCGCGCGGGGCCGGCAGACACGCTAGCTGGGGAACAAGGCGTCAAAGGGAAGGGTGCTCTCGATTGCCACAACCGGCAGCTTGTTTTCCTTCAGGCAACTTACGTGACAAACCAGTATTAGCACCGCGGTAACCATTCTCTTGTCGTCTTAAACATTTTGTTCATAGTAGGGACGTAAGGTTCCACGCCCAAATAAAAGGAAAATCTCTCTGAAGTGCTCAGAGGGACAAAGTATAGCCTTGCCGCAACGTTTCCAGTCGGGATATAGAAGACACGGAGGATATGATTTGTAAATTTATTTTCATCGACAAGTGGTACAAATAGCTCGAGTTGCGCCAGCCGTGCCACCAGCCGTTTGGCGATGGCACTGGACGATGTCGCAGAAAAACAATTATAAGCTTGTTGTAGAGCCTGGCAAGCGTCACTTTGTATTTCAAGATGTTAACCATTGCAGACGCACTCCAAACTGAAAAGATGAACCTCAGGTTCTGAAAAGAGACAACGTATGTCTCATTTTCCCTCGTGGCATCAAGTTATCCGTGGTATAAGCGTTTTCTTGCTTATGTTTTGCTTAACATTGTTGTTCGAGAAATATTATGATGACTTGGATGCTTTCAACTGGATAAGATTAGGGGGAAGATGTGTTCATAACCTAAATAAACGCTTAACATAGAAACCAAAAAAGCGATGTGCAGGTCCTAATCGGTGTAGCAATACCTACAAGAACAGGAGCACTGCGTTTTTGAGAAATCGCGTAGAGCTTGTGCAAGACAGCTCCGAAAAAAAGACGGTGTAGCCTTGAGTGTAAGGACAGTGTTGTATCCTCGATGCAGAATGGCCTGCGCCTTCTTTGTGAAGCCCAAAAACAAAGAGAGGTGGGAGAGTTGTGCTAACTGAGAAATCGCTCTTCGTCATGGAGGCTAGAAGAAAGAATTTGAAGAGTTTGCGCCTTTCTGCCTTCAAGGCAGGAATTCCAAGCTTTAGTTTTGTGCAGTGATCATGGCTTGCCTAAGTGAGCGCACAGCTCCAGTGAGATGAGGAAAGGCGGACTTCTATCCGTCTACTTCTAAAGCTCATTGATTTGGCATGATATTTAGAGCTATTCTCTGCTCCGTCAGTCGAAATTCAATAAAGCATTTTAAGGCTTTTGTACTGGACGACCCACTTACAGCAGGAAATTTGTTGCATGCTTTTGCCCCATGATAGCAATAGCTCGGTCGGTGGTCTTTTAGATGTGAAGCATCTTATGGCGAAGCTTAATCCGGTGGTGGTGGTGGTGGTGGTGGTGTGCCGCGTGCCCACCCTTAGTGCGCATGCGCAAACAGTTAAAGAAAAAAATAAAAATAAAAAACCCCTCTCCCCCTCTCTCTCCTCTAGGCATCCCTCCCCACGGCAACCACACCCTCACTGCGCATGCGCCTCCCTTCCTCTCTCCCCTCTTACACTCCCCCCCTCTTTACACTCCCCCCCTCTCTCCATCCCTGCCCGCGGCGTCTAACTCCCCCTGCGCATGCGCGTCCCCCCTCTCTCTCCTCTCCTACGCTTCCCCCCTCTCTCCTCTACGCATCCCTGCCCACGGCGTTCACACTCCCACTGCGCATGCGTGTCACCCCCCTCTCTCTCCTCTCCTCCGCTTCCCCCCTCTCTCGCCTCGCGACGCCGACGCACGCAGCGTCTGCTAGCGAGTTTCTTGGTTGAAAAAACCGACTGCTCGCGCTGCACAACCGTTCACTGGCCACCCCGTATATATGGCAATGGATCTTGACCTCCAAGGTGGTGCCGGTGGAAGATTTCTCCTGTGCGTTGTTGAACAATAAAAATTCGCAGCGTGCGCGTTAACTAAAAGCGGAGTGCGGGTCTCTGTGTCCAGTCGGAGTCTTCTGTCTCTCATTGCCCATTAGCAGCGATTGGCATGTTCCAGTAGGAAACACCGCTCCATCACTGCGTGCTTTGCGCCTCCTCAGTTTTCTCTCCTGCGCAACGCTGCGATAGGGCCAGCGTCAACGCCACCGCCAGTGTAAGCGTTAGCGCCCGCTGCTTCACATCTACACATGGTTCCCTTTAGCGGGAGATGGTGTAATTTTTTCCGATTGACCTGGAACAGCTATTCAAGTACACACATCAAACGGAGCTATTTATGGTTCTGCGGTCTTTTAAGAATAACGTGTATTTTTTTCATAATGAAACCATGCCGGTGTTCAGGCTGAATTTTTAGCACTGCTGGAATTTCATCACCAGGCAGTGCTCATATTCATATGACTTGTTTGTATGCCAAATGTTATTCTACGTTTTCCTTCCGAACACCGGCCAACACATGGAAATCATTTTGTAAAACAGAACTTCACCACGTGTTCCTAGATCACAACTATCTTGTGATAGTTTCCAGGAAGCAAAATGAAAGGACTGACTCTCTCTTCGCTAGATGTGTGTCAAACGCCTCCAAAACACTCGGAGAAGCATTCATGTACACCGATGAGCTTCTAAATATTGAGCCGCAATATCTACGTTTTTTATCACTCATTGCGAAAACCATATGGGCTAAATGTACACACGTTGTGCATGGCGTTGTTGCCGTTCCTTGCGCCAATTTGAAAACAGTAAAAAGAAGTTTTTGAAATACAATCTTACAATTAGAACACGCTTTTGTGCTCACGTCATTGAGTAACATTTGAAATTGCAAATTTGGGGTACCGGTAGGTTTTCCTCCTTGTGCGTTAACTTGTGCGTCACCTCCATGTGCGTCAACCGAAACCCTCGGTTCGCGAAGCTTCGATGTATAAATTTTGAAGGAAGTCAGTCAATGCTTTGGAAAGAAGCGAAAAAGAAAATACGAAACAGCACATGTTATGAAGTCTTACACATTTCTGTTAGAGCTGCCCTCTGAGAGTTGGCGACTTTCAGGCGAAACGCACTATGCCGATAAAATATCCCTGATGTAAAGAACAATTTGGGTTTGAGAAAAATAGAATCCCGGTATTCTACGTAACACTCAAGTATTGAATGGCCACAGCAGCCGCTGAAACTGCTTCACAACCATGCTACAGAAAGTGCTAAGAAACTGTAGGAACTGCAAACGACCGCCGTAGCAGTGAAGACGCGAGCATGCCCGATTACCAGCCGGGCTTGCGACATCGACCACGCTCTCCGTCTCGTGCCCACTCGCCTACATCACAGCGCCGCACTTTTGCCGACCTCAGAGGAGCGAGGTCGCCCAGCCCACGCCGGGGAAACTGAAGGCGGCGACCTCTGGGGGGTAAGGTTGTAGGCCGTCAAAACGACGGAAAAAAGCCCCCATTACTCTCACCACAGGACGCCGTAAAGCCGACAAGACGTAACACCGACAATACTGTGACCCCAGGCATTACCGGTCTGGTGGACGGACAGCAGGTAACAGCAGTAGTCGACACCTGTGCCGACTTCTCTATTATTAGTGAAGACCTTGCCGTACGCCTCAAGAAAGTAAAGACAATGTGGGCGGGACGTCACCTGAGGACGGCAGGCGGCCAGTTACTGATGCCTCTCGGAATGTGCACAGCGAGACTCGACATCGGTGGCTCTTCTTTCGTGGCGTCGTTCGTCGTTCTCGCCTCATGCTGTAAAGACCTAATTATTGAAATGGATTTCTTGAGAGAACATGGCGCCGTCAACATCCCGGGCAGTTTCATTACGTTTCGCAACAGCCCTGCTTTAGTCGATTGTTCAGGGGTGAGATATAACCCTTTACGTCTAACCGATGACGATGTGGTCGTCCCGCCACGATCGTGCACTCTTGTTTCGGTGGCAGGGCAAGCACCATTTGACGGCGAAGGCATTGCCGACCAAATAAGCTCGCTGATCTTTAGCCACGGTATTTCGGTTGCACGAGGTATTGTCGGTATCACTGCTGGACGCACCGACTTGATCCTCACCAACTTCAGTGGAGCGCCGGCCACTCCCGAAGGGCACGGCCGTTGCTTACTTTGACAGTGTTGTAGAAGTCAAAGGCGCTTTATCGGTACTGGACGAAGCGCCTAAATAAGAATCAGTGCCTAATTTTGACGTTGGTACTACTTTGCCAAAAGACGAGCAAAAGAGACTTCTTGAGCTGCTAGCTGAATTCCGGGACTGCTTTTCATCAACATCGTGGCTTGGTCGAACGCCGCTAACAAAACATCGAATAATTACCGATGACGGAGCGAGGCCTATACACCAGAATCCTTATCGTGTGGCTCTAAAGGAACGTGAAGTTATACAGCAACAAGTAGCAAAAATACTTGAGGATGACGTGATTCAGCTATCACAGAGCCCCTGGGCATTGCCGGTAGTGCTAGTCAAGAAAAAGGACGGCACCCTCCGCTTTTGCGTGGACTGCAGGAAGCTGAATCAGGTGACCAAGAAAGATGTGTACCCGCTTCCACGCATCGATGACTCCCTCCACAGACTTCGACCCGCTCGCTACTTGTCTTCAATGGACTTGAGAAGCGGATATTGGCAAATCGAGGTAGACCCAAGCGATCGGGAAAAAAACGTTTTTGTGACGCCGGATGGTTTATATGAATTTAAAGTCTTGCCCTTCGGTTTGTGCTCAGCGCCCGCTACTTTTCAAAGGCTCATGGACACTGTACTTACGGAGTTGAAGTGAACACCTTGCTTAGTTTAACTAGACGACGTCATAGTGTTTTCCTCAACTTTTGACGAGCATCTCTAAAGGCTTGCAAGTTGTTTTACGAGCCATAGGGTCAGCGGGCCTCACATTGAAACCAGAAAAGTGTCACTTTTGCTTTCAAGAACTGCTGTTTCTTAGTCATGTTCGTTCGGCCCAATCCTGAAAAACTTGCCGCCGTTGCACAGTTCCCGGTACCGTCCGATAAGAAGGCTGTGAGACGCTTTCTGGGCCTCTGTGCCTGTTATCGACGGTTTATCGCAGACTTCGCGCGGATTACGTCGCCGTTAACTCGCCTCACTTGACACGACGTTACCTTTGAGTAGAACGACGACCAGGAAGCTGCGTTTAATGAGCTTCGCCAAAGTCTTCGAACTCCCCCAGTGCTTGCCCACGTTGACGAGGAAGCCCCAACGATGCTTCACACTGACGCCAGCAATGTAGGTCTCGGAGCTGTGCTTGCGCAGTGGCAAGAGGACACGGAAAGAGTGATCGCCTACGCAAGCAGAACGCTGACACGCGCGGAGGCCAATTACAGTGAAACCTCGGTGATACGAATCTCACGGGACCACCAAAAATATTCGTATGATCCGAAATTCGTATCACCAGAAAGCATGGAAAATTAGCATGCGACAAAAGAAATCTGGCGTACATTTTCATTTATTGTTTTTCAGGGCCGCAGCAACGTCAGGAAGAACTCTAAATGATTGTCAGTTATGTTTTTAGATGTCGGTAATCACACCAGCACTCGTAAATATACGGCCCGTACGCGCGTGTTTAATTAATGAACCAGGTACGTTGTGACCCGCTACAGCAGTAGCCCCTTCCAAATTTTAGTATGCTTTTTCGCATGACACCGGAGTACTGCAGCGATAACAACGGAAGAAGCGCTTTGACGCGATAGATCATGGCCACAAAACTTCAGAACCATGGTCATATGTTATGATTTTGTTATTGCGGAGGTGTTGGGAATGTTTTTGGGAGATTTACGGCCGTACCCGCACAAGTGCGGCCTCAACAGTCGCGCATGTTGACGTTGTGAGGCCTGACTCCTTCACCAAGACCGTCCTCGCCTTCTTTCGGTCCTCGCCCATCTTCCATAGGATGTCTGATCCACGAGGATCAGACATCCTAACACAGTACAACGACAGCAGCCCGCGTCTACGCATTAGAAAAAAAGCATGGCGCCAATCCCCTCTGTAATCCAAACGCGAAGGCACATGGAGGCACATTACAGCCTCAAAGATTCGCGCACGTAATATCGGAGGCGTGACGCGTCTCTGAAGGTGTATTCTGACCGTAAGAAAAGTATTTTTCTTACACCGTGATTCTGACGATCTGACGGTGCGGCGCGCATGCCTGCGCTTGCGTTCCCGCGCTTGTACGTGCTTGGCGCGTCTGCCGCGACAGCGCAAACAGCACCTCTTGGTAGCTGGGCGGTAGCGTACGTTCGTATCAAACGTCGCGAGGTTAAAATCGGTTCGCAACAACCGTACTACATTACATTGCAGGCCAATGGGCCTTGGCCGGGACCAAAGAAAAATTCGTATCACCCCGAAATTCGTATCAGCCGTGTTCGTATCACCGAGGTTTCACTGTATTCAACAACCGAGAAGGAATGTCCCGCCGTGGTCTGGGCAGTTATGAAATTTCGCTCGTACTTGTGTGGCCGCCCCTTCAAAGTTATTAGCGACCATCATTCACTCTGTTGGTTGACTAATCTTTAAGATCCCACCGGCCGATTAGCACGTTGGAGTCTCAGGCTACAAGAGTTTGATATGACGGTCATACACAAGTCGCGCAAGCGACATATGGACGCCGACTGCCTGTCTCGATCACCAATACAATCCATATCTCTATCTGACGAGGATGACACTGCATTCCTTGGTGTCCTCCGCACGACCACCACTGCCCAACAACAACGTGACGACCCTGAGTTGCTTGGTTTAATTACGTGGATGGAGATTCTCAGAGTGCACTGAGAGTTTTTGCAAGGGTATTATCGTCATTTTGTTTACGGAACGGCGTCCTTTACAAAAGAAACTTTTCGTACATCGGTTCTCCCTATTTGCTCGTCATTCCTGCCACCCTTCGTGCTGAAGTGCTTCAAGCATGTCACAACGAGGTGACTTCTGGCCACTTGAGCTACACTCGCACATTGGCAAGAGTTCAGCAGAGATACTTCTGGCCACGACTCACCACAGCCGTGAAGTACCGCATTCGTACTTGCCTCGATTGCCAGCGACGCAAGTCACTTCTCACGAAACCAGCCGGCCTGCTGCAACCTGTTCAGGTCACACGTACACCGTTCGACCAGATTGGAATGGATATCTTGGGCCCACAGCCGGAAACCACTGGGTTATCATCGCAACAAATTATTCTTACCAGGCACGCCGAAACAAAGGCTATCCAAAGAAGCACAACAGCGGAGGTGGCGAGATTTTTTTATAGAAAATATTGTACTGCGCCATTGTGCCCCAACCGTCGTGATAAAAGACCGCGCAACAGCATTCACGGCAGCTCTTTTAGACCACGTCGTGATGCTAAGTTGAACGACTCACCGTAAGACCACCGCCTACCACCCGCAAACGAATGGACTAACAGAGCGCCTCAACAAGACGATTGAAGACATGCTGTCGATGTACGTGGATGTCCAACATAAAAATTTGGACGAAATCTTGCCCTATATCACGTTCGCATACAATACAGCTAAACAAGAAAGGACTCGCATGACTCCATTCAGCCTCGTTCACGGACGGGAGGTACGGACAATGCTGGATGCGATGTTGCCATATGAATGGGACGACATTGACACGGGCGCCGACGTGTTCCCTGAATGCGCGGTAGAAGCTGGCAGCTCGCACGCTTACGGATCCGTCAGCAACAAGACTACGACGCAGGCCGCTACAATGCCCACCGTAGAACAATAAGCTACGAAACCGGCGACAGAGTATGGGTTTGGACGCCCATACGAAAACGTGGACTGTCCGAGAAACTGTTAAGGCGATATTTCGGACCATATCGATTGTCGCGACAGCTGAGTGACGTGACCGACGAGGTCGTCCCCGACAGTCTGCATTGCACGAGGCGTCGCTAGCACCAGCCTGAACTTGTGCACGTCGTGCGCATGAAGCCGTATGTGTGCGATTGACTGCGCGTTTTCAAAAAAAACAGAGGTTCTGATTCAGCATCGGGGCGATGCTCCTATAAGGAGAGGCAAGTGACACGTGTGTATACGTAAACGACAATGACGATGGGAATGTTTTGCCGATTCCGGCTAGTGGGACTGTGGCTTTTTGAGAAGACGACGAAGAAGGCGTTTTTGCTGTACAGCTGATCCTGAACACGCTCTTTCGCTGCCGCAAGTTGCTCTTGTCTTTTGTTCGCGTTGAACCAGGACAATATCAATTGATCATCGCGGCTCATTTGTTTCGCGCGAGTGTAACCAGGCTTTCTCCTCGTGTTACGTGCGTGTAACTGCGGCATAATATTTCTATGAATAGCCACTGTGATTCATTCGTGAGGATGTAGCATTTTGGTTTGACGTTCTGGTGGTGCTTTCGGTTCCTCGGAGTTTTTCTCGTATGTGCGTACGGCTGCAATCTAAGTATGGCTGAACGTGCCAAAGTACGCAAAATGTTTCCGTACTCAGCAGTGGTTGATATTCTCCAAAGATGTGAGAGGAATACATCGGACAAAGTTGCCGTTGCGTAAGAAACCACCTGCTAAAGCACGCATCATCAATCGCATTGAGACAAGTACCGGTACAAGGTGTGCACGTGGGAACATTACTATAGAAGGCGTCCACATGGCCTATGCAGAAAAGCAGTGATGCAGGGGCTTGAGAATTCGCGGCTCTATGAATACATCGAAAATATTGGAAGCCTGCGTACCAGACTCAGTCGTTGTGTCATAACTATAATGAATAGGAGCTTTCTTTTCTTGTTAATAGGATGTGTTAGTGCTTGGTTCTATCAGACCTAAGTTCATATATATGTGATCTTCTCCTGATAATGAGTGTATATAATTCAACGCATACAGGTTAAATAAAATTACATTGCCAACATTTAGTTGCCCGTCTTAATTTTCTTGTCCCTGTCATATTTGGTGCCTGAAAACCATTTAAAGCCATGTATCAACTGACCACACAGCAGACAGTTCACTGTAAATGTCTCGTATACAATAGTAAACAGTGGTTGTGTGCTCGAACCGATGTTTGGACAAGCGCACTTGTCTTCTTCAAGGCTAGAACTGGTTTCCTTAGCGCTAGCGTAGTTGTATCACTGAATCCCGGTTGTCAGAAGACCCACTACTTAACAATGGTAGGTTTGAAATTCTAAGAAGGAGGGCTTAACTCCGACTGGTTTTCTTTGTGCATGTACCATATCGAATGGATTCTAAATGACCCCTTTAGAAACGTTTGTACCTGTTGGCTGGAGTGTATTGAGCTTGTGAATAAGGTGTGTATGACTGTATATTTTCTCTCTCTTGCGGACCGGAAGTTTGACTGTTCAAAGTATGTAAAGTTTGAGATCGTCAACGTTGAGTTCTGCTATATTAAAATTCTCTGCTGCTGCTTTCGGTAATTTCTATGCCGTGTCCGCGCCATGACCGTTTAATATAACATTAACAGGCTGTCCCGTTTCGCCAATGTACTGTTTCTGACAATATGAACATTCGATCATGTAGATAACGTTTGAACTAGTGCAGGTAAAATTCGACTTTATATGATGGACGTAATCACTTGCGGTGCTTTTAACTATCACGTCATCTTGAAGGTGTTTGGGAGTCCTGCATCTTGGACGAGAGCAAGATGTTGTGGGCCGTGATTTCCGCATTCTACTGCCCACGTAACATCTTGCTCATTATTTATTCGTTTTATTCACAGAACGCCTGGTCCCTCTTCACTCACACAATTCGTCATGGCACTCCCCCTCCCGCACCACCGTATCTGCAGGTGCCCTCTCCCCCTCCTTTGTTAGGATGGAGGAGAGGGTACGAAGCATATACACACTAGCGCAAAGGAAACCAGTTCTAGACTTGAAGAAGACAAGTCCACTTGTCGAACAGTCGGCTCGAGCACACAACCCCTGTTTAGAGTATTTTTCATCGCAAGCTTCCATCTTCCCCTTCCTGCCGTTTTTTTGGATCGTCGCATGATTGAATATCTCGAGGACAACGGACATGTCCCTAAAACCATGTTCGGCTTTAGAGCTCACCTGTCCACGCAAGACATCTTACTGCAGATCAAGGAAAAAGTCATAGACAAACTGGCCACGCACACCCAGAGAGCCATCCTCGCACTAGACGTGAAAGGGGCTTTTGACAACGTGTCTCACGAAGCCATACTGCAACACCTTAACGTCTATAACTGCGGACAAAAGGTGTATAACTACATAAGATCTTTTCTGAAGGAAAGGACAGCCACTGTGGGAATAGGTGACTTGCGCTCTGAGAAGTTTGAAATTCCACCGAAGGGTACGCCACAAGGCTCTATTATTTCTCCCATGCTATTCAATCTGGCGATGAGCTCGTTACCAAAGAAACTCACACAAATAGAAGGGCTTGGCCATGCAATATATGCTGACGACCTCACCATCTGGACTACGGGAGGATCCACAGGCCAACAGCAAGACGCTTTGCAAGAAGCGGTCGACAGAACAGAAAGATACCTGGAAACATGTGGACTGACGTGTGCACCAGAAAAGTCAGAGATCTTCGTGCTAAGAAAGCGCACAAGAGGCCGACAACCGCAGCAGACACGAGACCCGGAAGTGAAGGTGGGAGGCATCGTAATTCCTCAGGTTTCGACGCTTCGCATCCTCGGACTCCTGATTCAAAAGGACGGAGCCGGTGGAGCAGAGTTAGAAAAGGTTCAGAAAACCGTGCAACAAGTAAGTCACCTGATAAAAAGGGTGACAAGCAAAAGTCACGGACTCAAAGAAGACTGCACGAAAATTATCCAAGCGCTGATCACGAGCATTATCACGTACGGGACCCCATACGTAGATATGAAAAAGAGCCAACGGATTAAAATGAACACACTCATCAGAAAAGCACACAAGATTGCCATTGGCCTGTCACCCTCAACATCCACGGAAAAGTTGTTCAAAATGGGAGTGCACAACACATGGGAAGAGCTCGTGGAAGCGCACCATGTCAACCAGCTGGAGAGACTGAAGCTGACGAATACGGGAAAAGCCCTACTCCAAGATCTGGGTTACCACGTCGAAGATGATATGCACGTTCCTCAGCGTATTCCGTACGAGATCAGAAACAACTTACACATAAGCAGTATACCAAGAAACATGCATCCCGAATACGATAAAGGAAGAAGACAGGCCAGGGTACAACTGCTCAAACAGACACTAGAACGCACCAACAGCAATGAAGAAGACGTGAGATACACGGACGCGGCGGCGTACATTGCAAACGACCGTTTTGCAATCAGCGTGGTCGACGAAAACGGTAAAGAATTGAGAGCAACACCCATACGGGCCAAGGATGCGAGTACAGCGGAAGAGCTGGGCATAGCCCTGGCCATCGCTACATGCAAGAAGACGCGGGCTACTGTGATAACAGATTCGCAAGAAGCGTGCAGAAGGTACATGAACGGAAGGATAGGAAAGGCTGCACTCCATGTCTTAAAAAGCACCAAGGTGGACGAAACAACCATCCTCTGGACACCGGGACACGAGTCTCTGGCGGGGAATCAGGCGGCGCACGCCGCGGCTCGAGATCATGTACGCCGAGCCATCTTCGACACGCAGAGAAGACGTACCGACGGCTGTCACGACGAGGGTGAACGTATACCGAAGAAGTATTCAGACATTTTGACGCATTATAGGAAGCAGAGGAAGCGGTATTCGCCGGCACACAAGAGTCTGAGTAGGGAGCAAGCGGTAACCTGGAGAAGACTCCAGGCCGGAACTTAACCGCATGGAACATTGATGCACGCAATGTATCCAGGGACATATGGGTGAGACTGCAAGTTTTGCCCACCGGACACGCGCAACACCCTGCGCCTCATGGTGCTGGAGTGCAAGAACAATCCTAAATTACCACCATCATCAAACCCAAGCGAAAACGAATAGAAAGAAGCGGATACAGAGGAAAGCTTCGAAGACCAGTGGGAGGCTCTGCTGGTGACCCAAGACCCTGACAACCAGCTACGATTGGTGAACAGGGCTCGGGCGGCGGCAGTGAGCCATGGCTACCTGGGCTGAGGAGGCCACCCGCCTTAGGGCTGAAGTAAAAAGAGCCTGGTCGAAAATAAAGTTCATTTCTCTCTCTCTACACTAGAGCATTTTGTGGTCGCCCAAGTAACATGTATTTCATATTAAAGATGACGATGAGAGAAAGAGCTAAATCAAGGGCTGGGCAAAGATACCTAGAATCTCTATCGCAATATGGTACATGGCACTCGGGCAAAAAGTATTTAAGACACAGATACAAGTTACTACCGCAATCATTTTATTCCATGTGATGCTTTCCAATTGTTTGCTAAGATACTTCGACACATTCGCGAATTTCTTATACATTTGTGTAACGTGTAAGAGAACCCCTATGCGCAGGAATATTTGCTTAAAGAATTTTTAACTGCAATCAACTTCATTTCAGTGGAATGAAATAACTTAGTATCTGAAAAAATGTATATCTTTCCCAAAGTATATTAGTTTAATTTCCAAATAATTGATAGCGATCCTTGTGGCTGCATAGCATGGCAGCTTCTAAGTGCGGGGCACTTGATGGGGCCGGGCTGTCGTACGCTGTCGTCGTCGCTTTGCGTAACGCACCATGTGTAGCATATTGAGCACGCGCTCGTGCAAGGAGGTCTGCTTCGTCTTGTACTTAGAGCGCCTTGATGATGACAAGTGAGCATGCGCTCGCGCGAAGCAGAAGTCTTCTTTCTCTTGTTCTTCAAACGCCTTCATGATGATCACTTATGGTACTCAACAAAAACAAACTAGTGCAATTGGCATAACGCAGGCTAACCCAGGTATAAAATAGGAAAAAAAAGAGGAAGCAAGTGCGGGATAGAGAGAGGAAGAAATAGAAATAAAGACAAAAAATACAGAAAAATATCACTGCCATATCCACAAAGTGAATGATGTTAGAGGAGCTTGCTCGGAGATGATCGGGTAACCCGCGAATCCTCCGTACACATCTACTACCATCATATATAGACGTGACAACGTTGTTATATATACATTACATGCGGTGCTCGGGCAGCGAGCCCGAGCTGCTGCTGCGTTGCGAGCCCGCCCCGCTGCTGCCTTGGAATCAGCGATTTTCATGCGGCCGAGCGGTAACGAAGAGTGTTCACCTGTTCACTGCGAGAGCTCCCGGCGAAGAGAAAGGAAGCGCACGTGCCGAGAGTGGTGTGCGTCGCCTTGAGCGGCGCTGCAATCTAGTGAGCATTCTTGAAATCACCGGAAAGCAGGCGCCTTGAGCGGAGAAGTGTACACGCCACCGCCGCCGAGGCCGCCGCCGCCGGACAAAGCGCGAGCATAGGGAGCAAGCTCCTAAAAAACGTAAATAGCGAAAATGAGAGAGAGGGGAGAAAAGAAAGAAAACCGAAGAGACACAAAGAAGGCTGCCTGGCTCCGTAATTCCTTCATGCTTGACAACCTTTAGTGCGAAGCTGTCTTAATTTTTTTGCATACTGCACCGTCCGCGTCTTCTGCTTCTCGCTTTTGTAGTTGATAAGAATATTATTGTAGTTGATGGTATGGTTTTCTGCTGAGTCAGTGCTCTTATTTCCACGCAACATATTCATTGATACATGGGGCGATTATTTTAACGACGGGGCTTCGCTAACCATGTCGGCAAGTCCAACAGCAACCACCGAGTCAGTCGCCCTAACCCAACCACGTGACCCCGGTACTTTTACTGAGAACAGCGTTGATGTGGACCAGTGGCTCAGCGAGTAAGAGCGCGTCAGCTGGGATCCAACAGTCATGCTATCAAACGCGATAATTCATTTCGACAGAACTCCTTGCCTTTAGTTTGGGACCCACCAGCTACAAGTCACTAGCCGGTACATGTTGAAAGAACAGGCCTGCAACCTTCTCGGCAATGCTTTGGTCAACAGTTTGCTGTCGGGAAGCAACCGAGCCTGACTTGACAAGCATTCAGAACTTCTTTGCCTTGCGTCAAAAACCTGATCACAATATGTCTGAGGCTGACAAGATCTCTCGCATTATAGAGGGCATAGCAGACGATGCGTTCAACCCGCTCTTCTATACCAACGTGACAACAATCGGCGCAATAATTAAGAAGCGTCACCGTCTAGAGAAAACGAATAGGCGGCGCCTTTGGCACCAATTCCATGGCCAACCCGACACCACTGCAACGTCGTCCTGCGAAGGATTCCCTTGTCAGCCGTCGACAACTTTAGATGTGACGTGAATGATATTACGCTAACTCGTGTCTGTATGCCCGGCTGCCAATAAACTGATGATGTCCAACACACCAGCGCCAGCTTCTTGATCCAGTCCGCAGGGCGCCAAGAATTTGCTGATGCGGGTATGTTTCCTACTGTATGCACCATGAACAATACTGAAGCCTCCATGGCCTCTGTATACCAACATACCGCCGTAAGTGCCCACTTCGTTCCAGGAACCCGCCTGAGCGTCCAATAGCAGATGATGAGCCAGTGTGTTTCCGCAGTCGTCGCGCGGACACACTACTCGTTACCGTCGCAGTTATTGACCCTCTACGTCTTCTTGCCCCCTTCCAACTTACAACAGCTTCTTCCGTAAAATGAATCACTGTTATCCTACCACTGAGTCTGCAGTAGTTACCGCCCCTGAGGTCTACGGCTGCACCTTCCCTTCTCCACCACCTCAAAGCCGTCCACCTTGCTCACACACGCGTCGCTGCTCTCCCACGCCGTCATTTAGCCGCTGCATGTCCCCAAAAACTAACTGCGTTGGCTCTGGAGGTGAAGCTGTACTGTCCACGTCACTCCAAATTCTCCGCTGCTCTTTCGTAGACTCCGGAACAGACTTTAATACATGTTGATGGAAGTCCTCTACAAGCCTTGATTGACGCATGCTCTCGTCTCGACGCAGGCACTCTCATCTCACAGATTTTCGTCGTCGCCGTCATACGAAGACCCTCACACCCCCTTGAGAGAGTTGTACATTGCAAGTCGCGGATTGCAGCACAGTCTCCGTCATAGGGATGAGTACAGCTGAACTTATACCCCTGTCACACGTGGCAACTTAAGTGCACTTTGAGCGAGTGCACTTCACCGCGAGTGTCATTTTCGCGCTGCCACACGAGAAAGTTTAGTGTCACTCGCTGCAAAGAACACTTGCCGGCAAGTGCGTTCGCCAACCTCACTTTTGCTGCGACGGAGTGTGTAGCCTCGGTAGCACTGGCTTGCCCATAAATACGCTATTGCATAAAGCGGCGCTCATAGTATTTTTAAACCATTGTTTTCGTTATTAGGAACATGGCTTTGTATTAAAACAAGTCATACGACAAGAAAAAACCTCGCTACTCTAGCCCTCGGGCAGTTTGCGACCACGTCCGCTAGGGGGATGTGGGAGCACTTGCCGTGCAATGGCCGCGTCCGTTTCGTTGTTTCCTTCCTTGCACACTTGCACATGTGTAGGTCAGTCGTTGTGTAATCATTTGCGATGGCGTGTGCCACTGGTGCTACTTCCACGAAGACAACGTGGTCCGACGCTGAGACACGGGCGCAAAAATAAGAAATATATGTTGCGCTACCATCCTCCTCTTGCCACTGCCATCATTTCCAATGTACACTTCACTTTCTCGTGTAGCAGCGCACCGCCAAAGTGACACTTTGCGAGCGTAAGTGCACTCGCTCAAAGTGCACTTAAGTTGCCACGTGTGACAGGGGTATTACCGTTGCAGGTCATCACAAACTCGTCCGTCTTACCATCTTTGGAGCGTGCCCCACCGACCACATACTTAAACTAGATTTTCGGCCCGCCAATTCTGCTATTGATTATTCTGCCGGTTTGCCACAACTCGCTGATCTCACGTATGCAATTTACACAAACGCTGAATCGTGCCGATTACACAGAAGCGACTTGGTTAATGTGCCCTGGAAAACCGTGACGTATGTCAATATCGTATGCTCATCAGCTGTGCCAGGCGGTTACTATTACGGTGCAGTTCTTACCGACGCGCAGCTAATGCATTCTGTTGATGTTCTCCGTACGATTCTCAGCATCGCGGCCAATAAACATGTCTACAACGTGTGAATTTCAGCTTCAAAGGTGAAGTGCTCCCAGTAGACATAACCCTACTCCATCTTTGTCCACGGCGACATGCCCAGGTTGAAGCTTTCGCCCTAGATGTCTTTTCCTGTGCAGCGCCCACCACCGATTACGAATTCTGGCATCCATCAAAATATAAAGAAGCAGTGATATCTGTTGTGTCGGCGAGCGGCGTCCGAACGACGGCAAGGGCCCGACGACAGAACGCGGCCCACGGCGTGCGCCGACACGGCCCGCGACACGAGTGAGTAACAGCGACAAGTCTAAAAATGTCCGTAGGGAAGTCCGAGTCGGCAGGGTGGAAAGCCTAGGGTCTATTGGAGCTCTGGTGGACGGCACTGGGAGCCGCGAAGAGGGCGAGGTCCACGTTTAACAAACTTTGTTGGCAGCAGCGTGAGAAGCTGATGACGAAAGCAGTAGCTGTCCAAGCAATTCCGCACAACACGACCGAAACTGTACACGCACAAGGAACTGCGACGCGGAAGCTTCTGGCGCACGCCCAGGAACGGGATCCGAAAGGCGGAGCGACGGCCTGGAACAGCCAGAGCAGTGGCGTTTGAGGTGTGTTGTCGGTGCTGGTGGCGCAAACGCCGTGATCGACGCATCGTCAGCTGTCTGGCGTTGTGGCTTCCGAATCGCCGACACCAGTGCGTCTGCTGATGGCACGAACGATGTGCTGGACGTTCCCCGCATCGTGCGCTCTGCATGAACTTCGTAAACTTGTTGAGGCCTCTGCTGAAGCGATGACCCGACGCACTTTGCGATGGGAAGTTGCAAGGGGATGGTGCCTGGGTTGTCAGTTGGTAGCAGGGCTTCGGAGAGGCTCGTTTTCGTGTCTCATCGGGTAGGGCAGATGACTCGCTCGCAAGCAGTGGGGGGCAAACTCTGACTACCACTTGAGCCGGTGGAAGGGCCGTGATCGAGTTGGCCGTCGACTAGTGTGTGAGCGGCAGGCGCCAGTATGTCGACAAATCCGATGGCGTAGGGCGCGAGAGCAGATGCTGGGCTCTAGGTGTCAGCGGTGTCGAAGGCTTCCACAGCTGATTGCAAAGGCGCGGACACTGCAGCTGGATGAGCCAGCTGGACTACGGTCGCCGAATGGCCAATTTCTGCAGGTGTGGCGACACCGGATTCAGAACTCAAGCAGAGCTCATGAATTGCCGTAGTTGGTATTGAATCTGCGGTGTCATCAGAGCCACTGGCCGTAGGTGCTGCGGACAAAGATGTGGGACTGGCAGGTACACGTGACGGATCAGTGCCCGTGACGGAGAGAGGCGGCACTGGCTCTGGAGACAGGAACGGCACACTGGAGGCAGGAGCCGTGGACTCCGGTATTGTGAACCTCTCGGTCGACGTGTCGCTTGACGCGGGAAGGCGTTCTCCGTCATCTGTATAGCCGGTCGTTGTCGGCAGGGAAACGGTCTCAGCTGGCTGTGTTGCCGAAGGCGCCAAGGGAGGTAGGAAATGGTCGCGTGCCGTGTGGTTCGTCTGTCGTCGAGGCTGGGGCTCAACGCCGTAAAAATTGAGCACGGCATCTCGGAGTTTGTCGTAAGGGCGGGGACTCCATGAGAAGTAGGTGAGCCGGCACTTGAGGTCATGCGGTAGGTGGTACTCGAGGACCTCGAACATGAATTCTTGGAGCCAGATGCCGTTGAGCTCCAAGGCCGCCTCGAAGTCCTCGAACCATGACTCGATGCAGGAGGTCCGGAACGGTGGTAGCGGCGGGTCAAAGTGCGGCTGCAAGGGTAGAGCTGGCTGGAACATGGCCGCGGAGCTCAGTGGCAGCGGTGCGGCGCAGGTCGCTAGTCCGTATGTCCGTGGTCACCACTTGTAGAGCAAGGAGACTAGACGGTGGCTGACTAAGCCGAGCCGTGGTCGTAGATTTATTTGAACGCAGACGTAGCGAGGCGGTAGCGGCTGCCGCGTCCAGTCAGGCCAAGAGCCAGACCGTTCTGTTCGTCTCGTGGCTCGTGCATCACGAGCCACGCGGCTCTCTTCTTTTTCTCTGGCTGACTGGCCGCGAGTGGCGCGGCGCTACAACACCATCGACCACAGCGTGGACGACTAAGTCTTTTCTGGACGCGGCGCCAACTGTGAGCACGTACGCCAAAGGATGATCCGAAGATGACACTGACGAGCTTGACGCTAAGTCCACTTGTGTAGAGGCCTGATATTCCAGTACGACGTCGACGGCTCCCCCCCGAAGACACGCTCTGGACTGGGGTGGTCTTGCGGCACACCTTTGCGAAATGTCCCCAAGCGTTACACTTTTTGCAACGCCGACTCCTGGCTGGACAATTTCGGAAATCCGAGTGATGATGTCTGCTTCCGCAGCGGTCAGACGCTTGAGGCTGGAAGACGCTTTGAAACTTCTCGCTCATTTGTAGCTGCAGTATGGAGCCCCGACAATGACTGTGGTGGAAAGTGGCCATTTTTTCTTTCCGGAACTTCTGTGACGTCATGGCCTCCCGGAAACGTTGTGACGTCATGGCTTCCCCGTTTGCTTCGGCCATTACTGATCTTCGCGCCGCCATATTGGGCGCCTTGCCCAACAGCTTGAACGCTTTCAGGTTGACCCGGTGCAAACGCCTGGTTAGCCAAGGACAACGCTTCTAACATCTGACCGATTTCTTCTGCCTTCTCTAACGACAACTCTTTGCCTTGAACGAGCAGTTTCTCTCTAACCCGCGGGTTAGACGTACCGTGAATAATTTGATCGTGGACGCGTTCCGCGTATGTTAACCCAAACTTGCATCTACCGTCACGTACTCCAAAAAGTTTTCTCCAGGCATTTGACGCCGACTAGTAAATTCGTGACGTTCAACTAGCGGGTTGATGGACGCGGCGAAAAGCCGATCGAGTTGCTCGACGAGAGTGTTGAATTTCGAAACGGTCGTAGTCGAAGAATCGGACGCCGACGCGGACGCCTCGTTACTCGGCGTAACCGACGCCGCGTTGTTCGGAGTGTTTTGGGCTTCTTCATGTTCTGCCGCAGCAAAATATCTTCGTTGTCCTTCCCGTCCCAGCAGGCTGATCAATGCCGACGCGCGTCACGCGTTCCGCCAGTCGCTACCGCCGGCCTCCTCGAGGTGGGCCTGAAACATTTTCTTCCAATTAGGCCATGGAATCGGGGGTGGCCCCGGCAATTCAAGGAAGGCAGGAAGGCGTTCGAAAAGAGCCATGCTGACAGGATAGGCCCAGGAAGTCGCAGAACGGAGCAAGGGCGAAGGTCTAGGCGAAATGTTGCCAAAGTCTGCACATAAAGAGCGCTAGGCCTCGCGGACACCAGACGCGTCAGTCAGGACAGAAAAAAGCGGGAAGCACGTAAACTCACGGGTTCTCGATTGTCGCGGCCAGAACCGAGAACAATCCCATCCTCGTCGCCATGTTGTTGTGTCGGCGGGCGGCGTCTCAACGACGGCAAGGGCCCGACGACTGGACGCGGCACGCGGCGTGCGCCGACACGGCCCGCGACACGAGTGAGTAACGTGAGTCCGGAACCCGCGGAAGCCCAACAACGACTGAGCCGGCTAGCGGCCGTTTATTGCACACCACACCTTCGAGACACGCGTACACACGTGATTGGTTGATCAATCACGTGTGCCGGTAAACAAAGGCACACAGTCAGCGCGCACACATCACAGATGGCGCCACATATATCACAATATCAACCTTATGCATGTCGCGTTTTTTGCGTCAACGTGTTATTATCGACCCCCTAGTAACAATTCGCTACTGATAATGCAACGCAGGGCGAAGAACCATCTCTAATATTGATTTGTAGGACCAGTATCGAGCGTGATTCAAGACGTCTGCAAAGCCGGGCAATTCGCAGCGCTGGCAGCGCTGATGCGCAGCCACGTCGCGTGGTCACGCCCCATCTGATCACATGGCCTCACGAAACGGTGAGCGAGTTTCAGCCGACATTTCGCCGGCTATGCGCGCACGTGTAGTCGTGTGTTCGTCAACACCATCGTTATGGCCGCCGACATCATTGTGTACAAGTGATGAGGAAAGTACAGAGGAATTAAAAATCACTGGGATGCGGGATTCGCTTCAATCCTTAGCAAAGCATCGATTCTAAAATAGACGCTGGTCCGAGAAGAGACGAGAAGGCACCTGGATACGCCTGCATATGCCGTGCTTCCGAAAGGAATTCCTGCACGATCTTCGGTGGGTTCCTAATGAGCCCAGCGAAGAGTTCTTGCTTGACTACTCGCGTTAGAAAACACTTTTAAATGCGAAGCATTTCTTAGCGAACTTCGGCGACTTTGAGCGTATCTATCTATCTATCTAGCCGCCTACGACTTTGTGCTCTCCTGGCCGTATCGTTAATGGGATTTTTACCAAACTTGGTATGGCATAACATGACTGTATGACGAACATGAATGACTGGTCATATGATGAAAATCATGAATAACTTGTCATGAAAACTATGATTTACATGCCATGGCCATAGTGCTCCTGAGGCCATTTTCTTAACTTGATATATCCAAAAATTCGTACGATGAGACATTTCTGCATGACCAACATAAATCACAGGAGGTAATATGAAAATCATGACTTGCATGTCATGTACAACATGATTTACATGCCACGCTCATGGCGCGCTGACGGCCGTTTCGCTAGCTTGATATACACCAAATTTGGTATTGCGTGATGCGACTGTATGACGAACATAAATGTCAAGTGGTAATATGGAAATCATGACATGTCATGTGCAACATGACTTGCATGCCACGCTCATGACACTCTCGTGGCCCGTTTCGCTAGCTTGATATGCACCAAATTTGGTATTCAGCGACTTGATTGTATGACGAGGATAAATGACAAGTGGTAATGTGCAAATCATGACATGTCATGTGCAACATGACTTGCATGCCACGCTCATGACACTCTTGTGGCCGTTTCGCCAGCTTGATATACACCAAATTTTAAAATGAAAGCCTTTAATGGCTAATGCTCCGCTCGTCTGTCCGTCCGTCCGTCCCGTCCCTCCAGCCGTGACCTGGCACAGTGCCAGGTGGGCGCCGGGGCGCGCAAACGGATGCCGGTCGCGTTGGACTCTACAGCGCTCGCGCTTTGCTTGCGTAGCGTCGCTGTGTGCAGCGTGTCTAATCATGCAAGGAAGGAGACGCGCGCATCACGTTCCATTCTGACCAACCCCGTCTCAGTGGGCACAGGCGTTCGAGGAACACACTTTGGAATTGACAAAGTGTCCGTCAATTTAAACGCTGGAACGCGGATGGCGTCTGCACGATGCGCAGAGCGCGAGAATACGAACGCATGCGAAACGGAGGCAGATTGGTCTCACGTCTCGCTGCGATTCAAGGCAAAAAATTAAGCGAACATAAGTGGCAGGTGGTAACATGAAAATTTTGGCATGCATGTAATCTACAATGCCATTTACATGCCACGCTCATGGTGAGCTTGCGTCCAGTTCGCTAGCTTGATATACACCAAAATTTGTATTGCGTGACGTGACTGTATGACGAACACAAATGACAGGTCCTAACATGTAAATAATGACATGCACATTATGTACAGCATGATTTGCTCCTTGCTGGCTGCTTCGCATCACATCGATTTTCACAGTGCGTGGGATCTGCCGGCTTTTTTTCTGCTCGGACATGTCAGTGTCAGCGTGGCAGATCAGTAGTCGGGTCATTTGTTAAGCAGGAATAGTCACGTTTTCATTCGGGAAATGCACCCGCGTCTCTAGCAACGCCACTTTTTCTTTAGGACGAAGCTCGTAAACGTCTGCAGGAAGCTGCTGCGAACTAGGTCCCAGGTTCGAAGTGGGGACGCCCGATTCTTTAACCATGCCGTTGCTTATTCTTTCGAGTAAATGTACACGTATGGTAGCTTGTCCTCGGAGTTCACGTTGTTAAATGTTAAAACTCTTTCAAATGTCTCTAGCCTGGTTTCGGGGTCTTCACATGGCGGAACACGGAAGGTCAGGAGACTACATCACGATCGCTGCAGGGGACCGTGCGGCCGTTATCGTTCCTGTTGTCTTCTGCGCCGTGGCTTTTCGCTTGTCTGGTAACAGTTTGTATTGTGGGTGTAGTCTTTTTAGACTACGACTGCCTCGACTATCGCTGATGGTGTCGGTGCCTTCTTAACGATTTGGGGGGGGGGGGGGGGGGGGTTCACGCCTTCACGGGGGCGTCCAGAACATGAACGAACAGCGCCTTGTGGGGAAGCCCCGATAAGCACCACATCACCACCCTCACCCATGTTTGCACCAGCGGTGATAAGACCCAGTAGCGAGAGCCACTGCGCATGCGCCCGGATGCGGACATGCTTCATAATCGGTTATTGAAGCCATGGCGCTAAAAAGACAGGGACCACAGACAGAGGACGGGACGTGCGCTACTCACAACTGAATTTTTTATTCCGGAAACATGTACTTATACAGCATTGAAAACCGCAAACATCACCAGAAAACCGTATCACACGCGCAATCCTCCATCATTCAGATACGCGATTTAATTAGCACTTAACGCAATCGAGGGCGCACTGACACATTTGGCATTTTTTCTCTTGCAATCAACCAAGCCTCGACAATCTCTCGCGTATCTTTATCACCGTTCCTATACAGAACTACACACTCATTGAACAGAGGTTGGCAGCCGCAGTCATTACAATGCACTGATACATGCCCGTCGCGGTAACAATTGAGCTTCTGGTTGTGCTCTCTGAGCCTATCATTCAGGCACCTGCCTGTCTGCCCGATATACACTTTGCCGCACGAGAATGGGAACCGATAAACTACACTTTGTGCACAGGCCACGAAAGGGCACTGGTGCTTCTTCGCGCATCCTCGGCGGTTCTTGTGAAAAGGGTCAGTAGCCCTACAACAGCTCATCAATTTTTGTGGAGCGGAAAACACTACATCTACTTCCGCTTTGCTGGCCACCTTCTTTAAGTTGTGGGATAACCCGTGCATACATGGCACGGATACTATCTTCCGCCTGTCCAGACTGCGCCTGCTCGAGCTTGCCGATTCTTTTAACTTCCTTAACGCCTTCTGCGCCACTGACAGGAGCACGTGAGCAGGGTAGCCTGCCTCCAGCAGCCGCTCTTTTTGTCTGGAGAAGCTGACTTGCATTAGGTGGGGGGCAAGACTTGCGCAATGCATTTAGGAAACATAGGTTAGCGATAGCGCGCTTCACTAACTTAGAATGTGCTGATGCATATGGGAGAAGTTTTTTATTCTCGCGAGGGTGATATTCCCAACAACAATGGCTGCTGGTCAAAGTTAGTTGGATGTCTAAAAACTGGATGACGTTATCAACAGGAACTTCATGCGTTATAACTAGCTCGTCGAGGCACTCGCGAAACATGGAAATCACATCAGTCACAGTGTTATCTGAATCAGACTCATACAGCACAAGGTAGTCGTCAACGTACCTAAAAATGCGTAAAATTTTTAGCACCGTCATTTTTTTTCTTTTATACGTCTGTCTAGATGGCCGAGAAACAAATCGCTCAAGACAGGGGCTATGCAGGAGCCAATACAGACGCCTGATTTTTGAAGCAAGCAAGAGTCTCCATTTAGAAGTTATGTTTTCTGTTAAGACTCACAAGGTAGATAGGCCACTTAGAGTGATCGTATCCGAAAGAGGGACGTGGCAAAATGCCCTTGCTAGTTTTCTGCAAGATAAGCTGAGACTACTGCGTACTGACGACCGTAAGCGTGCGCAGGGTTCCCCATCAGGGGGGGGGCGAAGCTCCGTCGCAGCGCCCCCCCCCCCCTCCCTATTATGTCAATATATGCGGCTGACTTTGCGCCCCCCCCCCCCCCTATTGGCCCCCCCCTACAATGTATAGGGTTGACTTTGCGCCCCCCCCTTCTCGCCCCCCTTGCCCCCCCCCCCCCCCCCGTGCGCACGCCTATGCTGACGACCCGTTCTTGGGTCGGCGAACATGGCATCGGCCTTCGATACTATCATAATCGGCAGAGCGCCTGTTTTATATAGTAGCTACCAAACCTTCCAGAGTTATCGCTGGTGCTCGCGTAAGCGCGCGCAATCTTAAAAATGACCTACAACAATCGCGAAGCTTCTGAAGCAGCGGCGCGGTCTGCACCGAGCGTTGCAATCTTTTCGGGTGAAACCTGAATACGCCAAAATAAACAAACGCGACAATATGAACATGAACTATAGTCGGTGACAGCCTAAGAATAAATATAGGCTCCACCCACGAGGCTGCATTGCCTTTATTTTTCATGCTTCCGCCGTGTTGCTACTTCACGCTGCAGAAACGACGGAACGCCATAAAGCGTTGCAAAACACTCCGAGATGCTGCCGCTTCGGTGCACGTCAGACGTGGCGCAATCACAAACTTCAACTGCACCGAATGACGACCGGCGAGGATGATGCTGTGTACGACTGGATAACAGTTGAATTTTTTTGTTTGTTCGTCCTAACCATTAATAATAGCGAAGGGCAGCTTTATTGGACGCGCATAACACAAATGGATAGTGCGCAAGGCTTGGCAGTATCGAAGATACATGTATCTTAGATACTATCTTAGATACTCTTTGGGTATCTTGTATCTGTATCGCGATGCGTGTCGCAAAACGAGTATCTGTATCTGTATTTCCGATACATTCAATAATATATCGTGTATCTTAAAATACAAGATACTGCTCCAGAAACGCCAACATGCGAAACAATAAACGTCGGCTGGAGTCTGATTCTCAAACCGATACTGCTGCCACTAAGCCTCCTCAATAAAACTAACGCGACAGTGACATTCTTTTGTCTTTCCGCCAGAGTGTTCCAGTGAGCACTATCGATCAGGTCTATACGCGTCCCTATTTGTGGAGAAAAGCTACGTGATGGCGCTCGATCAATCTCGACACAAACAAGCGTGCGAACGTCTACGCGCAGCGGACCTTTCGTTTTTTGATGTTTTCTTTCTTTTTTAGCTCTGTCGGGTGTCATGAACCTTGTTTGCAGCAACGGTACTGGGCTGCGTGCTCCAATGCGTGCGGCGCCTACCGCTAAATCTTTTGTAACCTGCTCCTAAACTCCTTCTCTGCTTTATCCTGATTTTTTAGCTCTCTGGGTTATTGCTACTTTTTTAAATATCTCTATTCCACGTGAGTTTACTGTCATGTTAAGGTGATGCAGAGGGCAAAGGTAAAATAAGTCTGAGCGTGCCTAGAGTATATACTGTAAGAAAAATTCTGCTTACGGTTTAATAAAACAGCGAAATTCAGTTTGCATTATAACAATGGAAAGTATAAGAAAAGGTCTTCAGCATGTTAGGATGGCGATGTGAGAAACAGTACCAAATGCTGTTTTTTTTGTTTGTTTTTTCATAAGCTTACCCACGAGCCCTTTTATGCTATTTTCCGTAGACACTGAATTTTGTATTGTCTGACCTTAACACCCACATTGAAGATACATCATGCTTTTTTTTCTTAGCTTTGGGCTTACCGTACGCATCTGTCGTGTTTATAAAGGATATTTCGCCTAACATGAACGAAATATATACAAAGAAGTGGTTAACCTCCACTGAATAAAACCAATGTTGGGATTTCCCGCCGTGTGGCTCTCGTTTTTATATTGTGAATAATTCTTAACTAAGGTGAATTATGTAACACTTATGTAATTCAATTTTAGGCCAAGTTCGTTTCGTTACGTTGCAGGGGACATTCCAAAACGGCCGATCTAATTTTTTGTGGAAAGGTACATGCTAAGTAGTGATTATTTCGGTGTTTAAAGAAAGCTGGAGAAATATGACTACTATTGGGCTACAGCACTCTCAGATGTGCTTCGAGCGAAACAAACGGCACGTGAACCGCATTGAAATGAGCGGCCGCGGCTTGAGGCATCGGCTCCATTGCGCGTCAAGATTTCTGACCGCCACACTCGGAAAAGAAACAATATTGTCCCTGAGGAGGTGATATATAGGCTGATGGTCCGCGTGCCAGTTGTTTCGCTCGAAGCAAGTCTAAGAGCGCTGTAGTACAATAGCGCATGAGCGCAGTCACGTGGCTTCATTTCATATTTCGCGCGCTTTCTTCAAAAGCCAGAAAATATTCACCAAGTAGCATGTACGTCGACAAAAGACAATTGCTTCGGTCGTTTTTAAATGTACTCTACGATGTGACGGAACGCACTGCGCCCTAATGTGAATATTCAAAAAAAATGTCGCATAATTGACCTTAGTTAATCAACCAAATTCAGCGCAGTATAAAATTACTGTAACTGACGCCACATGACCGTAGGCCACATGCCATTCAGTCGCGGTTAAACGCTTTTTTAATATTTGTTTTACTTACGTGAAACACCCTGTATACTTATTCACTTTCATTTTTTAATACTGAACCGCCTTGCTATGTCCCTTAGGTATGTTCGTTTTCCTGTTTTAGGTCACCGTAAAGTTTTTCCTTTTTTATTGCTACAAATAAGCAGGTAAGCAGGGCTAAACGTTGCAATAATGTGAATAGCAGTGACATCCTGCGACGTTTTTCGTCTGGTACAATACATGTGGGAAGTTTCTGGGCGGCACAAGTGCTCTAACAGAAGAAATGGCAAAGGATTGCACGTTAGTGAATATGTTGCTAACGAACGCTTTACGCAAGCAGATAAGTAGAACATGAAAAGTCATTGCAGTTTTTTGTCCTCAGCGAACTGTGTGCGCTGCTCGATAGTTATCCTCTTCACATACTGCTTCTCAAGAAATATCGCTACCAGCGTTGCTGTCTGTAGCTGTCGGGTGATGCGGTATTACGAAAGCTCTAACAGCTCTAACTACGCTTACTGACAAGGTGAGACTCTGCACCGGTATTTGTGCCATAGTGCGGAGACTTCTTATTGAAGTTCTTGCAATTAGACGGCAACGTGACAGAGCAGTGACACCCATCATTTCCAAAAGTGTCAAGTAAAACCACCGGTAGCGTAGCTTATAAAGAGCTGTCAGGAAAACAAATCCCAATAACTTGTTTGGGGATGAAACTATATACACTGAGCAAGAATGACAGAACTTTTGAAACAGATATTTCATTAAAATTAAACAATGTTGGTAGCAATTAAGACATTTTCAATAACCACTTCTGTAAAAATGCATTTGCTGCTTCATTTCAGAGACCTATTATAGGAAATTTACAAATGTATCGAAGTATCTTAAGACACAATTGGGAAGTATCGTATCGGATACATTCCTTCCGGAAGTATGTTGTATCTGTATCTCCAATACTTCTAGCCCGAGTATCTTGTATCGTATCGCGATACAATTTTAAAGTATCTTTGCCCAGCCCTGGATAGTGGTACACTTTACTTTTTAGTCTTAGCTTGTCACCGACTACAGTGCTGTGCTCTCCCAAGACGAAGGCGAGTGAGTGAAACGCTTGCACTTAGGGCTCGTCAGCCACTTTCTTTTTTTTTTGTTTCGCTGCCGATTCACTGCTGTAAATACTAATTAAATCGACATTTCACCATCCTCACATTCGGGGGAGCTGCTGTGTGCGACACACTTCGCAAAGGAACTGCGCAGCGGCCGTCATTTGGAGGCTCTCTGCAACAATGGTGGAAGATACGGCGTCTGCATCTGCATCTGCTACCTCTGCGCAAAGAAAATACGGCGATTGCATCAAAACCTGCGACAACAGTGGCCATCCTCAAACGCCCGCGGGATCCTGGCACGTTTAGGGGTTTCGACAATCCCAGTGAGGTGCACGTTCAGGATTGGCTGGCAGAGTAGGAAAGTGTGAGTGCTCGCAATATGTTTAGCCCGACACTTATGCTGGCCATTCTGATGTTTTATTTCGAGGAAACTGCCAAAGCATCGTTTCAGAACCACGACAATGAACTCGGGAGTTGGACAACGCGCAAAGAGAAAATGTTAGACTTGTGTGGGTTCCCTTTGGACGAAAGCTAGCCGCGAAGCTCGCATCTCGAGTGCTGACATTAAAAGTATGGTACGTCTCGTACATATAAGATGTCTTGCAAAGCCAATACCGAGATGCTGGAGGCCGAAAATGTTAGGCGTATTTTTAAAGGGATTGCCTTTAATCCGCAAATATGTACGAATTGTTCGACAATGGACGCCATTATACAGGAATGCCGGCGCTTCGAGAAAGCTAACAGCCGCCGCATGTGCAGCGTTTTTGCCCGGCTTCCCAATACGGCTGCAACGTCGTCTTCCGAAGACCACGCGAGAACACAACCGTCAGCTCCAGTTTCATTAGACCAAGTCACTCGAATTGTACGCCACAAACTTGAAGACATGACCCCTGCTCCAGCTCACATCGGTGTGGATGATGCGACCCCAATCGCAGCGAAGCAATGAATGCGATAGCAACAAATGATAATGTTACACGAAGTAGGGCTGGCAGCTCTACAAAACGCTGGTTTAAGAGAATACGGTCGCTCCACTGAGAGAAGCCCATTTCCCGCAGTCTCTTCGCGTTGAGAGCGCAGCACGTAGAAGGGTACACGAGTCGTCGGCTGATGACCTGCCGAGATAGTGCGTGCGCCAGCAGGCCCAGCACTCGAGACATCGCCCACAAGCCGTATGCGTTACAACGCGTCAGCGCGGGGCCTGTAGACTCAGCGTGGCGCCCTCTCCCTGTGGAGGGAGAGAGCGTGAAACTACTAGAATCTGCGCGCCCTCTTCCTTCATAGAGATAGGTTTCGGCGCCAAGTCTACGCGCCACGCACTGACGCGTTTAACGGGTATGTGCGGTTAGGGCTTTGTAGTCAAAGTTCATGGTTGCTGCTCGAAGCAGGGCGTTTCCTCTCTGCTTGAGCATCATTCTACGGCAGGCTTCGCGCGGGTGGTTGATGCTATCGCATGCGCCCTCCTAGCTGCAGAGATGGGCCGGCCTCGTGTGATCTCTGCTTCAGCAGCGTTCGTCGACCCCGCTCGCGCGCTTTTACCCGCGGGTAGAACATACAATGCGCGAGGACGTTATCGATGTGGACATTATACCCACCATGACGGTGACGCCGACGGCAAGAGCTCGTTTAGAGTGTCCCTCTGATTGCTATCGCATTAACATAACTCCTCCCACAGCATTGCGGCTTGCCTGCCCTTCCCCAGTGAATACACTCATGCTAGCCGATTTCCCTTAGAAGCCTAAACACTTATCCACGGCTAATCGAAATACTACGCATATTAACATTAATGGTTAATCGTTACTACATAAAACATTACGTTTGGCTGAGCAGCGATGTCAGAGTGCTCTAAGAAACTTACCAAGACGTTCAAATTCCTGACCTAGACCTGGCGACCCAAAATGGGTCTGTATGGGAAATCCAGCTATCTGAAACACTCGTGAAGTGATTGACGTCGCAAAAATGAGTACACAAAGATGAATAAACGTTAACGTATGAAGCACGTATGCAAATTCTCTGTCGAAGGGAGAACAATGCCTGTGGGCAGAGGTGACATTTTTTGTTCAGTTGTAACCAAGTATAGTAATTTAAAGTATGTTCTTCAGCTTTTGTCGATGGGCCGAGATGTTCTTTAACTTCTGGATTGCTTTTATTTTCAACTTTTACTGGAGAACGTCCTAAGCCGTTAAACCTGAGAGGAAAACCAGAAAAGTCGTTGTTACTTAGTATAAGCACGGCTTCATATAATGGAAGTATAAATATTAATTCAAGTTATCCGGATTTTCTGAGTGCTACAAGTGCATGATTTGTTGGGAAGTCTATACAGGTATCCCTAATGCTTACTGCATTCAACGCCGAATTCGTGACTACTGGGCTCTTTAGTGGCTATGTATATCACTTGGAATTATTATTGTATATTGAAGCAAATCTGTTTTTCGGGAGAGGTCACCACTTACACAGGTTACATATTGATATGCAAAATGTTTTTAGTTACTCTAGTGCTTACGAATTTGCTGTTTTCATAAATGATTACTGAGAAATTGATAACATCCCTTTTAACCCGCAGGGGATTTGCGCTGCTGATCATCATCCAAACCGACGTAATGAATCCTCTATTTGACACAGAATGCGTCTTAGGGGGTACTCCGTACAAACTGCCTGAGACCTGCAAGAAGCCTACAATGGTAAGGAGGCCAGCTCTATTTACGTAGTGACGGAGGTTGTAATTCACAATTCAGTTTAACGCGATAGTGTGAAACACCGGTGTCCCAGAAATCTCGGTGGTGTAGGCGGTTGTAGTAATAAGAAAAAAATCGCAGTGGATGCAAACTGTCATACGTTGGAGCAACAAACTTAGAAGTACTTGTTGCTGGTCTAGTTGGTACATGATTATAAGGCGAGTTGGCTGGCCTATGTCCACGCATTTCTAAACCACCGAGGCCCTCCACTTGTGGGAAGAAACACGCTTCGTCGTATGTGCATTGCTCGGTGGGCGTGGTGTATCAAATCCCACTATGTTGCGGTCGGGTTTACATCGACCAAACTGGTCGGTGTTTGAACGTCAGAGTTAGGGAACATGAACTGTCATTTCGAAATACTTCGGTGGCACATTTCCAGTCCTGCTCCTGTGAGGAGAGGTTTTCAAGCGTTTCGGTCCTTGCCAAAAGCTTAGAAGCTCTGGCCCGTGAAATAATGGAAACGTTTTGGATAAAAGAGAAAGGCCACTTGTGTATAAGTGACAAATCAGTGCTTTTGTACACGTATGGGATCAAATTTTGCTCCTCTTTGCTGGACTAGATATTCATTTCCAATGCGTGTTTTGACGTTTAGTGATTACGTGAGGAAGTGCTGTTTGCGCATGTGCTGTTTGCGGTGCGGCGTAAATGTTTTCTGCGGTTCTCCTGCAAATTAATCAGTTGCCAGTGACGCTCTTTTCCACACGCTCAACAAGAGCGAGGAAGGAGAAGTAGATTCAATTATCATTGGAGTTTACAAGCCGGCATTACTGTGGTATCAACGTGGGCGCCTAAGACGCCACGTCGAAGGAACGCCGTGTGCACGCCGGACGGCGGCCCCGAAGCAGACGTAAGACGCAGCCGGGTCAACGAGCAAAGGACGAAGACCCTAGTTTAATATGTACAATGCAATATATACACTCGAAGTGCGCCTCCTGGGGGGAAGAGAACCGGTTCCAAAAACGGAACCGAAACCACTACACCACATCATCCCCTCCCTTGAGAGAGGATGTCCGCGTCGCTGGCACATTTAAGTCTACGGCGCCGACGCCTCTACGGGTGTCATTTCCAGAGAACTCGTCTCAACTGCAGCCGCCCACAGCAGTCCGGCGGAGCGAAAGAATTGGCCCGTGAACTCTCCCCCCCCCCCTTCAGGAGTAAGCTTCTTCCACTGCACTTTTGACACTAAGGGCCGGAACATGGACATGATGGGGAGGCTCAGATGGGGCATGGCTCGGCGCCACCGACGCAGAAACCGTGCACAAAACGGCAACGGGCACAGCCGGCGCAGACGCGACCGGCGGATGCACCTCCGAAGCACGCAGAACAGGAACTGGCACGGGGAACAGGGCTGGCACAAGCGGCGGATGCACCTACAGCGCACCTAGAACAATACCAACCACCCGGAAAGCACCAACAGTCGGAGGAGCACAGCCGGAGCGTGCGCAGCAGCATTTAGAACGGCAGTAGCAGGCACAATCGGAGTATGAGCAGCTGGGACGTAAGCAGGTGAAGTGTGGTCAGTAGCAGCCGACCCAGTCGGAGCAGGCCTTGTAGCAACAGAAGCACTCCCAGTCGAAAAAAATCACAGCCAGGGTATGCCCATCTGCAGGTAACACGGCAGGAGTAGGTACATCAGGAGCACGGGCAGCTGGGACGCGAAAAGTTGCAGCATGGGAAGCGCATCCTCAGTCTGAGCAGGGATCGTCGTAGTATGGGAAGTTGAAGTATAGCCCGGAAGAACTGGCATGTTTTCCGCAGAAGAGCATATTGTCACGTGGTCGTGACGTTGACCCAAGCAGCAGTCGGTATGTTCAAGATGAAACTGTTTATTAGGCCGAACTTGTGGCCGGTAAACTGAAAGTCAGATTAGAGCAATACACGCTGGCACTGATAGCGGCGAACAGAGCGTCGGCCGTCGATCAAAACTGACAAGCGGTGAAGCGCGTCGGAATTTATACGCGTGCCATAGAATATTCCAGTCTTATCACTGGTTGTTGTGCAAGCTCTGGAATAAGCTCGAGTGTTCGCGTCTTACGCGCAATCTTAACAAAACAATCTACAATGATCGCGAAGCTTCTATAACAATGAGGCGCGGTTTGCGCTGAGCATTGCTGACAGCCTTTGAGGGCGAAAACCGAATAGAGCGAAGTGAAAATAAGAAACGCGCGTGGCAATGCCCCCCATCTGAAAAAGCATCGTCCCGATGCTTAAAACAGAACATGGGGGGGGGGGGGGGGGGGGGGGAGGTGGCCAATGCATGCAACAATAAATAACAGCAATAAAGAAGGTACAATAATAAAGCAAAAAGTACAGTCCTCAAATTCACTAACGCGCGTAATATGGCTTGAGGCGCACGACATGGACGACTTCAGGTCGCGCACGGCGCCGCTGAGAGTTCGTAATGCCGTCAGGGACAACCTCGTAGTCGTGTGCGCCGAGGCGTCGAAGTACCCTGTACGGTCCGAAGTATCGTCGAAGAAGCTTCTCACTGAGTCCCCGTCGGCGTATTGGCGTCCACACCCATACACGGTCACCGGGCTGGTATTCCGTGTGGCGTCGTCGAAGGTTGTAGCGGCGACTGTCAGTCCTCTGCTGGTTTTTCATCCGTAGGCGTGTGAGCTGTCGGGCTTCTTCGGCGCGCTGTAGGTAGGTGGTCACGTCGATGTTTTCCTCGTCGGTCACGTTTGGTAACATGGCGTCGAGCGTCGTTGCCGGGCTCCGTCCGTAGACCAACTTGTATGACGTCAACTGCGTCGTTTCTTGTACGGCCATGTTGTACGCGAAGGTCACGTACGGAAGGATGGCGTCCCACGTCTTGTGTTCGACGTCCACGTACATGGCCAGCATGTCGGCGATGGTCTTATTTAGACGCTCGGTCAGGCCGTTGGTCTGTGGGTGGTACGCGGTGATCCGGCGGTGACTTGTGTGGCTGTATCCCAAGATCGCCTGGGTTAGGTCAGCCGTAAACGCCGTACCTCTGTCGGTGATGAGAACCTCTGGGGCGCCGTGTCGAAGGACGATGTTCTCAACGAAGAACTTCGCTACTTCGGCGGCACTGCCTTTGGGCAGGGCTTTTGTTTCGGCGTAGCGGGTGAGGTAGTCGGTGGCTACGAAGATCCATTTATTTCCGCAAGTCGACGTTGGGAACGGCCCCAGGAGGTCCATCCCGATCTGCTGGAACGGTCGCCGAGGAGGCTCGATCGGCTGAAGGAAGCCTGCTGGTCTTGTTGGCGGTGTCTTCCGTCGCTGACAGTCTCGGCACGTCCTTACGTAGCGGGCGACGTCGGCGGCAAGGCGCGGCCAGTAGTACTTTTCCTGTACTCTCGCGAGCGTGCGGGAAAGTCCGAGGTGTCCAGCCGTCGGGTCGTCGTGTAGTGCCTGGAGTACTTCTGGTCGCAATGCTGAAGGCACTATGACAAGATAGTTGGCTCGAAGTGGCGAGAAATTCTTCTTTATGAGAACGCCGTTTCGCAAGAAAAACGAAGCGAGTCCTCGCTTGAATGCCTTCGGAACAATGGCGGTATTGCCTTCAAGCTACTCCACAAGGCCTCTGAGTTCCGGGTCGTCTCGCTGTCGTTCGGCGAAGTCATCGGCACTTATGGTTCCCAAGAAGAAGTCATCCTCCTGGTCGTTCTGCGGCGGCGGGTCGACGGGGGGCGCGAGATAAGCAGTCGGCGTCGGAGTGTTTTCGCCCGGACTTGTAAACGACGGTAATGTCGAATTCTTGAAGTCTCAGGCTCCACCGTGCGAGGCGACCAGAAGGGTCTTTCAAGTTAGCTAGTCAACACAAGGCGTGGTGGTCACTCACAAATTTGAAGGGCCTGCCGTAAAGGTAGGGGCGAAACTTGGATGTAGCCCAGATGATGGCAAGGCATTCCTTTTCTGTTGTGGAGTAGTTGGCCTCTGCCATTGATAGCGACCGGCTAGCGTAACTAATGACCCTTTCCAGTCCGTCAGTCCTGTGCACAAGAACGGCGCCGAGTCCTAAACTGCTTGCGTCGGTGTGTACTTCTGTTTCGGCGTGTTCGTCGAAATGCGCAATTAACGGAGGCGTCTGCAGGCGTCGTTTTAGTTCCTGAAATGCTTCCTCTTGCGGCGTTTCCCACTTGAACTCGACGTCGGTCCTGGTGAGGTTAGTGAAAGGCTCGGCGATGCGGGCGAAGTTTTTAACGAACCGCCGGTAATAGGCACACAGGCCGAGAAATCGACGCACGGCCTTCTTGTCGGCGGGTGGCGGGAATGTAGCGATGGCGGCTGTCTTCTGCGGGTCGGGCCGTACTCCGGACTTGCTTATCACGTGGCCCAAGAACAAGAGCTCCTCGTAGGCGAAGCGGCACTTTTGTGGCTTCAGGGTGAGTCCGGAGGTCTTGATTGCTTGAAGTACAGCTTCAAGGCGCCGGAGGTGTTCGTCGAAGTTTGAGGAAAACACAACGACGTCGTCCAAGTACACAAGACAAGTCTGCCACTTCAAGCCTGCCAGAATGGTATCCATTACACCTTGGAACGTCGCAGGCGCCGAGCAAAGACCGGAGGGCATTACCTTGAACTCGAAGAGGCCGTCTGGTGTGAAAAAAGCAGTCTTCTCTCGGTCTCTCTCGTCGACCTCGATTTGCCAGTAGCCTGTCTTGAGGTCCATCGACGAAAAGTACTTTGCGTTGTGGAGTCGATCCAAGGCGTCGTCTATCCGTGGGGGGGGGAGGGGGGGGTACACGTCCTTTTTCGTGATCTTGTTCAGGCGACGGTAGTCGACGCAGAAACGTAGCGTGCCGTCCTTCTTCTTCACCAAAACCACGGGAGACGCCCAGGGACTCTTGGACGGCTGGATTATGTCGTCGCGTAGCATTTCGTCGACTTGTTTCTTCACGGCCTCGCGTTCGCGCGTCGATACTCGGTACGGGCTCTGTCGAACTGGTCGAGCACTTTCTTCTGTAATGATGCGATGTTTCGCGACTGGGGTCTGTCGAATTCTTGACGACGCCGAGAAGCAGTCTTCGAATCGCAGGAGCAGGGCCTTTAGCTGGTCTCGCTTGACCTTCGGAAGGTTCGGGTTGACGTCGAAATCTGGTTTGGGACCTCGATTCGTCGAAGCAGGTTCGGTAGCATCGGAGAGGGGAAAGCGTGGCTGGTGTCCATGAATTTCTCGATGTGGGCGACCGTCGTACCAATGTTAAGGTGCCTATATTCGTGGCTGAAGTTTGTCAGCAGTACCTTTGCTTTGCCATCACGCAACTCGGCGATGCCTCTTGCGACGCAAATCTGACGGTTTACAAGCTGGTGCTGATCGCCCTCGATGACGCCTTCGAAGTCTGCGGGCTTTTCGGTGCCGACGGAAATTATGATGCTGGAGAGAGGCGGAACGGTGACGTGCTCTTCTATCACGTTCAATGCATGGTTCCCCGGCGTCGTCTGGGTAGGCAGAGCTTTCTCTGAAGTTAGTGTTATCGACTCAGATCTTACGTCGATGACGGCGCCGCGGTCCCTTAGGAAGTCCATTCCAAGTATCACATCCCTGGAGCAGTTTTGTAGGATTACAAAGCTCGCAGGATAAGTCCTGTTATTGATGGTGACTCTCGCCGTGCAAACACCGGCCGGCGTTATTAGATGACCGTCAGCGGTCCGGATTTCAGGGCCTTGCCAAGCCGTCTTCACTTTCTTCAACTTCGCCGCGAAAGGGCCACTGACGACGGAATATTCGGCTCCAGTGTCGACGAGGGCGGTGACGTTGTGTCCGTCGAATATTACGTCGAGGTCACTGGTTCGTCGTCGTGCGTTGCGGTTGGGTCGCGGCGTCGGATCACGGCTGTGTCGAAATGTTGCTCTGCTTGCATGTTGCGCCGTCCCGTCCTCGTCGGTCCGCGACGTTTCGTCGGCAGGGCTTCGTCTGCTTTGCGTCGTGTTCTGTAGGTATTGTCTTGTTGTCGTCGTCGGCGGCCGCGGAGGATCTTCGGAATTTCGTCGTACAGCAACGGCACCTCCATCGGTTGCTGCCCTTAGTTTCCCTGATACGGGCTAGGCGACCGGCCCCGGTTTGGGCCAGTGTACTGCCGGCGGTGCGGTGACATGTAGCGGCCGGGTGACGGCGAGCGGGAAGGTCGTCGTTGCTGCCACTGTGTTCCGGTGAGGTAGTCGTCGATGTCGCGAGGCCGTTCGCCTGGCTGCGGACGCGGCGCGTTGACGGCGAATCCGCGTAGCCCCATCTGTCGGTACTGGCAACGGCGGTACGTGTGGCCGGCCTCCCCGCAGTGGTAGCAGAGCGGGCGGTTGTCAGGGGCGCGCCAAATGTCGGTCTTCCTTGGCGCGTAGCGCGGCGCATAGCGCTGGCCGACAGGAGGACGGTAGGGCGTCGGTGGTGGTGGCGGTGGCGGTGTCTGGCGGCCGAACTGTGGCGATGCGCTGTCTTGACGTTGTCGCGGAGCGGGCACAGGACGGCGGACCACAGCGGCGTAGGTCATGGCCTCCGGATGAAGCTGCGGTGGTTCGGGAATTCCGAGGGATTGATCAACTTCCTCGCGGACAATGTCGGCGATCGAATCCACTTGAGGCTGCGGCGAAGCCAACAGCTTTCGCAGCTCCTCCCGCAAGATCGCTCGGATGGTCTCGCGCAGGTCGTTGGTGCTGAGGGCATGAGCTTCGGCGTAGTTGGTTGTTGACGAGGGGCGGTTGTACTGCCTTGTCCGCATCTCAAGTTCCTTTTCGATTGTCGTGGCCTCGGTAAGGAATTCGTCGAAAGTCTTGGGTGGGTTGCGGACAAGTCCCTCAAACAGCTCTTGCTTGGCACCTCGCATCAGGAACCGGAGCTTCTTCTCCTCAGCCATGGCGGGGTCGGCGTGCCGGAACAGTCGATTCATCTCCTCCGTGTAGATAGCGATGCTTTCATTGGGCAGCTGCACACGGGTCTCCAGCATAGCTGCGGCTCGTTCCTTGCGGACCACGCTGGTGAACGTGCTTAGGAACGTCGTCCGAAAGAGATCCCATGTTTGTAACGTGGATTCACGGTTCTCGAACCACGTCCTCGCGGCGTCTTCTACGTAGACGTAGGCGCGGCGCAGTTTTTCGTCGGAGTCCCAGTTGTTGAAAGCCGGGACTCGTTCATACGTCTCCAGCCAGGTGTCGGGGTCCTCGCTTGGCGATCTATGGAAAGTCGGTGGCTCTCTCGGTGGCTGGATCACGATCGTTGCAGGGGACGCAGCGGCCGTCATCGTGCCTGTCGTCTTCGTCGCCGTGCCTTTTCGCTTGTCCGGTAGGAGTCCGTATTGTGGTGCCAGTCCTTGTAGTCTCCGGCTAGCTCGACAATCCTGGATGGTGTCGGTTTCTTCTTGGCGACTTGGGCTGGTTTCACGGCTTGACGGGGGGCGTTCGGTACATGAAATGAGCAGCACCTCCACCAGATGTCACGTGGTCGTGACGTTGACCCAAGCAACAGTCGGTATGTTCAAGATGAAACTGTTTATTAGGCCGAACTTGTGGCCGGTAAACTGAAAGTCAGATTAGAGCAATACACGCTGGCACTGATAGCGGCGAACAGAGCGTCGGCCGTCGATCAAAACTGACAAGCGGTGAAGCGCGTCGGAATTTATACGCGTGCCATAGAATATTCCAGTCTTATCACTGGTTGTCGTGCAAGCTCTGGAATAAGCTCGAGTGTTCGCGTCTTGCGCGCAATCTTAACAAAACGATCTACAATGATCGCGAAGCTTCTAGAACAATGAGGCGCGGTTTGCGCTGAGCATTGCTGACAGCCTTTGAGGGCGAAAACCGAATAGAGCGAAGTGAAAATAAGAAACGCGCGTGGCAATATAATCCTCGTCCCATTGTAAACTGCGACAGTGTGCACGGCAGCCCACTCTTGACGTGCATCACCGTCCGGAACCGCCACCGAGGTTCCCGCTGAGCGGCACATCTCGTTGAAGTGTCCTTGCTTGCCACGGCTGTTGCAGGTACGGCAGCGCGCAGGACAGGACGGCAAATTCGCCCAGTGCTGAGGCGAACCACTGCGGTAGCACACACTCGGTGGGGCCGACGGTGCAGTACGGGTGGAAGCATGTTGTTGCAAGGTAGGTCGAGGAGGGCGACCGCCGCGGCGTCCATGCTCGCGTCGCGTAGCAGAGTCTACTTGCAGTGCAGTCAGCTGCTGCAACGCGCGGTCGATGCGCTCCTCTTCCCGGGCGTGTTCCACCGCTGACTAGAATTGGGTCGCTCAGGAGCGAGCCGGATCTTTTGAGCGGCTCTTTTAAAAGAACGAGTGATCCGCGGATCAGTAAAAGTGAGCGGTGGTTCTTCGGGAGATGGCTCACTGAGCCAACTGAACCAAGTGAACCGTGGTTCTCTCTCGTTCAATGAGCCGGTGGCTCCCTCTCGCTCAGTAAGCGGCGGCTCTCTCTCGATCAGTGAGCGGTTGGTTCTCTTTCGCTCCCTGAGCGTCGGTTCTCTCTCACTCAGTAAGCGGCGGTTCTCTTTCGCTCTCTGAGCGTCGGTTCGCTCTCGCTCAGTGGTTCTCTTTCACTCGCTGAGCGTCGGTTCTTTCTCGTTCAGTGAGTCGTGATCCGTGTTGAACGAACGCCACCAGGCGTTGTTGGTTGAACCGCTCCGTTTCGCGTTTCGTTGGCCGCTGCGGGCGGACTCGCTTCTCGCTAGCTGTGTGTGGTGCGCGTGGCGGCAGTGGCGTAGCCAGGGGGTGGCACACCGGGCACGTGCCCCCCCCCCCCGAAATTTTTTTTCGCCATGGCAAACAAGCGAAAAATGACCATTTCAAGCAGGTGCCCTTCCCGGAATCAAGGTGGTGCCCCCCCCCCCCCCCCGAAAAAAATTTCTGGCTACGCCCCTGCGTGGCGGTTCAAGACGAACAGATGAACGTAGTTTACGTTATGGTTTTCATTCGTTTACCGTAAAATCCCGAGCAAAGCACCCCCCCGCCCCCCCCTCCTCCCATTACGGCGAAGGGTAATCCGACAAGATTCGGAGTGGGGGGGGTCCTTGCTCGGTCATGGATTAAAATTCAATATGGCGGTGGAAGAGCCGCTAAAATTGAACGCACACTCGTGCTTCTAATGCAATGGTTTATTATATACGCATGCATTCACTGTTTTCACTTGCCCTTGTCGGGCTAATAACCGCAATGAATGAAACTGTAAAATGGTGGGAGGGGAGAAGGGATGCATATTTGTAATCTCCTGTACAAGGGAGGGGGGGGCGCTTGCTTGGGATTTTGCGGTATAGTCATGAAAATAGGGAGTTTTCGAATAGCGTACGCAAAGCTTTGTGTACGCTATCTGTTGCGGTCGCTGCCATTGCGCATGCGTCATAACGCTAACCGCCTTTTGCGTTTGCGGTCCGCCCGCAGGAAATCCGAAATAGCGTGCGACCCACAAAGCCCCTTTGCGCCGTCAGCGTTTGCGGGGGACAAACGCTATTTTAAAACTCGTATGGCGCCCTTACGCTAACGCTACGCCCGCAACACCCGTTAACTTAGCGTACGCTATTTGAAAACTCCCTAATGTTACCCATATAATCCACTCCAGTGCTTTTCTGAGAGTGCATTATTAGCCCGTCAATAAAACGAATATGTTGTGCTGAAACAGGGCTTCATTTTATTTCGTCCTGGTGCATGATGACAAGTTATCATGACATAATACTACGTTGAGCTTTGACGTGTTTCAATGGGCCGCACAGATATTTTTCGACGTCTTCCAGAAAGGCGTCCACTCACAATGACGCACGACAAAACTAATTTATCGACACTAGCCAGCGATCGAAGCACGCACAGCGTTGTGTAGTGTTGCAACGTGAACTAGTCCAAGCTTCCATCCTAGCAAGTGCCCACCCTAGCAAATAAAGCACCTGCAAGGTTTCTTTACTTTGGCACGGGTGTCAGAGGTATCAATATGTGTCCGAAGGCAATATTTTAGCCCAAGAACACGAGCTTTTATACAGGATTCCCAGAATTCATTTATTAACAGGCTAAATGTGATTGACCTATAGGTCACAAACGCGTGCTCAAAGTAAGCGCGCGTCGCCGATTTCAAACGGCGGCGTGAAATCCAGGCGCCGGTTTGTCGCGACCAGCGTGGTCGCGACCGAGCGCAGACAACGAAAAAAGAAGCATCAAAAGACGTCGCGTGTGCGCCTCCTCTCCCCCTCGAAACGACGCCATCAAGCGCTCTCAGTTCAAACGCCGAGCGATCTTCTCCCATGGATTTAGGTGAACCGGTGAACCGTTCAACTGAGCCGGTTCACTTAGGTGAACGGAGCCGTTCCGGAACCGCTCACTGAAGTGAACCGCTTTGCGCATCTCTACCGCTGACTGTATCCGCCTCGTGCGCAGCTGCTTTGAGCTGTACAGGTGGCGCCACCAACGGCGAACGGTGGCGACAAGCGGATACGGGTGCCTCATAGGAGGCTTGCGCAAAGCGCCGCTACTAACCTTTTCTTTCGTTTTTTATTCAATTTTAATTCTGTTTTGATATTTGCACTCCCGACGCTGCTCCACTAGACAGTCATGATGTTTGTTACGTCGATTGTTCTATTTAATTTGTTTGATAATTACAGGCTCGTTTTTTATTGCTGTGCGCGCGCGCGATGCAATGCATGTGTTCCTAACGTGCATGCGTTGAAGTCGTTTGCGTGACCTGTTAACACAGACGAGATAAAACAGTTGCCACATACAAAAGACTTCTTGTTTCATTCAACACCCTAAACAGTACGACAATGCACATCATGGTTGTATGCACGCTTAGGAAACCCACAAAAGACACATTTTCAACTTAGTCCAGCACTTAATTATACAGCTAATTATGCAAAAAAAAACTGAAAGCTAACGTTGTAACAAGCGTCACATAGCTGCATAATAATGTGTGAAAGAACTAGAGCAAATGACGAACAGATACTCACACAGGGATTATTTTTTTTCACACAATTATGAGAAACTGCAAACTGCATCGCAATCACGTATTTCTGAAAATCTAATCACTTTCACCGTTGAAGCCACCATCCTCTAATAAATGCGTTTTAAATTAGGCACGACATCACTGAGGTTTATATAGGAAATGCGCACGCGTGGCATTACTCAGATTTATATAGGAAATGCGCACGCGTGTTGTACGTATACATCGTATGCTAGATTCTCCTTTGGTACGTGAAAATCCACATGACATACGAGTCTAGAAGTAATGTTCGTCGACTAGCGAGCTTACAAAAGGGCACGCAGAAGGGCGACTACTTACAGCCTCACTCACCTTTGTAAAAACGGTATTCCAATTGCAATTCTATATTAACCAACGCAACAACGATAACAACACACTTGTTATCGCGCAGTGGTATCAAGTAGACGCGCAAGGCCAAGCGTGGTGTTTCAACTGTGGCACAATCGTGGGCGTACAGTAATGTCGTAATGGTTGCCGTAGTACCAGCGGTCACCACAATGTAGCACCAGTTCCCCTCCTCGGGTCATCAACCTGCCGCGACGCCGAGAACTACACATATAGCTGACTGTCAAGGAAAAACGCCGTCTTGTAGGAGGCCATCTTGCACTGCGACCAACGAACATAAGTGCACGTCTGAAGCAACTTGAACCATTGCCGTTGATGCGATGGCAGCTGAGCGAAATCGGGGCTTATCGTCCGACCTGTGGCCATGACTTTTACACAATTTTAACGTTGCAAGGTCCAAGGAAGACGCGACCGCAACGAAGGCGACGAGGCCAGCCGCCAAGCCGGTCTTGTTGGGTGCGCTGCCGCCTGCAGAGCGCGCACTCCCACGGCAACCGAAAGAAATAAAACTAGTGGTGAGAGGGAATCACTCCTCGCTTCTCCTAGTGGAAGCGAGGAGAAGGGTCTAGTCTTAGGTGTGAAATATTTTCGAGAAATGTCGCTCGTTTGTTTTTGAATAACAGATGCGCGAACTTCTTTCAAAATGCATCGGATCCTATGGGTGCTTGGGAAAGGGGGGCGACCGCTTTTCGACGCACTACTTGCTAGGGGGAGCCGATCGGTGGCGCCACCATACCGTTGCACGAGGCGGTATGTCTGCCACCTGTATGAAAGTCCGAAGCAAGTTAGGGTCGCGCAGGCCGTGTAGAATCTGATCGTGGAGCATCGTAGCTGCTGCGGTCCCGAAACTGCAGTTCTCGGCCAAACAACGCAGAGCTTGTATGAACTGGACGACAGTTTCGTCCGGTCGTTGAACCCTCCGCTGGAATTGGGCGCGCACGCAGACAGCCTCTTCAGGCAGCGCGAAGTATGCGTCCAGAACGGCTAAGGCCTGCTGGTACGCCTGGCGTGCTGTGCCGTCTGCGGTAGCTTGGTCACCGTCAAGCTGCGTCTGCTCGTCAGCAGCCTTGTAGTAGGTATGCAATCCCTCCACGCCGAGTGCGTTGAGAAGCAGCACCTTCTTCCTTTCCGGCGTAGCGTCCGGGGCCGCCGCGTCGATGTACACCTGCAAGACGCGACACTACTTCTTCCACGGAATAGGAGGCAAGCCAGGGCATTGCAGGAACGGAGGTGGTGGAATAGCGGAGTACATGCTGCCGACGAGACAGAGCGCGACGGAAGAACAGCAGTAGGATGCGAAGTAGAAGCGGAGACAATGAACGTAGTGGCCGCAAACACGTGTAATGGGCCGCAGTCTTGTCAACCAGCCTAAATATCCATACGCAAGGGTATCTTGAAGGTGAGCCGTACAGCAGAAGCAAGCAGAAGGCAGGATGGCTCACATTTCGGCAGGATTGATCCGAATTTTCCTCGTCGCCTATGTGGTATCGACGTGGGAGCCTAAGACGCCACGTAGAAGGAACGCCGGGTGCACGCCGGAACGGCGGCCCCGGAGCAGACGTAAGACGCAGCCGGGTCAACGAGCAAAGGACGAACACCCTAGTTTAATATGTACAATGCAATATATACATTGCCCCTGGGGGGCAAAAGAACCGGTTCCAAAAACGGAACCGAAACCACTACACCACAATTAGGCTTACCATTAAGCACTCCGACAGACAGGCTGCTCGATACCAGCGTGCGTAACACGTACGCCGAGTTGAAGGCAGCTACATTAATCTCTCAGAGGAACCATCTCAGCTAGACGAAGTCGGGAAGGGAGCCCTTGATAAGGGCGGATATTTCACCACACCCCCAAAACTTGGACGAGAGGCTGGTAGTAATACCAGAACCAGTCCGCAGGCATATCTCGATCGCCCCTATCTCTAGGAACATGACCAAGGAACCACATAACGAAAGGAGAGAGGAGCGCATAAAATGGATCAGAAAATTACTCAGAGGCAATGTGAACGTGCTATACGTTGATGCTTCCAGATATAACTGGAAGCGCTCCGTAGTCACCATAGTAAGCAGCGACACGAGAAGCATGGTGTCCAACGCATCACTGTACACGTCTTCGATCGCCAAGGCCGAGTGTTTCGCCATCGCGTTGGCGATTAAAAGTCGAGAGCGAAACATCGGGCAGGCGTACATCACCAAAATCTCGGATTCGCAGGAGGCGTGCCGACTTTTTACGAAAGGTCGCCTCCCGTCAAAAATTTGCAACCTCTTAGGGAGCGAATTGAACACTTAAGGTTGGTCTGGCACCCGGGCCATGGAGGCCTAGAGGTTAACGAGAGGGCGGACGCTCTAGCTGGCGCGCTCACGAAACGAGCGGGGCACCAGCCTCCCTCCCTGTTACCACCACCCAACGCTACACACAATGCCTTTCGCGAGGAGGATGACAACGACCCTGCTCGGATGGCTCCCCGAGAGCTTCTTGCTCATCAGCGTTGCGCACTGCAGAAATATCCCCCCCCCCCCCCCCCACAAATCTCTTAAAGGCGAAGACGCCATAGACCTCCGTAGAATTCAAACGGCGGTCTATCGAAATATATATCGATTGCGCAAAATTTTTTCCAACTTTGTATGGGCGCGATTGTCCGTGGTGTCGCGACTCGCCGCCGACCCTCTACCATGTCTCGTGGGGATGCATTAAGAGGCCACATAAATTCAATCCCTTACAGCGTGAGTATAAAAAATGTCACAGTTTCACCACAAGATCGAAGCAATGAATGCGATAGCAACAAATTGTAATTTTATACGAAGTGAGGCTGGCAGCTAAATCTTTTGGATCCGATCGCACGCAACTCTAGAAAACGCTGGTTTAAGAGAATACGGCCACTCCAGGACACTCTTCACACCACAGTCTCTTCGCGTTGAGAGCGCTGCACGTAGTAGGGTATACCGGTCGCCCGCCGCCGGCTGCCGAGACAGGGAGATAACGCGCGCGCCCGCGATGACCGCGCTCGTAAAATCGAAGGTCGCTCGAGGGAACCCCTCCCCCCTCTCGCGCCTTTTCACGCTCGCGAAAGACGGGCGGGGCTGATCGGTCGAACAGTTGGGGGGGATCTTATCGCATGCGCCTCGGAGCGACTGAGATGGGCCGGCTCGTTTGATCTCCGCTTCAGCCGCGTTCATCGCTCCCGCTCGCGCGCTATTACCCGCTGGTAGAACGTACGATGCGCAGGGGGCTTTATCAATTTGGACTTCATACGCGACATGACGGTGGCGGCGACGGCAACGGCGACGGCAAAAACCCGTCGTGACTGTCCATATAATTGCTATCGCAATAAAATAGAAAGCTCTTCGAAGCAATGGGAGGCACTCCTCGCTAGCTCGGACCCAGAGGTGCAACTTGCGCTTCTGGGCCACGTCCGGCTGCCGGCAAACGCCAGTGGAACCTTGGACATGGGGCCGCACCCATCGAGCTCCTAAACCACATCCCTTTCCCTGAATAAAAGTTCTTTTTCTACTTCTTCCCTGTGCTTCTTCGTTCTTCTTGTGGTGTTTAGGCCACACTGTAAGAATATTCAAGTGTTGACACTGCGTGCGCCTGAGTGGCCATAGTATATTCGGTCTCCGGTCACACTGTTCTGCGAGCCATTAGATGGCGCCGCGGCCGACGGACACAGCGAAGTGGTGCTGGCGATTAATAAAATTCCCCTGCCTCCCCAACGTGTTCGCTCGGAGTGGTGTGACTAAAACCACGAAGCGCGAAGGAAACTTGTCAGTTCAGATTAAAATGAAAAGAGTACCAGGTTTAAGGATTCGTTTACATGAAAATGTCTCGTGCAGGGTGTAAACGTCGTGACAACGGATCGGTCGGGTAGCCCCGAAAGCCCATCAACTTCCGCTTGCGCGCACTTGTAGTTTCGTCTGCTCAAGGCATTCATCCATACAAAAAAAAAATGCGTGAAGAACTGAGTGAAAGTAAGCCCTTGTCCTAAACGACTAAAAACGTCTAAAGAGCCCAACACAATATTAGGCAAACAAGGATCACGCACGAGACCTCCAACTGCAATGAGTTGCAATTTTTAGGGGCGAAGCTCCTTATGGCATCACCTGGGCGGTTCTCGGTTGTCGATGCATCCTGAGTAGCCAGTAGCGTCTCCCTTAGCATACAATAGATGGCGCTGTCCCATAGAGATGCAGAGTTGGAGTGGTTGGAGCGCTAGAGGACGGACGTGTTTTTCGTGGGCTCCGGAATGACAGCGACAGATAAGTTTTTTCTGCATGATTCGAGCTTGCTTTTTTTAGATGTGAAGCATCTTATGGCGAAGCTTAATCCGGTGGTGGTGGTGGTGGTGGTGGTGTGCCGCGTGACCACCCTTACTGCGCATGCGCAAACCTTTTCAAAAAAAACCTCCTCTCCCCCTCTCTCTCCTCTAGGCATCCCTCCCCGCGGCAACCACACCCTCACTGCGCATGCGCCTCCCCTCCTCTCTCCCCTCCTACGCTCCCCTCTCTCCTCTAGGCATCCCTGCCTGCGGCGTCCACACTCCCACTGCGCATGTGCGTCCCCCCCCTCTCTCTCCTCTCCTACGCTCCCCCCTCTCTCCTCTAGGCATCCCTGCCTGCGGCGTCCACACTCCCACTGCGCATGCGCGTCCCCCCCCTCTCTCTCTCCTCTCCTACGCTCCCCCCCTCTCTCGCCTCGCGACGCCGACGCAGGCAGCGTCTGCTAGCGAGTTTCTTGGTTGAAAAAACCGACTGCTCGCGCTACACAACCGTTCACTGGCCACCCCGTATATATGGCAATGGATCTTGACCTGCAATGTGGTGCCGGTGGGAGATTTCTCCTGTGCGTTGTTGAACAATAAAAATTCGCAGCGTGCGCGTTAACTAAAAGCGGACTGCGGGTCTCTGTGTCCAGTCGGAGTCTTCTGTTTCTCATTGCCCATTAGCAGCGATTGGCATGTTCCAGTAGGAAACACCGCTCTATCACTGCGTGTTTTGCGCCTCGCCAGTTTTCTCTCCTGCGCAACGCTGCGATGAACGCCAGCGTCAACGCCGCCGCCAGTGTAAGCGTTAGCGCCCGCTGCTTCACATCTACACATGGTTCCCTTTAGCGGGAGATGGTGTAATTTTTAGTTATATGAGTACATAAGCCACTAGATTGAAGCTTAATTGGGGTTACAACTTTGTACTGTTTCTTGTGTGACAGTCGCCTGGCTTTTTTTTTTCGGCCACCACGTGGCTGAAGGGTACACAAGTGTTTTGAAGCATACTGGCGGAGTTTTGTGGTACCTTTTGGCTTTGAGTGTATGTAATCCGAAGTGTGAACGATCTAGCAATGGTCAAAAAGACCGTAAAGTGTTCAGGGTGCGGAATGGGATGGAAAATAGAGGTTTGTGCGGATGACAAGACAGAACCAGCTGACGCCAAGTGTAAGCAATGTGAGTTAGAGGCGAAAATGGAAATAATGATGGCTGCCCAGAATAATTTCATGGTAAGAATCGCCGAGCTGGAGAATGCGTTGGCGACAGAGCGAGAAAAAACGATGGCTATGGGAGAAAGGCTTAAGTCAGCTGAGGAAGGGTTAGCGAAGGCAGTCATGGTGGACAAGGAAGCAAGCGACGGCGGGAACAGGAGGGCATCAACCCCCATAGTGGGAGACGCGAAGGGGGGAAACAGGTTTGGGGAAGACAGGTGCAGGGGTCACAGGACCCAGTTTCCGCGAGGTGGTTTTGGGAATGGGAGGGAGCAAAACAGCGGCGGTTACGCGAGCTGGTGACCGAGGCAGTGGCCAGGTGCGGGACAGTCCAGCAGAAAAGTCGGAGCACGTGATAATGGCCGGGGACTCGAATTTAGCTAGATGCGCAGAAACAGTCAAGGAAAGGGTGAGAGGCGACAAACGAGTTTTAATAGGGACGTTCCCGGGACATAGGCTGGGATCAGTGATGAGACAAGCTAGCGCTAAACTCGCAGCTAAAGCTAATGGACGTAACCTCGTGGTAATTGCGGCAGGTCTAAACGACGTCTTGAATGAAGAATCAGCTGAACTAGCGACCACATTGGCGAAAGGGGTCGATGACATGCGCGCCATTTCCCCTCAGGTGCAGATAGTGGTATGCACAATACCGGAGGTACCGGTGCGTGACGGCAACCTGCAAAGAGCGGTTGTCGACGCAAACAAAGAGATATGGCAGATGAGTCGAGAGAAAGGCATCGAGGTAGTGGAAATAAACAGAGAGGTGCACAGGTGGGGTGGTTTTCGAAGAGACGGAATACACTTCAATAGGAGGCTTGGTCATGAGGTGGGTTGGCGACTTGCAGGACGCGCAGTAGCTTTTTTGGGGGGGGCACGCGGGCCCTTCGGTGTCCAGGGTAGCGTGTAATGAGGACAACAACCAGGGGGACTCTGTGACAGGTAGTATAGCGAAAAACCAGAGAAAAGGTAAAAGAAGGGAGAAGGCGCGTGTCGCAATTGGTTACATTAACATGCAGGGTGGCAGAAAAAAAGGCAAAATGGTTAGAGATTGAGGGACAGTTAAACAAGGAACAGATAGGTGTTTATGCGGTTACAGAAACACACCTTAGAGACTTGGAAGAGCCACCACATATTGACAATTATATTTGGGAAGGATGCAACAGGATCATATCAGAAAGGAGAGGTGGGGGGTGTTGGAATGCTAATTCATAGCAGAGCAAAATGGGACAGAGTGAAGCAAACGTGTTCAGAGCACCTATGGGTTTGGGGCACAGTAGGTGGAAAGAAAACGTGGCTAGGTGTAGCTTACTTGTGGACGGGGAATAACTGCAGAGAAAAGAATCTGGAGATAGTGAAATGCATAAGCACCGATATTAAAGAATTTGGTCATGATGCCGAAATAATCCTTCTAGGGGACATGAATGCTCACATACATGACCTTGACGGATATTCAGATTCCAATGGCAAGTTATTGCTAGATCTCTGCGAGCAACATAGTCTTGAAATAGTTAACGCGGGGCCTAAGTGTGAGGGACAGATCACGTGGGAAGTCGGAAACAGGCAATCGAGCATTGATTATTGTCTCATGACAGAAGGAATCTATGACAAACTTAGAGAGATGAGAATAGACGAGGAAGGCATTAACAGCTTGGGTAGTGATCATAAACGCATAACATTACAAATGGGATATAAAACTGAAAATAAGAACCTAGAATCAAGCATTGGCAGCTCGTATTTAAATGAGAAACAAATAACAAATATAGCCGCAAAATTCGAGGAAGAAGTAGACAAACTGCCAGGCAAAGACTGGAAGTATAGTGAGCTGCTACATGTAATCACGAAAGAAATAGAAAAAGAGAAGAAAACTATTTCTTGGAAAGGAAAGAGAAAGCCAAAAAGTTGGTGGAACAAAGCAAATCCGGGATGCGATCGAGAAGCGACGTGAGGCATCACGGCAGCACAGACAGGCAAAAAAGGAGAAGCGGCCACAGGATGAAGTCAACCAAGTATGGGAAATATATTTAGAGCAAAAATCCATTGTGCAGAAATTAGTCGAGGCAAAAATTAAAGGCGAAAGTGAACGCTGGATGACAGAGATTCCCGAAAAGAAGAAGGCCGTACCTAGGATATTTTGGAGCCACCTAAAAGCGCTAGGTAGGAAGTCTGTCACAATGCAACAACATATGGTAGATGAAGGAGGAAATCAATTGGAAGGGTATGAAGCGCTAGGTTCCATCCGAAAGGTAACAGCCGATTCGTTTAAAAAGGTCGCCCAGGGGATTCCCCCGGTGAGTAAAAGTATGCAGAAGAGCACAACCGAGGAAGATGTAGTACTTGAGAATTTCAATTGGAAGGAAGGCCGAAGGAAAAATTCCTAAGCGCACTACTCCGGGCTTAGATGGGGTTCCCGTCAGCCTCATTAACGAACTAGGACATAGCACTAAAGAAGCACTGCTGAAAGCCGTAGAAAAGTGCTTACAGGAGAGGGAAATACCAGACAGTTGGCGAAAAAGTAGAATGAACTTAATCTATAAAGGCAGGGGAGAAAAGGATAACATTCGCTCGTATAGACCGCTAACCATTACATCGGTACTATACCGGTTGGCGATGCAGGCAGTAAAATTAAAAATAGAAACGTGGGTAGAGCAAAATGATATTTTGGGAGAACTCCAGAATGGATTCCGAATCGACAGGCGGTTAGACGATAACCTGTTTGTTCTTACACAGTGTATAGAAATATCAAAAATAGAAAACAGGCCCTTATACGTAGCTTATCTAGACATCACCGGGGCATATGACAACGTTAATCAGGAAATTTTGTGGGATATATTGAAGGAAGTGGGCATAGGCGACGACTGTATACAGCTTTTGAGGGAAATATACCGAGAAAATACAGTTTGTGTAGAATGGGAAGTAATAAGCAGCAAGGAAAGCGTTGACATTAGCAAGGGGCTGAGACAGGGATGTCCTTTGTCCCCGCTGTTATTCATGCTGTACATGGTGAGGATGGAAAAAGCGCTAGAAGGTAGCAACATTGGATTTAATTTGTCACACAAACAGGCCGGCGCGATGGTTGAGCAGAAGCTTCCAGGTCTATTTTACGCTGACGATATTGTGTTATTTGCGGACAGTCAAGATGATATACAGCGGCTGGCAGATATATGCGGAAGGGAAGGCGAGGCTTTAGGACTAGGTTTTAGTGCAACAAAATGTGGATTGATGGTATTCAATGATCACGAAGACCATGCGGTCTTAATACAGGGCCAAGAAATACCGAGGGTAAGCGAGTACAAGTACCTCGGAGTGTGGGTAAATGAGGGGGGATAGATATATGGAGGTACAAGAGAAAGCATCGGTAACAAAGGGAAAGAGGAATGCTGCAATCATGAAGCACAGAGCGTTATGGGGATACAATAGGTACGAGGTGCTTCGAGGGCTGTGGAAGGGTGTGATGGTTCCAGGGCTTACATTTGGGAACTCAGTGGTGTGCATGAAGTCAGAGGTGCAATCAGGAATGGATGTAAATCAAAGGACTGTGGGACGCCTCGCGTTGGGCGCTCACGGGAAGACGACAAATGAGGCTGTAAAGGGTGATATGGGATGGACAGGTTTTGAAGTGAGGGAAGCTCAGAGCAAAATTAGATTTGAAGAGAGGCTGAGGAAAATGAAGGAGAGTAGATGGGCAGGGAAGGTTTTCAGGTATTTGTATAGAAAAAGCGTCGACACGCAGTGGAGAAAAAGAACTAGGAAGGCTCACCAGTAAATATACGGCTAGCAGTGTGGGCGACATGGCAACAAGGAGCATTAAGCGAAAAGTCAGAGAGGCGGAGAGGACTTATTGGATGACAGCGATGGAAAAGAAGCCGGCTCTCAGTGACTACCGAAAGGGAAAAAACGAAATAAGGAGGGAGAGGTTTTATGATAATTCAAGGGGAAGCGCTTTACTGTTTGAAGCAAAGGTCGGGTTGCCTTAGAACGCGTAGCTATAAAGCGAGATTCTGTAACGAAGAAGAACAATGTACATGCTGTGGGGGGAACTAAGGAAACGATGGAACATGTACTGATTGAATGTGGCGATATCCACCCAGATATACGTGTGGGCACGAGTCTACATGAAGCCTTGGGTTTTAGGGACAACAACGGAAAGCTGAACACGTCCGCGATAGAAATAAGTAAGAGACGGTTAGAGTATTGGTGGCAGAAAAGTAGAGATAAAGGACAAAAATGGAGAATGGGAAAAATAAGGTCATTCTGCCTTAAGAGGCAGAGAGATGGACCGTGAATTTATATTTTTCTTTGCTATAATAACATAAATTTAATCAATGTAGATAAGGCATTAGGCCAACATAAAAAGAAAGTTTTTTTTCGAGCCTGGTGGCAGACATGTCACCGCCCCGTTATAAAGGGGACGCTCATAGCATCCATCCATCCATCCATACGTTTATGATTAAAGATGATAGATGGCGCTGTTATAATAAGACAATGCGCTGTGACAGTACGTAATATGTGTCGCCCTCTCCTCTCCTACGCTTCCCCCCTCTTTCTCCTCTCCTACATTTCGACGTAGATGCCGCTTAGCGTTTGAGGTACGAGTAAAAGGCGCGAATTTCTCGCGCGTCCATGCTGCGTGACGAAAGCCCGAGTGGTCCGTCTGGCACGGGACGCGGCAGCGGCTGTTGGAGCTCTGGACTGAGAGCCCCACCCGACATTCCTCAATGATCGAAATAAAAAAGTTTTCTCTCTCTCGCGCGCGCGTGCAAAAACGCAAAATGATCAAGTTTGAAGTAAAATAAATACAAATATCTCACTGGCGTGTGCTTCGTGTGTCACAAAGAGCTACATGTGGAAAATAAATGGGTACATTTTTATATCTCACGCAGAAAGGCGGACGCGCTCGTGGAGCTAAATTCATCAGTGTTTGGATACGCGCGATTTGGCTCTGTAGCATTCGCTTCATTACCAATAAAAGTTGTCCGCGAGTATAGTAACCAGCGTTCTGGGCAAATGGGTGGGCTGGGATGGGCCACGCACGCACTGCAACGCTACCGTTGCGTTCCCACACCACCTTGAGTGAGCATATCGTTGCCTCGTAGATTAAGATGTGCCAAATATGTACTCACGGAGGAGTGGCGAATCATAAAAATACTTATAAAGACTTCTTAACTTGGCTGATACCTCCGTCATAGGCTCCGTGCAGTCGTGTTTTCGAGTGCGACTGCAGTGGCAGAACGCACAGCCTAGAGGATAAAAAGAGCAATATCAGAGTTTTTTGTCTGTCCGGTACTCTGGTAACGCAAAGGCACAGCGTAATATCCGATAAGGTGTCCCGTAGCTGCCACCTCGTCAAGTGGTGCCATCAATGCAGGATAAACGACAACTGACAAACACGTAATGTAAGTCCTCCGAGATTCCGGGAGTGCCACTCGCTAAGCCTAGATCATTGATTGTTTGAGAAAGTTTCTCGAATACGGTGCCGAACGGACACAAATACTTTGCTCTCGAAGCTTCGAGATAAATATCAAGCAAATAAAAGCATAAGTTCGGAGCTAGCGAGCTACAGAGCGCACGACGGACTCTCGATAGATTCGAGATGGACGGCAACCGCTTTCGGCGGCTCATCCATGTTGTCCGGGCGCGCGCATGCGCAGTGCACACCCGGTATTCCAGTATGCGCAGAGCATTTTGTGTATAGCGTTGTGCCGGACAGTTTAATATGCTCTATTGAGACAGGCCGGAAAAAGATGCGAGCGCGGTGCGTGCCTCTCCCCCCCGGCCTGAGTGGCCAGGTTGTGGCCGTGCTTGTGGGGGGGACGCGTGCACGTGCCGCATTTTCTTCGTGCCCCTAGCGGCAAATGTCAGCGACCTTGGGAAGGCCAGGATAGACGGATAGATGTATGTATGCTGTGAGCGTCCCCTTTATGACGGGGTAGTGACATGTGTGCCACCAGGCTAGACAAAATTTTTTTTAAAAGATTGCCTAATGCCTTGTCTGCTTCAATTAAATCTATATTACTATAAAAAACAAAACGCAAATTCATAGCCCAGTTCTCTGCCCCTTATGGCAGAATGTCCTTATTTTATGAACTATTTATTATGACCGTTCTCTCTAGTTTTCCGCAACCAGTATTATAACTGTCTCTTACTAATTTTTATCGCGGGCGTCTTCGGCTTTCCATTGCTGTGCTTAAAACCCAATGCTTTATGTATGCGCGTGCCGAAACGTACACCTGGGTGGATATTGCCACGCGCGTTTCTAATTTTCACAGTAGCTGTATTCCGTTTTTGCCCGCAAAGACTGTCGGCAATGCTCAGCGCAAACCGCGCCTCTTTGTTCGAGAAGCTTCCCGATTATTGTAGATCGTTTTGTTAAGATTGCACGCAAGACGCGAACACTCGAGCTTATTCCAGAGCTTGCGCGACAGCCAGTGATAAGGCTGGAATATTCGATGCCACAGGTATAAATGCCGACGCACTTCACTGCTCGTCAGTTGATCGCCGGCCGACGCTCCGTTCGCCGCTATCTGTGCCAGTGTGCATAGCTGTAATCTGACTTTACGTTTCACGGCCACAAGTTCGGCCAAATAAAGTTTCTTCTTTGACCCGCTGACTGTTGCCTTCGTCGACGTCACGACCACGTGACAATATATCCAGATTCAATCAGAACATGCTCCGTCGTTTCCTTATATTCCCCACTTGATGTACACTGTTCTTATTTACTGAATCTCGCTTTATAAATACGCATTATAAGAGAACCCGATCTCGCTTCTCTACTGAGAGCTACGTAGCGCCATCTGGTCAGTGGTCGGTCCCTATAGCAATCGTTATAACGCGAAAGTGAAACGTGGCTTCGAACAATTAGTCGATTATTCATGTGCATTCATATATGAGAGCTTAAGAAACTGAGCATTTTTCGGCAACTAAGACGTTTTTCTTTCTGAGAAATCCGTATCGATTTCCTTGTGGCTTCGTGCTACAAATGGGTGGTTGTCTATTTTCTCTTTGTTAACCCTGCCGCCTTCTTGCGGGATTCGTTGACATCTAGTGGCACATCATCATGACGGCTGACGCTCTCATGATCATTATCTAACCCTTGTGGTAGATGAAGTGTTTACCATGTGCCTGAACACAGCATAAAGTTAATCTCGCGCAAAGATGACATCCGGTCCCATCCCCTTAAAGAAAAATAAAGACGAACGAGTGCGTGAATGAACACACACACTGAACACTGGTACTCGGTATCCACACCTTCAAAGCGTCATCTCAGACGCGAAACCGCAAGGTGTGCGCGTCTGAGTAACAGGATAACCTACGCCTGTGCTCATGCATACACGACCACTCTGCACTTCAAGAACGCGGGAGGCAGAGGTTCGCAGCTGGAGCCGTGAACGCGCGTAGGAGTTCCGCTTCCCCGCTGGCGTGTGCGTCGCTCAACAAAGGCGCGAAATTCGTTCATCGACGTCATTTCCCATTTGTGGCGCTTATTGCAGCAGTTTTGTTAGTCGCTGTTATCGCACTTGAAGCAGTAGGCGGCGGAGAAGCACGTTGGTGAATGTGTAGGCTGCGCTACTCGGAACACGAGTCGTCACACGCTACCTCGACGCGAAAGGCAAAGCACATAACTGTGTATTTTAGGGGCCGCGTCGATTCCGGAGCGGCCAGCGTTGTTCGCTGTATAATGTTTGTTTCCGCGACAGCGCCAGTTCGCCTGTAATGATTTGGTAATACCTGTCCTATGCGCTCGAGCCCATCCTTAAATTAAGTTTTCATGAGTAGGCTTTCACGTTAGTAGTTGACATAATTATTTATATTCTTCGGGAGGCTCTCAGGCCTTTTTTTTGCATCTCATTTTCTTATATTCATTTAGTTCAATAAAACTTCGGTTGGACCTAGTTGGTACATAGCATTTCAGGTGAAAATTCATGCATTCTGCATTTAGTTCATATCCTTGTATGCGCCTTTTTCGATCGTGATTTGAATTATGCTCTTGTGTAGGCACAGGGTAGCTGTGGAGTCCTTGCATATATTTGCTAAGGTATTTATATATTAATATTTTGTTAGGTCCATAAAGGCGTTCATTAGGCGGTAATCTCAACTATCTTCTGCGTGCATCGAGCTTCCGCTATCGCTGGGCATGGAAGCGTCTTTTTTCTCTTCACATCCATCATCCCCGTCATGCGACAATTTTGTGCAAAACCGGAACTAAGCGTAACAGTAACATTTTCCTACACAAAGCCCACCGTGCGAAATAGTCGCTCAAGGAGAAAACGGCTTTGAACGGGTAACATCTGTATGTTCAGTATGTGCAGGCCATCGTCCGTAGGAATGGAAGCGCGCTACGCGACAAGTCAATTCGCGTACCATAAGAACATAAGGTCCAGCATTGCGCGCCAGCATATTTCAGCATAACTCATTTGCTAACTTGTGTGCGCAGTAGAGCTGAGTCACCCTAAATTACATTTTACGGGTCAGCATAGGCGGCCCAAATGTTCGTTCGAGCGATGTTTTGAATGAAGAGTGCGCAAGTAAGCAATACAATTGGATTATGCACGATTGATGGTCTTGGATAAACAAGGTTAACTATGGTCGAAGGACGGAATCACAGCAAGGAGTGTGTCAAGAGGCGGGTGAGCATACGGAAGAGCACGAAGCCAGTGGTTTATGGACAGCAGATAGCTGTCGTCCGTTCTTTTTGTCTGATGCGATTTTCATAGAAGCATTTTCATGAGAGTTCAGTGAGTTCGCGTCAATGGATCGTTAAATTGTGGATCATGCGGTGTAAAGAGCGAAAAACTTGCAGCACATCATCGAAGTGTCTCTTAAATCACGTCTGTAGTGAACTGCTCAAGTTGGTGAATGCTGATAGACATATTGTTGCTATTAGACATGAGTTGATTTAGCGCTGGTGCCATCGTCTCGTGTTTGTTCTTTTCTGATTGTGCCCCAGTGCTACATATGTCTGGCTGCAGTGAACTCTTGCCCACGATGGCTGAAAAAGTCTTTGGGAGTCCCTTGTTCTAGAATCCTGAGCCACATAATGGATTGAAATGCGTCGCTTGCTTGATGGAGCTCTTGGAGGGGCACACAGCGCAACCGATCTTGAGTAGGACGCTTGTTAGGCTCACAGCGTCGTCTCACGCATCTGGGGCCAGTAAAATCTTTCTCCATGACGACAGAGTTCCATGTGTCTTAACTTACCTGATGTCGGATTATCATGCATAGCTCGCAAGATGCAGACGTCGACACTTCCCGAAACCACTACAAGATATTGTCACGTGGTTGGGAGGTTGACGAAGGCAGCAGTCGACGTTTTCAAGACTAAACTTTTAAATGCGAAGCATTTCTTAGCGAACTTCGGTGACTTTGAGCGTATCTATCTATCTATCTATCTATCTATCTATCTATCTATCTATCTATCTATCTATCTATCTATCTATCTATCTATCTATCTATCTATCTATCTATCTATCTAAGCCGCCTACGACTTTGTGCTCTCCTGGCCGTATCGTTAATGGGATTTATACCAAATTTGGTATGGCATAACATGACTGTATGACGAACATAAATGGCTGGTCATATCATGAAAATCATGAACTAATTTGTCATGAAAAGTATGACTTACATGCCACGCTCATAGGCGCGCTCGCGGCCGTTTCGTTAGCTTGATATACATCAAATTTGGGATTGAGTGACGTGACTGTATGACGAACATAAATGACAAGTGGTAATATGCAAATAATGACGTGCATGTCATGTACAACATGATTTACATGCCATGCTCATGGCGCGCTGACGGCCGTTTCGCTAGCTTGATATACACCAAATTTGGTATTTCGTGACGTGACTTTATGAAGAACATAAATGCCCAGTGGTAATATGAAAATCGCAGGCATCATGCATGTGCAAGCATGACTTGCGTGCCACGCTATGACGCTCTCGTGGCCGTTTCGCTAGATTGATATACACCAAGTTTGGTATTGAGGGACGTGACTGTACGACGAGCATAAATGACAGGTGGTAATTTGAAAATCGTACCTGCATGTCATATACAACATGATTTACATGCCACGCTCATGGCGCGCTGACGGACCGTTTCGCTAGCTTGATATACACCAAATTTCGTATGGCGTGACGTTACTGTATGACGAACATAAATGCCACGTGGTAATACGGAAATCATGACATGTCATGTGCAACATGACTTGCATGCCATGTTCATGACACTCTCTGGCCGTTTCGCGAGCATGATATACAACAAATTTGGTGTTCAGTGATGTGATTGTACAGAGAATAAACGACAAGTGGTAACATGCAAATCATGACATGTCATGTGCAACATGACTTGCATGCTACGCTCATGACACTCTTGTGGCCGTTTCGCCAGCTTGATATACAAATTTTAAAGGTGAAAGACCTTTAATGTCATGTGTTCACGCCCGTCCGTCCGTCCCTCCAGCCGTGTGCCCTGGCACAGTGCCAGGTGGGTGCCGGGGCGCGCAAACGGACGCCGGTCGCGTTGGACTTCACAGCGCTCGCGCTTTGCTTGCGTAGCGTCGCTGTGCCCAGCGTCTCTAATCATGCAAGGAGGGAGACGCGCGCGCATCACGTTCATTCTGACCGACCCCGTTTCAGTGGGCGCAGGCGTTCGAGGAACACACTTTGGAATTGACAAAGTGTCCATCAATTTAAACGCTGGAACGCGGATGGCGTCGGCACGATACGCAGAGCGCGAATACGAAGCATGTGAAACGGTGGGCAGGTTGGTCTCGTCTCGTTGCGATTCGAGATAAAAAATGAAGCGAACATAAGTGGCAGGTGGTAACATGAAAATCATGGCATGCATGTCATATACAATGCCATTTACATGCCACGCTCATGGTGCGCTTGCGTCCAGTTCGCTAGCTTGATATATACCAAAATTTATATTGCGGGATGTGACGATATATCGAACATAAGTGGCAGGTGGTAACATCAAAATGTTGGCATGCATGTCATCTACAATGTCATTTACATGCCACATCTCATGGTGCGCTTGCGTCCAGTTCGCTATTTATATACACCAAAATTTGTATTGCGCGACGTGACTATATAAGACGAACTCAAATGACAGGGTCCTAACATGTAAATAATGACGTGCTCCTTGCTGGAGGCTGCTTCGCATCACATCGATTCCCACAGTGCGTGGGTTTCTGCCGGCTTTTTATTTGGGCAAACCTGTGCCCGGAAAGGGAAAATGCAACGTGCAACCGATTAGCACTATAGACCCTTAGCGGCGTGAACAGACGTCGGCAGTCGAGTAATCTGGTCTGCGACGAGTTGCGTCGGCATTTATACATGCAGCATGGAACATTCGATCCTTAGCCCTCGTGCTTGCGTAAGCTCTCGAATACACTTGACTATTCGCGTACTGCACTATTTACAGAATGATATTGAACAATCGCGAAGTTTCTCGAGCATTGCCGCGCGGTCTGTGCCGAGCATTCTAACAGTCTTTGTGGGTGTAACCCGAACACGTAAAAATAAAGTACTAAACAGGCGTGGCAATACCACGACCTTGTCGTGGAATGATTAACTTTGTATAGCAGCTCACTGCGCATGAGCAGTAGTAGCCGGTGGTATTCTTGCGGTAGCAATAAGTTACTGGCAAGTACTGTCCTTTTGCTGCTCGTCTTTCAAAGCATTCATATCGGCTCTGGCATCATTGATGCGGTATACCGCAGAAGTTGGCGACGTCCGGTACTGTCCGTTGTGAAAAGCGCCAGGTGCGAAATACAGCCTGCATCAGCATGCGTTACACAGATTGTACAGGAGAACGCAAAGCTGTTCACGAAGTGTCTAAAGTCTAAGTTGATCATAGGTCAGCGATCTCACTCATGAGTCGTCTCACTCGGACTCACTCAGACTCAGATCGAGCCGTGAGTTTGAGTCTGAGTGAGTCCGAGTCCGTAATATTTTGGTGAGTGAGTCCGGCTGAGGAAAATTTTTGTGAGTTCCACTTTTTTTGCCGACCTATGGTCCTATCTACTCATCTTCAGCATAACTATCATCCTTACCTGGATTCACGTTTATATTCATGTCTACTCGCACATATACCAAAGCAGTGTCGTTCATGTACCAGTTAAACATTTATTGATGAGAGACGCGAATTACGTAGATGAGTGCCTTGACCACCCACCCCCCTCCAACTCTTTCACGGAAGTTCTTGATAAATATACCTTATGTTGTGATCTCTTTCAATAAAAATGACCTTACTGGTTTGCGAGCTTTTATAACTCGTATTCGAAGGTACTATATCAAAAGGCGCCAAGAAGAGCACCGATTACGGGAGATATTGACATCATGGTCGAAAAAACTAATTCTAGGCTAACGGACTTATGAGTCGACTCACTCGGACTCACTCAGACTTTAGATGAAGTTGTGAGTCTTAGTCTGAGTGAGTCCGGGTGTGTAGTGTTTTGGCGAGTTTGAGTCCGAGTGAGTGCGGTTGAAGCAAATTTTCGTGAGTGGGAGTCCGAGTGAGTGTTGCTTAGGTTAATTTCGGTGAGTCTGAGTCCCACTGAGCTCTGAGCGCAAAATATATGTCATGAGTGAGTCTGAGTGAGATCCACAAGTTTTGCTGTCCTATCAAGTTGACCACATTGATCACCATATTGACAGTAAATTATCACGACGTTCAACGGGCGTCCGCAGAGGTATAACTGCAAGCGCTCTACTCAGGCCCGTAGCCAGGGGGGGGGGCCCGAGGGGCCCGGCCCCCCCCGAAATTCGGATGGAAGGGGGGTGTTTTACCGAGGAAACATAGTAAAAATGGGTGTTTTTCAACACTTTCAACAAGTTGGCCCCCCCCCCCGAAAAAAATTCCTGGCTACGGGCCTGGCTCTACTGCAAAGACCAGTGCAAGATATCCTTGTCGTGTGATGGCTAGTTGCGCTCGGAACTGCTTAAGAAGCGACTTGTACAGGCTGCAATCAGTTCGTTCGTAACGAAGCGCTGAATCATAATAGCGCCGCCAACGGCACAGCTATAAGCCTTGTGTACTTCTGTATGAGTCACAGGATCAAAGTGTCGGAGGAACTTATACTTACAAAAAAAGGGGACGCAAATTCCTAGGCAGGGGCGTAGCCAGAAAGTTTTTTTCGGGGGGGGGGGGGGGGGGGGCACCTCCTTGATTTCAAGGAGGGGGGGGCAACACCTTGAAATGGTCATTTTTCGCTTTGTATGCCATGGCGGAAAAAAATTGCTTTTTTTTTGGGGGGGGGGGGGGGGGACACGGGCTCGGTGTGCCACCCCCTGGCTACGCCACTGTTCGTAGGTCCAATAAAACGGTACACCTCTCTCACTTAGACGCATTAGAAGGTACGCGACGTTCGCAACTTCAGGAATACACTGACAGATGTACTAACCAAGACACTGGAAGCTGCTCAATGCTCCTACTTATCAAGGTTATATTAAGGCTTCCACTGCAGCCGTCTTCACTGAATGAGGTCGCGTGCCTTTTTTATCCACTAAGTGGACAGAGTGAAGCAGAAATGTTTCAGGTACTCCATGGTGGCACAGTGGTTCCATGTATGCTGATAATCTTACTCAGTGGAATGCCTTTCGTTGGCTATGGAAGCTAACGAGAGGTTTCTTGTATTAGAAGATTTCTCTATTACCTGATTGATGAGGTCGCTATGAGCCATTATAAGGAATTGTTTCCTGATGCGGGCTTGCTCTCTAGGTTGACTAAAGTCTACTGGTTTAAGAGCGAAGCACGAAGTAAAACTTCGGGTGTCCGCAAAAAAAAAAAACATCCGTGGCGTTCCTTATCAGCCGCGCCCACCGACGTTGCGTGCTCACGTGCAGCCCCGCCCTGCGCTCGCTTCTTCGCGCGTCTGGTGCGCAGCATAGGGTTTCCCGCCAACGTTTTCCTGCGGTAAACTCAACATCCTCCCGGGGCCGCGCGTGGTCGCTTGCCTCTAAATGGTACAACCGTTGAGCGGCGCGACGAACTTGCTGGCCGTTTGTGAAGGCGACCTTGAAGCACCTCTCGAGGCCGTCCCTGCCTGGAAACGCCTCGACTACTCTGCCGAGCTTCCATTGCAGCGCTGGCACGTTGTCGTCCCTAACAATCACCAAGTCACCGACGCGCAGCTAGGACGAAGACGACGGCTGGCAGTGATGGGCGGAGCGCAGGAGAAGTAAATATTCCTTCTTCCACCGTGTTCACAATCGGTGCAGAAGCTCGTCTCTGTATTTCACCCTCCTTCGCAAGTCATGTGCGGTAGAACTAGACAAACTGCCGCTTGTCCTTGCTGGTAGTCCCACAACACGTTTGCTGGTTAAGAAATGCGATGGCGTCAGTGTGTCTGCATCCTCGGCGTCCTCGCAGAGTTGGGTCACAGGGTGGCAGTTGACGATCGCTTCCACCTCAACCAGCACAGTGAGCAGCTCTTCGTTACTGAGGCTGCTTCGTCCAATGCAGCGCTTGAGCACATCCTTAACCCATTAGGGCCCACTGTACTTTACAAAGTACACTTGCTTTTTCGGGAATAGAAAATACAAAACAGAATATTCTGATCTTGCTCATTAGAATTTCTGATGCCAAAGGTTGCAGCAAGATAATCCTAATTTTGCATATTGACTCGGTCATGTTTTTTCTGTTTTATGAGTCGTCAAACTTTAGGAAGATGAAACCCTGTTAAACGCACGTGATCAGTACTACGTTTTCTAAATTAATTTGAACTTTTACATTTTATATGTTGCAAAAACGGACTGCTTCTGTTTCAGCAACAGCAATTCAATCCCTGCTAAGCGCAAGAAGCCTATGGAGTGCATAGTTTTGCTGTGAGCAGTAATGAAATGTTGCTGTACTTTATTTAGTACACTGGGACTTCGTGGGAGCATACATGTAACTCTTGTTGTGCGTTACATCATAGATTCAACAGGCTTCTTTTGTTATGAATGCCGTTTTTTCGGTTATCTCAGACTCATGAGGCTGCGAAAGATGTCGCTGTGAATTTACGAGAGCCTCTTGATGTTTTAATTGTCGATTCTGACCCTAACATGGGAATTGAGGAGGAGGAGGGGAATGACGACGGTACGAATAGATGCTCTCTGCTAACGATAAAAAAACATGGAACGAAAGGAACGTGGGTAAGATAACTTCTGTTTGGCTCAGGAAAGCAGGCTTTGTTTCGAAAATGGCAAAGACAACAGCATAGTTGCTATGCTGACGAAAGACTACAGAGTTGAGTCACTATGCTCTCTACTCTATCGTGGTGGCCATTCACTGAAAAAAAAAGACGTAACGCCACTGTCCTCCTCCTTCGTCCGCAGTAACAATGCCATGAGGGGGTTTGAGCTCTACAATCAAGCTGCGAATGACTAGAGAATTTTCATCCCTGAGAAAAAGTGGTACCAGCCTCTATTTACCCAGATAAATCAAAATACCCGCAGACAACGCATACATGTCTGCTACCACATTGGAGGTTTTAGCAGACCCTCTACGCGTTGACTATTGTCCTTTAGTCGCATAACAGCTAAACACTGACTGCGCCTTGTTGTACTCAAGAGAAGTATCAAAGCTCTCCAGCTTCCAATGTGCTTGCGGAAATATCCATACGGACTTTTTCACAAGAAGCTGGCAAAACAGTTGAATTCTGCCAAAATACATCGAAATGGTGTTGCGAAAATCGTGAAGTTACGTTTCCCTTAAGCACTAGTCATTGGCTAAGTTGCATGGACCAAGATAACCTTGTTATTCGTTTCGCAAGGGCCCAGCGTACTCGCCATTCTTGCATCAATTCACCTTGCCCGTTGCTATCTCGAAGGCCCAGCGTACTTTTTATAGTACAGTATTATAACTTCTGAAGAAACACACGTAACTCTGTGAAAAATTTCACGTGTCGTTGTATAATGTGGCTAATTAAATATGAAAAATGTCAATAAAATCGGACCAGTAGTTCTTCCGTGGGCATTAATGGGTTAAGTGTCCGGATGACTCGCTCCCGGAAACCTCCCCACTACGGGGCTCGTTCGGCGATGAACTCCCAATTGATTCGGTGGGTACTTGCGTGGTATTGCATGGTCTCGCTGAGCACCGAATAGCAGTTGTTTGGAACAGCTGTGGAAAGGTCTTGACGTTATCCGAATAAACGGTAAATGGAACGCCCCGCCTAGACGTAAATCGGCGAAAGGCAAGAATAAATGAGTGTGCTGTCATGTCCGAGGTTAATTCTAGGTGCACCGCCCGTGTCACCGCACATGAGAACACGGTAATATGAAGTTTTGCCGACTGTTGAGTAGAGTGGTAGTGCAGTGGGCCGCAAAAGTCTACTCCCACGACGTCGAACGGTGACGCCTCGGTTATGCGGTCTTTCGGTAAGGGTGCAACTGGGACCGACGCTGGACGCAAACGTCGGCGATGGCACGGCAAGCACGACTGAAGCACCCTTTAAACGGTTCGCTTGCCTTTTGAAATCCAAAACCTTGATCGGAGTTAATAACACACAGCGCAAGACGAACAATGAACGAGAAAAGGAAACACATGGACAAGCGCTGATTTCCAACTGAGGTTTAATGAAAACGTACATGCAATATAAGTCTACAAAACACATCACGTGAGTGCGCACCACAATCGCATAGTAACTTCACCAGGTCAAGCAAGAAAAAATTTTTATTGGAAACTAACGATTGCACGATAAGCAAGCGCGCAGACCAAAAAAGCCAAAAAAAAGGAGAGCTCCGGTACTACGCATCCAAAAAGACCTGTTTCTTGCGCACCTTGACAGAAAGGTCTGTAACCGGCTATCTGATTCACGGGTTAAAAAATGCTTTCGGTATGTAGACGACTACCCCATTCTAATCGACTGCGGTGATGCTGCTTTTGAAGCTGCTGTTCCAGAAACGTTGGTAATCTTCAAACAGAGCTTAAGTCCGCTGTTACTCAGCCATGAAGTTTCGGTTGGTGGTTCGATGCGGCTTTTACACCTGAAATTGACACTTTCAGGCAATCACTTGTGCTGGAAGTATGAACCACGGGCAAATAAGCCCCTTCTGCCGTTTGGGTCACTCACAGCAAGCTGCTAAAAAGAGCTATTGTGCACACCTGTCTTTTAAATGCACTCACAAGATCCTGCCCTCACGCTGTTGATGGCAGCTTCCAGGGCGCAAATAACTCGGTTTGAGCGAGCAGGTTACCCGAAACATCTGTTTTTTTTTCTGTAGCAGAGGCACTAAGAAGAAAAGTCAGAGTAGCTAACAGAGTTCGTGATGAACAGCCGACTGCTGTTCAAGACACGTCGGTGATCTTCAAAGAGTGCCTAAGTCCGCTGTTGCTGACCCATGAAGTTCCGGAAGGTGCTTCGATGTGGTTTTTAGACCTGAAATTGACACTTTCAGGCAATCACTTGTGCTAGAAGTACGAACCACGGGTAAAAATTACACCATCTCCCGCTAAAGGGAACCATGTGTAGATGTGAAGCAGCGGGCGCTAACGCTTACACTGGCGGCGGCGTTGACGCTGGCGCTCATCGCAGCGTTGCGCAGGTGAGAAAACTGGGGAGGCGCAAAGCACGCAGTGATGGAGCGGTGTTTCCTACTGGAACATGCCAATCGCTGCTAATGAGCAATGAGAGACAGAAGACTCCGATTGGACACAGAGACCCGCAGTCCGCTTTTAGTTAACGCGCACGCTGCGAATTTTTTTATTCTTCAACAACGCACAGGAGAAATCTCCCACCGGCACCACCTTGCAGGTCAAGATCCATTGCCATATATACGGGGTGGCCAGTGAACGGTTGTGGAGCGCGAGCAGTCGGTTTTTTCAACCAAGAAACTCGCTAGCAGACGCTGCCTGCGTCGGCGTCGCGAGGCGAGAGAGGGGGGGGGGGAGCGTAGGAGAGGAGAGAGAGAGGGGGGGGGACGCGCATGCGCAGTGGGAGTGTGGACGCCGCGGGCAGGGATGCCTAGAGGAGAGTGGAGGAGCGTAGGAGGAGAGAGAGGAGGGGAGGCGCATGCGCAGTGAGGGTGTGGTTGCCGCTGGGAGGGATGAGGAGAAAGACGGGGAGAGGAGGTTTTTTATTTATTTTTTTAAGGGTTCGCGCATGCGCAGTAAGTGAGGCCACGCGGCACACCACCACCACCACCACCGGATTAAGCTTCGCCATAAGATGCTTCACATCTAAAAGCCCCTTCTGCCGTTTAGGTCAGCCCACAACAAGCTGGTAAAAAGAGCTATTGTATACACGTGTCTTTTAAATGCACTCACAAGATCCTGCCCTCGCGCTGTTGATGGCAGCTTCAGGGCGCAAATAACTCGGTTTGAGCGAGCAGGTTACGCGACACATCTGCTTATTTTTTTGGCAGAGGCACTAAGAAGAAAAGTCAGAGTAGCTAACAGAGTTCGTGATGAACAGCCGGTATCAAGGCAGAAGGTGGCCGTTCTTCCATGCTTACACCGCGTGTCGCATCGACTCAGGAATATAGGCAGACGTTCGGGTGTTTCCATTGTCTCTTCTGCGCCGCACAAGCTGCATCAGTTATGTGCAAAAACATGCCCAGTGAAGCAGGCGCCACGCAAATGTAAAGGGAAACATAAGAATCAATTCGTTGAATGTGCTGACAAAGTCGTGTACAGTGTTCCCTTTCCTGTGGCCTTATGTTGGGCAGACGGGGTGCTGCCTGAATATCAGCTTGCAAGAGCACAATTTGAAGGTCCAGAAAAGGAACGACGGCTCCCTTACCCAGCACTGCGCTCAGTGTGGATGCACCCCTGCGTTCGACCAAACCGCTGTCCTGGCTAAACATGGAAATGATCAAAACAGGTTGATCATAGAGGCCTCGCTTTTTCCCAAGGGCAACTGCGTCAGCAAACCTTCGGTTGCATTGACCCAGAAGGAACTGGCCTTTTTTGGATGCGTAATACCGAAACACTCCTTTGTTTTGGCTTTTTTGGTCTGAGCGCTTGTTTATCGTGCAATTGTTAGTTTCAGATAAAAATTTTTCTTGCTTGACCTGATGAAGTTAGCATGCGATTGCCATGCGCACCCACGTGTTGTGTTTTGGACACTTGTATTGCATGTACAGCGTCGGCCACGTCTGTGTAGAGCGCGCGAGCAGCCGGTTTTTGTAGGGTTCCTCGATGCGCGCGCCCCCTTGGAGGGTGGAGCCATTCTTTGAGGGGGTGAATGCCGCCTTCCGATCGGCGGCCGCCATTCGGCTCCCCCCCCGCCTCGTCGCGGCTGCTTGAGTGAGACAGGTGCGCGGCGTTTTCTCGGACAAAATGCCTGGGTGTTGTGTGCCACAGTGCACAAACCACTCGCGAAATGGCTATAAGATGTTCAGATTTCCGAAAGATGCGAAAAGGCGACTCCTGTGGCTGGTAAAGATCAAGCGCGACAAGCGGCAACCCACGGACCGTTCGTGTTTGCGCAGGCTGTTATGCCATTTCAGCATTTGGAGAGTTATAACTCGCCACGCTTACACTGGCCTTCTCGCTCGACGTAACTCGCCGCAACGTATACGTTGCCGATAGAATACTTTCGGGGCACTCACTGTTTCGGGGCACTCATTGTAGGTCCAGAAACGACGCCTTGGCGTTTCGCAGCTGGTTCCCGGACGCGTATTGCCGAACGGCGACGGTGTATGTGCGTGTGTGCTTGCGTGTACGTGTGTGTTTGTGCGCATGTACGCATGATTGTGCGTGCGTGTGTGTACGTATGTGTGCGTGTGTACGCGTGCGTGTCCGTGTGTGCACGCACGCGCGTGTGTTTGCGCATGAGTGTGCGTACGTGTGTGTGCGCGTCCGTGAGTGTACGTGTGTGCGCGCGCCCGTGTGTGTGTACGAGTGTGCACATGCATGTCGGTGAGTGTGTGTATGCGTGCGTGTACGTGCGTGTGTGGGTTACTGATGTGTGCGCGTGTTTGTGTGTGCGTGCGTGTCTGTACGTGTACGTGTGTGTGTGCACGCACGCGCATGCGTGTGTCTGTGCGTGTGTGTGTATGTATGTATGCGTGTACGTGTGAGCCTGTGTGTGTGTGCGTATGTGTGCATATCTGCGTGCCTGTGTGTGTGCGTATGTGTGCATGCGTGTGTGCATATCTGCGTGCCTGTGTGTGTGCGCGTATGTGTGCATGCGTGTGTGCATATCTGCGTGCCTGTGTGTGTTTGTACACGCGTGCGTGTGTATACGTATACGTGTGTGTCTGTGTGTGCGCATGCGTGTGTGTGCGTGTACGTGTGCGTATGTGCGTGTACGTGAGTGTTTGTGCGTGTGCGCATGTACGCATGATTGAGCGTGCATGTGTGTGTGCGTGCAAGCATGTGCGCATGCGTGTGTGTGCGCGTGCGTTTTACGCGTGTGCGTGCATGTGCGTGTTTACGCGTGCGTGTGATTGTGTGCGTGGGCGCGTGCGTGTACGTGTGTGCATGATTTCATACCATAAATTTCATGATTTAATGCCATAAAAGCCGTATGTAGAGCCCCAAATAGTATGTTATGTATTCTACAATTTTTTGCCCATCTGTTATTTACAGTAAGGTAAAAGAGATGAAAACAAAATTCAGAATACTGTGCGTTGCAGAATGCGGTCCGTAAATGGGGTAGCTGATGAATAATTCGAAAACAAGATATGAAAATATGGTGTGCAATCACAGTTTTTTCTCTTTTCTCGTGACATCACGTGATTTTTTTTTTTTCTGTTTTCGACCGGCAGGCAAACTGTTTTTACACTTTTGTGTAAGGCACAAAACACGCAGACACAATGAAAGGCCATGGGATTGGGTGCGTGTGTTTCGCATCTTTAATTAATATAAATAGTTACCGACTAGCCCAAGAAGATGCTAATTGAAGGTGTTAACGTGGCTGGCGTGGACGGTAGTTTTCTGCTGCGAGCAACTCCAGCTGCTAATGTCGCTTTAAAATTAAAGATTAGAGAATAGAAATCTGAGACCTTCACACTCCCGATGCAAAAACTTTGTATTTTTGTGATGTTGTTTGAGTACCACTCGTTTTGACGCAACGAACTGTGCATGCAGCCGCGCGACGCCCGTTGGCTGCCTATCGTGGCTATAGGTGGCCTGCGGAGAGGGCATCGTAATGGCGGATGCCGTAGCAGACGACGCTGTTGTCTCCACCCTCCACGGCGGCGGAGGGGAGCGCGCGCATCAAGGAACCCTAGGTTTTTGCTCTGCGGGGCGACACCTTGAGGCAGTTTGGGGCTCTCACGTGGTGTGTCAGGAGCATGCGGGGCCTAGTAGTCGGGCTGATCACGTCAGACCCCGACACTGCCTCAAGGTGTCGCCCCGCAGAGCAAAAACCGGCTACTCGAGTGCTCTACACAGACGTGGCCGCGGCTGTACGTTTTCATTAAACCTCAGTTGGAAATCAGCGCTTGTCCATGTGTTTCCTTTTCTCGTCCATTGTTCATTTTGCGCTGTGTGTTAATGGATCACCAAGTAGCTCAAACCCAAACCTTGCTTGATTGGAGGTCCAGAAGTGTAACTTGAACTCCGGCGTGTAGAAGACGGACATGCGTCGCGGATATCAGGAGCCTCGTGAACACGTGGTCGTTTGGCAATAGGATTGGTTGTTTAAGCTCCTCTGGTCCATGAAGTTCCTGTAAGCGGCCTCCAACTCTGAGCAACCCGTCCTCGTCAATATCCGGCCGTAGGGTCAGAACACTGGAATCTGATGGCAAAGGCTGGCCCGCCTGATGCGTAGCGACCTCTGCTGGGGAAGCGGTTTTCTGGACAAACTTGAGCCAGTATGGCTCCGCGTTACCTATTTCCAGGGACTTCAACGGCCCAGACAAGGATGGCTGGTTTCGGGAGGCGTTGCAAACAAACCTCGAAATCCAGGCGGTTACTCTGAGGAGCCTGGAGAGTGAGCTGTACTTCTCTGGGTCCAATAGTGGTGTCGGTGGGTGTATGGCTTGCATTGAGACTGCATTTGGGCACACGGACGCCAGTTCGCTGATCAGGTCCTGCACCGTCAGCGCAGGGCAAGGATTTAGAGGCCAGATGCCTTCTGGTTCGGCCAACCAAGGAGGTCCAGTCCACCACTTCGTCTCTTGTATAAGAACCGCTGCTGATATTCCGCACGCCAAAAGGTCTGCTGGGTTGTCTGCGCCCACGGAGTGCCGCCAAGTGTAGCCTCGAGTCAGTCTGAATCTCTTGCACACGGTTCCTTACGAAGGTCTTAAATCGTTGAGCATCGCCAGAGACCCAATTCAGTGCAATCATTGAATCCGTCCAGAAGGAGGCGACACAGGATGAGAACTCGGGCATTTTCTGGATGTAATGCCGTAACCTCGCCGCTAAAAGACACGCAAGAAGCTCTAAACGCGGTAGAGAAATTGTCTTCAGTGGTGCAAGGCGAGACTTGCTCATGAGGAATCGCACTATAAAACGGCCGTCTTCTAGTGGTTGGCGCACAAACACGGTGACTCCGTACGCATGAGGGCTGGTGTCAGCAAACAAGTGTACCGTAGGCCGTCCATGATATTGCGATGCAACTGCGAGACAACGTGGAATGCGAACTGTAGACAGAACAAACAGTTCGGACACCCACTTCTTCCATAATTCCGCAATATCAGGTGGAAGAGGCTCGTCCCAGTCGATGTCTTCTCGCCATAGCCGCTGGAACAGGAGTCGTGCTGTCACGTGAAATGGAGCGACGAAGTCTAGCGGGTCGAATAGTCTGGCGAAGGCTTGCAAAACGGTTTGCTTCGTCGATGGCTGGGTTGAAATGAATGCAAGTACGGCTTGTGTAGTGATGATGATGTCATCTGATGAGCGGTCCCAAAGTAGACCAAGCACCTTGGACTTGGAGCCCTGCTCCGTAACATTCTCGAGTGAGCGGCCGTCGTTCAAGAACTGGGCGCATAAAAGACGGGAGTTGGAGCACCACTTTCTCAATTTCATTCCCTCATCGGCAACGATCGCATTCGCTTCCCTGTAAATCTTCGATGCCTCCTCTTCGGAACACTCACCTGTGACTAAGTCGTCGACGTAGAATGACCGCTGCAGACAGGCAGCGATGTCCGGGTGTTTCGTCTTCCATGGTTCGAGGTGATGCTGCAGAGTTGCTGACAGCAAGAACGGGCTAGAAGACGCTCCGAAAGGGACCCGAGTGATGCGCCACTCGACGATTGTCGGGACGGGATGCCCAGATGTCGGGAGTTGGTCGATCCACAGGAAACGAAGCGCGTCTCTGTCTTCCTGTCGGATGCATATCTAGAGGAAGGCCTTTGGGATGTCTGCGGTAAGAACGAATTTGCTGCTCCTAGACTGCAACAGCAGCTGCAGGAGTTCAGGACCCAGCTTGATGCCTTTATCGAGCGTGTCATTCAAAGATGGTTCAGCGTATTCATGCGACGAGGCGTCCAACACGACACGGACCTTTGTAGTCACGGCCTCGGGTCGGACTACCGCATGATGAAGCAGGTAGTAGTCGGTCTGTCCAAGAGGTGCTGACGGCGCTACTCTCTCCGCATGGCCTTCCTTAAAGTACTCGCTGATGGTGGCATGGTACTCGTGCAGAACTTCTGGGTGATGCTCGAACCACTGAAGCTGACGCTTGAGCCTGGTTTCAGCCACAGCTCGGTCCGTACAAGACGTGAAACCTGGCGTATGATCATCAGCGGTACCACGTAGCGTCCTGCACTCTTGCGTTCTGTGCTACGAAAGTGGAGGAGCGCTGGGTGCTTGCTGACGTCGTCTTGTCCGTCAGTTATACCGATGGCGTCCAAGCGCCAGGTCTTTGATGGGTCTCCACGTAGGACTTCAGTGCACCAGTCGTCGCAACAAGCCAGGAACAAGGCAGTGGCACCGGTGTTACGCGGTGACGAATGATGGTTGACGTTAGCACACACTCCTTGAATGACCCAGCCAAATATGGTCTCGATTCCGCTCAGAGTGTCGGTGAAACGCTCGACGCGTCCGGTCACTACCCTCCAGTAGTGGTCTGAGCCGATCAAAACGCTTATTAGATGCGAAGCATCTTATGCTCGGGGCTATGTCCGTCCCTTCCTCCCGCGTCCCTCCCGCGTCCGGCTACTTTCATGAAGTAGGGAAGCACCCACTATGCGAACCAGAACGCTGTAGAACAAAAAGGCCGTCAACCACCACTACAGTCATCAGAGTCATGGCCGAGAGCCCAGAGAGGCTGCTTAGCAATGGCTAGGCAGGTGGTGGGTGCAAGCAAATAACGCGCTCTACAGGTGCTGTCTCTCGCCCACATTGACTCCATTCCTTCCGTCCCTCCTTCCCGCGTCTCACAGCCACAGAGCGCATGCGCGTCCCTCCCCCCTCTCTCTGCTCTCCTATGCTCACCCCCTTTCTCTCCTCTAGGAATCCTCTACTCTACGGAGCGGCCCACACGTCCTACACCCCCCACAGCGCATGCGCGTCCCCTCCCCCTATCTCTCCTCTCCTACGCTCACCCCCCTTTCTCTACTCTACGGAACGGCTCCCGCATCCCACACCCCTACAGCGCATGCGGGTCTCCTCCCCCCTCTCTCTCTTCTCCTACGTTCACCCCCTTTCTCTAGTCTAGGAATCCTACGGAGCGGCACCCGCGTCCCACAGCGCATGCGCGTCCTCTCTCCTCTCTTACGCTCACCCCCTTTCTCTCCTCTAGGAATCCTCTACTCTACAAACCGGCTGCCACGTCCCACACTCCCACAGCGCATGCGCGTCCCCTCTCTCTCTTCTACTACGGTTCCCCCCGTTCTCTTCTCTAGGAATCCTCTACGGAGCGGCGCGCACGACAGGTGGTGCGACAGCTGCATACTCCGCTGGGGGGCGCCACGGTAGTTGCGGTATGAAAATGACGGAGCGCGCCTCATTCTCCCTCCTGTGCAGCGCCTCGATGAGCGCTCAGGCCGCTGCCGCGAAACTAGAGCGGCGACGTTTCTCCCACTCAAGCTAACCATCTCCCCGCTGCTTCGCATCCACACATGGTTCCCTTTAGCTGGAGTTGGGGAAGTTTTTTAGGGGCGAAGCCCCTTATGGCATAGGCTAGTCCGGCGTCGTTGTCGTAGCCACCCCTGTGCGATGACGATGCTGCTGCCATCACGGCACAGCACATGGAATGTACCCACTATGCGTCATAACGATGACGATGATGACAGTGATCACGATGACGATCGCGATGCCATACAACACATGACATCGCGATATGGTCTCACATGCATATCGTTTGACCACATGCAACCAACCACCATCCGAGGAACCAGCATCGATCTCGTATTTGCAAACTTTCGACTACGGACCCATCCAGGAACCGCTATCCCTCTATTTCACCGACCATAAAGCCGTTATATGAAGGGGGGAACGGAAGCCATGGCTTATGTAAACGGTAACCACGACCAACAAAGAAACGAAAACAAAACGGAAAATCACGGCACACGAATGAAATATAAATTTTTTGTATATATACACACAGTGTTTGTCACGTCTTTGTTGATGTACTGGGCGAATTTCACGGAAGATTCACGGTTTACGGATGAACCTCCGGAGCTTCGCCCACTCATCATCATTCACTCCGTGGATATGCTGTGATTTTTTTATGGAGTCTTGGGGTTGGTTCCCTTGAGTTTTGTCAGCAAAGGCCAGATTGCGGTCACGCATCATAGCAATAACGTTCGGCTCTAACGTGGGACCATTTACGGTGCAGACCTCTGACACCTCCGGAGCTTCAAGATCGACGTCGATGGGCTCCATACGTCCACAGAGCGTGACGCTTACCCTTCGGCACTGGTAATGTCGTGGATGATTTGACCCGCCGAATGTAAAGATGTCCCCCTCTGCGGTTCCAGTGCAAGACACGCGAAGCTGCTGCGATAGGTCTTTACGGATGAAAGTTCGTTGGCTGCCGGTGTGAAGCAGCAGTCGTACTGGTACGCGGTCACGGTTTCCCGATGCCCACACTGTGGCTGTTTGGGGAAACACGGACGACGAGCGCGCGCTGCTTGCAAGCCGTTGTTACGCGCTTTTCTCGCTGTGTCGCCGCCTCTCGGGGTTAAGCTGCAGTCAACTGTGGACTGTCGGTTCCTAGTTGGCCCCAGATCTCGCACAGAGCAGATATATGGCGTCCTGAGCATCGGTCGCACTTAATCCAGGCTGCGTTTCGTCAACTGCGAGCAATGTGCGCTTGCATCCCGCACCTGAAGCAGCTGGTCTTACTGTAAAGATGTTGGTGCTTTTCCTCTCCTGATAGCGCAACCCGGCAACCCCGCGTGACGTGTCCTGAGATGCCACAGAGGAGGCATATTGTATATCCACGCCTTAAACGGCACCTGGCGATGATAATGGTGCTGTCAGTGTTCGGCCAGATGGTAGATGAGGCGGTGTCACGGTGTCCGCAGCCTTGCGGTTCGTTGACAGTGTCCCTGACGTCATTTTCTCGCCTGACGCTTGACTCTCCTCTCTACTTTCGACTTCAACTTGAAGGAACTTCAGGATTGCCTTCACTTGCTCGTCTCTCGACTGGATTACAGAGTCCGCGGCGTCTGTCTCGGTTTACATGCGCTTTCGATACTGGATCGCCAGGTCCTCTGGCAATGAGCGCATCAGAACCCGGTGCAACACAACCGCGTACTCTGAAGACGGCATACGAAGGCTTTCCAAGCAGCCGGTCCTGAACTGTTTTTGCTCGTACTGGTCCCGCAGCCTTGATACTTGAGACGATGTATCGATTGGTTCGATAGCAAGGAGGCTGTCAATGTGGTCGTCGATGAGGAGGTCTTTTCGGCCAAACCTTTCGGTGAGCACTTTCACGGCGATGTTATAGTTCGCTTCTGTGAGGTGTATCGCGTCAATGCCCCGCTTCGCAGCGCCGGCCAAGTACGTCTTCAGGTACTTTAACTTCTCGATACCGGTGAGATCGGGGTGCGTGTGGATGGTCGCCTCGTAATACTCCCAGAACCCCTGCCACTCCCGATTCTCGCCGCTGAATACGGGCACTTGAAGTTTCGGGAAAGCGACTCGCAAGGCCGGTGCTCGTGGCCTGCTGTGATCGGCGAGGTTTTGCCGGCGGCGTCCGAGCGGGCAGCTCCCATGGACTTGCTGGATTCATCACTCGTACTCGCATGCCTCAGCTGGTTGGTTTCGATGACGGTAGAACCAACCAGTGAACGCGCGTTAATCGCAGATCGAAGCCTGCTGATGGCCTTCACGATCTTCTCATGGTAATCCAAAGCGCTCACAATTTCCGCGTCAAACTCCTCACCGTCGAGGGCGTCGGCGATCTGTTTATCCAGTTCGGCGAGAGCTGTGTCTGTCGCGAAGCCCATCGATAAGTTCCTGCAAGTCGGTGGAAGACGGTAATGTGTCTCGCAGGAGAATCTCGCTGGCCTCGGACAGGAGTCGGGTAGTGGAACCGCGAAGGGCGCCTCGATGTCTGCTTAACTTGTCCATCCTTGGTACGGGGTCGTTGCGGAGGATGTCGGCCTTCTCCCGGGTTTCGGCACAAATCTGTTGAGAAAGAGAATGAATTAATGAATATGACGTTTATTCAAGGAAAGGACGACTCTTGGTCGCTGTTGGGGATGAGGTGGGAAATGGGTAGGGGGGAATAAAGGGTGATGAGCATCTTCATGTCACGCTCGCGCACGGGTCAGGCGACCTCCCCTACACCACTCTAAACAGGCCACCTTTGAGTACCGTATATCGCGAGAGCTTTCTGTGCTTCATGGTCGGACTTTATTAAATTCCGTAGAGCAGTCATGTCGCCATGCAGCAGATGTTGAATGCGCAGTCTGCCTTTTGAGAAATCTGCTCATGTCCAAATCAGATGTTCTGAATCTGCTCGGCACCACGTCTGACAGTGTGTGAATCGCGTAGGAGTATGGTCACTCGAAGGTCGGTTAGCTTGCTGCCATTTGTAAATTATGTGTGGCGTGTACGCAGAGTTGGCCATAACTTTGTTCAAAAAATTTCTTGTGGACGAGTAAACCCAACCCTTGTAATGTAGTATACACGCTGGTGTAGCTTCCAACAGTCTGTTTTTGCTGCCTGATTTCATTTTAGTGCGAATGTAATGCATCAGTGCTCTGCTAGGAGAACCTGCTGCCCACATCTTAAGATAAGGATTTGGGTATTCTGCGTGTGGCGTGGAACTAGGGTGTGGGGAATTGTATATATGTCTTCAAACCCACCCGCTTGAGCGGCGACCGCATGAGCGGCTGCGTTTCCCCCCGTCCGTGCCAGTGTGCCCTGGTGTCGAGAGAATTTCATCATTGGTTCCGATGTCTTGAATTCTTTTAGATGCGAAGCATCTTATGCTCGGGGCTCTGTCCGTCCCTCCCGCGTCCCGCGTCCCCCGTCCCCCGTCCCGCGTCCGGCCACTTTCATGAAGTAGGGAAGCACCCATTATGCGAACCAGAACACTGTAGTAATATGAAGGCCGTCAACCACTACTACAGTCATCAGAGTCATGGCCGAGAGCACAGAGAGGCTGCTTAGCAATGGCTAGGCAGGTGGTGTCTGTCGCCCAGGTTGACCGCATTCCTTGATCTTGCTTGCATGTGTTTGGAGGGGGCTTAGTCCGTCCCTCCTTCCCGCGTCTCACACCACCACAGCGCATGCGCCTCCCCTCCCCCTCTCTCTCCTACGCTCACCCCCCTTTCTCTCCTCTAGGTGTCCTCTACTCTACGGAGCGGCCCCCCTCGTCCCACACCCCCTTACAGCGCATGCGCGCACCCTCCCCTATCCTCTCCTACACTCACCCCCCACTCTCTACTCTGGAGAGAACGTCGAATGTTACCTAGAGAACGCAATGGCACAGTACATACAGCCACACGCCTTTCGTGCTTGCGGGTGACTTTAACGTGGATATAACCACGAACGACTGGCTCGTCCACCACATGATAGACGTGTACTCGTTGCGACGCATTTCCGACGACAGCATGCAACCGACAACCAACCATGAGGGGAACGTGCATAGACCTCACCTTCGCAAACTTCACAATGAAAACTCTTCAAAAGCAACCCCTGACGCTACACTTCACCGATCACAAGGCCGTCGTCTTCAAAGTGCACCGACGCAAGGAATTGCACACGTTCCCTAAAGAAACACGCAACCACCACATTCTCCGTCTTCTCTTATACATTCTCATTTATCATTTCAATAAACATCCCGCTCAAGCTATCCATCTCTCCGCTGCTTCGCATCCACACATGCTTCCCTTTAGCGGGAGATGGCGATTTTTTTTAGCTTTTTTCTAGCGTTGGTGGCAACAGCATCTTCAGTCGTTGGTGCCAATAGTTCAGTTACTGCTTCGTACGAATCTGTAAGAATGCGATAGTTAGTTCTTTTACTAGTGATGCCTCCCAAATCGAAGGGAATATTATTGACAGCCCCCCCATATTGCCAATAACTCTGCGTGAAGAGTTTTACCCCCGGGAAGCTGACAACTGTAGTCAAAGCGTCATTCAAACTCGCTTTGAATGACGCTTTGTGTGACTGCATTAATGACAACAAAAGTACATTTGATATTAGATGCGAAGCATCTTATGCTCGGGGCTTTGTCCGTCCCGCGTCCCCCGTCCCGCGTCCGGCCACTTTCATGAAGTAGGGAAGCACCCCTTATGCAAGCCAGAACACTGTAGTAATATGAAGGCCGTCAACCACTACTACAGTCATCAGAGTCATGGCCGAGAGCACAGAGAGGCTGCTTAGCAATGGCTAGGCAGGTGGTGTCTGTCGCCCAGGTTGACCCAATTCCTTGATCTTGCTTGCATGTGTTTGGAGGGGGCTTAGTCTGTCCCTCCTTCCCGACGAAGCGCGCGCGCCTCATTCTCTCTCCTGTGCAGCGCCGCGATGAGCGCCCGGACCGCTGCCGTGAAATGAGAGCGGCGACGTTCCTCCCGCTCAAGCTAATTATCTCCCCGCTGCTTCGCATCCACACATGGGTCCCTTTAGCGGGAGATGGGGAATTTTTTTAAACTTGCTTACGCTCACCCCCTTTCTCTCCTAGAGGAGAAAAAGGGGGGTGATCGTAAGAGAGAGAGGGGGGAGGGGACGCGCATGCGCTGTGGGACGCGGGAAGGAGGGACGGACTAAGCCCCCTTACAGACAGAGGAAGTGCGTGAATAAGGCACGCACTTCCTCTGTCTCTTTCTACTGGTGGTCATTCGGCATCTAGTTAATTGCGAATAATGTACTAACTAGCCCAACATGAGTTGGGCTCAATTACACCGAGATCTGGAATCTTCACTGTTGCAATCAGCCCGTTTTCATTTTTATAATTTGCGTACCTTCCAGCAGTAGTTCAGCCACAAGGACCAATTTGCAGTATCTCTCAAAGGCATATATGAAGCAAGAATCCCTTAAAAGTTTTGAAGTTTCATCCATCAAGGCTTACGACAAGTCCTAGGCTTAATAATGACAGAAACGCAACGAAAGCCGCGTCAGTACGCGCCCAGCAGTTCTTGCGCACGGCGCAAAGCGCCTTAACCACTGTGCGACTGCTGCGCCGCCACTACTGTCGACGCGGAATGCATCAAGTGGGGAGGCACGTTCACCCACTCAACAGTTCTAGTTCACTGTGACCAAAGTGACACAAGAGAAGAGTCCAGAAGGGTACTGGCTATAACAATCGAAAAATTTTATTGCTCCTGCTCACCTTGCATGAGCGCTGCACCTGTTTAAAATCGTTTTGTTGAGCTTCTGAAAACTTATATTTTTTTTGGTGTTTCAGGCACGCGAACAATCATAACTATTTTGCTAATAAAGATTTTTAATTAAAACTTGGCACACTTCCTTATCCGATTAGTGTATGTGCAATGAACCTCTGTGAGCAAAATCGTGCAACAGGATTTAATATTGCTGACTGTCAAACGAAGGTGCCCCCCAGTGGTGATAATTTTTTGGTTATTTAATCACTGTGTCTTTAATATTCACCTGATCTCATTTGTTTTGGTCCATTGTACTGGCCGAAGCTATTTTTATATTCATAAAAAAATTGGCTTCTTCATTTAGTGGAATTTGAGTTAGGCATACTTTTATTGCAATTTTTAATTACCATAAATTAACACAAAATGGGACTTGCTTTATAATGCTTACATATGCCTAAAAAGGCCTGAAAGGTGTGCTTTATAATGCAGAGCAATACTCTCTAGTCCTTCTTGCTTTTTAAATGTTTTTATCCAAAGCTAGGTCTCATACGTTAAGCCCCTAACATCAACCAGCTTCGCTGTTGCTTAAAGGGGCCCTGCAACATTTTTTGAGCGTGGTCAGAAAATGCTGCCGATCGGTAGTCGAGGCTTCCGGAGCACATGCGAGCCAAATATTAAAGGGAGCACGCGGCCTGGAATTTACGATAAATTCTCAAAATCAATTAAAAATCGTTTTCTCTCCGCTCGACAAAATCATTGTCATAGACTCAAGTTCCACGCCTTTGGCTGATTTTAGCATGGCTGCCAGATGTCCACGCGCGCGCGCTTTCTTTGGAGAACTGAGTGTTCGAAGAAATGAGAAACAGTGCTAAAGGTCAATGTTGTGTCGTGTGACCCCTGGTGTCATGCAAATACACCAGCGGGGTAAAGTTTCCCGTACATGCCACTGGGTGGAGCTAGAACTCCGCTATGCCTGTTTTCCGCAAGCAAGCCGGCGTGGCCTTGCCGGTCGTGTGACCAGCAAGGCCACGCCGGCTTGGTTAGCTGGCCTCGCTGGCCAATAGCTCTTCTTCCCCCTTCATAAAACCGCCTGCAATAAACGCGGGAGAGCATTCTCCCGTCAGTCTCGCCGAAGCTCGGTCTAAGTGTCGTCATTCTTCGCGTCCTCCCGTCGCTAGTACTCTCTGTCGGCCTGCCGCGGGGTTACGCTGTGCTCCTTGCCGTACACAACACATGGTGACGAGTTAACGAACCGCCACGCTATGACAGGCACCGCCAGGAAGAGCACGACGTAAGCCACACTTGCCTCTCCGGTCACATTTCTGCTGCACGTCAGGGCTTTGACCTTCGTGCTCGTTAAAATGGCGTCGGCATGACTTTTCTTTGTTCCGCTCCGGCTCCCTCTGCGACGCCACATCCTGCTTAAGCCTGCTGCCTACCTCCTGCACATGGCGGCCCTTTTTGCCAACCTCCCTCCGTTCGTCGACGTTTCCGGCACGCCTCCTATTCCGTGGCATACATGAAAAAAAATTTTTCCAGGTACACCTGAAGGCGGTCGGCGGGAGGGAAAATGCTGCCGATCGCCTGGGAAGACGAGCGGCGTGCGTCAGCACTTCTCAGCGCGCTCGGCATCGAGGGACAACGCGAATACTTCACCGCGCAGCAGCAGCTCCGAAGCACAAGGCGTCCAAAATGCTACGAGCACGACCGGCACGCCGGCGGCGTCAGGCTAAGTTACGGTGTCGAAGACTGAAGCGGCGGCGGCGGAGACGACGAGGGAGTACGGCACGTTGCTCCATTTTCTAGACGGCCTTTTCCCCCGTCTAGGAATTGGCGAAACCTTCCTCGACTTTGTCGCAGCCCTCAAAGAGAAAGCCCTCTCGTGCAAGTTTGGACCTACTTACGACAGAATACGCGACCAAATAATTCAAGGCGTCGCCAACACACATGTCCGGGCCAAGTTGCTGTCCTGCGGGGAAGCCCTCACACCGCAAAAGGCAGAAGAAACTGGATGAGACTGGGAGGCGCTGCAAAAAGCCAACACATCATTCGAAGAAAACGAGCGGCGACTCGGCTCGCTCGCCGGTTACGGCGGCAGCATTCTAGCGTGTCGCAGCGGCCCAAGATGGCGGGTTGGCAGCTTCGCCGTCTCCGCGTTCGAGTCAGCTGACAGCCCTCATCCAAGATGGCTGCGCAGGCTCGACAACCAGTTTGCAAAACAGCCTTCGCTGCCGGCATATACAACAGCTTGCTTCCAGGCCTCAATAGGCCCCTCTTTTTGCTGCGGCGAGTTTAAACATAGGGCTACTTTACGAAATTGTCCGGCCAGAAACAAAGTTTGCCAATTCAGCCATATCAAAGGCCATTTCCCGGCAGTCTGCTGTAAACCAGCATCGGTGTAAAAAGTTACTCCCGTCCAAGACGCTGACACCAGCAGTGCCACAGTTCTGTCCGTGCAAGCTCCGACAACTAGCCCAAAGGGCTTATGTATTCCTGTTGTCGTCGGCGGACACGTCCACATGTCATTGTTTGTGGATACCGGAGCCACTGCATCGTTGATGACGAAGAGGGACTTCGACGCACATTTTGCTTCGAAGCATCGCCTGCTGCAAGCGTCGGTTCACCTGCAAAATTCGTCCAAGCATCGCATGCCAATTCGCGGCTCTTTCCAACCGGGCTTGCAACACCGAGCGAAGCAGGCTCACGTCACATTCTACGTGACAGCGTATGGGACCTCGGTGCTGGGGCTTGACATCATCCAGCTATTGCCACTTCAGATCGATGGCGCAACCTTAACGTGTCGTCCGGCGACACCACCCTCACAGCTTTCGTGGTTCGAGCACCTGTCTGGCGGAGACCGGAGATGTATCAAGGACTACGTCCACCGGATCAACAAGCGGCAGGACGTCGTGCCGGTGTCCGCCAAGCTGCGTCGGCTGCCTCGGGTGCTCCGGCAACGAGTCGCCAGCGAGCCGCGCGGACTCGAGAACAAAGACGTCATCGTCGACGACCGCATTCGACGGCCGCATTCAAGATTACGCATCAGCAACCAGCTGTTGCCTGCGCAGGCCATTAGCGGCGGCCTGCTGTCCAGTGTGACTCCGCAACTGCTGAAGCACAGCTTCAACTGCTTGCAACCCAGGACCGTCAGTCGGGACCTCCGAAGGAGAGTCATGGGCATTCTTCCTCCATGGGACTGGGACTTCAAAGTCGGCTCCCGACAGCCGCAACTCCCAAAGCTTTTCTGTGGGGTCTGGGTCAAGTCGTCGACGGAGGGCGCGTAAACCCCCGGCCCACCTGAAGGACTACGTTACAGACTGAAGCAGTCCGTGTCTTCTGGGGCTGTACTGCTCTAGAGGCCTGCAGTGTAGCAGCAGAGGTCTTAGTGTGTGTGCGTGTGTGTGTGTGTGTGTGTCTATGTGTGTGTGTGTGTGTGTGTGTGTCTGTGTGTAGTTTATGTGAACAGTGCACGCCAGCACTTTCTTGTTTGTGTCGGGCGGGCTGAATTTATCTTGTGTTTTCAGAATCATTAACAATTGTATAAGGATGCAATTTCTCCCAGGGGGGAGATGATGTTGTGTCGTGCGACCCATGGTGTCATGCAAACACACCAGTGGGGTAAAGCTTCCCGCACGTGCCACTGGGTGGAGCTAGGCCTCCGCTATGCCTGTATTCAGCAACCAACCCGGCGTGGTCTCGCCGGTTATGTGACCCATGCCTCGCTGGCCAATAGCCTTTCTTCCCCCTCCACCTGCAATAAACGCGGGAGTCCCGTCAGTCTCGCCCAAACTCGGTCTACGTGTCGTCATTCTTCGCATCCTCCCGTCGCTAGGCCTCTCCGTCGGCCTGCCGCGGGGTTAAGCCGTGCTCCTTGCCCATGCACAAGTCAAGACGCTCGCGTGACGTACCCCCCTTCTTCGGTTTCATGACTCCCTGCTTAGCTTCCAGCGCTTCCCTCGGGACGAGAGGAGAGAAAGCAATTACACCGTGCGACAAATCTTTGTAACGCCGCTCATGCCGGACAGATTCAAAAAAAATTTTCGGCGGTCGATTTGTGAGTCAGTAAGCGCCTTTACTGAAGCCATTTCATGGCTACTTGGAAAAGTGTTGCAGGGCCCCTTGAAGCTTCACACGGCTAGTGTAAACTTTCCCACTTTTTTCTTATCCTTGTTAACACGAAAGCGTTAAATGCCGGTGTCCACCAATACTTCAACGACGTATTTCCGTCACAGATATGACGTTATAAAATGTACACTAACAGATGACCAAGAAAAAACTAGCAGAAATGAAAACCAGCGGATCCCACGCATTGTGGGAATCGATGTAATGCGAAGCAGCCAGCAAGGAAGGAGTAAATGAACCTGTACATAACGTGCAATACATGGTTTATAGGTTGGGGCTTGTCATTTATGTTCTTCACACAATGAAGTCACGCAATACAAATTTTGCTGTATATTAAGCTAGCAAACCGGCCGTAAGCGACCGTGAGCGTGGCTTGTAATTCATTCTGTAGATGACAAGGATATCATGATTTTCATTTTACCATGTGTCATTTATGCTCGTAATGCAGTTCCGTCACGCAATGCAAATTTGGTGTATATCAAGCTAATGAAACGGCTGTGAGCGCACCATGAGCGTGACATATAAATGATGTTTTACATGACATGGGTGACATGATTTTCATTTTACCATCTGTCATTTATGTTCCTCACAGAGTCACCTAGCGCACTGCCAAATTTGGTGTATATCAAGCTAGCGAACTGGCCATGAGTGCCCCAGGAGCGTGGTAGGCAAGTCATGCTGACATGAATGTCATGATTTTCATATCACCCCTTGCTATTTAAGTTCGCATTACAGGCACGTCCCGCAATACCAGTTTTGATGTATATCGAACCAGCGAAACGGCCGTTTCATGTTTCAAATCATGTTTTACTTAACATGGATGTAATGATTTTCATTTTACCATATGTATTTTATGTTTGTTATACAGTCACGTCGCTCCACAGAACTTTTGCCGTATATTAAGCTATCGAACCGGACGTGAGCGCATCATGAGCGTATGTTCATCGTAATGCACATGAAATGCACGTCATGATTGTCATGTCATCACCTGTAATTAATGATCGTTATACACGTCACCCAATACCAAATTTGGTACACGTCAAGCTAGCGAAAAAGCCACGAATGCACCATGACCATGTCATTTGTTGACGTGAGGTAGGCTGGCAACTAGTGGCCAGCCTCTCGAAGGAGGACAACGAATTTCGGTGTGCTCGAACTCTGGTGTTTTGCCATTTTGCCTTGAGTAAACGCCTTGTTTTGTGTCTTCGTCGCTGCGTCCTCTAGCACCTATTTGCTAGTTTGGTGACATTTTCTGGTGGAGGTGCGGGGTACGGTAGACGATACCGTCTCCAGAGAGTACCCCAGACGCAAGCCCATCGAATAGCTCAACCGAGCTTACCCCTGTGCACGTACGTTCCAGTCGTCGTCTCCAGGGACTCCAGCCACAGCACGGTTTGCTACCTCAACGACTGAGGGCTATGAACCAAACACCCCCCTGTCGTCACCACGCCAGCACCAGCGCAGCTGGTCGTCAACCAACCAGACGCCGAAGACATTTCACGGAGCTGCTTTTGAAGATGCCGACGACTGGCTCGAGCATTTCGACCGGGTAGCCATCATCAACGATTGGACCCAAGAGCGTAAGCTACGCTATGTGTACTGCGCTCTCGACGATTATGTGAAACCGTGGTTTGAGAACCACGAGGCAATGCTTACGTCGTGGGATGAGTATCGTCGGCAGTTCCTCAACGCTTTTTGCAGAACGGACAGACAGGAGAGAGCTGAGTGTGCGATAGAGGCAAGGGTTCAATGCCCCAATGAAGGGGTGACAACGTACATAGAGAACATGGATCGGCTTTTCAGGCGTGCGGACCCCCTCTATGACTGAAGCCAAAAAAGTTCGCCACCTAATACGAGGTGTCAAAGAAGAATTTTTGCCGGCCTAATTTGAAACCCACCTGCGACACTTGCGGAGTTCCGTGAGGAAGCCACTGTCATGGAGACGGCCCTTCAACGGCGTGTCAGGCAGTATAACCGCGATGTACATTCAAGTGAGGTCACTTCCATCCCTCTCGGCAATGACATGAGCGCCTTGCGAGAGCTCATCAGGGCTGTCTCATCAAGGAGGAGCTCCAAAAGATGCAGGTGACTGCTCTACCCGTAGGGCAGCTCTCCGTTGGGGCGATGGTGCGCGCCGAGCTACGACAGGCCGTCCGCGTTCCCCATCAGAACGAGGCGCCACAACAGCGGTAGTGCGTCGAAATGAGCTACGCGGAAGTGGTGCGTCGTCCTCCACCACGCAGTACTCCCAGTGTGGCGCACGCAAATAAGCGTTGCGCTCATCAAATGGAGGTAGGCTTCAGTCCTCGAAGCCCGCCGTTGATCGCCGAAGCGAGACCGAGGAAGAGCGACATCTGGCGCACACCCGACCACAGGCCCCTATGTTTTCATTGTGGGGAAGCCGGACACATCTACCGAACATGTCCATACCATCGCGTGGGTCTCCGTGGATTCTCGCCGAATGCCCCTCGTCCGCGACCTGGCGAGCGACCACTGGAAATAGAGAGCTTCATCTCGAAATGTCGCAACGTCGAAAATCGGTGGCATGAGCCCCGTTCGTTGTCGCCTGCTCGCTACAGGTCACCAAGCCCATCCTATTCACACGGCGCTCCGAGACGCCGCTCACCCAGCCCTGCAGGTCGGGAAAACTGAGCTCAGCGACCTGCGGAGGTGAGGCCGCTGACGCTGACTGTACAGAAGATCCTCCATTACGGCGACACCGACGACAAGGAGACATACAGACGCAGTCAAACGTGGAACGAAAAGTGGTAACGTCGAACATTACGGTAACCGTGGACGACGAGGAAGTAACGGGGCTAACCGATACTGGAGCAGACACCTCCGTTATGAGCATGGGCCTTGCCTGCAAGCTGAAGAAGGTTTCTACCCAGTTGACTGGGTCTCAGATACGCACGGCAGGAGGTCATCTCCTAACTCCGGCGGGAAGATGCACGGCGGGCGTTAGCATTCGCGGTTCAAGTAGAAGCCACAGTTGTGGCTCTTTCGCGCGCAGAAATAACGTGGGAAGGGGTCCAGGGGAGCGCAAACTTTCGACTGTTTATTCCAAGCTTAATGCAGCGCAATATATAGGCATAGGCATGCCCGGAAAGGAAGCCACACGTCGATCACGTAACGCTTTGTGCAGCGCAATACAGAGGTACAGACCTGCGCAGAAGGAAGGCACACAGCGATCAGATAACATTTTAATCACAACCTGCGATACAAGAACATGCTCTCTGCCTGTGAAAGGAACAATGAAGTGTCACTGGTGCATAATGAACCTCATGCTTTTATGTTAAATGCTTCTAACAGTTCTCGAGCAGTGGTGTTCCTGCTTCTCCCCAGCATCTGAATCTTATTCAGGTGCGGCTCACATTTGTGTGAATTGCAGTGGGCTGGCAAATGTGCCCCATCTTTACCTTTTAGTGAAAGCTAGTGTTCCCGCGCACGCTCATTCACGCACCTTCCCGTCTGGCCGACATACGTCTTGCCACAGGATAGCGGAAATTGGTAGACAACACCGGTGGCACATTTTGTGTACGAGTTCGCGTGCTTCTTGCCGCGGCCACTTTTTTTTGTTCCCATCATTTAGTATACGTAGGCAAAGCTGAGATAGCTTCCGGGGCGCGGAAAAAACAATTGGCACGCCGTGCCTGTTTGCAACCTGTCGCCGTTCTTCGCTCTTGCTCAACCCCAGTACTGTGGCGTTCACTTTTGAACTTCTGGAGGAGACTCGGCGACGGCGTTAAGGAGCGTGCGAGGGAAAACAGCCACGGCAACTGATCCAATTGGTTTCGAAAACCCTTCTGCATGACGTGTGAGAATGACCTGGCAAGCGCAGACTCTAAACAGTGCTTGGCTATGGCCCTTTTCATAGTCTTGGAGTGCGCCGACTCATATGGCCATCGGTGTTGTCTACGAATTTCCGCTATCCTGTGGCAAGACGTATGTCGGCCAAACGGGAAGGTGCGTGAATGAGCGTGCGCGGGAACACGAGCTTTTACTAAAAGGTAAAGATGGGGCACATTTGCCAGCTCACTGCAATTCACATAAATGTGAGCCGTACCTGAATAAGATTCAGATTCTGGGGAGAAGCACGGACACCACTGCTCGAGAACTGTTAGAAGCATTTCACATAAAAGCACGAGGTTCATTATGCATCAGTGACACTTCATTGTTCCTTTCGCAGGCAGAGAGCATCTTTTTGTATCGCAGGTTGTGATTAAGATGTTATCTGATCGATGTGTGCCTTCCTTCTGCGCATGTCTGTACCTCTGTATTGCGCCGCACAAAGCATTACGTGATCGATGTGTGGCTTCCTTTCCGCGCATGTCTATGCCTATACATTGCACTGCATTAAGCTTTGAATAAACAGTCGGAAGTTTGCGCTCCCCTTGACCCCTTCCCACGTTATTTCTTCGCGCGAAACAGCCCCAACTGTGGCTTCTACTTGAACATGAACCGACAAGCCCAGCAACGTGTACTTCTAGATGTTGTAATATTGCCGAGTTGCTCTAGGGACCCAATTCTTGGGCTGCACTTTCTGCAGGATAACGGAGCCGTGATTAACTTGCAGGAGTCGTGGTTGACGTTTTCCACGGCACACGCCTTAGCGGGCAGCACTGACGACAGTTACGTCAATGCCTTCAGGATTGTCGACGACGACGTCACGTTACCGCCGAAGAGTAGTGTATTGACCATGGTAACCTGCGACGTTTTCGATGAATTCGACGACTATGAAGGCATTGCAGAGGCAAATGTTCTGCTGTTGTCCAAACGGAACATCTGTATAGCCCGAGGCCTTGTTCGGTTACGGAATAAACGCTTTCGAGTTCTGCTGACCAACTTCAGCAGTGAGCTTCAGCACGTCCCTAGAGGCACCGCTGTCGCCTTTCTCAGCGACATCACCGACTTTTTCGACATCGGCATATTGGAGGCGACTTCACCGGATGCGAAAGCTTGTGCTGACCTGGGCAGCCGCATTCACGTAAATCCTGACTTGCCAGATCCACAAAAGAAGCGGATGGTAAGCCTTGTGACATAATTCTCGGGCTGCTTCTCCACAGCATCGATAGTTCAACGCACTGCCGTTACCAAACACCGTATTCTTACCGAGGAATCGACGCGGCCTCTTCACCAACGTCCATACCGTGTGTCCCCAAAGGAAAGAGAAGTGATTTAGCGTCAAGTTCAAGAAATGCTGAATGATGACGTCATTCAACCATCGACAAGTCCGTGGGCCGTCGCCTGTCATTCTTGTAAAAAAAGACAACACACTACGCTTCTGCGTCGACTACCGACGACTTAACAGAGTCGCCAAACGCGACGTTTATTTCCCCTGCCACGGATTCATGACGCCTTGGACCGTCCACGCCACGCTCAGTTCTTTACATCATTAGACCTCAAGTCAGGGTACTGGCAAATCCAAGTTGACGAGGGTGATCGCGAGAAAACGGCGTTCATGGTTCCCGAAGGGCTCTACAAATTTCAAGTACCGCCTTTCGGTCTCTGTCCCGCTCCCGCCACATTTCAACGAATGATGGACACTGCACTCGCTGGGCTAAAGTGGCAGACGTGTCTTGTATACTTGGACGATGTCTTTGTGTTTTCCAGCACGCTTGACGAACATTTTTCAAGGCTAAAAAGCGTGCTCACTGCAATACGCAAGGCAAACCTTACTACCAAGCCCGAAAAGTGCTACATTGGCTATCAGGAACTCAAGTTTCTCGGCCACGTGGTGACCCCTGAGGGTGTTCGACCACACCCAGAGAAGCTGGCTGCCGTCGTCGAGTTCCCTCGTCCTGGAGACAAGAAGGCTGTTCAGCGATTCTTTTGTCTATGTGCCTACTACCGCCGTTTTGTCCGAGGATTTCTGAAAATTACGGAACCTCTCACAAGACTCACACGACAAGATGTAACCTTAGTATCGACGGATGAGCAACAACAAGCCTTCATACAGTTCTCATCACCGATTGCGGAGCAGCATTTACTGCGGAGTTAATTGCAACAGACCGCCAAGCTGACGCACACCAACCACCGGAAGACCACAGCCTATCTCATCCCCAAACCAACGGCTTGACGCAGCGGTTAAACAAAACCGTGGCCGACATGCTATCTATGCATGTTGACGTAGAGCACAAAACGTGGGATGAAATTTTGCCGTACGTGACGTTTGCTTATAATACAGCTGTGCAAGACACCACCGAACCAACACCATTCGAGCTATTCCCTCCAGTGCTGGCACATTTTGACGACACCGCCGAAACTGAGATTCACACGGACGCCAGCAACGTAGGACTCGGAGCCATTCTAGTTCAATGGCAGGACGGCGCAGAGCGTGTGATCGCTTACGCGAGCCGCAGTCTCACAAAAGCAGAGGCTAACTACTCTACCACTGAAAAAGAGTGCTAAGCAGTCGTTTGGGCCATGAACAACTTTCGAAGCTATCTATACAGCCGACCATTTCGTGCGGTCAGTGACCACCATTCGCTCTGTTGGCTTGCCAGTCTACGAGATCCATCTGGCCGCCTCGCTCGCTGGAGCCTTCGTCTTCAAGAGTACGACATAACGGTCGTCTACCGATCAGGACATAAGCATACCAATGCTGACTGCCTATCGCGTGCTCCTATTCTCTTGACGTCATCCGACACTGAACAAGATTTACCGTTTCTTGGTGTCGTCGATGTTTTGCGCATGGCTGAACATCAACGTGAAGACACTGAGCTATTTCCTGTCATCCAGCATCTTCAAGGAGCTGACGTTGTCGTCCCACGCCCGCTCTCACGCGGATTGACATCGTATTGCCTGCGGAAAAATCTTCTCTACAAGAGAAATTTCGAGAACAGCCAGGAAACGTTTCTCCTCGTCGTTCCAACGGCACTGCGTGAGTAAGTCTTGCAGGCGCGCCACGACGATCCTTGTGCCGGTCACTTAGTCTTTGCGAGGACATTAGCGCGCATACGCCTAAAATACTACTTGCCCCAGCTGTATTCGTCCGTTCACCACTACGTCAGAACCTGCCGGGATTATCAGAGTCGTAGAGTTCCACCCGTCAAGCCTGCCGGTTTCCTCCAACCTTTAGACCCACCTCCAGCACCGTTCCAGCAAGTGGGAATGGATCTTCTCGGTCCATTCCCTACGTCATCCACAGAAAATAAGTGGATGATCGTCGCAACCGACTATTTGACTCGCTATGCGGAAACAAAAGCTGTGCCTAGGGGAACTGCTCTTGAAGTCGCCGGATTCTTTGTCCACGACATTGTTCTGCGTCACGGTGCACCTGCTGTTCTCGTCACCGATCGCGGAGCAGCATTTACTGCGGAGTTATTGCAACAGGTAGCCAAGCTGACGCACACCAACCATTGGAAGACCACAGCCTATCATCCCCAAACCAACCGCTTGACGGAGCGGTTAAACAAAACCCTGGCCGACATACTATCTACGTATGTTGACGTAGAGCACAAAACGTGACGTTTGCTTATAATACAGCTGTGCAAGAGACCACCGAACTAACACCATTCGAGCTTATTTATGGACGTCGCGTCACAACACCGTTAGACGACATGCTCCCAGTAGACCAAGACGCTAACAGAAATGACAACGTTGACGACTTCGTTCAGAAGGCCGAGGAAGCCCGCCAGCTTGCTCGGAACCGCATCCGCACGCAACAAGGATACCGACGCTCGGCGTTACAACCATGGCCGAAGGAACGTCCACTATCAACCCGGCGACTATGTGTGGGTGTGGACACCTATCTTTCAGCATCGTGGGTTCTCGGAGAAGTTATTATGACGCTACTATGGCCCTTACGACGTTGTGCGCTGCCTCAGTGATGCGAATTACAATACCAGTTTGAGGCGACGACGTCCACGTGCCGAGGGACACGGCATGTGCACGGGACATGTACCGAGCCTCTTTTTCTGTAAAGGCAATGGACGGGACGCTCACGCGATTATCGCCAAGTCTCGCGAATTTCTGCTACCTTAATTCACGCGTTCACGCTATGGACCTTAGGACCTAGCTTCGCCCACTCGTCATCATTCACTTCGATGAAATGCGTGGATTTTTGAGCAGCGCGCTTTACTTATCGAGCTGTGAGAGTTGTTAGTTCAAGCTCATCGTGTGGGTGTTTTGGTGCATCCCTTGTACTTGAGTAACGTGCTGCAACTTTAGAGCTGCTAGCTGTTCCTCGCGTGACATTTCATTTTGTAACTATCGCATTCATCGCTTCGTCAGTGCGGCGGAACTGTGACTTTTTTATGTGCCTGTTGATGCCATATTTCCGTGGAGTTCATGATATGCTGTGTCCAGGTATATGTTGACAATTTCAGCAACCGCAATATTTAAATCATGATCATGGGTGTTTGTCGTTTGGATAGAGATGTACCACTATAGGCGGCAACGTGGGGCCATCTACGTCAGACGGTGCTATATCTGACCAAACACCAATAGACATTGTAAAAGCTCTCATATACCAATGCCCAATAAACGCTCCGCTACCTCTGTGAAGACACGTTTCACTTTCGTGTTGTACCGATTCCTATGACGGAGGGATCAGCCATGTTTGCTTTAATTGGCATTTAAATATTTTCTTTATTACAAAAAGTAAGACAATACTGGATGTGACAATGAATCAATTATTTAGCAGCTCTGTAATTGTGTATTGATATAATGCGGTTATTTTTTCTTGCTCACTCGCAGACCTTAACCTTTGAAACAGTGAGTGGAGTCTCTTGAAAGCTTCCGCGGTGGAATATGCTCTCTATCTTTGATTATATGGACAACGTGCCATCTTCGGCCGCTTCTTCACAAGGATGTAACTCGTATAGCTTTGCTAATCGTTTTCGACGTTACATTTGGAACTGTTGTGTGTTGTTTTACATTGATTTCAATTCGGGATATGGGATTTATCTTGAGCTGTACAGTTCAAAAAAAATTCTGATATGTTGCGGAGTATCGTTTTATTTTACCAATTACAGTGCTAATAGTGTAGGAGGTCCACGTCTGTCGGGCCAGAGACAGTGCCACCGACTGGAATCGCTATCGGCAACATTTCATGACAGTACAACGCGCAGCCGTAACCTGCGGCCAGTACGTACGATACGGTCGGTGTGGTTACCAGAGCCATCAGCAAAATTTTAAATAGCATTTGCAGCGTGGTTAAAACTGACCACCACAGTTTCTGCAAGTCCCCGTGTTCGCTGTGCGTCCGACTGTATTGAGGAAAAGTGGCACGCACCTTCGGCCTTTCGCACTCGGCGAGGGCGAGAATGAAGAGAGTGCACAGGAACAGAATACAGGAGAAGGCCTAACGACCAGGCGTTGTCTCTTTCTGTCCTGAGAATGGTTAAATAGAAAGTCCTGTGTGACGGCCTTTAGCTGCTAGTTATGAAAAAAAAACAGCTGAAAACGCCTTGCCATTCGCTCATGTCTTAGCCAACCATGTTTAGGGAGGATTCAGCAGAAAGCTATACGGTTTATTTATTCAAGGTATCGGCGGCAAAATGACTCTGCAACACTTTTAATGCTTGAACATGGTATTCAAATATTACAGCTTCGGCGTAAGATAGAGACTGAAGTTTCTTTTTGAGCTAATACACCGAAAAATAGCTTTAAAGCCAGATGAATACACATCACCCCTCTTAACCCGAGAAACGAGGCATCGTCATGTTGAGTGCCTTACTCCCTTCAGCATCAGAACCAATGGGTTTAAATTTTCATATTTTTCCACGTACGATAAACAAGTGCATTGCCCTTCCATTGGCGTGGTTGTAGAGTGCTGAGCTTATAGAACAAATGGTTAAATATACGTTGTAGTACGCCGTTTCGTTTGGCTGTAACCACACCTACTGTCTTTTACTGTATGTTACCTTACCTACTGTATTTTATGATTACTGTGTGTGTGTGTATATATACATTCTACCCTTTGGTGTGTTACAATACATAGAGTTTTTTTTCCTGTGATGTTGTTGTACAGATCTAACTGTGTACTATGTATAATGCTCAATTGAATGCATATGTAATCACTCCTGCTTGGGCCTCTAAATTGGCCTGCAGTATCCTGTAAATAAATAAATAAATAAATAATAAATTTACCAGATTTCTCAAACACATTAGGCTTGCAGGCGGATACTTGATGCATATATTTCTTTAGGTTTGGATGACTGATAAATTAGCATCATCAAGAAAAACTTTTTTCTCGGCAATGTTGCGTACTTATTGTTAAACGGGACAATAGTTCGAGTAGAACGATCTCTATTTTTCTAATCCAGTGACATTCCATGTCTTTTAGTAGCTGAATGAATGGTAACAGTGCGCTTTCTTGGGCTTTTTGCGCTGAGTTGCAGAATTGTAATCACAGCAGAGCGTATCGTTCCAGTACTCCAGCCAAAGGTTCGCTATCCGAACTAACTATGCATTCTTAAAGGGCAAGAAAGGTTTTGTCATCAATATAATCAAAAATTGAAAGTTCACCTAGGCGTCGTTCGTTCTGGGCCCAGCGTGCATCAGCAGTATATTGCATCGTCGGAACAAAGTGCGGCTGTAAAATTAGACTGCCTCATGGGAGAACTGAGAGCGCATATTAGGGACGAGACACCTTAGGCAGAGGTTCGTCGGTCATTCGGCGATGAGGGAGACAAAGAAAGGTTTAATAATAGACTAGTATCAATGATAAATGTGATAGAACAATATAAAACACCTGGAAGCACAAACCCTTCATACTAGTCGGGGACTTCAACGCAGACATTATGGACCTTAGGACCGAGCTTTGTTGTCGACTCTTTATGTCACTTTATCACACAATTTACATTATATGAGGCAACGCTCGGGTAACATATGTGAGACAAAAAAAGTTGAACAATACACTAATATCAATCATAATTGTGACAGAAGATTATAGATCATCTACAAGCACAAATCTGCTGTACTAGTCGGTGACTTCAACGTAGACATTATGGACCTTAAGACCTAGCTTCCCCACTCGTCATCATTCTCGTCGCGGAGATGCGTGGTCTTTTTTATCTGTCCTGCTAATACACATTGTTCCAACTTTTGTACACAGGGCGTCCATGAGTTATTTTTGACACGAAAGTGTTTTATGCCGGGGTCCACCAAGATTTCAGTGACGTATTTCCGTCACGGAAATGACGTCGAAAAAAATACACATGATCAGAAGACAGAAAAAAAGTTCCGTCAACGGGAGTCGAACCTACGACCTCTAGGTCCGCGACAAGAGATGCCGGGCACGCTATCCACTGCGCCACGGTCACATACTTTGCAGGCTTTAAAAAAAGCCTTTTATATCTACCACTGTCCTCCCACAGTGCTCTTGCTAAATGAAGTAACGCATTATGACCGTGAAATGCACGATTAGTTTCTTCAAAGCGTTGCTTCTCCACGTCCGTCCCATTCCGCGTGTTTCGAATAGTAAACGTGCAATTTTGCCGAAGCATTAACACACTGCCAGGTGGCGACCTTACCCCTAGCATCTACACTCGCAGCAACCGTCCATACCAAAAATAGCTGTGCGATGCGCGAGTGCGTCGCGTGGCCGTAACTCCGCGTCCCTAGCCATGTTCCTAGCTCGCCCCACGAAAAATCGCAGCCGGCCAACGAGGAGAGATTCGAGAAAGAAGAAAATAAAAGGACGCTATTTTCTGCCTCCCGTCGTGGGGGCACGGCTCAGCGCCTTTAGGGATGGGGAAGGGGGAAGTACGACGCGCGTTGCGTTTCCCTCTGGTCGGGCAGCGTTGTTCAAACATGCCGCGAGCAGGCAACCTTAGCCCAAATTCGGCGCCCAATCATTGACGCTCTTCTGGCTGTCACACCGCTTTCAATGACTCCGCTCTCATCGTACAGCTACCAAAAGCATCTATGACAACAAGAGTTTCTTTAATCATTCATCACAGACGTTAGTCGTCGGGATAAAGATGTACCATCAAGCGTCAACGTGGATGCATCCACGTTAAAGGGTGCTATAACTGTCAACACACCAATAGACATTGTGCAAGCTCTCTTATATAAGTTTCAGTTTCAGTTTCAGTTTATTTAGCAATCTTTTTCAGCAATCGTGTTACAGCGCAATGTTAAATTACAATGATTCAATATCTTCATACAATGGTAATGGTCAACACAAACAAAGTGCAAATCATATTAAAAAGTGAAAAAGATGCAAGGACAGGAATTAAAAGCTACTAAAAAGGAGCTTGACGGGATTCCTGACCCTAAGCAGATTGGCCGCAGACACGTGGTCATGTAGAAAAAAAGAAATAAAATACAAGCAAGTAAACAGGAAAAAGTAGAAGAAAGCATAACACAAGCAAGCAAAATATCAGCAAATTTCAACTGCAGAGATAATGTAAAAAATTCGGCAAACACTGAAGAATACGGTATACATATGGGAGAACAAAATGTGCAGTAAACATTCGACTACTTAGGGATACGTTTCACTTTCGTGTTATATCGATTCCTATGACGGAGGGATCAACCATGTTTTTTTTTCTTACAGGATGACTACTTAACACTTATCGCAGAGCTCACTTTCAAGAAGGGTTCCGTGGTGGCCGCCTTCATTTACCTTGGTGACGATGGAATACGATCAGTTCAGCGGCACCATCACCGACAGCGTCAAGTTAACTGACCTAAAAAAAGAGATGACATACCTTCCTGGCATTATGGCCCATCCACAAGGTGAGCATATCGCCAATGCGCCTGTGTATATACGAGACGTCCTACAGCCACGGGAAACGCCATGAAATGCGTACTATAGTGTCATTCTTATTGGAATATGTGCATACTACTGTGTTTTTAAAATATGCTTGAAACATCATAATCCTATGGGCTGATGCTTTTTCTCAACAGCTAAACGCTGAGGTCATATTCAATTCCGCAAAAACAGACTTCTAAACTCTAAACAGAAAAACACCCACGTGGGAGTTTTCAGCTTGTCGTTCAGAGCATTCCAACAGTAGATCCTTGTGTGCCCACACGGTGAGCGTAAATATAATTCACATTGATAAGCATACATAGGACGTAGATTGTGCATAATATTACATGCGAAGCATCTAATGCTCGGGGCTTTGTCCCAACCGCGTCCGGCGTCCCGCGTCCGGCCACTTTAATGAAGTAGGGAAGCACCCACTATGCGAACCAGAACACTGTAGCACAATAAGGCCGTCAACCACCACCACAGTCACCAGAGTCATGGCCGAGAGCAGAGAGGGGCTGCTTAGCAATGGCTAGGCAGGTGGTGTCTGTCACCCAGGTTGACTCCATTCCTTGATCTTGCTTGCATGTGCTTGCGGGGGCTTAGTCCATCCCTCCTTCCTGCGCCCCATACCCCCACAGCGCATGCGCGTCCCCTCCCCCCTCTCTCTCCTCTCCTACGCTCACCCCCTTTCTCTCTTCTAGGAATCCTCTACTCTACGGAGCAGCGCCCACGTCCCACACCCTCCCCACAGAGCATGTGCGTCCCCTCCCCCCTATCTCTCCTCTCCTACGCTCACCCCCTTTCTCTCCTCTAGGAATCCTCTACTCTACGGAGTTTATGTTTAAAGCAAAAGCTTTTTGAGCCCACATGAAACGAGGACAGAATAACGAAGAATTTGGCAGGACAGCGCTCGTTATTCTGTCCTCGTTTCATGTGCGCTTAAAAAGATTTTGCTTTAAACATGCATGTTCACCAACTAGCCCATCTCGCCGTCTTGTTACTCTACGGAGCGGCTCCCGCGTCCCACATACCCACAGCGCATGCGCGTCCCCTCCCCCCTCTCCTACAGTTCCACCCCTTCTCTCCCCAATGAATCCTCTACGGAGCGGCGCGCACGACAGGTGGTGCGACAGCTGCATACTTTGCCGGGGGGTGCCACGGTAGTTGCGCGGTATGAAAATGACGGAGCGCTCGCGCCTCATTCTGTCTCCTGTGCAGCGCCGCGATGAGCGCCCGGGCCGCTGCCGCGAAACGGGAGCGGCGACGTTTCTCCCGCTCAAGCTAACCATCTCCCCGCTGCTTCGCATCCACACATGGTTCCCTTTAGCGGGAGATGGGGAAGTTTTTTACTCCCATTGATCTTCAGGGAGAAAAAAATCACAGCATATTCACGGAGTGAATGATGATGAGTGGGCGAAGCTCCTCAGGTTCATCGGTAAACCATGAATCTTCCGTGAAATTTGCCCAGTACATCATCAAAGACGTGACAAACACTGTGTGTATATATACAAGAAATTTATCATTTATTCGTGAGCCGTGATTTTCTGTTTTGTTTTCGTTTCTTCGTTGGTCGTGGTTACCGTTTACATAAGCCGTGGCTTCCGTTCCCCCTTCATTATAACGGCTTTATGGTCGGTGAAATGGAGGGAGAGCGGTTCCTGGATGGGTCGTAGTGGAAAGTTTGCAAAGACGAGATCGATGCAGGTTCCTCGGATGGTGATTGGTTGCATGTGGTCAAACGATATGCATGTGAGACCATATCGCGATGCCATGTGTTGTATGACCCAACTGTTTTCAGTGATGTCAACGTTAAAGTCACCCACCAGTAGGGTAACGGGACACGCTTATTCTTCATCGGCATCAACGTCATCGTTATAACGCATAGTGGGTACATTCCAGGTGGTGTGCCGTGATGGCAGCGTCATTGTCATCGCACAGGGGTGGCTACGACAACGACGCGGGACTAGCCTATGCCCTAAGGAGCTTCGCCTCTAAAAAATCGCTCACATCTCCCCGTAAAAGGAACCCTGACTAGTATGCGAATCAGCCATGGGTCGATTAACGTTCTGCAAAGGGGCGCTCTTTATTGATCACCGTAGACGGTCATGGTTGCGTTTCGATTGTAGTAGTTGCCTTTACTCGTCATATATGACTTTAAGCAAGCGGCAAGCGGACCCGGTCCGCTTGCCGGCGCTGCCATTTCACTGCAGCTGCGCGAGCCCGCGCCGCCTCCGGATCGGCTTGCCGACGTTTCCGTGCCGCTTCAGCTTCGCGAGCCCTTAGCTCCGGGTCCGGGTCGGCTTGCCGGCGCTGCAGTGCTGCAGCCGCTCTGCGAGCCCGCTCCGTCGCGCTGCGATCATCTACCGAAGTGCACTCCATGACAGCCGCTGTAGAAAGAGCGCGCGCCGGGGTAGAGCGAGCACTTTTCACTCGCTCTCCCCCAATGCGACGCAGCTCCGCCAGCGGTCTTCACTCAAACTAGAGCAAGCGCCCTAGTCCCGGAGTGGAGCGAGCGCGCTCCGGTGCGCCTCTAGCGGGCGCTCCGAGTACTAGCGTGTCACGACGGACAAGGGAGGGACAAGCCCCGACCATAAGCTGCTTCGCATCTAAAAGAACGGGAGTTTTATCCTTCTTACTTAGGGGCATTTCCGGTGGGATTGGCATTCCCCTTCCAAGCTTTCTTACGGGCTGAAAGGGAGTACTTACTGGTTACGTGAGGACGTTTTTATTGCTTTCCTATTCAATTTCATAGTGGATGGGTGGAATCCACGGTTGTGTAGCTTACCTCTACAGGGAGTGCTTGTGGTATTGTGTGGGAGTAATCATTGTAAGAAAAATAATTCCTCTGAAGGTTTCTTATTTCACTTCTAAATAATGAAAAACACAGGCTCGCAAGAATGAAAGCCATGCTTGCTTCCCTGCCCGATTGCATTTTAAAATTTTACAACTTATTTTCGGCAGTGAATTCAGTACCAAAAAACGGGAACTTTTGAGAGTTACTGTTTCTAGGCAGAAGACTGAATGTCAAATTACGCCTATAATATAGCTCTTATGTTGACTTTCAAGGAATGAGCACATTTATGGACCACAAAATTTACACAGTGCCGACATTACGGAATAGTGCCAGCCAAGTGCCAGGAAATAAAGCACGTAAAGTATAGGTATGTACTCAACTAGGTCAATATTGATACACAGTTACAAAGTTTAAACAAAGTTAGACATATTCAACCACACTTTGCCTATAACGCTTTTAGAATCCGACTAGAAATCTGCGAAACTTCAGAAGCTAATTATTTCCAGTGCCGCCGCACGGCATTCAACATATACGTAAAGTATGGCCTCCTGAATTTCTGGTATTCGCAAAGATCTCGCAGCCATACTTTACGTCTTTGTTGAATGCCGTGCGGGGGGCGCTGCAAATAGCTACGCTCGCCGTCAAATATCTTCTATTTTACTTCACATTTCAGTTACTTTTGTGGCAGTGCGTACCAACTGAAGCGAGATTTATTAAACAAGGAAAAAGAATACAACTATAAGAAGTTACACAAAAGAATAAAAACTCAACATCTACAGCTGCGATTCTAACCCGGGCCTTTCGAGTGGGAAGCGGGCATTCTACCTCTGCACCACTCCGGTGGAGCCGCGCGCAACTCTTAAAAAGACGACACATTGCAGACTACCGATCGCACCGCCGTAAGCGGATTGACCCTCTTAGGGCGTCACTTTCTATACATTGGTGCAGCGGCCGTTCCGAGCACTCCCTTGTTCTAGTACACTCTATTTCAGATTTGCTAACCGATTGTCACTGAAAGAACGAAGGGAACTTTTTTCAAGGAGCTTGTTTATTTGTTAGATAGAACCACATCAGTTCGACAGACAGTTAGGCTAAGAAAGGTCTAAGGGACAATAATTGTTGTCTTTAACTGTAGTTTAGTAGTTATGACGCATGGTAATAAATTATAATCGACAAATGATCATGCTTTCCGTGGGTGGAATCCGGGCCCACAACCTTCGAATTACGCGTCTGATGCTTTGAAAATGAAGCTACGACGAAATTCGTTCACTTCATTGGGTATTTTTGTAGGTGTAATCTCTGGGAGGGTTATTCGTCTTCAATCTGGAAACAGCGCGGTAAAAACGAAGGCGAAGCAAGGAACGAGCAATACTCCACATGCAGTGCTGACTAGTAAATAAAATTTATTTTGTTGAAGAAAACGCATATAAATACACGCGTAGGAACCAGTGTTGCCATCGATGGGCGTGAGAAATCCGCTAGAAAGCAATAAGAAATCCGCCAGATTCCGCTAGATTCTAAAACATATCCGCTAAATTTCCCGCTAAGGCTTATTTTATAAAAAGGAAACAGTGAAATTTCGTATGATAAAAACCTTTATCATTCCTAAAGGCTCCCCAAAACTATGAGAGCTGAACTAACATATTGTTGCGCACGAAAAAGACCGGGGCGTATACGACTGAAGGGGCCGTTTATTAGGTCGCGAAGGTGAGCGCAGGAGCGGCCAACAGGTTAAGTGTCAGCGTCGTCGTCTCTCTCTAGCTGCCTCAGAGCAAGCAAGCACGTGCACCGGTCTTCGTTTGCTTCGTCCTTATGCGCAACATTCCTCTCCTCGCAGACGAAGGCCGCCGGGCGAGTCAGTCTAGGTGTCTCGGCGTGAACAATTTCAAGCGGGCGACATGGACCACTTGGGTCTTGGCATCTCGTCTACCACTCGTCGTAAGACGAGCTATGGTGTAGGTGACCTCTGTGAGTCTGGTGATAACAACAAATGGCCCATCGTATGTGGCCAAAAACTTTTGGCATAGCCCGCGTTTCCGTGTAGGAGTCCACAGCCAGACTAAATCATCTGGTCGATAGGTTACTGGTCGGTGGTGGATGTCGTAGCGTGCTTTCGCTCTGTCTTGAGATGCCAAGGTGCGTAATCGAGCTATACGACGCGCCTCTTCAGCAAGGCAGAGGGTTTCGGCGACTGTGACGTTTTCGTGATCACAGAAAGGGAAAACAGTGTCGATGGTGTGCTGGGGTGGACGTGCGTACAGCAAAAAGAAGGGGCTATAGCCGGTAGTCTCGTGCTTGGCGGTGTTGAATGCATACGTGATGAAAGGTAGTACGTCATCCCAGTTCTTATGATCGGATGAGACATACATAGACAACATGTTGATAAGGGTCCGGTTGGTGCGCTCAGTAAGCCCGTTCGTTTTTGGATGGTAAGGTGTCGAGTGACGCAAGCGGGATTCACACAAACGAAGAAGCTCCTCTACGGCATCCGCGGTGAATTGTCGTCCACGGTCGCTGATGATCACGCGAGGTGGGCCGTGTCGCAGGATGACGTGTTGCAGCAGGAACAATGAGACGTCGCTGGCAGTTGCGGAGGGAACGGCCGCCGTCTCGCAGTAACGTGTCAGGTAGTCAACACAAACTACTATCCAACGGTTGCCCTTAGCCGTTTTTGGGAAAGGACCCAGGAAGTCAATGCCCACTTGCTGGAAAGGTGTACTTGGAGGTGGCATCGGCTGGAGGAGACCAGCTGGAGCAGTAGATGGGCGTTTGTGGCGCTGACACTGCATGCAGCTGGCCACATACATCTCAACAGACTTTTGCAGTCCCAGGCCAATAAAAGCGTTCTTTAATCCGGTGAAGCGTCCGCGCAGAACCTAAATGTCCAGACGTAGGATCATCGTGCATGGCATTCATAATGGCTGTGCGAAGGCTCTCCGGCACCACCAGAAGAAAACGTACGCCATTGCCGGAAAGGTTCTTCTTGTACAACAGTCCGTCGCGCAAGCAGAAATGGTGTTCATTAGTAGAGGCAGATATGACGGTAAAGAGCGGTGCTAATTTCGCGTCCTTTCATTGCTCTGCTTTGAAACTGTCGAGGTCCGGAAAATTGGGCGATACAGAAGCTACAAGGTGGTCAAAGTCATCGGCGTCACAGTCCGTAGTGCTGAGGGGCATACGTGAGAGGCAGTCTGCATCGGCGTGTCGTCGGCCGCTCTTGTAAGAGACAGTGAAGCTATATTCTTGCAGCCTAAGCGCCCAGCGCGCAAGGCGGCCACACGGGTCGCGAAGGTTGACAAGCCAACACAATTGAGTGGTGGTCAGTAACAACAGTGAATGGCCGTCCATACAGATAGGAACGAAACCGCTGAATCGCAAATATTACTGCCAGACATTCTTGTTCTGTGACAGTGTAATTCTGTTCGGGTCGGCTTAGTGAGCGACTTGCGTATGCAATGACGTGTTCGTTGTCTCCGTAACGCTGGACTAGAACGGCACCAATACCAATGCCACTGGCATCCGTGTGAAGTTCTGTCGGGGCCGATGGATTGAAGTGCTGAAGGACAGGTCGTGACGTCAGCAGGAACTTCAGTTGACGAAAAGAAGAATCGCACTCCGGAGTCCACTCAAAGGGAATGTCCTTTCGTAGCAAACATGTGAGCGGGTAGGCGACGTCGGCAAACTTGGGAATAAACCGCCGGAAATAGGAACAAAGGCCCAGAAAGCTGCGGAGCTCCTTCGAGTTTAAAACTAGACCAGCGTTTCGGATGCAGTTCAGGACAATATCCAGACGCGAGTTGTGCTCACTGAATGTCCGGCCGAAGATGACGACGTCGTCAAGGTAGCACATGCAGATGTTCCACTTCAAGCCGCGCAGGATGGTGTCCATAAATCTCTCGAACGTCGCCGGAGCGTTGCACAGTCCAAATGGCATCACATTAAATTCAAAGAGCCCGTCAGGGGTGACAAAGGCAGTCTTTTCCTTGTCCTCAGGATGCATAGGAATTTGCCAGTAGCCGGATCGTAAGTCTACTGAGGAGAAGTAAGAGGCTGAGTGTAGGCAGTCGATTGCGTCATCAATGTGTGGGAGTGGGTAGACGTCCTTTTTTGTTACGGCATTCAATCGGCGATAGTCGACGCAAAATCTCCAAGATCCATCTTTCTTTTTGACAAGAATCACTGGAGCTGCCCACGGACTAGCTGATTCTTGTATAACTCCTTTTTTACAGCGAAAGCTGTTCTGAGATCACAACAAGCGTCGTTTCTGCGCCGTAGTTGTCCGCCGCCGCCGCCGGTGTCCGTAACCAATATCGCACGAAATAAGAAAAAAACTAAATAAATAAAAAAAACACCGGTGACAGAATGGGAATCGAACCCGGGTCCTCTGCGTGGCAGCCCAGCACTCTACCACTGAGCTACGCCACTGCTTGAAACTGCGGTGCAAACTGACCCTAGGCAGGCTTCATATCGGGTAAGGAATCGCGTTAACATGTGTTGTAAAGCGTTTTAGAGCAGTTAAGTAAGAACCAGGCGTCACACAATGCGAATTGCGTAACGAGTGGGTCGTTCAATGCTCCAACCCATTACAAAAGCCTGTGGCATAATTCTTCATCGTTGTCAGCCACAGCATCAACAAAGTGCACATATTTCGTTACAAGAGTGTAGCGGGCACCGCGCTTTTCTGAAGAATGACGAAGAATGGCATAGTAGACGCTTCCCCACAACACAAAAATTATGATGATTTATAGCGTAGTGGGTACCATGCAAGTGTGCTTGTAGTAGTTGCCCCAAGAGAGTTTAAAAAAGGCTAAAGGCCGGTCTCCCAGCTTTCGCTGTGGCTGTGCTGCGCCTTCTGCGCAGGCCTGGCGGTTTTTATGATCTCCTGCACTTGATCATTGATAACTTGGCGCTCTGACGGTGAAACACGATATGGCTTTTGTCGAATCGGATTCGCCGAACCCGTATTGATGGTGTGGCGTGTTCGAGACGCAGGAATGGAGGGTATTTTGTCCATCTGTGCAAAGTCGAATACCGAAACATGCTTCGAAAGCACACCCACTAATGTTCGGCGTTCGCTTGTGCTCAGCGACTTATTGATCATTGACAAAAGGGACCGATTCCGAAATGTGACTGCCAGGCTCTTTCGGCACATCTACAAGTTCGACCACAGATAAGGGCTCGTGTTCTCTGCTGACCCAGGCTAATTTCAAAACCATCGGGTAACATCACAGGCTCTGAAGAACAGTTCACAGTCCATAAGGCCGGTGCGGCCGCCGTTGATGGACACCACGCAATGGGGAACCAACACATTTTTCTTCATACAGTTAGTGTGCATCGGCTCTACGCTTGCGTCGAAGCTGTCGTAATTGGCGCCGCAACAGACAACAGGCACACGAACGGTAGATGACGCGGGTATGACAGTATCGCCACAGACACACAATGTAGTTTCGCCTTCAACATAGTTTTCTAAGAGTCCCGATGGCAGGCCACTCACAAATACTTTCCCTGTGCGGCAGTCGACAGTGGCACCACACTCCCGCAAGAAGTCCATACCCAGAATAACGTCATGAGTCGACCGGGGAATAATCGCGAATTCCGTAGTAATAACGTGACCTCCCAAAAACACGTCAGCACTGCACACACCAATAGGACGCAACGGCTCGCCACTCACTCCGCAGAACTTTGAGGTTTCGTCCCACTTAAAAACAACTTTGCGCCCTAGCACGTCTTTAAAAGAAAGGCTCATTACCGAAATTGTCGCCCCTGTGTCCACCAGGGCCATCACAGGCACATCATCAACAAGAACACGCACTTTGTTTTTGAGCATCAACACGGGAAGTATTTCTGTCAGTAGCACATCTCCAGCGACCTCACCTCCATCGGCCGCGCTAGCTAGTTTTCCGGTGGCGAAGGGGACGTGGTGCGCCGCAGTGGGGAGGGAGAACGAGGAGCACGTGGTCATGGTGGAGGCGTCAAACTCCTGTCAGATGCCGGCGAGTGGTTCCGGATGCTGCTTGGCCAATAGTCGTTGCCAGGTGGTGCTGGCCGCGGGACACCGTGAGGCCTTTCGGAGGGTCGTGAAAATTCTGATGGTAGGCCATATCGCGGAGCTGCACGACGGTTGCAAAACCGTGATATATGACCCGGGACACCACAGGAGTAGCACACCGGCAGAGGTCGATACCTTGGTTGCTCTTCAATAAAATGAGTGTCATCGTTCGCTCTTGCATAGCGGGTAGGTTCGTCGGGGATGTCATGACGATAGGTCGAGCGTCGGGGAGGCGCACGCTGAGGACGTCGATCATAGCGCGGAGTTGGAAAGCGCGTGGTCATCCTTGGCTGTGGGGCTGGGCTGTACTCCATAGCCGCTGCGGTAATCGTCGGTTGCCAAGGGGCCGGAAGAGGTGCATTTGTAGCCTCAAGCGGCGTGTAGACCTCACGATGGTCAACTGTTGAACGCAACATTTCTTGGCGGGAGAATTCCTCGCGGACAATCTGTCGAATGGTCGCAGAAATGTCGAGGCAATGGCTCGTGTCTACACTGGCAACAGTCGTGACGTTTGCCAGCCGACCAAACTTTGGTGTTATCCGACGCATCTTCAGCGTTTCAAAAGTTCTGCAGTGCCGAATGAAGTCGGACACAGAACTGAGGCTCTCTTTTCCGATCAGGAAATTATACACGTCCTCAGCTACTCCTTTCAGCAAATGCCCGACTTTATCTTCTTCCGGCATACTAGCGCTGACCACCTTGCACAACCTCAACACTTCTTCGATATATGTCGTGCACGTATCACCTGGGAGTTGCGCTCGTTGCGACAGCGTCTGCTCAGCACGCTTCTTTTTCGCGACTGAGTCTCCGAAACACGCCTTTAGCTCCGCAACGAAAAGATCCCAAGTTGTAAGCGCGTCCTCGTGGTTCTCATACCACACAAGTGCGGTGTCAGTCAGGGAGAACACCACGTTGGTGAGCTGAGCGGCTGTGTCCCATCCGTTGGACTTGCTCACTCGCTTGTACTGGATGAGCCACGCGTCGACGTCTTCTCCCGCTTTACCTCCGAAGGGCGGTGGGACTCTGTAGTACTGCAGCGGACCACAAGGTGCTGCCCTGGGAGCATCTTCTTCGGGCATGTCGGAGGCAATCTCGTCAGATGGCGGGAGGCCGGCAAGTCGACGGCTTTGACGAAGCTGCAGCAGTGATGGGTCCGTCGTCGTGAGTGCCTACCCAGCACTCTCCACCACTCTGTTACGCACGAAAAAGACCGGGGCGTATACGACTGAAGGGGCCGTTTATTAGGTCGCGAAGGTGAGCGCAGGAGCGGCCAACAGGTTGAGAAGTGTCAGCGTCGTCGTCTCTCTCTAGCTGCCTCAGAGCAGCAAGCACGTGCACCGGTCTTCGTTTGCATCGTCCTTATGCGCAACAATATAAGAGTCTTCCAAAGAGTGTAACTAGAAGTTCGAGGCTTCAGTGCTATGGCTGTCGTCAACTTCATCATAGATGAGGCTTAATTAAGGTTACAAATGTTCACTAAGGTTGAGCGTTGGCCTTGTTGGTGCGGCATAATTCCAATGTTTCACAGCGCAGCAGGACGATTTTTCTCCACTGGTTTTCAGTGTTGCGGTTGATTCCGGGGGGCACTGGCATTTTCCAGCAGATGCATCAATGGCTCCTTCATGACACAAAAAGTGTTTTCGACCGACAAAGTGATCTCTTCTGGAAAACTGTGCTGAAGAGAAGTCGCTGCCTGATTTTATTAACTAGTGCGGTAATAAACCTTATGCATCTTTCTCGCATCACAGCTTCATCTGCGAGAGAGAACCCGTCGGTCTCAGCAAAGGAGTAGCCCAGATATGGCTTGTTGTTCAAGTGGTCCTCTCGTCTAGACATCTGAACGTCCACCTTCTCTACCGGAATCATGATTTTATGAAGTAAGCTTGAAAGCAAAGTCATGGGGTCTTTCGGTAGCTTTGTTTGATCCACATCTATCGCCTCCAATGCCTTGTTATTCTCTAAACATCTGTCAGAATCGGTCTCGAAAAAAGAAAGTACCCAAGATTGATCTGATTCTCGTACATACCGTACAGCACTTCGGCCGCCTAGCACTTTTCAGTGCGCCTCGCCATCTCCAAATGCATCTTCGATTCGGCCCACTGGTCTACGATCCTTGGAACAGCTATTTCGACGAAGGATAGCCACCGCGTCCTGCACTCTTGCAAAAGTTTCAGTGCTTCAAAGCCGCAATTCTTCAGACCGTGTAACTTCTTGTATGCAATTTACCGGGCAGGGGATCTTGCCAACCAGTAGTACGTTTCGGTGATTAGGTATTCTAAGGTTCTCGGCAATGCTTCCGACTATCTTGAATCAGTGCACTGCGTGAAGCATCCGCCAGAAATCCGCTATGTATGAAAATGGCCCGTCAAAAAATCCGCTAGCCGCTAGACAAATTTTCCCCCGTCAGAATCAAATAAACTCCGCCAGATTTAGCGGAAAATCCGCTAAATTGGCATCACTGGTAGGAACACGTTGTCACAGGCAAAATACAATCAAACCAAGAAAAAGCACATTCAAACAAAAACGGTAACGCGATGCTCATCATCACATGATGCTGCGTGTGCATGGCGTAAGCTGAAAAATCATGACAAGTTAGCTGCGAGATACGAAAGTTTTTGTCAGATAATAAAATCGAGTGTTAGCCAGTGCCACTCGAAGCCAAGGCGGCAACTGTAGAAAACTCATTCATGCCATGCCGGAGGGAGCCACGCGAATCGTAATATTTGCACGAAGTCGTAAGTGACGAATAAACCTTCGTATCCTCACCTAAGGCATTGTCTGCCGTGGGAAGCACACTCGTTCTGAATGAGTGAAAGGGAAATTTGGCGAAGGGCTCGTTCCTTTGTTGGAAAACACAACCACGTGAATTCAACCGACAATTAGGTAAAGGAAACCACGGGGAACTTTTAAATAAAAAATCATATCTTGTTTGTTGTGTTGAAATAGGCAGCTTAGGACCCAAGAAACGTCGTTTGCTCGGGCGTGCGATAGTAATTTATTGGGAAACCTTTTTATGGTGTCCAGTAGCAACTTTGGTTTCCAGGGAGCGTCGAGTACGGTAAAACCCAGCATGGTTTTCATGTAAACATAGCTGCAGCGGCGTGAGCACACAAGACCACGTGCACATGAGCACCGTGTTGACAAATATTACAAAAGTGTCCGTGTTCCGATATAATCCCCTCTGGAATATGATTACGAGTGAGCCCACAAGAATGCACTGCCACGGCTACAGCATTAGGCGTCATTCGTCCGTGCAAGTCCATAAAGTTGATGCTCCCTCTTTTCGTTGAAAATGCCTGCTAGGACAGAGCATTCGCAAGGAGCTTGTGTCACGGGTCTCGGAGGCATGTGCTATTGTCGATGGATTGAGAGGAAGCTGGGCGGCACAGCAAATATGGTTTAATTACAAACAGGAAAAAGCTAGAGGAAACGTCAACACTCCGAAACAACTAACAGTGAATACCTTAAAAACACACTAAACAAATATACGAAAATAAACTAACTCAGTTCTCAGTCACTGCTAAATCCGACTCGCGTCCTTAACTCAAGTCTGACCACTTTGACCTAACAGTCGAGTCGTGGCCTGATAGGAAACGTCTTACTTGGCTCCGCCGATCGCTACGTCCAAACTCCGTTGTCCGACGCCCTTGTTGCCGACGATCCTGCCGAAATCGTCGCTCCGATGCATGCGGCCCTTCAAGCTACTCTAAGGCTGTTCCCGGTCACCGTCGGAGACGTGGAAGGGCGTCCTCGTCGGTTAGGCCTGAGGACGAGCTCGACCCCTGTTCGAATTGACGACGTATGGTGTCCCGGGTATTGCTGCTGGCCGACGTTCGAAGGGGGACTGCTGCGGATGCGTCCGGAACTGCCGCACGGTGCTCCAGCACCTCTGAGGAGCTCGCCCGAACGTCGTCGAGGTCAACGGCCACGCCACAGAGTGCTAGTGTCACGGCCTGTGGAACCGTACGTCCACTTAGTCCCACCGACAGTGCGAAGCTGCCGATGTGACCTTCTTCTACTGTAGCTGTAACCGACGCTGGGCCTAAGCCATGCTGTAGGAACAGACGCACCCAGACACGAGAGACCACACGACGCTGCGGCACCTGTAGCGTCTCATATACAAGTGCCGGTTTATTGTAAGAGCACTCTGAAGGGGACGCAGCCCAAGGTTGCCGGACAACTATATAATGTCCGCTGCACCTCCCTTTCTAGGCAAAGATGTGTTGGTCAACACTGCATCTCGAAGATTTGCTTGAATTGCTTGTCGTAGGTCAGGAACTTCGTTGGACGACGTGTTCTCAGAGATCTCCGAACAGGCGGTGTGTCGGAAGCGGTTTCTACCCCGGAGGTTGGTTCTGCTGGGTCAATCACAGGCGCAGATGAGCCAGCACTGTCGTCGTAATCCTGGTCAGCTGTTTGAGAAACTTCCGAATCACGGGCTGGCTGCACATCTCTTGTCATCCCATGATCGGAAAGGTTGCTAAAGCTGAAGGCTTCCGACGTGGGTCGAAGATGCTGTCTATTTCGTCTGTATTCCTTACGGTCTTCAGTGAGTACTCGGTAGGAACGGGGTGCAACCTGGTCGAGTACCATGGCTTTTCGTGACCATCCCTTCTCATCCCTCAGGCGAACGATGTCACCTGGCTGAAGGCTTGAAAGCGTACCTTTCGGTTCACCGCGTTGAGGCCGCTTTGTGTCCTTTCGGCTGCGAAGTGAATTAGGGTGGGGAAGACCAGACCTGAGGCGGCGATTCACAAGCAGTTCATCAGGGGAACTACCGCAGTCTAGAGGGCTTGTGCGATAATTCAGAAGGCCTTGGTAAAAGTCACTTCCTGAATGGTGTGTCTTCTTTAGGATATGTTTCACCACTTGCACGCCTTTTTCCGCGAGTCCATTTGAACGTGGAAAACGAGGACTCGACGTGATATGCTTGAAGTCATACGACGCTGCGAAGCGGGCAAACTCTCTTGATGTAAACTGTGGCCCATTGTCGCTGAGAACTTCCTGTGGTACTCCGTGCCTAGCAAAAATGGACGACATTTTGCGTATCACTTCTTGTGCTGAAGTACCCTGTAGCTCTTCAACCTCTGGATAATTGGAGTACGCGTCGTAGAGCACCAGGTACGTTTTACCTGCATATTGACATAGATCTGCTCCAACGCGAATCCATGGAGAATGCGGGGTTTCTCTCATCAAGAGCGATTCTTCAGGTTGGGCATATGCATTGATCTTGCAAGTTTCACATCTGCTGATCATGTTCTTTATGTCTTGAGTCATTCCTGGCCAGAACATCAGAAGCCTCGCCTTCGCGAGCGACTTGTTTATGCCTAAGTGGCCTTCATGTAGCCGACTGAGCATTTCTGTTCGTAATGACCGCGGTATGACCACTTTGGCTCCCTTAAATAACAGCTTTCCAATGACCGACAATTCTGAGCCGTACGCTTTGTACGGACCTGTAAGCGGTTGCTCATGCACAGATTGAATTACTGTGATCACATCTGAGAGAACCGGGTCTTTTGCTGTCTCTTCGACCAGTCTCGCGCTGGTTTTCTCACTGACCAGACTGGACCGGACCGATATTGCATGTACCTCCACATCGCTATCTTCGTCCTCTGTCACGTTGCAGTGGGGAGTTGGAGCCCTGGATAGCGTGTCTGGCAGGACTAGAAGTTTACCCGGAACATATGTAAACTGGTATTCATATCTCATCAGTCGGAGGAACAGACGTTGCAGTCGAGGGGGGCATGTCGCCTATACATTTTTTATATCGAAATCAGTGGCTGATGATCTGTTTCTATGAGCACCTTTCGGCAATATATAAAGTCATGAAACTTTTCACAGCCGTAGGCAACGCCTAACGCCTCCTTTTCAATTTGTGAGTATCTTTTTTCGTACTCTGTGAGGCGCCTAGAGCTATATGCCACTAGTCGCCAATCTGAACCATGCTTTTGGAAGAATGCTGCGCCAAGCCCGAATCCTGAGGCGTCAGTAGACACTTTACATTCTCTTTTGGGATCGTAGACAGCAAGCACAGGTGAGCTAGTTATGGCCTCCTTAATGGCTTCTAACTCTTTTGTATGCTCGGGTCCCCATGTGAAGTCTCTATCGTGCTTTAAGAGTTCACGGATTAGAGCAGTCCTATCTGAGAGATGTGGCACGTATTTTCCGAAATATGTTACCATGCCTAGGACTCGCTGAAGCTCTTGCTTTGTGCTTGGCTCTGGCATTTGCAAGACGCTGCTGATGAGTTCGGGCGATGGCTGTATGCCTGTCTCACTTATCTTATCCCCTAGAAAAATTATTTCTTTCATGCCCATTTCACACTTCTCAGCGTTTAACGTGATTCAATGTTTCTGAGCCGCGTCTAGTGCAGCCCTCAAACGCTCTTCATGCTCTTTTTCATTCGAGCCCCATATGAGAACATCATCGACATATACTCTCACACCCGAGAGGCCATCAAATACTTGCGACATGGCTTGCTGGTAGACCTCTGGTGCAGACGCTAAACCGAATGGCATGCGGAGAAATCTGAAACGCCCGAATGGCGTGCTGAACGTACAAATGCGAGAGCTTTCTTCATCTAACGGAATCTGATAAAAACCAGAGTTGGCGTCTAATCTTGAAAAGACATGGGCGCCTGTCAGCTCGGCTTCAATTTCTTCACGCTTGGGCATTTCAAAGTGCTCACGCTTGAGGCATTCATTTATGTTCCGTGGATCCATACAAATTCTCAGAGCGCCACTTTTTTTTCGAACTATAACCAAGGGACTCACCCATTCAGTCGTTCATCGACCCTTGCGATGATGCCGGCGTCGCTCATACGCTGCAACTCATCCTTTAGTGGTTGCTTGAGGAGGTGAGGCACTCGGCGTGGGTGTTGAATAACTGGACGCGTTCCTTGTCGAAGCGCTATCTTGTACCGCGTTCGAATGCATCCCAAGCCGCGAAACAAGTTCGGGTAGTCTTTCATGTCGCGTTCCCGAAGCGTTGCCTGTCCCGGTCCAACTTGAGACAGCACTGCCGATACCTCCGCGTTGCGACGCACGAGGTCAAAGTCCTCACACGCAGGAAGTCCGAGTAGGGCACATCTTTTTAACACCACAAAAAATTTCAGGCTCACAGTCTTTCCTTGGTAAGTAACTGGCATCACGACTGTTCCAAGATGCTTGATGGCTTGACCGCTGTAACTGCGTAGCGTCGTCTTGCTCTCCTCAAGCTCGTACTTGCGCTCTCCGAAATTCTTGAGCCAACGCACAGGAATTAAGTTTACCTGTGATCCTGTGTCTACTTTGAGCTTCAGTTTACTGTTTTTCACGGTTGCATTTATCATCCATTCCGAACTCTTGCTGGAATAAACTTGCAACACTTCATACTGCGCGTTCGAGGAGTTGCTGCGCGTCTCTTCAACATCGTCGACCGCTTTCTTCGTTCTGCAGGCAGCTGCAAAAAGATTCTTCCGGCCGCACTTTCTGCATCGTTTTTAGGTTCATGCGACCTCTTGCACTTGTTGCAGGCTCTTTGGTTCGGCGTCTTATCCTTGCTTGACACTTTTTCTTTGCTGATGGCTTCAACAGCTTTTGTTTCCGGAGCTTGCCACAATCTTTTCTGATTTGCTGCTATTTCTGCGGATTGTGCTGCTTTGATGGCACTTTCCAGCGATAGCGAGTCTTCTCTGAGTAGGCGCTCTCGAAGCTGGTCGTCAGCTGTTCCGAACACAATTTGATCCCGTATCATGGATTCCCGCAAAGTTCCGAACTTGCAACTCTGTGCTTTTAACTGCAGATCTCTCAAGAAGCTTTCAAAAGGTTCGCCATCCGCCTGGACGCGCTTCCGAAACAAGTACCGTTCGAAAGTCTCATTTGTGCGAAGCTGGCAATAGCTTTCGAACTTTTGAAGAAGCGTGTCATAGCTCTCCTTCTCTGTTGTCGTGCAACCGGAAGTGTCGAACACCTCGATAGCTTCTGGTCCTGCGACATGGAGTAGCAACGCCGCTTTCTGCTTCTGACTGCGTTCCTTCTCGCTTTCCGTGGCTTCTAGGTACAGTTCAAAACGCTGACGAAACTTACGCCAGTTCTCAGCGATATTCCCGGAAAAGACGAGATGGTCCGGAGGCCGTAGTCCTTTCATGGCTTGAAGAAGCGTTTAGACCGTGCACTTCTGACACCATGTAACCGACGCTGGACCTAAGCCATGCTGTAGGAACAGACGCACCCAGACACGAGAGACCACACGACGCTGCGGCAACTGTAGCGTCTCATATACAAGTGCCGGTTTATTGTAAGAGCACTCTGAAGGGGACACAGCCCAAGGTTGCCGGACAACTATATAATGTCCGCTGCAGTAGCCACGCAAGCAATGCCAGCTCATCGAACTGTAGTCTTCCATTACTGGTCGTGTCACGCGTGTCGAGCCATGTGCTGCTACATGCAGGCGCTCTTGCCTGTTCCGCGGTTTGGTCTTGGTTGTGTTTTTCGCTTTAACTAAGAGACATACACCCTTAATGCCGTGGACAGAGAATTCAGAATCATAAATGTGGCCTCAACCAGAGCCGCATCAATCAAGGAGGCCGAAGAAATGGCCATAGCACTGACCATCATGAATCCTAGTACCCACACTGTCCTTAGCGACTCTAAAAGCGCTATTCTCAGTTTTATGACGGGAAGTGTGGGACAAAATACTGCCAAGGTCCTGATTAATTTCAATCAAAACGACAGAACCAAAATCAATCTGGTTTGGGTCCCCGCTCACTCGGGAAACCCCGGTAACGAGGAGGCACATAAAGCGGCCCGAGGGTTAGGCAAACCGGGTCGCGCTTTCCTAGGAACCGGGCCCACCGACAGGAGAGACAGTGACCTCCTACAGCGACCTTACGACCATGTACAGAGCTGACAGGCGATTGTACCCCATACCTCACAGCAACCTTACAAGAGCGCAGGCCACTGTCCTCCGCCGAATTCAAACTAACACCCTAACCACTCCTCACCGCTTAGTACTTTTCACAGGCGGACAGGTTGACTCAGTATGCAAAAATTGAAATAAAAATGCCATAGCAAACCAACGTCACATCTTCTGGGAATGCGAGGGCCTCCCCCCCCCCCCCCCCCAGAGAGCTTCTGCCAGCTCCCTCAGAAGCGACATGGGAGACCTTAATACGGTCCCCCCGACGAAGAACTGCAAAAAGCCGTCGTTGCATGGGCAGAAGATGTCGCCGCAGACAATCGGCCAGCTCCAAACCCCTGAACTTTCTTTTAAGTAAAGTTGCATCCTCCTCCTTGCCTGCTCCGCGAGCTTCTCCTACTACGTCGTCTTTGTCGTCTCTTCACTCATGACAGCATGGCAGCTAACACGAACTGTTGGTGCAGGTGGAAATCATTGATGCAGGTGGCAGGAGTTCTACTCAGTTAGTTGTTTACACTAAAAAAAAGTGGGTGTCTGTCATGAGTAACGGCCATAAGGCTGGAAAGTGGCGACGACAACCAAGCCCCCCAATGCGTTCAAAACGGCATGAGCACGTGCGTAGAAGGTTCTTGAGAGCGCGAGGCACGTGAACGGAGCAAGGTTTTTAGATGTGAAGCATCTTATGGCGAAGCTTAATCCGGTGGTGGTGGTGGTGGTGGTGGTGTGCCCACCCTTACTGCGCATGCGCAAACCCTTTAAAAAAATAAAAATAAAAAACCTCCTCTCCCCCCTCTCTCTCCTCTAGACATCCCTCCCCGCGGCAACCACACCCTCACTGCGCATGCGCCTCCCCTCCTCTCTCCCCCTCTTGCACTCCCCCCCTCTCTCCTCTAGGCATCCCTGCCCGGGGCGTCTACATTCCCACTGCGCATGCGCGTCCCCCCCCTCTCCTCTCCTACGCTCCCCCCCTCTCTCCTCTACGCATCCCTGCCCACGGCGTTCACACTCCCACTGCGCATGCGTGTCACCCCCCTCTCTCCTCTCCTACGCTCCCGCCTCTCTCGCCTCGCGACGCCGACGCAGGCAGCGTCTGCTAGCGAGTTTCTTGGTTGATAAAACCGACTGCTCGCGCTGCACAACCGTTCACTGGCCACCCCGTATATATGGCAATGGATCTTGACCTCCAAGGTGGTGCCGGTGGGAGATTTCTCCTGTGCGTTGTTGAAAAATAAAAATTCGCAGCGTGCGCGTTAACTAGAAGCGGAGTGCGGGTCTCTGTGTCCAGTCGGAGTCTTCTGTCTCTCATTGCCCATTAGCAGCGATTGGCATGTTCCAGTAGTAAACACTGCTCCATCACTGCGTGCTTTGCGCCTCCCCAGTTTTTTCTCCTGCGCAACGCTGCGATGAGCGCCAGCGTCAACGCCGCCGCCAATGTAAGCGTTAGCGCCCGCTGCTTCATATCTACACATGGTTCCCTTTAGCGGGAGATGGTGTAATTTTTTTACCGGGCGAGGTGGTGAAGATCCATAATAGCTTCGTGTGTCTTTTTTTCGTCCATGTGTCACAGTGCGCTCTGAGCTATTATGCACGTGAACAGAGCCACTTGCATTGTCTACGTGAGCTTGCCAGAAGAAGGTTGTCTTGCCAGCAAATGCACTGGCCGCCTGAGTGGTAGGAGTTCTATTCGGCAGCGTGTGACGCGGGCGTCCCGAGAGGTGGCCGGAGACCTCGTCCTGGTTCAATTAAGGCTGGTCGGCATACAGCGACCGCGCACAGCCATCACCGAGGTTGCCGGCGCAAACCCTCTTCCAAGCAAGCCGCCGAAGACAGTCCCCGGTGGGCCACATCTGCTCTTAGCACCGGGTATCAGCGACTGCTGCTAAGCGTAAACTTGGAGTCCTCCACTGCGTCAGCGACGACGTCATGCGATGACGTCGACGGACGACGATTCGGCAGTGGCCGGAATGACGGTGTTCCTGAAGAGCGTCGGCATCACCGACAGTGACTCAACGCGGACACCGGTCTTTGACGTTGTGACAGGAGCAAGTAAGACCGACCCTATGTTTCAGGGGCAGGAACACACAAACGGGAAAGCTAGAGGGGTGCCGTGAAGACGAAGTTTCCGCCGTGCTTTAATCCTATCCTCTTCAGGTTGTGCGAAATAGCGTGAATGTAGGGCATGATAACATGCCTTTTAGGACTCGGTCGTGGTGATACGCAGGGTGAAGAACTAAGCTCTTTAAGAAGGGAGGATGCCACGGCATCAAGCAAGATGGAAGGGAACCCCGAAGCTAAAAGGCGTGAAATAAGTTGGTCGAAGCTGTGACTGATCTTATGAATGCATGACTTAGTCAGAGGCAAGTTGAGGCACGAGGTAGCATGGCCCCTTTTCCCCAGTTTAGTATGACATGAGTCAAAGGGTAAAATGGCTTTCTCTGATCTAGGCTTTCTCTGAGGCTAGGGTAAGGTGGGGCAAAACGCGACAAAAATTTGAAAATATTGAATATTTGTTTTTATTTCGCTCGTTCGCGTCAAATTTCAACGCAGGAACTTTTATTTGGGTGCGAGGTATTTGCTACCTAAATATGACCATGTTGCCGCAGTTCAAAAGTTTATTTTAAAAACAAATACAAAAAAAACGGCAGATCCCACGCATTGGGGGGAATCGCTGTAATACCAAGCAGCCAGCAAGGAGCAAATCATGCTGTACATAACATGCATGTCATGATTTTCATCTCAGCACCTGCCATTTATGCTCGTCATGCAGTCGCCTCGCGCAATACCAAGTTCGGTGTATATCAAGCTAGCGAAACTGCAGTGAGCGCACCATGAGCGTGGCATGTAAATCATTTTGTACGGCATGGATGTCACGATGTTCATTTTACGATGTCATTTATGTTCGTCATACAGTCACGTCGCGCAATACCAAGTTTGGAGCATATCGAGACAACGAACTGGCTGCAAGCGCACCATGAGCGTGGCAGACAAGCCAAGCTGGACATGAGATGAATCTCATTATTTTCATATTACCACCTTATATTTATGTTCGTCATACAGCCACGTCGGACAATACCAGATTTCGTGTATATCAAGACAGGCAGATGGCCATGACCACACCATCAGCGTGGCATGGGAGTCATGTTGACATGACATGTCATTATTTCCATATTAACACTTGTGATTTATGTTCGTCATACAGTCATGTCGCGCAATAACAAATTTGGTGTATCTCAAACCTGCGAACTGGCGCCGCGCGCACCATGAGCGTCGCATGCAAGTCGTGCTGCACATGACATAAATGTCATTATTTTCATATTGCCACTTGACATTCAAGTTCATCATACAGACACGTCACGCAGTACCAGATTTAGTGTATATCAAGCAAGCGAACTGGCCGCGCGGAATACCAATTTTGGGGTATATCAAGCTACAGAAACGGCCATGAGCGCACCATGAACGTGGCATGTAAACCATGTTGCACATGGACATGACTGTCATGATTTTCATATTACCACCTGTTATTTATGTTAGCCCTACAGAAATGTGTCGTCATGCCAATTTTGATATATATCAAGTTCACGGAACGGCCGTAGTAATTCATAATATTCGTCATATGAGCATTCATATATGTTCATCATACAGTACTGTTCTGCCATTGCCTAAAAATCGCGTTAACGATATGGTCAGGAGAGCAGAAAGTCGTAGGCGGCTAGATAGATAGATAGATAGATAGATAGATAGATAGATAGATAGATAGATAGATAGATAGATAGATAGATAGATAGATAGATAGATAGATAGATAGATAGATAGATAGAGATGACGCGGAAAAGTCGCGTCATCTCTTTAGTGAAGATGGTGACGTTTTCGTTAGGCAGCTGCACCCGGGTCTCGAGCAATAAAGCGGCCCTTTCCTTCCGGAAGACGCTCGTGAACATGTCCAGGAATGCACGGCTGAAGAAATCTAAGGATTGAAGTGAGGACTCCCGATTCTCAAACCAGCTCCTCGCCGGGTCTTCCAGGATAGAAGTAGGCGTGGGGCAGCTAGTCTTCGGAATTCCAGTTGTTAAAGGCGGCGAGATGGTCATATATTTCAAGCCAGGTTTCCCGGTCTTCCAGCGTTGAAGAACGGAAAGTCGGTGGCTCCCTGGGTTGCCGGAGCACGATTGATGCAGGCGGCAGAGGAGCTGTCATCGTTCGCTGCCGTTGAAGTCCAACTCTTGGTTTGCCTGGTGTTTTCCGGCAGGATTCCGTGCTCTGGCTGCAAACCTTGCAGCCTGAGGCTAGCTTGTTTGGAGCGACGCTCCTTAGGCCGGCACCCCGCCGTCGCCGTCGCCGTTTAAGCTCCCTGGCACGGTGCCAGCTACGGCGTCTGCCCCTCACGTGGGAGCATAAATGAGCTTTATCAGCGCTGGAACGCGGATGGCGTCTGCACAATGCGCAAAGCGCGAGAATACCAACGCTTGCGAAACTGAGGCAGATTGGTCTCCCTCTCCCTCTTGCTTACACTCTGCCCTCTCCGCTCAAACCGGCGAGCGCGCGAAACCATCGCTTCACCCTGTCGCCCACCCAGTGGTTGGTCCGTTGCCTGGGCAATGAAACACCGCGCGTGCCGAACGCAGTGTGCGTCCCATTTCCAAGGAGCTTCGCTCATCGGGGCTTCAGTGTCTTCTCCGCGATGCGGGCTGGGTTCACAGCTCGACGGGGGGCGTCCGAAACGTGGACGAACAGCACCTCCACCAGATGTCACGTGGTCGTGGCGTTGACGAAGGCAACAGTAGGCGTGACAACGAAGAAACTCTTTATTTTGGCCGAACTTGTGGCCGGGAAACTGAAGTCAGACTACAGCAATACACACTGCCACTGATAGCCGCGAACAGAGCGTCGGCCGTCGATAAAAGTGGTCATCGTTAGGACGCGCCGTTTTATATTCATCACGCATCGAATTTTCCAGCCTTATCACTTGTCGTCGCGCAAGCTCTGGAATGACCTCGAGTGTTCGCGTCTTGCGTGCAATCTGAACAAAACGATCTACTACAATCGTGAAGCTTCTCGAACACTGAAGGCGCGGTTTGCGCTGAGCATTGCTGGCACTCTTTGTGGCCGTAAACCGAATACAGCAAAAGTGAAATAAGAAACGCGCGTGGCAATATCAAGCTAGCGCAGTGGCTGCTCGGTGCCATGAGCGTGGCATGCAAGTCATGTTGCAATTGACATGCCGTGATTTCCATATTAACACCTGTCATTTATGTTCGTCATACACTCACGTCATGCAATACCACATTCGGGGTATATTGTTATAACCGTGAAGGCGGCCTGCAAGGGACGCTCGTCGGCATACCTTCCAAACGCGGTCCGCGTCCTGCAGAAACGCAAGAGGTGTCCTTGGGCGGCGCTGCAGGGAACGCGCATCGGCGTTGCTGCTACACGCAGTCCGCGTCCTGAGAAAAGACTTGACGAGACGCGCGTGCACGGACCGATATAAAAGGAGTGCGCTCTCTGGCCTTCGCGGGCCCTCTCGTCTCTTGTGAGCTTTTCTAATGTGACGGTGCGTCTGCACTTTTTCTCTCACTGTAAATATGTAAAATAAACGTGTGTTCTTGTGAGCAAGAAGCCTCGCAAGAGTTCTCCTTTGCCGGCGCCTCGGTGGCAGCCTGTACCCCCTCCTCGGTCACATCAACCGGTTGGCAGCGGCGTGGTCCGGTTCGTGTTCTTTCCTGGTGCTGACGCTGGTGAGGGCTCACTTTCCGTAGAGATTCTGCCAGGCGTTTTGGATAGATGGTGAAGTTTATCCAAAGAGGTAAATTGGTGTCTGCTTTGTGAAGGCTGGTGCTTTTTAGTGGTACCTTCACGGCAGTTTCAGCTGCGGAAGTCTGCACAGGGTGGCGATGGATTCGAAGCAAATTGAGGAAACCGGAGTTCTGTTGTGCGAGGAGCTTGGGATTGAGGTGGCGACTATACATAGAAAGCCCTATTTAATACAGGCAGTTAAGGAATCCGGCGCGGATGAGGAGGAGCTTTGTGAGTGCTGGCAGCTTGTTCAGTAGAGAATAAAGAGGGCACAAGAAGACGAGGAACGCGAGCGCACGGCCGCCTGGATCATCGGCGCGCGCGCCGATGATCCAGGCGGCCGTGGAGAGCGTTTAGAGTTTGAGAGAGAGACCGCCAGGCGTAAGGAAGAAGCTGCAATCCAAGAAAAGGGAACTTGAACGATTAAGGCTTGAGCTTCAGATCCCAGAGGCAAAACGTACCAGTGGTCAGAGAACAGATGATGTAGAGATTCAGGCAGGCGCACGAGTGAGCATGAGGGACCTCTTGCAGCCTTATAAAATGAGCGAGAACATTGCGTTGTTCCTTGTAAATTTTGAAAGGACTTCTGCGAGAATGGGCATCGGTCGTGCCACGTGGCCTCAAAAGCTGCTAACGCCATTGCCCTGTGAAGCAACGGACACGCTTGCGCGTTTGCCAGCCAAAAGACACCGATGATTATGACAAAGTGAAGGCTGCGCTCCTAAAGAAATTCCGGCTTTCAGCAGAAGCGTTTCGCCGCCGGTTTAGGGACGCTCAAAAGAAAGCGGGTGGAACATTTCAGGAGTTTGCCTCCAGCATGAAGGCCGATTTGGTGGAGTGGATAAAGGGAGAAGGTGTCTACGGGGACCGGGACAAGCCAGTGGATTTGATCTGCCTTGAGCAATTTTACGGGTGCTTGGATGAGGAAACGCGCCTATGGATTCAGGATAGACCGGGCAACAGGTGGTGGTGGTGGTGAAAAACTTTATTCGTGTGAAGGCCAAAATGTAAAATAATATTTTTTTTTAAATTAAAAAGCAGCGTTGTGGGCGGCCTTCAGCCTGCCGGTTGTGGCGTCCAGGCAGTGCCTAGCCGCGACGTCCTCCGCCCAAGTCACTAGCCGAAGTTGGAGGTCCGGCCTGGTGCTGGACAAAGCAGCCGCCCACTGCTGCGGACTTCTGAGGTGCCAAGAGGCAGGGGGCAAGTGTGCCGGACAAGGAGTAAAATATGTGTTGATAGTTGGCGATGGAGCTGCCACAGAAGCGGCAGGCTGGCGAGTACGTTCCGGGGTGGAAGAGGGCAACACGTGCGGGAGTAAGGAAGGTGTGGGCCTGAAGTTGGCGCCACAGGTGTTATTGGTGCTGGGAAAGGGATTGGTGTGGTGGGGGGAGAGTGAGGCGGGAGAGGCGGTAGTGCAATGTGATGTCGTGGTACGTGAGGAGCGCGTCGCGCGTATCCATTCCCGGCGGGGCCGGGCTTGCTCGGTCGGTCGAATCGCGAGCGATAGAATTGGCCGCCTCGTTGCCAGGATGACCCGCGTGAGCGGGTACCCAGATGATATAAATGGGGCGAGAGGAAATGGTGCCAGACCGCAAGATGCCTGCTGCCGGGGGTGCCACCCGTCCAACCGCGTAGTTGTATACCGCGGGTTTGGAGTCGCAGAAACATTGCACGCGCGGCTGAGCTAGCTGGGGAGTACAGCGTTCGCCGTCAGTCAGAAAAAGCACGCGTTTGTCCGTTCAGCAAAGAGCCACGCAAAGATCGCATTGAAGGCAAACGCGCTAACTATCAAGAAGAGTACGAAGCGCAGCCGCAAAGTAAAGGTACCAGCGTTGCAAAGAATGTGCCTGAGAACGGAACGAAGGGAAACATGAAGAAGGACCAGAGTTCCGAGGAAAAGAAGCCACTGCTGTTTTTCCGTTGCCATGAGCCAGGGCACATAGCAGCTGGCTGTCGGAAACCCAAGTTAGTGCTCTCTATTCTAAGACGGGCTGCCACTTATCCAACCCCGAAACGAATAATTTGGGCTCCTGGCCATCAGGGTTTACGAGGTAATGAGGCCGCTGACGCGGCTGCCCGAGCGCTTACCCACCGGGCTCCTCACCCCAGCTCTTATGACTCGGAGGCCAATACGCCGCTGCTGCGGTTTAAAGAAATTATTTCGTATTATCGCGACACTCACCGCCTTTTCCCGGCTCCTGCAAAGGGCCTGAGTAAGGCGGATGAGAGAACATTAAGGCGCCTGCAGACAGGAACTCTACTCTGTCCTGCCATACTAAAGCACTTCGACCCGAACACGGATGGGCGGTGCCCACACTGTGGGGAGACTTGTGATATCTTCCACATGGTGTGGGCATGTACAAAAAATCCCCACCTGCCCCCTTCTTCTACCCCTTCCCGAGAGGCATGGGAGACTGCCCTTCTTAACTGCTCCTCGCTGGAGTCCCAACGGACTCTGGTGGGACGGGCGCGAGTCGGGGCCTCGTCATGTGGTGTCCCGAACTAGGGACGCCGACCATGCTAGCGGGGTCATGCTTTGGCCCCCAAACTCTCTCTCTTTTTTTTTCACAATAAATGTTTTCATCTCTCTCTCTCTCTGTCACGGGCGGTGACGACGAAAGTATGCATCTCTTAAAGCCGTACATACGCGACTTACGGGTGAACAGAAGGGATTGCAGAGTTCTTCGTGACACCGCCGCAACAATCGACCTCGTCCACCCCGATCAAGTAGAAGCTAAACATTTCACGGGCAAGTGTGCACGGATAAAGCAGGTGGTAGAAAAGAACATCGTTTTCCTGCCTATCGCAAATGTAAAGATTGAGGGACCGTTTGGGGTGCTACAGACTGAGGTGACAGTATCTCCAAACTGCCGAAGTAGTACCGTTACCTTTTCTCCAACAAGTCCGACATTTTGTTAAAAGGAAGGAGTCTTAGCTATGGAGAACTTGTGGCACAGGCCAATGAGATGAAGTCGAGACGACGCAAACACCGATGGTTTAAGTCCAGGTGGAACGTAGTTAACGAAAGGGGGAACCATAAAACTGCACAAAACTTTTCCAGTTCCTTTGCCTGTCGCGATTGCTGATTAGTTTTGTGTGTGTGTGTGTGTGTGTGTGTGTGTGTGTGTGTGTGTGCGTGCGTGTGTGTGTGTGTGTGTGTTTGTGTGTGTGTGTGTCACTGTGATGAGTGAGTGGGGCACCAATGTGACAGTGCGACAGTGGTGTGCTTGGTGGAGTGATGTGGTGTCGCGAGTGACGCAAACGCGGTTGCGTGGACACTACAGCGGCACCACGCCTCAGACTCGTGCATCGGTGAGAAGAAAACGACATTGGCGCGGCAAAGCACGCGTGGGTGGAGAAGGGCAAGAACGACCATGTTCCAATTAGAAGGTGGCACGGCAGACGGCAGAGGGGAAGAGGAAGACGACGAGATCGAATGCAGTCAGTCTCACTCGGACAGCTCGGACGAGACGCTGGTGTCAGGGTCTTTGCCGTCGGGTTTCGGACTCGAGCACAAAGGTCCCGACAGCGTCTGCCTCCAGACGTCCTCGGAGACGGGGCGTTCCCATCGTCCGAGCAGCGGGTCCGGGCAGTTGAGCCACCGTGGAGAGGAGTGAGACCTGGAGAAGCGAGAGGGACACGACGCTGGTGCCAGGGTCCGCGCTGTCGGCTTACGGAGTCGAGTACGAAGGGCCCGACAGCGTCGAAGGGTCTTCGGAACAAGGTACTCGTGGTTCCTGCCGCTGCTGCTTCTACCCCGACATGAGTCCAAGGGCCTGCTGCCGGCCTGCCATGCGACGTGCGGGGTCAAGGAGGTCGCCAGCCTGGTGTGCCTAAAGACGCCTCCATCAGCGACTTCTGAGCCTTCCTGCCGCCTCGTCTGCCCCACGAGTGCCAGAGCTGTCAGCGACTCAACGTGTCAGCGACGACTCCACCGCCGCAACCACCACAAGCGACGTGACAACCGGTGACTGCTGTCTTGCTTTCTAACGTTCCGCGGAACTTTGACGATTCTTTTAGCACCGGTCGCAATAGCGTAGCGTAGACGTTGCTTGACTCTGTGTTTCGGTTGCTTGTATTTTACCTTCTCTTTTTCCAAGTGTGATAAAGTTAATTTTTTTTTGTGCGTTTGAAAATGGCTCCTTCCTCTTCCGGTCAGAGGCCTTGCCTCAATTAAAACAAACCACCAAAACCCTAAACCTGCATAACAGTCACCACCTTAGTGCAGTCTTCAATTGTGCAGTAAGTGAAGGAAGTAGCGTTGTCGCAGCACAGACATGGCAAATCTCGAGAAAGCTGGGGGCTCTCAGCGTCGGTGTTGGATTTGAGAGCGTCCCTTCCCGCTTCAGTCGGGCAGAGAAGAGGAAAAGGCCAACTGTACTGACTGGTCGAATAGTAGCGCTTGGTGGGCACGAACAACAAGCCACTGCGGATTGAAGCCTTTCTGCAGCGCTTCGTGCCATCCTCGACGAGTGGATGACCAGGCGGTGGTGACAGTGCCTCTGCCGCTGTAGATGGTCTTATGCTGTGACCAAGCGTGTGTTGTGCTGTGGGTGGTTCCTATGCGAAGGTGTGCCTACCGCAAGACCTGCTCTGTGGTGGGCGTCTCTGAATTCTGGTGGACAATCCAGTGGGACGCCCAAGAAGACGTACAACGGCCACTTCAGAGAGCAGCGTAACTGCAGTCCCTACGTGACCTCTTCGGGCGGCGGACGGGTTGTTACAACCGGCAAGGTGGCCTGCAAGGGACGCTCGTCGGCATACCTTCCAAACGCGGTCCGCGTCCTGCAGAAACGCAAGAGGTGTCCTTGGGCGGCGCTGCAGGGAACGCGCATCGGCGTTGCTGCTACACGCAGTCCGCGTCCTGAGAAAAGACTTGACGAGACGCGCGTGCACGGACCGATATAAAAGGAGTGCGCTCTCTGGCCTTCGCGGGCCCTCTCGTCTCTTGTGAGCTTTTCTAATGTGAAGGTGCGTCTGCACCTTTTTCTCTCACTGTAAATATGTAAAATAAACGTGTGTTCTTGTGAGCAAGAAGCCTCGCAAGAGTTCTCCTTTGCCGGCGCCTCGGTGGCAGCCTGTACCCCCTCCTCGGTCACATCAATATCTACCTAGCGAAACGGCCGTCAGCCCACCATGAGCGTGGCATGTAAATTAGGTTGTACATGACACGCACGTCGTGATTTTCATATTACCACCAGTCATTTATGTTGATCATGCAGAAACGTTTCATCATACCAATTTTTGGATATATGAAGTTAAGGAAACGGCCGCGGGATCACCACGGCTATGGCGTGTAAACCATACCGTTTATGAGAAATTAGTCATGATTTTCATGATATTACCAGTCACTCATCTTCGTAAGTCATGTTATGTCATACCAATTTTGGTACAAATCCCATTAAGGTGGCGGTCCCACTCCGGCGACCACCGCTCCGCATTTTAGGCATTGTTTGCTGACGCACTGTGCTTGCTGCGCTCTATGTATAAATTATAATTGTGTAAATTTGGAAAGCTTACAATATCGGCTTTCGAATAACACGGGCTATTACCGCCTGGTCCGAAGCGTTATTTAAGCGAAATGAAAATAGCGTGAGCAACAAAAAACGTTTTCGCTCTACAAGCTTTAGTTCTACTGCGAGTACGGCGAAACTGTTCAACATGACACAGCGAAATTTACTGTGCCTTTAGACGCAGTGTTATGCAAGGTTTCTATGAAGAGATATTGCGTATGAAGTGACCAGTTATTTATTTACGCTCCAATAAAAATGGGCAATATAATGAAAAGTTTGTCAGTGAATATCTTTTTTTTTCTTTTCCATGTAGAACTACAATATTTAGTGGTTTTCTAGACTAGAATATACTTATTTTCTACGCGAAGTTTTTTTGTGCTGTGATGAAAACCTAATAAATTATTATTACGTCAATGCGGCAGTTTATGGCTCTACTTGGTCACGCATTACCGACGAAGTGACAAAACTATTCAAGCTAAAACGCTGAACTCCTACATAACCAAGCAGCAGGCCTTTCTCTAGGATTCTATGAAGAGAAAATTCTTTTATGTTGTTTAGGGATCCTACAGGATTGCAGTGAATTTAGGTAATTTTTCTGCTTGGCAGTTCCGTAGAAATTGTCTTTTTTTTTCTTTTAGACGGTAATTCACAAAGAGTATTGCACATTAGTAGAGGTATATTGTGTCTTGTATCTACTTGTGCTCACTAAATCGACCGACCCAGTGCTTCAAACAAAATATTTTCAACAAATCATACATCTCACAGGCGATTTTTAGGAGGTAGCGCTATCCGTGAAATAAAAATCAAGTTGATTTACGCGAGTTCCAACGTTCGTCTAATGTGGCACCACTAAACATAAGAAAACCAGTCAAACGGGTATGGATTGTTTCTACGGGCTTCATTGTTTGCCCCAGTTGCTAAGTCTAGTCGCCGCGCTTAACCAACATCAACTGTAAAAGGAGAAGGGCTTAGTTATGTACCCTTTCCACTCGCACGGCTCGCACTACATCCGCAGATGGGGTGGTCACATCCAGCCGCAAACGGTTTTGGTACGCCGGAGTATTGCACGTTCGTCGCGCGTCCGCAGAACCGGCGTTCCCTGGCGCGTCTCTATGGATGTGCATCTCTTTGCCGTTCAGCTGCTCGTTTTTTTGCGCGTTCGTTTGAGTGTTTTCGTGCATGCGTGGTTTGAAATTGTGCCCGATATGCTACGCTAGGGCCCGACATTCTACGCTTACTTGCCGTGCAAACGCTATGTACTGGCGCTTCGCCGGGGAGGGGACACGATGGTGAAACGGCTCAAAGCTTATAATTGCCGAGAATTTCAGTGTAAGCCTCCAGAGCACCTTGCCGGCAACTTTCACTGACCAGTACTGGGAAGTTGTGCCCACAGATCCAGCTTTCACGGACATCGGCGTTTAGTTCGCGTGTCTTCCACCACGTGCCGCATGACTTTTATCTTTTGAATCTCGCGCGAAGTCAAGAGTTGCGTCAAGGCAAGAAAGAAAAGGAAAGAAACAAAAAGTTCAGAACACACAGCTTCACGACTTGGCGTGGCTTGCCGCGTTCGTTGCTAACGGCGACAAAGATAAGACCGGCGAGCTGCGACGTTAAAATGGCTAGTCATTCCCCGATCCTATGGCAACGACTCGTTTCACGCATCAGAAAAAGAAAACGGTGCCCGACTGCACCCGGAATTCGGAAGGGCAGCCAAACGTATTATTTTATTCCGTTCGCATTTTTTTACAGCAAGTATGTTATGCCCGCCGTTTGTCCGGTTCGCGATGTAGAGAGGAAACCATGATCTTGCCGCCGCGGCCACGTCAAGAAAAATTAAGAACAACTGTGCCTAGTTAAACCAGTGTAACCATAGACAAGCCTTATTAAGCCATGTTGAGCATGGTAAAACCTAATTAACTGCGCATAACTAAGCTAATGAAATCACACCTCAAAAAGCCCTAATTTAGCCGAGCTGAGATTCTCGTGTGCCTATAATGCCGAATTTTGTAAGATGCGCCAAGCTTAGCCTAATACTAATTAAGAGTTAATATAACTAGTGGTAGCTCGACTAATTAGCTAATTAAGCTTACCTTGACATGGGATGGAAGCTAATCGAGACCAAGCTTCAAATTTGCAAGTTAGGCCAATTTACCTAATAAAGGTAAGTAAGGTACTTGGTGCTGTGATTGCCAAGCGATTCCCAATGAAACCCGATCGATGCCTATCCGATACTCGTGAATCGCAATGTGATCGCGTGAACAGTTCGTGCATGGACGTGTGAATGAACGTGTGCCTAGTCAATTGCCAAGGCGAGTGCCGACCAGCTCTGCTCTGCCCCAGCCTTACGCTACTCAGCGCAAGCTGCGCAAATTTTTTACCATGTTGAAAGGCTCGGCCGATGGCAGATCATGAAGCAGTTGGCGCACATTTAATGACTTGACAGTCGAATGATAGCATTTCGCAATGTTTAGTTCTAGGTTACTTAGCTTGTAGCGTCTGCTTACTTTTCGTCCCCGTGTTTTCCGAGCTTTTTTCTACTCCTTAGGCTTCTCTGGATGCACAGAAAGCTGCTGTACTTATAATAATTGTTGGGGTTTTGCGTCCAAAGAACACGATATGAATGTGAGAGATGCCATAGTGGAGGACCCCCGATAGTTAGACCACGTGGGGTTCTTTAACGTGTACCTAAATCTGAGCACATGGGCTTCCTGCATATTGCGTCCATCAAAATGCAGCCTCCGCGAACTAACATGGTGCTACCAAACGTGTGGTTCAAACTACAAAGTACGGCCGCGGCGGCGCATTTTCGATGTAGGCGAAAATGCTTGAGGCCCATGTGCTTAGATTTAGGTGCACATTAAAGAACTCCCGGTGGTCGAAATGTTGAGAGCCCTCCACTGCGGCGTCTCTCATCATACGGTCGTTTTGAGACGTTGGACCCCAACAATTATTATGACTATTAAAGTACAAAGTAATCGTTCTAGAAGGTCTTGGCTCGCGGTACACACAAATCGGCGCAATAGCACACATGATGACGCACGTGTGCTAGCGCTACAGATTTTCCGGTCACCGGTTCCAAAAACACTACCTAAACATCATCATTCGAACGCCCTGTGGTATGATTTTTTAATGAACGAAAAATTAATAAGAATAATAATAGTAATATCTGGGGTATTATGTGACAAGACCAGGATATGATGAGGCCCGCGGTATAGGAGAACTCCGGAAATTTTGATCATCTGGCGTTCTTTAAGGTGCTTTGACATCGCACAGTACATGCGGTCCTCTACCATTTCGCCTCCATCGAAATGCGACCACCGCGGCCGGGATCAAACCTGCACCTTTCAGGTCACCAGCCGACCTCCATAGCCGCTATGCCGTCGCGGCGGCATATCTACAGTGTCTCCACAGCCACCATTGTCCCCCCATGAAAAAAAAAAAAAAAAAAAGCATGGAATAAAATTCTAATAAAGAGTCTAAGGCAGGGAGCTACCATCTCTCCAATTCTATTCACCGCGTGTGAACAGGAGGTTTTCAGAGCGTTGGATTGCGGACAGCATGTGATAGCAGTTAAAGGAGAGTAGCTTAGTAACATGCAATTCGCTTGTGATATTGCCATGTTTAGTAACTCGGGAAAACTATTGCAAATCATAATTACTGAATTAGACAGGGAAAGCAGAGCGATGGGTCAGAAAATTAATATGCAGAAAAATAAAGCAATGTTCAGCAGTCTCCGAAGAGAAGAGTGGTTTGCGATGCCTATCAAAACACTGGAAGTGGTAAAGGAATACGTCTGTTTAGGGAAGGTAGTGACCGCAGATACGAACCATGAGAATGAAGTAACCAAAAGTATAAGTATGTTGTAGTGTGCATTTGGCACGTATTCTGAGATAATGATTGCACATGGTGAAACAAGCTCCGTCCTGTGTCCTTTCTAAGTCTTCGTGCATTTCGCGCTTGTTTCACCATGAACCTTTACCAACATGCCCAACTGGCAGTCATCCTTAATGATTGGCAGTTTACCACTATCTCTCAAGAGAAAAGCGAATGGTAATTTACCACTATCTCTCAAGGGAATGCAGCGAGAAGACAAGATAACTGGTGGCAATTGAAAGTAAGAGCCTGCATTCTAACAGAAGGCAAGCGCGCGAACGGGAGGCATAAAGTTAAATTGGCAGGTGAGATTCAGAAGCTGCCGGCGCTAACGTGGGCGCAGCCTGCACATGACCGCGTTGATTGGAGAAACATGGGAGTGGCATATACCGTACAATTAGCGTAGTCATGTTGCATAGTCATGATGATGATCAGACACTTGTGAATCGTGAATGCGAAAGTATCATTTGACGATTCGTACACAGTCTCAAATTTATATATATATATATATATATATATATATATATATATATATATATATATGTATATATATATATATATATATGTACCGGGTGTTCAAAGTTTAGCTTTATGCTTTTCTTAAAATTCGGCACTGGGAAGAACATGAAAACCACCTTTACAGATAACATATATATCCAGGGGGGACACAAAGTGAGAATATAATTATCACTGTCAGGAGCCCAATTAACCCAGATTCAATAATTAACTTTTTAGTGACTGCAGCAAGCAAGCATGTTTATATTAAAAAGTTGAAGGGAGTCGCGTTTATTCACAGTTCTATTTGGAAGCATTTTTCTAACATGTCTGTGCTCCGAGATATCCCGCTGCAAAGTTTAATTGATTACGCATGCAGGGCGCTGTGGATCAGCGCAATGTTCCTCCCCGATGTGACGAACAGTCATTGCTTGCTATCGCCAGCCAGTAGCAAAAGGGTAACCGTTATCATCTTTGCCTGTGCCTTCGACCCGTTATCAGACTAAACGACGCACGCACCTGCCACGGCCCACCGAGGAGGAGTTTGCGCCACCACTGACTGTCTTGCATGCGTAATCAGGTAAACCACAATTAAACTTTGCAGCGGGATATCTCGGAGCACAGACATGCTAGAAGAATTCTTCCAAGGGAACTGTGTATAAATGCGACTGCCTCAAACTTTTCAATACAAACATGCTTTCTTGCTGCAATCACTAAAAAGTTAATTATTGAATATGAGTTAATTGGGCACCTGAAAGCGATAATTATTGTCTCATTGCGTGTGCCCCTGGATGTATAAGTTATCTGCAAAGGTGGTTTTCACGTTCTTCCCAGTGCTGAATTTTAATAAAACCATAGAGCTTAACTTTGAACACCCGGTATAATGTATTTTTACAACGCCAAAAGTGTGTCAAGAAGCCAATCAGGTTTCGCCTTAGCGAAGTATATGGGGCAGCGCTAGCACGCATACAAGGACGAGAAAAGACAGGACATGCGCTGACAAGACACAGACAGCGCATGTCCTGTGTTTTCTCGTCCTTGTATTCGTTCTCGCGCTGCCCCATATACTGCACTATGAAACCTAACCAACTAGCCCACTTTTCCGTTATTCGCCTTAGCGTTTTTAGTGAGTGTAACACGTGCTTAGGTTTTATTTATTTATTTATTTATTTATTTATTTATTTATTTATTTATTTATCTCAAATGCACTCAAGCACTTGGGCATTCTAGAGGGGGAGTACGGTACATGTGTACAACAATAAGAAGAATACCGATGTTTCAGCGAACACTTTCAAAAACATTTAAAGGTTGGCTGTTAGGTATTGTACAATTCTAGCTCGTCAGCTGGTTTACGAGAAGAGGCTGAAATTACTACACAAAAAATTGAAAGGCTTAGTCCACTATCTAACGAAAATTTACTAATTGTGATCTTAACTAATTGAATTATCGCCCACATTTCAATTCCCAATGTTTAGTCGTGGAGTTCTCAAGGCAACCTGGAACGAATTTTTATGATGCCACTAGTTTCGAGGTATTACCTAATTCGTGAACATTACAGAGAAAGGCATTGCCATTCGAATTATATTCTTAACAAAACATCCTTTCATGTATTGAAGCCCAACATTAAGTCTAAGACGATGTATTTCTTCGACACTGATCTCCACGCTCCTTAGCCTAAGTGCGCATATCGTGTGCCAGCCACAGTGCGTCGCAACATCGCACAAGTGACACGGCTCAACACGGCGTCATACAGACCTCGAACTGCCGATGGGTCTCACCGATCGATAATGTAAAAAAAAAAAAAAAAAAAAAAAAAAAAAAAAAAAGACGGCTTAATTGCCTAGTTTTTGCGTAGACTATGGCTTGCTGAACAAGATCACACGTAAGGACATCTATCCCTATAGCCACTAATAGACGACGCCGCGACTGCTGGCATGGAGCATAGCTTTTTTCTCTCCCTCTCTCTCTATTCGTTGGACCTGCGCTCCGGCTGCTTGCAGCCCGATGGCTGAACTTGACCACCGCTAACCAGCCTTCGTTAGATTCGATGGCTTATATGAATTTATTGTGACGTGATTCGGGCTGTGCAACGCGCTTGCAACATTTGAACGCATGATCGGCATCCTTCGCGGCTTCAAGTGGCAGACGAATCTCTACTACCTGGATGGTACTCTGATATTTTCAGACGACTTTCAACACATCTACAAAAGGACGTAGCTGTCGTCACTAGTATCAGCTCTAATGGCATTGAGGTAAACTTAAAGAAGTGTTGCTTTTGCGTACGAAAGCTGCTTATTCTGGGCCGTCTTCTTCCGAGATGGCGTCCTTCCGGATCCCACGACACTTCGTGCTGCTGCTTCGTTTCCTAAACTGGCAATGAAATACCTTCGCAGCTCTCTATGCCTTTGATTTTATTTTACACGTTTCATTCGCCGCTTCCCCGCAATTATAGCGCATTTCACAGACCTCCGCTGCGGCTGCGACCTTTGAGCGAAGTCACATGTGGCGATGCATCCAGAAAACTCCGATGAATTCTTACTTCGCCTCCAATCTTGCGACATTTTGATTTGCTCGCCCCATATGAGAGAGAGAGAGAAGTTTATTATGAAAGAAAAGCTGAGAGCACCCAAAATGAAATTGACAAGGACACTAGCGGCGTTGTGTTCGGCGCTGTGCTTGCCCAGCGTAAACGCGGATTTGACGAGTTAGTTGTTGCTTACAGTGTTGCCGTTGGTGGCTACTTTGCGCCAAAGTGGCTACTTTTGGACCCCGTTGGCGACGAAAATTTCCAGTTGGCGCCATGGCTCTTTTTTAAACTTGTGGTTTTACTTATTCAAAATAGTTTTATTTATTCATGAATAGTAAAGACTTGATAATAGCGCTTCTGTTCTGTTTGGCGAGAAATTCGGCGATAGGATCAAATGTCATGGCTGCTTTGGCTACTTTTGGCGTGAGTTCTGGCGCCTTTTCGTGTCACACCCAACGGCAACCCTGGTTGTTTATGCCAGCCATGCACCTACCAAAGCACGCACAAGCATACATAAAGTACGGTTGAACCCCGTAACCCCCCCCCCCCCCTGCATCCGCCGATCAATACACATTCTAGCGGCGGTCTTCTTGTCCATCTACGACGCGTTCCCGCTGTAGCCGTCACCGACATGCCTGTGCAGTGGCGCAAAAACCCCTGCGTTGCTTCCCCTATGGTCTTGTTGCGTGAAGCAACGTCACCTACCATCCCTAGAGAAATAAGTCATCAAACACACCATTTCATTCGTCGTGACAGTTGATCGACCATCACAACTACCTCTATGATGGACGCAAATCGCTCTTATTCCGCGCCATCTACGTTAAGACATATGCGCCACCTTAAACGCTGACTCACAGTGTGCACATGCCGAAGGGTTGAAGATTTGCACTTTCCTCCAGCTCTGCTACTATCAACGCAGAATGTACCGCTTCTTACACCGCTACATTTGTTGCGCGCGCAGCGCCACACGAATCCCCCCTTGCCATTTCCCTGCTCCGTAACAACCACTGACTTGCCCTCTCCGTCCCTTGGACTTCGCCGGTAATGATTTGTATGGACTTCTTTCCATCACTCCTGCTGCCAACCGACAGATAATTGTTGCCATCGATTACACGCTAAGCAGATACTTCACTATTGCCATCTGCATCGGCTAGCAATGTTGCCTCTCATTTCACACCACGTCATTCTACAGCACGGCGCACTACGTGAGCCGCGCATCGTCTGAAGGACGTGTATTTCGGTCGTCGTCAAGAAATTCTAGAGGAATGCAAGGTCTTTCACCACACGACCACATCTTACAATTATAAAACGAATGGTTTAACAGAAATATTTAATCGAACATCAGGTGATGTGCTGACAATGTACGTCACTTCCGGTTACTAAGACTGGAACCGTGTCATTCTCTTCGTGACGTACGCCCAAAACACTGCTACGCAGACCACGAAAGGACTCTCTCCTGTCTTCTACCTATAAGGACTCGAGCCCTCCTGCACGTTATGCGCAATACCTCCTTGCCACGCTTATGTGAGTGAGTCGACGGCAGTTCCCAAGCTGCTAAGCGCTGAAGAGGGTCGCCAGAGTGCCCGATGTCACTCCACTTATGGCAAGCAGCGCCAAATACACCATCGAGATGTCTCGAAGCCTTTTAGCGTCGTATTCCCGGGACTGACTTGTGTGGATAAACGGCCAAGGTTATCATCAACTTGTGTGGCTCTGGATTCCTTGAGCTAGCCCCGGTCGGTCAACGAAACTTCTTTCGAAGTACCGCGGCCCGTCCCGTATGGTCTAACAAGCAGCGTACTTGATGTCCGGCGTCAAGCCACTTGAGCTTTCTTCTAATCTAGTAATCAACAATGTCGAGGCATGAGATTGCGCAATGGACCTGCTAAAGCCTTACTATCTCAGTGCCGTGGTATACTGCCTGTAATTCGCCAGGATGGCTCTGTTTCGGAAGGGAAGTAAACAGAGAGTTTTAGAACACCGCACGCAAAGCTTGCCGGCATTGCGGGCGTAGCGTTAGCGTTCGTCACTTAACGGGAGCCCGCAAGAGGCTAGCGTACGACGCATGCGCAACGCAAACGCAAAGCTTCGCGTACGCTGTTCTAAAACTCTCTAAAAGCGGCACTGCTTGCAGAAGCAGAGAACGCTGCTTATGTAGAAAGAAAAGAAGACGATTCGGCAACGCGAGCTTTGCGCTGGTTCTGCCATTGCTGCTCAGTCTCCAATAGTATAGTGCTTATTTAAAACGCTTCATTACACTATCAATAGCTTCTATCATGCTTTCCTTGGATTCAATATGTGTTGCCTTATTGAGGCTGTGGTTAACTGAAATAGGCCCTTGGTTCCCCTTCCTTTGTTGTTTAGATAATGGGTTGCGTAATAAGAAATACTAAAACATGAGAACTTTACTTGCTCCATATCTAGAAGCGAAACCGGCTCTGTAGCAAAGATTCTGCTTGCAACACTTTAGCGAAAAAACAAGAAACTAAATCTTCAGCAATGACGCACTAGTAATATTAATTGCTGGAACTTTACACGCCAAAACTACGATATGTTCATGAGCCGCGCCGTAGATGAGGTCTGGACTGGAAAAATGATGTCCTACAGCACGCGCTTAGCGCTTAGCGGGTGTCCCCCATTCCCTGTCGCGGCAGAAGAGTGTGCCGGAAATTTCGACCACCTGGGGTCCTTTAACGTGAATTTACATCTACGTACAGCATCAAAATCCAAGTACTAGTGGATTTTCGCCTCGTTCGAAAATGCTAGAGCCGCGGCCACGATCAAACCGGTGCCCTTCGGGCCGGCAGCCGAGCACCGTAACCACTGACAGCAATTCTGTAAAAAAAAAAAAAAAAAAAAAAGAAAAACGAGAAATATTACTGCGATTCGAACCCGTGCCGCATTCACCGCGCGTGAGTCGCTAGAACAGGCGCTCAACCATCTAGGCCACAACACACACCGGTCGCGGGGCGGTAAAATGGGTCTTATCAGGATACAATGGTCGAAGACGCGAGTCGAAGACGCGACTGTGTTGTAGAAAACTTCATTTTGGAACGTGTTTTTCTTCCCACAGAAACATGATTGCGGCCTCAAATGAAAGCTTCGTCTCCGTACTACTCAGATCTCCGGGAAATTTGCAGGATTCCGTCTAGTTTTTTTCAGACGGCCCGTTTTTGTCCCGAAAAACGAGGCGTGATTTCGGCCGCTTCCATAGGACCCCATTGTTTAAACTTTAGTCGTCGTGGGAACAGAATGTGAAGTCCCGATGTTAACGATGCTGCATTTGTTAAGTGCGGTACAGCTCCTAGAAGGTGCCCCTTTAAGAAGTTTTGGAAATTGAGCCTCTACGATTTTTTATCGTCGAAAAATGACTCTGTCCCATTGAAAACGGGGGAGAGCTTCCAGCAGTGGCCGCTAGGAGCGCTGATCATTCAATGTCCCCGAAAGCTGGATCTGAGGAAGTAATTACATCCTAGCTGAAACGAATGTTGTCAAAAGCGAGACTTTGTCGAAGATGGCAGGTCGTTCTGGTCAACGTGGCAGTATATGCAGTGTACGGAACCCTGAAAAAGTTGAATCGCGCTAAATGCAGAGACGCGCTGACTATGGATAAGACGATCACTGTTTCTGCCGCTCATGAGCACTACGGTGTTGGGAAGCAGTTAGACCGAGAACACCGTGACCGAGGAGGACTACTATATTCAGCGATAACGATGTTGCTCACAGCTACACAGTCCTACAGCTCGCTACGCAGCCAAAACTGCTACTAATGCCCGAATAACAGCGGTTCTCCCGAAGCTGGCAGTGCGATTGCTGGTCAACGAAGAATAATCTGACTTCGGCGCCTGTGAGAATGTCCACATGAAGAAAACAGTGATAAAACATATCCTGAGATACTGAAGAACATTTTGCTGAATAAATTTTGCGGCAACCTCAATGGCAAACTAGTCGACGGTGCCTGTAAGTCAAAATAAAGGAAAGCCAGAACTCTCCAGAACAAATAGGTGTATTGCTGCAACAGAACAAGCACAAAAGGAAACTAGATTCTGTAAATAAATGTTTCACTCTCAGAGTAGTTTTGCGTTCATATTTATTTGGAAATACATGCATGCAAGTGCCTGCAAGAAAAAAAAACGCCACGTATGGAACCTCTTTTGAAGAGCGCTCCATATCGTTACCGATCAGCCACCTCCTGTGACGTCACGTCATTTTTACAAGCACACTACCCTACTACCACACCTTCAATGTACAATAAACTTGTATGTCACTGATGGAAGAAGACAGAAAGACTTGTTGCACTTTAGATGATGAGTGCATGCCGACTAATCAGCGGGTTAGGCTGTTGTGCCAAGGAAAGCTGCAGATAACGTAAGATTCTAGAAAGTTCTTGAATGCTCACCATTCTACACAATGGACTGTATACAAGAATTTTTATATGCACAAAGAGCTTGCCCTCACCTCCCCGTATTTTTGAGGCTCGTGGGACATTACCAGGAAACCTGCTCTCCCCACGCGGTGAGGTGACATGTGTTTGGCAGTGTAGCGTAGCCGGTGGAACCATAGGACTAGCAGCAAACAATTAGCGGGTCTTAGCTCGCCAACTGCATATGATTTCCAGTAGATTGTCATCTCATTGACAGCTGTATCTACGTACGTAATAATTACACACGCATATTGGTCACATTTTTCACTTGGCTTATTTTTATTTGGTCATCATACCTGCGAAAATCACTGATGTAACAGCCTTTTGCTATTTGCAGTAGATGGCTACTGATCTAGCAGAGAGGTAGAAGAAATAAACCTTGGCTAAAACGTAAAGTTCGGCAATACGCGCACAATTTACACTACACGAACTCATAACCTCTACAATGAGGAAATTTAGCCAAATAACTTGTTTATGCAGCCCCTGCCTATGTAGACCATATGATATCTTATTTTATAAGCAACCTTCAGTGACCAGAGGGCGCGATGTAACTCTCATTGGCCGTCTTATACCCCTGTCACGCGGGCACCCGCTAACTTCGTTGCACTCCCTCGTCGTTATGTCAACGGAGATGCGTTCCGTGTCACACGGCCTCCCTTACGCCAAGGAAGATAAACGGAGCGTTTCGCAAACGAAGTTCGGCTTTCTCCGTTAACGGCGGAACGAAGTACTCTCGTTCCCAGTAGTCTGTAGGCCAGAAAAAACTTCGAGCACTAAACTGCCGCAGTCAAAACAATAATACATTTTGAGAATATTAAACGTGCTTTTGCTGCTGTACCCATTCATAACGTACTTTTTTTCTTAGTATATATACGCACGCCAGAGTGCAGATACTCTCCACACCAATGCCCTTATCTTTCACCGTGCCTGGCGCGCCGCCATTTAAAAATATTTCGTCCGTGCGAGTGGTTGTTGTTTCAGTGTTTGTGTTCGCCCGTGTCGGCATGACAGGAATGAGTGCAACGCCATCGCGTTGAGCGTCACGCTGTTTGCAACGAGACGGTGTCTTATAGCGCGCACATTGGCTCTATCCATGGAGCCGATCGACATTACCAATGCAATATCGAACCACTTCTTCACGTCTTCCACTTGGTCACTCAACACTGAACACACAGAACAATATGTGAGCTCACGAGGCAATGAAACACAAGAACTTTTGTATGCGGGCTACAAAACTACCAGTAGTCGAGCACGGCACATCCAGTAAAGAAGTACGTTAGGCACAAGGTGGCCAGCGTGGCTGTCAGCATCGCTACACTTAGCGAATGCGTTTTCATTTGAAACAATTTTAATGCTTTTTTCGCTTCAGACCTACTTAATAATGTTTTGTTGTAAAAACCGCTTAACGAAGATTCTCAAAAGACCAACTAGAGATGCAATTAGCCTGTAGGATACTTCTGCGAAAATCAAACAGCGCCGACTGAGCCCCCTCGCGGCAACGGCTACAACCTTGTCATTACCGTGTGACACTGCCACAACTCCGTCGCCGTCGAACTTCCTAACAGAGTTTTACATACACGGAGTTTAACGAAGTTCGCGGGTGCCCGTGTGACAGGGGTATTAGTATCGCCGGCATCGTGTGGGAGACATAGCCGTGCGCAGGGTTCCCTTTCAGGGCGGGGCAATAGTTAGTCGCAATGCCCCGCGCCCCTCCACCTCTTAGGTGACTAGGGGGAGGGAACCCCCCCCCCCCCCCGGCGCCCCCCAGTGCGCGCGCCTATGCCGGCAGATAATACAGGCCTATTCGCCCCGAGATCGAGCTACAGGCGGCAGCACCGTCACCGTGCTAGTGTGGATAGGCGGCCGGCGGCGCGCATACAAATCTACGCAGCGGCGCTATATTGTGAGCGGTGGGAGCCGATTGTCGGCAAATAAAATGCGCTGACTGCAGCCCACTCACAAAATATATATGTCATCCATTGCCGAATGGATGCACGAAGCTCGCCGAACATTATTATTACTTGTGAGAGAAACGCAATATGCCATTGAAAGGGATGTCCATCAGTGGCTAAGGTGCTCGGCTGCTAACCCGAAGGTCGCGGGTTCGATCGCGGCCACGGCGGTCGCATTTCGGTGGAGGCGAAATGGTAGAGCCCCGTGTATTGTGCGATGTCAGTGCACCAGATGGTCTAAATTTCCGGAGCCCTTCACTACGGCGTTTCTCATAATCATATCGTGGTTTTGGGACATAAAACCCCAGATATTATTATTCTTATTATTGAAAGGGATGTTCGCGCTTGACGACTGCGTTTTAGTACTATGTCACGTTTCTTGTATTTTAATTTGTAAGTGTTCAGCTTGCGTCCCGCCTACTTCGCACTGCTGTAGTGCGACTTAATTCATTCTTTGCTTCATGCATGCTGGTCTTGGATACTAAAAAACTGAGAAAGAAAGAAATCCCGTATTCGTGGGCGATGAGCTGAAATAACCGCGAATGCGGATCCGCATTTTTTTTATTATTCAACTCTCCATGAAATGGACGTAGGACAGTTGATAAGCTCATTCAGGAAAGCTACGTGGCTGGCAGTGCTTTAGCGCGTTTTTTCTTACTCCAATAACAATATGAAAAGGTAACTGTTCAGCACGCAGCTCTCTTCGATTGATTATCTGCATGAAAATGATGCAACAAAGGCTCGGTTATTTGATGGGACAAAAGCTTTTATTTTTTTCAACCGAATAATGTCTGATCCTTCCGTCAGTCTATGACAACGCCACAAAAGCGCTCAAGACATTGTAAAAGAAAAAAGATAACGTTTTGCGTAAATTTATACGACATAAGCGTGAGGCACGCCATCTGGATTAATTTTGACCATATGGATTCTTTAACGCGAACCCAAATCTAAGCAAAGGGGTGAGTGAGTGAGTGAATAAACTTTATTACAAGACCCAGCATGTTTGTGGTCCCGGCTAGACCGCACAGGTAGGTACCAGGAGACCTTGTCTCCCCATAGCCTCCCTGGCCTGCTGGATAGCCCATTTTTGCTCTTGGACCTCCGAGCTGAGCAGCACGAGCCGCCACCGCTCCCGGGGGGGCCTCAGGAGAACTTGATAATTTGGGACATTCCCACAGCATATGTTTAAACGTAGCCCTGTCTATTGTGCATAGCTTGCATTTATTGTCCGGGTATAGGTGTGGGTAGCTCCTGTGGAGGTGCACAGGGTTTGGGTAGGAGTGTGTTTGTAGCTGTCGGTATTCAGATGCTTGTTTCCTGTCGAGACTCGGGTGAGGTGCGGGAAAGACGCGCCTTGCCTCTCTGTAGTGTTGTGTGTATTCTGCGTAGCTTGTAAATCGGTCTTTGTGTGATACGTCTGTGGCGCCAGGGATGTTCACCGAGGGGTCCGTTCGGGTTGCGCGGCGGGTTAATTCTCGCGACAACTCGTGGGCCATATCGTTCAGATTGGTGGTATCAGTCTCTGTGTGCGCCGGGAACCATATTAGGTATTTTGGTTCATCTACTTTATTTAGTTCTTGGCTATTAACGAAGATTCTGAGAGCTTGTTGTGAAATACGTCCTTGCGTGAAATTTCTGATAGCTACTTGCGAGTCGCTCAGTATGAATTTGTGTTTGTTGGAGGTGATAGCCATGGCTATGGCTACCTCCTCAGCCTCCTCTATCTTGTTAGTTGTGACAGTGGACGCGTTAATACATATGCCCGACATGTCAATCGCGACAGCAGCGTGGGCCTTGTGTTCAGGGTGCGGGCTAGCATCTACGAAAAGAGATTTACTGTTCGTGCCATGTGCCATGTGGCATGTGCATAACCGATAAGCAACAGCGCCGCAGTTAGACACCTAAAAACAACGCAAAACTTCGTTTATCACAGAGCCGCTAAAACGCTGCTTTCACGCAATATTTAAACTCCTCATGTCTGGGACGACGCCAAGTGCACTTTACGATGTGCTTCAACTACAAAGCGGCGCCTACACCGAAATGATCCTGGCGATCAGAGGATACACAGCACTCTCGGCAAGTGCACAAATTGATCTTATTGCAGTGCATATACAGCCGAGCAAGTCCGAATGTGTCTGTAGATCGGTCTAGGCAAACGTACAGGCACTTAAACTTGCGCTAACAAAGCGGGACAAACCACCCTTTGAGTATGAGCATGGGGTACTCGCACATGCTAGCCTTATACTGGTGTCACACGGGCGTTTGGAAGGCCTTTGAACCGACGGTCTATTGACTCAACTGTCAAGCACGAGCTACCACACGAGTGATTTCGAAGGCCGTCGAGTCGATAGTCTATCGAGTCAACGAAGCACCCAACCCATCCGTTGAAACTTCGATGGTTATTGAGCGACGGAAGCGGGTGGTTGTCTATTTTTTCTTTATTAACCCTCCGCCACCTTGCGGGATTCCGCAGAAATCATCTGCAAGCGGAAACAGCGCAAATGTGCACTCTCGTTCACAGCGTGCCCAAACCCACGATTAGAAAAAGAAAAATTGCACCATTATGTGTTAAAAGTTGCATGCGTGGGCGTAATAAATTATCTAATAAAGTATTTTTGCCATTTTGAATGTACGAACTGCTCATACTCTCCACAACAGCAACGTGCTGGCTCGCCATGCTCGTTATCGTTATCGCCAGTCTGTCTCCGCCGCCATATTGCTCGCAGCTTTTTTTTTTCCTGTGTACGTATTTGTTTTTCGCTTCTTTTTTCTTCATCTGCGCGTGTTCATTTTGCCTCAAAGTTTTTTATTTTTTATTCGCAGTTGTGCAGTGCTTTTTTTCCTTTGCGTGTGTGTGTAGGGCATTATATTTTAGGACGTGATTTTTTTTTTTGGTGCAGTTAGTTTTTGTGTGTGCTTTCTGGGAAATGGCAAACGCGCCGCCGCCAAAAAAGGAAAAAAAAACCGCGCCAGCTCTGAAAGAGAGAGAGAGAAAACTTTAATAATTTCCGGCAGATTGCTGGGCTGGGCTCCCACCTAGGAGCTAACGGAGAGACCGTGTCTCCCGGCAGCTTCCTCGGCCTGCTGGATCGCCCAGAGTTGCTTGTCCAGGCCCGAACTGAGCAGCGCAGTCCGCCAACGCGCCCGAAGGTCTTCATTGGAGGCCGCGACCCGAGTATTGCTTATTAATGCTGGACATGCCCATAGGATATGGTCAAGAGTGGCTCTGGTGGTACAGTACTGGCATAGATTAGTGCTATAGACTGCGGGATATATGTGGTGCATGATGACGGGGTTCGTGTATGTGCGTGTTTGTAGCTGCCACCATTGAACGGACTGGGCCCGATTTAGCTTAGGGTGAGGCGGAGGGTACTCCCGCCTTTGCAATCGATAGTGTTGAGTTATGTCACAGAATTTAGTGAGCCGATCGTCCCATTCCCATACCGCCGCAGAAAAGTCCGTTTGGGTGGCTGTTTCGTCTAACGCAGCTCGGAACGTAAGACCTCGAGACACGTTGTGCGCCACTTCATTTGGACTGACCTCCGGGTGACCTAGGGGCGTTTGGGCAGGGAACCAAAGGATGTGCACGCATTTGTCCACCTCGTGAATTTTGCCTGTATTAAGGATCCGCAATGCCTCTGGGGAGATTCTGCCGCTGGCATAGTTTCTAACTGCCGTTTGCGAGTCGCTGATGATATATGAGGCGTTCGTGTGGGCTATGGCCATGGCGATAGCCACTTCCTCCGCCGTTTCTACGTGTCTTGTGATGATTGATGCGCTGCTTTTGCATTGTTGTGTGTGGTCTATGACAGCAGCCACGAAGCGGTGACGTTCCCGATAGCGTGCTGCATCGACAAAGACCGCCTCGTGGTTGTGACCAAAACTCTTGGACATGGCTCTGGATCTACTGACACGTCTGCCCTTGTTGTGTTCAGGGTGCATGTTTCTTGGTATGGGTGGTACTGTGAGCTTAGCACGGATTGTGCGTGGTATGTCGTGTTTGTCTCCGTGTTGAGTGTGGTAAGAGATTCCGAGATTTTGGAGAATCTGGCGGCCTGGCTTAGTCTTGGCCAATCGCTCGTATTGGGAGATTTGTTGTGCCTCGATAAGCTCCTCAAGGGTATTGTCTGAAAGCGGAAATAAAGATTTGCAGCGCCACACAATTTTTGCGAGAAACACCTGAACCATTCAACAGCCGTTGAAAACTGCCGTGTAGCAGCGTGACAACTCTATCGAGTCGACGGAGCGGCGGCGTTTCGACGGCCGTCGACTCGAGGGCCTTTCAAAAGTGCCCATGTGACACAGGTATTATGTGACTAGCAGAAGACGCGAGGAGCAATCCACACAAGGCGCGCTTCAGCCAGTGGCCACCAGGCGGCGACTCCGCTCGATCTCGGGGCGAATAGGAAAAGACGTCCGTAGAACACACAGACATGGCCTCAGGCGTGTCGCTCTTATGTACATTTTCTGTGAAGGCTCACTGGGGGGTCGTCATAATCCTCAATGAGTTGCGAATATCCATAGCTCCCCGCTCCGCCCTCGCCCTAAGTGCGATGCTGGGCCAGATTGTGCTGCTCGCTAATCTGTGCGTGCGCTTCGGTTGCAGCTCGGAAACGACTGTCGGCGAAAATTTAGAAAAAAAATGCAGGTAACCCTTTTACTGTAGCTCTATAGAGTGAAATTTAGCAAATAACTCCAGAATACTATGCTTATCTTGTGCTGAAATCTGCCCGTTTTTTATAACCAAAAGCGCGCGAAACACGACAAAATGAAACAAGACATGCGCTCGCGTGACGCTACTCAAGCCTAGTCCAGTCAAACGCTTCAAAGCGTTTCATTGGTGTTATGTTCAATTGTTATTTGATAGACGCGCATTATAGTGAACTAGAACCTAACGCGCATGAAAGCACGCCGCTCCCGCGTTCATCGTCGAGTATGCAGCCCTGTAAACAAACACACATACACACACCTACACACACGTGTGCGTGTGCGCGCGCGCGTGTGTGTGTGTGTGTGTGTGTGTGTGTTTGTGTGTGTGTGCGTGTGTGTGTGTGTGTGTGTGTGTGTGTGTGTGTGTGTGTGTGTGTGTGTGTGTGTGTGTGTGTGTGTGTGTGTGTGTGTGTGTGTGTGTGTGTGTGTGTGTGTGTGTGTGTGTAACTCACACGGTGCACATGCGTTTGGCTACGGCAGCTCGAACGCGTCGTCTCTTTCTTCTCAATCTACGCCGTGCACGCGCGGAGCTATCATCAGTCAGCGTAGTCGTTCTCGCGTACAAGCTCATATCAAGGCTGCTTAGCTTCGGCGATTGCAGGATGTGGCACGCTTACACCACAGCATGGCCGATGTCACCCTAACACCTGTTGATATAACCATGTAACAAAACCACAACAACAAAAAGCAGCGCCCATATATCTGCTTTGGGATGCATGAGTTATAATTATAGTGCTTTAGCTGGGAAAGGGGCAAAGCCTTTCCAAAATACTTTTTTTTTGCACTGCAAGGCGCAGGAAAGGGGCACTATGTAGTACTGTAGAGAGAAACAATGGAAAGAAGCTTTATTGGGAGCTTCAGAACGGAGGGAAATAGATATCAGTTGAAGCGTCACGTGCTCAACGCCGGTACTACATTCACAGTCGAACCAAACTGTTGTCAGCGGTGATAACGATTCTAATTTCCATGCACGTGAACGTTGTGTGGGCTGTTCTACGCGACCCAACGCCACCAGTGTTTGGGGTCAGTGACCAACTTTCTCAGGGAAGTCACTGCACAAGCTATCTTCTTTCTTTTTTAGAGAGAGATCGAGAGGGGAGAATAAAAATTGGTCGCGTATCTGCGTGCTTCGCTGCAAATGTCGTCGAAAGACGATAGTCTTCTGCTGGCCGTACTACAATGTTTTGCCTTGCCTCAGACAGCGCTTTCTCTATGTTGAATCGGCCGCATCTGGCTGGCCTTGTTAAAATAGAGGAGGCGCTGCGTTAGGGTGCCTCGATGTGCGCGCGCCTCCGCTTCCAGGGTGGAGACACCTTTTGAAAGACCCCGCGCCGCCTGGCGGCCATATTGGTTCGAAAGTCTCCGGCGGCGCGCAGAGGCTAGCGCGGGAACGGTGCTGTAAACACGCTGTTCTTGACCGTGTTGATCGAGATCCGTTCTTTTGCCGCTATGACAGGCTGCTGTGTGTCACTGTGTACTGGTTCACACGCGAAAGGCCAGCGGATGTTTCGCTTCCCTCGCAACAGCGAGCGAAGAAAAAACAATGGGAAGCACAAGTGAAACGCGACCGCTGGCATCCGACCGACAACACCAAGATATGCGAAGTTAGTTGTTGACTTGTCCAGCATGTGGCCGTGCATTTTTTAATCGCTGTCAAAGAATTGAAAGTTGGGCTAGTTGGTACGGATGCATTTTTGGTTACAGCGCGAAAACGACGAAGACAGCGCTCGTTTCGTGTCCCTTCTGCCTTCCGTCTTCGTCTTTTTCGCGCTGTAACTAAAAACGCTGTTAAAGAAATCCTTGCTCGTCTCGCTATAGCTGCATCGCATAATCACCGCGTGAAACTTCATTTAGAAACAGGATGTTAAGCTTTGCGTTAAGCCGTGCGGAGTGAATAGATGCTTCGGCTACCTTGCCGATAAGCTTAGATAAGCTTGGTCAAGGCAAGTTAATCATAGCTCATGCTAAATAAGCATAGTCAAAACAATCAATAATAATCGATACAAATCAATACTGATTGATACTCAACGATACCAATTAAGCCGCCGGATTAAGCCGCCGGGTTTAACGGCACCAAATGTAAAATATGTGGCCAACTGAACAGCTGACACGATCTTACAAGCTCAGACAGACGTTTATTAGCGTCCGCATGAGCCCAGAACGTAAAGATCCTTCTTTCTTCTCTTTCTCGAATGAGCTCACAAGCTCCCTCGCATGCTGGCACAAAGATCATCGTCCTCTTTTCGCAGGCTGAAGGCGGGAAATCCAACACAGGGTATACGTAGAAAAAGCCTAGTTAAGCCAGTTTATCGCCAGCCTAATTGAGTTTGGATAAGCCAATTTAACGCTAGTCGAATACCAATCTATACTGATAGAGATACCTACCAAGTGTGATTAGGCAAGATTAGTGGAGATTATGTTGGATCACGCTAATCCGTTCCAAGATCAGTGGCATAGCCATGAGGTAGAATAGACCCGACTAGGCTATGTTCTCTCGGATTAAGCATGAACTAAATAAATCCGGGTTAAGCTAATCCTGAACAAGTTAATGTTGAGTGAACTGAGAATGGCTAGCCGTTTGGGCGTATGGTCACATTAAGCCAATCTGACTAAATTTGATGAAGCGGGTATTAAGGTAATCCGAATCTTGAACCATCTAATTTTGAGTAAGTTGAGACTGATTAGCCAGTTAGATGACAGAGTATGGCCACAATAAGGCAATGTGGATTAAGCCGGATTAAGCTAATCCACATTCCGCTAATCACGAGCAAGTGAATTTGGAGTGAGTTGAGATTGTATAGCCTGTTGGATGCCGGAGCATGGTCACGTTAACCCCATCCGGATTAAGCCAGATTAAGCTAATCCGAATTAAGCTAATATTGAGCAAGTCTCTTATCAGTAAGTGGAAATTGCCTAGACATTCGGATGACTGAGCATGGCCTCAATAAAACAATAGAAATTAAGCCGGATTAAGCTAATCCGGATTAAACCGGATTAAGCTAATCCGGACCCATATAATCTTGAACCAGCCATTTTGAGTAAATTCAGTTTGTCTAGTCAGTTGGATGATAGGGTATGGCCACTAAACAGTGTGGATTAAGCCGGATTAAGGTAATCCACATTCAGCTAATCACGAGCAAGGGAATTTGAATTGAGTTGAGATTGTCTACAAACATGGGAGAGGCCTTTGTCCTGCAGTGGGCGTAGACAAACTGATGATGATGATGATGAGATTGTCTAGCCTGTTGGATGCCGGAGCATGGTCGCGTTAACCCCATCCCGGGTTAAGCCAGAGTAAGCTAATCCGGATTAAAGCTAATCTTGAGCAAGTCTCTTATCAATAAGTTGAAATTGCCTAGATATTCGGATGACTGAGCATGGCCTGAATAAAACAATAGGAATTAAGACGGATTAAGCTAATCCGGAATAAACCGGATTAAGCTAATCCGGACCAATATAATCCTGAACCAGCCATTTTGAGTAAATTCAGTTTGTCTAGTCAGTTCGGATGATAGTGTATGACCACTAAACAGTGTGGATTAAGCCGGATTAAGCTAATCCGCGTTGAGCTAATCACAAGCAAGCGAATTTGGAGTGAGACAATCTTGCCTGTTGGATATGCCTGAGCATGGCCACGTTAGGCCAGCTCGGATTTTGATATACATGAAGTTCACCAAACGGCCGCTGTTGCTCCTTGACCATGTCACGTATGTCATGGCATACATTAAAGGCGTGTCATGAGTTTTTATGTAATGAGCAATTATTTGTGTTTTTCACATGCTCTTGTTATGCCAGGTCAATTTTGGTACTCGTCAACTTAGTCAATTGGCCGCGAGAGCGCGAGGACTACGCAGCCAGTGAGATAGACAGACCGATAGATACGCTCTGTCTTTATTTCGCCATCAAATGCTTCGTGCGTAATAATTAGTGCCTAATCTATTTGTTACCAACATCATATGTGCAAGCCCTACCGCCAAAAGCGATGAGCTGAGCCAAATTACCGCGCATTTCGTTGAAAGCGATCCCTCTCTGCATGCCAGGCAATGCCAGCGAACGCGAACGTTTGAACCAATATGGCGTCCACAAAAGCAGTGTCTCCACCCTGTTCCGAAGGAGCACATCGAGGCACCCTACGCTGCGTGAGACATGGACGCCATCTGGCAGTGCTGTCGAGAAACATCACCTTGCGCAGAACCCAGGGCAGGTTCGTGTATAGCGTCGCTTTTTGAGCGCAGCCTAAGAAACACTGCGGTCTTCAGAATTACGTATCTATGTATTTTCTTTTAAAGGAACATACCAGCTACTACTTATGTATTGATGTTGCGCCTCAGACATGCGTAACATTTGCTTTTTGATCGACAATGTCCACAAGTATGAACAAAAATACTTGTGCAAGATGGCTGGGCGCTGAGAAAGTGGTTAAACCTTGGCCGACGCCCTGAATCGGGTCACGGACAGACAGACAGACGGACTGACAGACAGACAGACCAAAATTTCTGCGAAGTATCCTAAAAAAGACTATTGTCTTTAAAAAAAGACGTGCGGCAGCACGCCTCAGTGCCTAAAGGCGCGTTTACACTTGAGGGAAATGGCACCGTTTTCCGGTCAGCCGACGGTCGCTGGGAGCGTCTTTCATCGTGTCGTTGTTGAAACGGCAGATTGTATGTGCCAGACGCTGTCCGCGTTTTGTCGCTCTCCTAACCTTTCGCCGGCCGTGGTCGGCCGATTATCTAGTCATGCCGGAGACGCGCGCTGCGACGCCGACTGTACTTGCGCGAAGAAATTCAGACGAGCTGCGACGCACATTTTTCTACCTTTGTCTAAACGTGGATGAGTGGCATCGCCTGGTGCCTCAATTGGAACTAAGGGCAAGATGGCGGCAGTGGGACCGCCACCTTAACGATGCGGTCTGGAGAGCACAAAGTCACATGACGGCGACGCCAACGCCGACGGCGAAAACCAGCCGCGAGTGTCCATATAATTGCTATCGCAATAAAAGGCTAGGCGGACCTACATTGTCCTACTTAAGCCGCGATGAGGGCTGGACTCGGAAGCGCAGACTCTGGGTAATCGATATAAGGAAATTAATAGAAAAGTAAATCAAACGATAGGGGAGCGGGAAGGAAAATTATTACTGTGGCATCGAAAGTACAAAAAATATAAAAAGAGATAAAGAAAAACTGAGGAGCTAGGAAAACCGCATGCGACCGCATGGCTCGCCACCGCTCACACGACGCAGTCTTCTGCTCCGACTCAAGGAGAGCAAACCACAACAGCACCCGGGACTACATCCGACCGTGTTACTGGTAGCGCCGATCGTCTCACAAGTAGATGTTGAAAGCCACGTGAAGTCGTGTGCTTCCTCGTGTGGCTTTCATTCTGCAGTGCAACACTCGCGCCTACACCCGACGGTGTTGCTGGTGGTTGCGGCAGCCTGCCGCTGAATCCATGGATTCCTCGAGGAAGCTTGAGACCAAGCGAAGCTGGCCGCTCCGACCCATGACTTCTGCCAGGCACTCGGGGCTACACGCGACCGTGATACTGGCGGTCAGCCTCCGCGCTCCTTCCGCTCCATCGAACATCACCGTCGCCACTTCGTGGCCCGCCACGCGAATGCCTCTCGCGCCCACCTTTTCTCCCTTGTGGTTTCGTGTCACCGCCCATCATCGTCTTGCTCTTCGCTCAAGTCTCGCCACCGCGCTTCTGCCTGACGACTTCGTTCGCTATGTCCACGTCGGCTTTGTCACGACGCCGAAGACGACACTGGCGCACTTCTCCCATCTCTCACGCTTGCATAACGAAGTATGTTTCCACTAGACTAGACCATATACACAACGTCAGAATTCCACTATGTATAACTCATGCATTCATGAATTCATTCATACCACGTACATCAAAAGACTGGAATCGCCTTCCCACACTAACGGCTGGAATTAAAGACTCTGAATTGTTCATGCGTGCTTTACGAGGGACATCATGATATTTATTTTTTTTTGCATTTAGTGTACACAGTGTGATTGCTGTTTCATTCTACATTATGTACGGCGGTATTTCTCTTTTCATTGCTTTATTGGGTTGCTCTCATTTTTCTTCTTCTTTGTTTTCCTCTTCAAATGTCAATGTGTAACATAGTTGGTTTACTTATTGTGTTAATTGTATTAATAATATATGGATATTGTGCAAATTTGCTCCATTATTTTATAAGGGAGAATCAACCACTTCTTTTGTAAATATAACAACTCCCCTCTGTAATGTCTGTTGACCCAGAGGGTAAATAAATGAAATAAATCAAATGAAATCACACACAACAAGCCAAGCGAGGCAAGCAAATCAGCAGTCAGTGGCGTAGCCAGGGGGAGAGGGTTGGGTGTTCAAACCTACCCCCCACCCCCCCGAATTTTTTTTTATATTTGCATGTATATATACGCACATATATATACGCAAGCACGAATATACATATGGTTGAAGCCCCCCCTTCCCTCACTACTCCCCCCCCCGAAAATTTCTCGCTAAACTACCGAGCACAGTATACAAAAGCGCCCGCTGTAGAGGTAGTAGTGCCGCTAGATAAAGAAATGCCCAGTCTCCTTGAACAGCCTTCATACGGCTCGAAACCAGCACGCAAAAATGCGTGGTTCGGGCTCACGTGGTCTTCATATTCTTGCAGGCAGCGTAGAGAACTCGTTCTATATTTTTAAACAGAACGCACGACTAGCGTCAATAACACGTAAAAGCGAAGCGCGGCCCCTGTGCCAGGCGTGGGTATCCAGCCAAAGCAGCGCTCCCGCCCAAGTGTTCCTGTCCCGTAGCAGTGGCACCACGGCCGTGGCGCTAAGAACTATAGGGTCCTCACGCCAATTTCTGTCGGAAGTAGCAGGCCGAACATCGTGTGTTTTTATCAAGTGACCGTGGTGGTCTTCGGCCTCATTCAACAACAAAAGACACCGCTTGAGTCATTTGCACATCACCCCACTACTCACGCCAGATATTACGGTGAATATTACTGCGGCAGGATGCAGCTGCTGCGCGAGGAACAAAACTGAAACTGTATAAAAAGACCCGCAGACATATTGCTAGCTTACGCGATCCAATCTCAAGCCTGTACTTCCCATCATTCCCGTGGTGGTTGAACTAATCACTAATCGCAGTGCCAGATTCCCCTGTAGATTTATAGAATCAAACTGCATGCTACTCGCGGTACTCACACCTCGGAGGTGCTTCAGCGTGTTTCAATATTACCCGCGAGGTGTCACGAAGGGCGTGCTTTAAAGGTTGTCGCCCCGCTCGTGTTTCGCGAGAGTTGGGATGCGCACGTCCAGCGTTTCTAGTAATGGTTCGTGTTTCCGACCTTTGCTTTGCCGTACAGGGCGTGATCGCCAGTGCTCACGCGCTTATCTTGCGAGAGGGTAGGTTTGTATGTTTTGCGCTTTAACCTCAAAGTTAGCGTTGAAGCTATAGGCCGCACAAAGGTCACTGCGCTCACTGCAGCTGGGCGCGTTTACGAAAGGAGCGAAATGCCATCTATAAGAGCCAAACTAGGGGCTTATTGGTTGTGCGTAGTCGACACTTGCAGCGTGCTGCTCAAACACGAAATAACAACTGTGACAGTTGTCAGTACGCGCTCGTCTTGTGTATACAGGCGCGTTTGTTTCGTATGTCTTTCCTTGTGTTTGAGCAGCGTGCTGCAAGTGTCGAGCTGCTCGCTGTTCTTCCTGTGTCATTGCGATTTGTTGCTGTCGCATTCATCGCTTCGCCCTCGCGGTGAAATTAACTTTTTTTGTCATCCATTAACGTGCGTGTGTGTTGAGTCGATTGATGAAAGATCAAATGTACAGAAATTTTTACGTATGCCTAATACAAAAAAAAAACCTTTAATTCACGATGGAGACTAAGTGGAGTAGTAGAAAAGAAGAATCTCCAATTCAAACTTCCTGTGATATCCGCAGAGATGTAGGAAAGAAGTGTAAATTTAAGGGCTCCTTTGCTTTGTTAAAAATATCAAGTTCTCTTTGATACCGTAGAGATGTAGCCGATCATAATTCGTTAATTTTTAGGCGACAGTATCACAAATATAATCGTGCAATGCTAGTAGCCGTCTGAACATAATTGCGAGAAAAGCTCGTTTATATAATTTAAACTAAGAATCGATGGCTTGTGTGTTGATAACCTGTCATTTGAATTGCTGCGTAGAGGCATGTGTAACGATTTCGGTGAGGTGTTTTGCTTGTAAAACAAGGTGTATTTGTGGGAATGTCTGATCCCTTGATGTGTTAGCCAAGTAGCAGCATGTGTACAAAAGTCTTCACAATTCTTTTTGCGTTTGAAGAACGCAGTTTCCGACATTTATTTCCTAATGAAGATAGTTGTGTGGATCCAAAAGCATATGTTGATATAGAGATGAGCTAAGGATGACACAAGACCTCTTTAAGGACTCTTGAGTTATTTGTTTCTTTTCTTTCAGCTTTGCAGTCCCGATGATTGGCCGACTGCTATAACCCCGGATCCAGATGGGGCCATGGCAGCCAGGGCGAACAAAAACCGCTCAAAGGTGCTTGCATATGAAAGCGAAGAAAGCATTCAGTACAAGGTATGGTAAGGGCCTGTCCGCAATGCGCGGACAACGCTGTGTTTGTTAGCGGAGAGACAATGGCCAATAGCCGCGCAAAATACCACAATGACTTTCGCCTGTGAAAAACGGCATTAAACATTTTGCGGAGTATATGTGGCTTCCTTTAACATTGGAAGATAAAGTGGGTCGATTATTTAAGACACAAAGTTTATGCGAACTACGTGAAATCGGTAATCACTGCGCAGTGACGTTCCAACTGGTTAGCGTGTGGGGGGGCCAAGTCTTCCTCTCTCCGTTGGCTATATATATATACTGTGAGAGTCACGCCCATCGCGCGGCTGGCGCGACACGTGCTGTGCACCAGCGATGCGCGTGGCACAATCTGACCGTTCAAAAGTAGCGGCCGGCGCGCCAGTCGGACAGTTGGCGACGGGGCGGTGTGCGTGCCTGCGGTGTGTGCCCCGCCGGGGCGTAGGTTAGTGGGCAATATCGTGGCCCCTGCGTTTCATGTAATTCGAGTGAGTTGTTTTAATGTTCGTCCACTAATAAATCTTTGAGACTTTCCTCCGCTGTTTTCATTCATCGGGGCAGACGGCCCGAACTCTTCAAGATATATATATATATATATATATATATATATATATATATATATATATATATATATATATATATATATATATATATATATATATGTGTGTGTGTGTGTGTGTGTGTGTGTGTGTGTGTAACGCAGGAGACATGATGGCTGTACGAAGAACCATGTGTATTAGCCTTCGTCTTCCTCCTTCACCACTACTGCAGCACACCGTCCTCGTGTGGTTCGTCACACGCTTCCCCCCTCCCCACGAGAGAGACGTACATGCAGGGGGGGGATGATATCTTCTCAGTCTTCCCACATGAACGACGTCAGTCTGGCGACCGAGTGGAGCCACGCTGCGGTTGATCTCGTAGTTAACAGCAGAGATCTTGTGTATGATCGTATATGGCCTTTCCATGATTGCACTAAGTTTGCCGCGGTTCGGATGCCAGGGTGTTTCGTACCGAACAAAGTCTCGCACTTGAAGCTCTGATGGAAGGAACTTCTTGCCGTATATGAGCTTGTTTTTCTCGTGATATGCCACTGAATTGCGGACCGCGTTTGCGCGAGCTTCCTGCAGGTTTTCGGCAACATCGGAGAGGAGATAGGGGTACGATGGTGTGCCATACATAAGGAAGCACGGTGGGTAGCCCGTGACCTCGTGAGGTGTCCTGTTGTACTCGTCGACAACGTCCGAGAGGAGACAGGTCCAGGGTTTTCCGGGGCTCGTCGTTGATATTGCATCGGAGGCGAGTGACGATGGAACTGATTAGTGCGCTCATTTAGGCCATTACACTGCGGGCGTTGTGAGCTTGTGAAAAGCTGATGAATGTTGTTGTGCTTGAGGAACTGCTTGAATTTGCCGGCGGTGAATCCTGTGCCGCGGTCGGAAAGGAACTTCCGAGGCTCTCCAGCAGCGAAGATACTCTTCAGGCAAGAGATGTAGGCGTCGCAGGTCTCATTCTTGTGTGCAAAAGCCCAGACATAACGGGTGGCATGATCAACGGCTAAGTGGATAAATCTTTTGGAGGACCCGTAATTAGCAAAACCTCCAATAGTGTCCATGGCCAGAAGATCAAATGGTTGTTCCGCTGGTGATAAAGACTCCAAGGAACCAAAGCGTTTGGTCTTCGGCTTCTTGCAGCGCTGACAAGTATCGCAGTGTCGAATGTACTCGGAAACGTCGGTGATGATGTCAGGCCAATAGTACTGTGGAGAGAGAAGCCGTAATGTCTCCTTTACACCGACATGACCGAAAGCGTCATGAGCTTTATGGAGAAGAGAAGACCGGAGGGCTAAAGGAACGTAGACTTTTCGTATCCCTCTGCGTGTCACTATGGTCATTCCGTTCTCAATGGTATGCTTGCCGGATGGTTTGTCGTGGTGATGCTCTCGCAGTTGCTCAGAAGATAGGAGTTGAATAATCGGGTTTCGAGACAGTGCATCGGCTTCGATGTTGTCAATGCCCTTTTGGTGCTTGATGTTCACGTCGTACATGGAGAGCTTCAAGGACCATCGGAAGAGACGGCCTCGGGGAGTTTTGATGCTTTTAAGCCACTGCAACGCCGCGTGGTCCGTGATCACAGTGAAAGGTTTCCCGTGTAGATAACAATGTCATTTATCAATGGCGTCGATAATTGCTAAGCATTGAAGTTCTGTGATGGCGTAATTGATATCGTGTTTTAGTAGCTTGCGTGAATGGTATGCAATCGGATGTTCTCCACCTTCATCATCAGCCTGCTTCAAGACGGCGCCGATACCTTTGTTGGATGCATCGCAGTATAGCACACAGGGCTTGGAGGCATCGTAGATGTTAAGGATGGGCTCTTCTGTTACGCATTTTTTGAGCTGATTGAAAGCCAGCTCACACTCCGATTCCCTGTTCCAGGTGGCGTCTTTGCTGAGCAGGCGTGTCAGTGGGTGAGCAATTTCACTGAAGCGGTCGATGTACCAACGGTAAACATTGACAGTGCCGAGAAAACGCTGCAACTCTTCAGGGCGTGATGGTGTCGGAAACCGTGGGATTGCGTCCACGTTGCTTTGTTTCTGAGTGACCGTGCCATGCGAAACCCTGTGTCCCAGGTACTCAATGGAGGTTCGGGCGAATTGACATTTCTTCAGTTTCAACTTGACGCATTCGCTTTTGAAAGCTTTTAAAACGGCCTCTAGATGATTCAGATGGTCTGGAAACGTGTCAGAGTAGACAACAATGTCATCGAAGTAATTCGTGACGTGCTTCAAGCGGTGTTTTGTCAATATGGACTTGACAGCCCGTTCGATTGTGGCCGGAGCGTTCTGAAGACCAAAAGGCATGACGAGCCACTCGTAGTGACCGGTACGTGTGACAAACGCCATTTTTGGAATGTCATCGGGGTGCATCTTTACGTGCCAGTAACCTGACGTTATGTCTAACGTCGAGAAGTATGTAGATTTCCCGAGCGAATCGAGAACGTCGTCGATGCGAGGGATGGGTTGATATTCGGGCACCGTCACTGCGTTTAGCTTGCGGTAATCGATGCAGAAACGCGTGCGACCTTCTCCCTTTTTCTCTGCCAGAAGTGCCGGCGCAGCGTATGGTGACGTAGATAGTCGTATGACGCCTTGCGTGAGAAGGTCGTTGATCTGTCTGTCCATTTCAATGCTGTCGGCTTCTGAGCATCGATAGGGAGCTCTACGGATGGGAAGATTGTTGGTGAGATGAATGCGATGCGTTTCGCAACTGATGCACCCAATGTCTGTCTGTGACTTGGAAAAAATGTCGTCGTACTTATAGACAAGCTGCTTCAATGCAAACTGCTGAGTTTCATTTAGATGTACTAAATCGCAAACTTCAACTCCCTGTAAAGAAGCGCCCATGTTAGCCGTGGCATGGTTTTGAGCACGAGGATGGAGGATGTCATTCTCTTGGCGTAGAGTCAGGGTGTTAAGGTCCAAAGACAAGTTAAAAGACAGGCACTATCCCAGCCAAGCAGTAACTTGCTCTTCATGCCTTGTAGAACATGTGCCTGAATTTCTCTTGTGACTTTTCCTATCTGTATCTTTAGATTGACGCGACCCAAAGTTTTGGTACATGATGTGTCTTGTTGAACTGAGATGCATGAATTCCTCATTACTTGCATGTGAAGCGCCTTCAGCACTGCTTCGCTGATACAGGTAATCGTAGCTCCGGTATCTAGAGTAGCGCTGACAGGGTGCCCGTTAATGAGAGCATCAAATTGAATTACATGAGCTTTGGGTCGCCCTCCTCGTTTCCCTGGTTGGTGGAGAGGGCGGAAATGCTTGCGCGTCGTGGGCATTCATTGTGCCAGTGCATCTGTCGGGGTAAGCCATCCATGGCACAGTGTCTGCATTCGGACGCGGGTGTTCGTACCGGAGTATAAGGTGGAGGCTGATGGACGCTGCCGCTTGCTACGTTTATCTGCGTGTTCCGAGCTGGTGGAATGCGCTGCAACCTCACTCTCTGCATAGTTGCCTCTACACGAAGTGCAGCTGTAAGCCATGCCGCTGGTGTAGACGGGATAAGCCGAGCAAGCGCCATTTTCACATCGGCAGGAAGGCCGTCGATGAGCCCTGATATAAGATGTGCATCCTTTAGGTCGGCAAGGCGTCCGAGACTCATTTTTTCAGTATAGTGGTCCTTCAAACTCTGGCCTGTTCTCAACCGACAATGAATGAATTGACGGAAAGAATCCGCGATGCCGCTTGTAAAGCGTTGTTTCATGCGTTGAGACAAGCTCTCCCAAGACGCGTCAGTGTCGAACACCTCGGTGAGGAACCATCGGAAAGCCTCACCTTCAAGGTAGTCGGAGAAGTAGCACAGCTTGTCTCGCTCCGTCCATGCAGGCGGCCGCAGTCCTCACATCGAAGAGCCGGAGCCACTTGTCAAAGGGGACGTCCTCGGGTGCGCCCGGGTACTTGGGGATGTTGATGATTTTCTTGGATGTCGCCATGATGAAGGGCACGGTAGATCCTGTCAGCTAGTGTAACGCAGGAGACATGATGGCTGTACAAAGAACCATGTTTAATAGCCTTCGTCTTCCTCCTTCACCACTACTGCACCACACCGTCCTCGTGTGGTTCGTCGTGTGTGTGTATATATATATATATATATATATATATATATATATATATATATATATATATATATATATATATATATATATATATGTGTGTGTGTGTGTGTGTGTGTGTGTGTGCATGCGCATTTATCAGGCAATATATACTTATGGATTGCCTGACATTATACAGGGTATTTTCTTAAGCAATGCAGATTAGTCCTTAAAAAACTGTAATACTTAGCACTTGTCGTCTTCGCAGCCAATTTCTAGGCCGAGGTTAATTACCCATTTCTGAGAACCGTACACTCAGAAATGGGTAATTCACAAAATATTTTAATTAATTGTTTTATCACTTTTAGGGCGGTTATTTATATGGCGAAGTTGTTCTACGTCACAATTTACGGCGAACCTTATTTTTAAAAGTCGAAAATATCGCGCCTAGTTTCACAGAGCCACCGTCGAATGTCCAGACCGCGATGCCGGAAAAACCGAAACTGAACGCACCGAGTCCGCCGGAAGGGCGGTCCAAGTGCTGCGTCACGTCGGAACTTCCCTTTACGTAATTCGAATGATCGCGCGGCGCGAGAACCTTGCCGCGCGAGAAACGATGTGTCATCCTAGCAGAGCATGGCGACCAATGGTCCTTCGCGCTTGACATGCGGTGGTTGTCTGATTCTTTGTAATTTTATCTTCTGAAAGGTGGAAGACTTGAATATTAATGCGGAAACCTTTAATATCTAATACTCGCGATGACTGGTGTCCGGTCGCGTGGCACGATGCCAGCTTTGGGGTTTCCCCCTCACGCGGGAGAATAAATTAGCCTTCTGAGCGTTATAATGCGGATGGCGTCTGCCACGATGCGCAAAGCGCGAGAATACGAACGCATGTGAAAGGGAGGCAGAATAGTCTCGCGTATCGCTGCGATTACGTAAGGGAAAGTTCCGGCGTGACGCAGCACATGGACCGCCCTTCTAGCGTACCCGGTGCGTTCAGTTTCGATTTCTCCGGCATCGCGGTTTCGACATGCGACGATGGATCTCTGAAACTACGCGTGCTTTTTTCTATTTTTTAAAAATCAGGCTCGCCATAAATTGTGACGTAGAACAACTTCGCCATATAAACAACCCGTTGTCTTTCCGCTGTGCGGGGGCTAAGCCCCCCTTGCCCCCCTTGCTAGATACGCCTAAACTCTAAAAAAATTCACAGTATATCCACGGAGTGAATGATGATGAGTGGGCGAAGCTCCGGAGGTTCATCGGTAAACCGCGAATCTTCCGTGAATTCTGCCCAGTACATCATCAACGACATGAGATCGGGCGCGTTTATACTAAAGGGTCGATGAGAGTCATGGCGACTTGCAGCTCACTTTAATTTTACATGTACGCTGTGAATTTTTATTGTTTAATCACGCACAGGAGAAATATCACACAAGGCGCTACCTTGGAGGTCAAAATCCAGTGCCTATATATACGGGGTGGTCAGTGAACGGTTGTGCAGCGCGAGCACTGTAGAGATGGGTAAAGCGGCTCACTTCAGTGAGCCGGTTCCGTACGGTTCAGCTCACTCAAGTGAACCGGATCAGTTGAACGGCTCACCGGTTCACTTAAATAAATGGAGGAAAGGGAAATTAGAAGGGAGAGGAAGCAAGAGTCCCTTCCTAGAATTTGGAGCTTGAAAGAAACGTTGCCTGCGGTGGTCGCTTTTTGATACTTTCTAGAGTTGGTCCCTTTAGTGCGCCAGCGAACGCCGGTTGTGGTCCAAAGACCGAGTCAGAGCCGAGATTTGATAACAACAAAATATATTCTCGATCAGTTAGGGCTGTACAAACATAACAAAATCATGCACATCGGCGAGTTAATCACAATACAACTCTCAATCTAACTCAGATGGTGTTTAAATCAACGGGAATAAGCAACTGCGCTGAAAATGCAGTCTCATATATGCATTACAACTACAAGAACGCTTAAAGTGTTAATAGTCACCAGACGTATCCAGTCCACAATTCTTGGATCGTATCTCGAAGGTTTCTCTCAACACTCACCCAAATTCCAGCGCTGATGGTCGTTGCCTTGCGTCGGCGGACCCCGATGTTTCTTCCGTAGAAAACACTCTTCAAAACTTCCGCAGCTCCCACGGCGTCATCACTCGATTGTTCCAGAACACTGACCGCACTTGAACAAAGCTTAGGCGTCACCATCGTTCACTCACACCCGCACTCACTGCTTGACACGCCGTCGCTGCTTGCTTATATCCGCTCGCCACTGGATTCGTGACACTTCCAGATTTCTCCTCGGCGCGTAGCACAGCCTAAAGCTAAGGAAGCAGGGAGATTTTTCTCGGCGATTCCGATAGTCGAGGCGTTATTCAGCGTTGTGTCATCCTTTCCTTCATGATGGTTTTAAACATCAGCTCGGTTTGTTGGCGCAGCCGGGTAGCGACCGCCGTTTAGATGGGGACAGAAGGCGCGCACGCGGCGATGTTTTGAATTTTGATGCTTCTTTTTTCGTTGCGCGCGATCAGTCGCGACCATGTCGCGACATACCCGGCGCCTGGCTTTCATGCCGCCGTTTGAAATCAGCGGAGGCGCGTGCTTCGTTGAGCGCTCGTTCGTGACAAAAATGTCTATAGCTTAGCCACTTTCAATCTGTTATTAAAAGTTCTGGGACACTTATATATAAAAGCTCGTGTTGAAAATTTTGCCTTTGGACGCATAATGATACCTTTGGCACGCAAAAGTAAAGCACCTTGCGGGGCTTTATTTACTAGGGTGAACACTTGCTAGGATAGAAGCTTGGAGTAGTTGGTTCGCGTTGCCTGTTGAAAAAAAAAAAGTTGCAAAATTCTGAGTCCTTTGAAGAGTGAATGCGGGATCTGCTTTCAAGCAAAATAACTATCCGGAGAGCAGCACTCGCGTGCTTCGATCGCTTTCTTGTGTCCACGAATCGAGCACTTAATTTTATCGTGTGTAACTGTGAGTGGACGCCTTTCTGGAAGACGTCACTTTACCCATTGAAACAAAGACGTCGAAAAGTATCTTTGCGGCCTATTCAAACAGATCAAAACTCAACATAGTATCATTTCATGATAATGTATCATGCACCAGGACGAAATAAAATGAAATCCTGTTTCAGCACAAGATAGTATTCGTTTTATTGACGTGCTAATAATGCACGCTCAGAAAAGCACTGGACTGGATTATATGGGTGACATTTTCATGACCACCGCGAAATCCCGAGCAAGCGCCACCCTCCCTTCTTCAGGAGATTGCAAATAGCGTCCCCTTCTCCCCTCCCAACGTTTTCACTGTTTCATTCATTGTTGTTATTCGCCCGACAAGGGCAAATGAAAACAGTGAATGCATGCGTATTTTATAAAGCATTGCATTAGAAGCACGAGTGGGCGTTCAATTTTAGCGGCTCTTCCACCGCCATATTGAATTTTAATCCATGACCGAGCAAGGACCCCCCCCACCCTCCGAATCTTGTCAGATTACCCTTCGCCGTAATGGGGGGGCGGGGTGCTTGCTCGGAATTTTATGGTAAACTAATGAAAACCATGACGTAAACTACTTTCATCTGTTCGTCTTCGACGAGTTGCACCAGCTCACGATGAATGGCCACGCGCACCACACACAGCGAGCGAGAAGCGAGTCCGCCCGCAGCGGCCAACGGAACGCGAAACGGTGCGGTTCAACCAACAACGCCTGGTGGCGTTCGTTCAACACGGATCACGACTCACTGAGCCAGAAAGAACCGACGCTCAGCGAGCGAAAGAGAACCACTGAGCGAGAGCGAACCGACGCTCAGAGAGCGAAAGAGACCCGCCGCTTACTGAGTGAGAGAGAACCGACGCTCAGGGAGCGAAAGAGAGAGAGAGTGATTTTGGGAAAAAGGAAGATAGAAAAGGACACTGTTTTCTGCCTTCCGTTGTGGGGGCACGGCTCAGCGCCTTTGGGGATGGGGAAGAGGGAGTAAAGAGGATAGGAAGAAGGGAAGATAGGAAGAAGTGAGATGCGTTGCAAGCTAGTCTTGTCAGCGCAGGCGGGAGCACGAAAGCAAAGCGTTCGGCTACAGGGCGACAAGGTCTGCGGGAACCGCAAACTCGAGGAACGCGTGCAGAGCCGGGATCTTCGACCGTACAGGAAAAAGTAAGTCCTCCGCCGTTGTCGCAGGGAGACCGAGCCGGCGATAGCGGCTCGCCATAGCTCGTCGTTCAGCGGCCAGAGCAGGGCAGGAACAAATGAAGTGCTCCAGCGTTTCTTCGTCGCCGCATCTGCGGCACGCAGGCGATGAGCAGCGACCCGCGGAGTACATGCGTGCCGCAGGCCAGACGCTGCCGGTCCGCAGGCGAAGCAGCAACCACCGCTCGCGTCTCTCCAGGCCGGTCTCCGGTAGGGGTGGTGGCGGTGTGCCGCGTGCCACCCGCATGTCAGGGTGGGCCGTTGGTAGCAGCTTCCGCAGTCGTTGCCGAGAGTAGTCCGACAGGGCTACCGCATTGGTGACCGGGGTGTCGCTGTGGTGTGCTGCCTTAGCGGCGGCGTCGGCCTCCTCGTTGCCAGCTATCCCAACGTGCGAGGGAAGCCAGTGGAGGGACAGACGCACACCGCTAGCTCTGATGGCTGTCAGCTTTGCGTGCAGCAGCGCCACGGTGACTCCAGCTTGGTCCGGCTGCAGTAGTGCTTGTAGTGCTGGCCGGGAGTCGCAGAGGATCGCCACGGGCAGCTGGGGTGTTGTAGCAGGCGAGGTAATCGGCCGCCAGGTGAAGGCCTGCCAATTCGGCTGCAGTGGAGCTGGCGTGAAAGGGAAGGCGGCTTCGGATGGTCGTCCCGGATCGTTGGAATCACGCAGGCAGCCGCGGCCGAACGGGGGTTGTCACGAACAGACCCGTCCGTGAACACCAGGAGATGCCCCCGTAGCCTGTCGTGGATTTTCGCCACGGCTGACTGGTGGAAGCTCGCACGCCGGTGTCCGCCGTTTGGTGAGGTTGTCCAGCTCCAACTGCACGTCCAGAGGCTGCTGGTGCGGCGGAGGGGGGCTGGATGGGACAGGGAGCATTGGGCACCAGCTCTTCATAAAGAGCGCAGATCTGGCCCATCCGGGAAGCAGGTCGGCTCCGCAGTCTCTTAAGGAGGTCAGCACCTCCGGGGGCTCTGTGGAGACGGTCCACATGATGCAGCGCCTGTCTCAGCATAAGGAGTGACAGAGGCCACGTCCTGGGCCTCCGCTAATGAAGCAGCCACGGGCGAATGGCGCTGGAGACCCAGGAAGCGCCGAATCGCCATTCGGTGTTGCCGCTCCAACTGTTCCTTACGGTGTGGCGCCAGCTGCACCAGGGGCAGTGCATAGGTTTGTGCTGCCGTTGCAGCCCCCCTCGTAGAGCCGAAGGGCCAGTCTCGGGGTGCACCCTTGGCCCCTGCTCAGCAGCTTGCCCACAGCAGTCTGAACCCTGGTGGCCTTGAAGGTGGCGAAAGCTTGGCGGCTGGTATCCAGGTGAGGCGGTGATCGATCCTTAGTCCCAGGTACGTCACTGCCTTGCTCCACGGGATTGGCTGGTCGCCCAGCACAAGCCTTCGTATGGTCCTCCGCGCTGCGGATCTCGGGTGAACCAGCAGCGCCTCCGTCTTCGTGGGCGACACGATCAGCCCAAGCGCCTTGAAAGAGGTGGTCACAGCATCCAGGGAGCGTTGCAGAGAGCGCCTGATGGCCGTGAAGTTCCGCCTGGGTCCCTTAACCCACAGTGCCACATCGTCTGCGTATAACGAACACTGCGTAGGGTAGCGCTTGTCAACCGGCAGCGTTGCTGGTAGCCCGGCCAGCACCAAGTTGAACAAGAAGGGGCTCAGGACAGAACCCTGTGGGACACCACCTGTCACTAGTCTTGGTTCGCTGATGGCACCTCGAACTCTAACCCTGAGGGTCCGGCCGGCTAGGAAGGCGCTGATGAAAGAACGGAGACAGCCCATGATGCCGAGTGCGTCCAGAGCATTCTCTATGACATTATGTGGCAGGCTGTCGAAAGCGCTCTGCACATCCAGCAGAACAAGGAGCGCCACCTCTCCCCTGCTCTTTGCCTCTTCCAGTGTGGATACGACGTCCGGGATCAAATCTGCTGTGCAGCGGTGGCGCCGGAAGCCCGTCTGCTGCTCAGGTAGGAAATCCTGTGCCCCGGCAATCCAGCTCAAGCGTGCCAGAGCTATGGCTTCCATGAGCTTGCAGGCAGCAGAGGTCAGAGAGACGGGCCTGTAGGACGTAATGGCTGCACCAGGGCGGTTAGGTTTCCGGACGGGAACCACCACAGCGGTAAGCCAGGCCTCGGGTAAGGTGCCGCTCTACCAGACGTCATTGAAAACCCCCCAACAGGCGTCGTCGTGCATCCACATCCAGGTTACGTAGCATCTGGTATGTGATGCCGTCGGCACCGGGGGCACTGCGGCGCTTGGTTCAGGCCAGTGCAGCATTGAGCTCGTGCTCGAAAATGGGCTCTTGGCACAGAGCTGAGATTTGCCTCGCAGTCCAGGTAGGGTGGTGGCCTTGCGGCGGCTTGGGAGAAGGCACAGTGGTGATGGCTGCAGGTTGGCCTACTGGCTGTGCCGCAAAGCGATCGGCTAGCCGTTCAGCCAGTTCTTGCTCGCTGATGCCCAAGCAGATGGCCACTGCAAGGACGGGTTGCCGCAACGTCGGTCCGACGACGAGGGACCGGAGAAGCCGCCATGCTCATGAACTGCCTCTTGCCTGGCTGAGAGAGTGGCAGATTCCCTGCCAGCTCTGCCGTCTGCGACGATTGGCATGTCGCCGGCAGACTGCATCGACCCGGTTGAAGAATGTGCGATGCTCCGGGCTCTGAGCCTTTAGGTACCTTCTCTCGGCCCTGCGTCTGGCAGCCCGTAGATTGAGGTGGCGAAGGTCTGGCGCAGGATGCTTCTCTGGCACCCTGGACTGGATGGTCGCTGCCTGCGCTGCTGCTGCTACCAGACCCAGAAAGTCCTGGTCTCCCGGAGTGTCTCGGAGCCGCTGCCGGGACACTCGCCAGTCGACTGTGTTGCACTGCCTGGTCCGTCGGATCTTCCCTCCCACCGGTGTGATGATGATCGGCAGGTGGTCAGAACCCCAGGAGTCGGGCTGTGTTGCCCAGAAATACCGGCGTCCTTCGCTGGCCAGGCTTACGTCGATGGCGGTACACGAGGGCCGGCCTGCTCTGCGGATCAAGGTGTAAGAACCGGTGTTCAGAACTTGCAGGCCCAGTTGATGGATGACGTCCACCAGGTTCCTTCCTCGAGATGAGCAGGTGCGACTCCCCCACATGGTGTGATGAGCGTTCATGTCACCACATAGAAGGAAGTCACTGCCGAGTCGCGCCGTCAGCTGTAGCAGCTCGGTGGCGTTCCACCGCTGTCCAGGGCTCACATACACACCAACCGCTCACTGATCGAGGGAGAGCCGCCGCTTACTGAGCGAGAGGGAGCCACCGGCTCAGTGAACGAGAGAGAACCACGGGTCACTTGGTTCAGTTGGCTCAGTGAGCCATTTCCCGAAGAACCGCCGCTCACATTTACTGATCCGCGGATCACTCGTTCTTTTCAAAGAGCCGCTCAAAAGATCCGGCTCGCTCCTGAGCGACCCATCTCTAGCGAGCAGTCGGTTTTTTCAATCAAGAAACTCGCTAGCAGACGCTGCCTGCGTCGGCGTCGCGAGGCGAGAGGGGGGGACGTAGGAGAGGAGAGAGTGAGGGCGCCCCTAAAATCGGAGAGCAGCTGCACCGCCAACGCCATGAAACTCGCTAGCAGACGCTGCCTGCGCCGGCGTCGCGAGGCGAGAGAGGGGGGGACCGTAGGAGAGAGGGGGGAAGCGCAGGAGAGGAGAGGGTGAGGGCGCCCCTAAAATCGGAAAGCAGCTGCACCGCCAACGCCATGAAACTCGCTAGCAGACGCTGCCTGCGCCGGCGTCGTGAGGCGAGAGTGGGGGGGGGGGCGTAGGAGAGAGGGGGAAGCGTAGGAGAGGAGAGAGTGAGGGCGCCCCTAAAATCGGAGAGCAGCTGCACCGCCAACGCCATGAAACTCGCTAGCAGACGCTGCCTGCGCCGGCGTCGCGAGGCGAGAGACGGGGGGCGGACCGTAGGAGAGAGGGTGAAGCGCAGGAGAGGAGGGTGAGGGCGCCCCTAAAATCGGAGAGCAGCTGCACCGCCAACGCCATGAAACTCGCTAGCAGACGCTGCCTGCGCCGGCGTCGCGAGGCGAGAGACGGGGGGCGGACCGTAGGAGAGAGGGGGAAGCGCAGGAGAGGAGATGGTGAGGGCGCCCCTAAAATCGCAGAGCAGCTGCACCGCCAACGCCATCTAGCGTACCTTCACCCAACCGCCATATAGTACGCATGTCTATGGGACAGCGCCCTCTCGGTAACAAGACGAGAAATGGAATGCGTACAGCGCCATCTAATATACCGTCACCCAACTGCAGTTTGCATGCATCTCTATGAGACAGCGCCGTCTATTATACTGTTCGGGAGATACTGCCGGTTACGCCTGACGCGTGACAAGATTAGACTAAGAGGAGCTTCGCCCCTAAAAACTTCCCCGTCTCCCGCTAAAGGGAACCATGTGTGGATGCGAAGCAGCGGGGAGATGGTTAGCTTGAGCGGGAGAAACGTCGCCGCTCTCGTTTCGCGGCAGCGGCCCGGGCGCTCATCGCGGCGCTGCACAGGAGAGAGTATGAGGCGCGCTCCGTCATTTTCATACCGCGGAACTACCGCGGCGCCCCCAACGGAGTATGCAGCTGTCGCACCACCTGTCGTGCGCGCCGCTCCGTAGAGGATTCCTTAGAGGAGAGAACGGGGGGTACCGTAGGAAAGGAGAGAGAGAGGGGGAGGGGACGCGCATGCGCTTGAGGGACGCGGGAGCCGCTCCGTAGAGTAGAGGATTCCTAGAGTAGAGAAAGGGGGGAGGGGATGCAGGCGCCGCTCCGTAGAGTAAAGGGGGGTGAGCGTAGGAGAGGAGAGAGAGGGGGGAGGGGACGCGCTTGGCTGTGGGGTTGTGGGACGCGGGAGCCGCTCCGTAGAGTAGAGGATTCCTAGAGTAGAGAAAGGGGGGTGAGCGTAGGAGAGAAGAGAGGGGGAAGAGTACGCGCATGCGCTGTGGAACGCGGGCGCCACTCCGTAGAGTAGAGGATTCCTAGAGTAGAGAAAGGGGGTGAGCGTAGGAGAGGAGAGAGAAGGGGAGGGGACGCGCATGCGCTGTGGGGATGTGGGACGCGGGCGCCGCTCCGTAGAGTAGAGGCAACGCCTCCTCTATTTTATTCAATGCCAGTGCAAACGCTCGCCCCTCAATGGGAGCCGCCTGTCCGCCTTAGTTCAGGGCAGTGGTCGTAATGCGATGCTACATGTAGGGTAGGGCTGCTTGCGTCACACGTGAGTCCGAGCGCTTTCGAACGGAGATGCGATAGAAGCGTTTTCCCTCTCCAATATCATGCGTCTGTCCAATTTGTTCCTTCGTGTTCCTTCTCTGTAGCTCGAAGCAATGCCGCCGTCGCCTCACAGCGCTCGTGCGGCACCTTTTGCACTGCAAAGGCAGTGCATGCACTGCAGCGTCGCAGTGACGCGTCTCCCCATTGGTTGCCCGCATAGCGCCACGATCGGAGATGCGTTATCTTAAAACACCGTGTCTCTTACAGAGCCAGCGTGACCGCCAACATAGTGAACACGAGGGATGCAAGACGCCGTCCGACGGATCTGCACACAACTGACCAAAAAATTACTTCATATGATTTCCGTCGTGAGGCTCTATAATACGGGTGCTCTCCCCCATGAACGCAAAGCACACGCGAAGGCTAGGTGATGGGTGAGAGTAGGAAAGGGCCAGAGGAGAGGGCGGTGAACGGCTGGAACGGGAGCTTTTGGCTGGCATTGATATGGTGGCTAGAGAGGAGGTGTCAGCATCGGCTGGGCTGCACCGTGCAAGTCGGTGCGGCACTTTTTCATGACGCCGACAGGTGGCGCGTCGTCGTCTGCGAGAGCCTTTGTGCTGCCCGAACTGCAGGAACAGTGGTGGGGGCGGATGCATGAGGCTGCGAGCACGTTCGACCAGTCGCCGCGACACGACGCATCCGCGCGTCCGGATCGCGCGGGCAGCGTGGGTGCGCAGTCATCGCGCGTCTGCAGAAACGCCTTCCTCGGCTATCTGTGCACACGTGCATCTCTTCGCGGTTCAGTAACCGCGCTGATGCGGCGGCGCTGCTGTCGGCTCCGCGAGCCCATTCGCGCCACCGAATCGTCATGAAAAAATGCTGCCTCTTCGGCGCGCCGTTGCTCACACCTCCCCCTCTAGCCACCATAGCATTGATAAAATAGAGGCGGCGTTGGTAGAGGATTCCTAGAGGAAAGAAAGGGGGTGAGCATAGGAGAGGAGAGAGAGAGGGGGGGAGGGGACGCGCATGCGAAATGGTGGTGTAGGACGCGGGACGGACTAACCATGACTCGTAGCGAAACCACCCAGTTGTCAGCACGGTCGCAGCCAAGGTGTGAGCCCTGTCAACCAGTCGGGGCGAGTCACATGGCGTAGTAGCGTTAGGTGACCTCCCACTGGTCACCTACATTTATGCGCCCTGTTCAGAACAAGGTGGAATGCTTCACAGAAAAAGCTTTTAGGGGCGAAGCTCCTCTTAGTCTAACCTTGTCACGCGTCATGGCGCAACCGGCAGTATCTCCCGAACAGTATAATAGATGGCGCTGTCTCATAGAGATGCATGCAAATTGCAGTTGGGTGGCGATATACTATATGTGGTGTACGCATTCCATTTCTCGTCTTGTTTCCGAGAGGGCGCCTTCCCATAGACATGCGTACAATATGGCGGTTGGGTGAAGGTACGCTAGATGGCGTTGGCGGTGCAGCTGCTCTGCGATTTTAGGGGCGCCCTCACCCTCTCCTACGCTTCCCCCTCTCTCGCCTCGCGACGCCGGCGCAGGCAGCGTCTGCTAGCGAGTTTCATGGCGTTGGCGGTGCAGGTGCTCTCCGATTTTAGGGGCACCCTCACCCTCTCCTCTCCTACGCTTCCCCCCTCTCTCCTACGCCCCCCCCTCTCTAGCCTCGCGACGCCGACGCAGGCAGCGTCTGCTAGCGAGTTTCTTGATTGAAAAAACCGACTGCTCGCGCTGCACAACCGTTCACTGACCACCCCGTATATATAGGCTCTGGATTTTGACCTCCAAGGTAGTGCCTGTGTGAGATTTCTCCTGTGCGTGATTAAACAATAAAAATTCACAGCGTACATGTAAAATTAAAGTGAGCTGCAAGTCGCCATGACTTTCATCGACCCTTTAGTATAAACGCGCCCGATCTCACGTCGTTGGTGATGTACCGGGCAGAATTCACGGAAGATTCACGGTTTACCGAAGAACCTCCGGAGCTTCGCCCACTCATCATCATTCACTCCGTGATTTGCTGTGAATTTTTTTTATTGTGATAGCAATTATATGCACACTCTCGGCTGATTTTTGCCGTCATGTCCCATATATGTTTATGTATATATATATCCCGCGGGTAACAGTGCGTAAGCGCGGGCGACCTTGCAATCTCAGCAGCCGACAGCGGCCGGCTGGCTACTACGTGCTCCGCTCTCAACGCGAGGACATTGTGCGAACAGTGTCCCTGGAGCGGCAGTATGCTCTTAAACCAGCATTTTGTAGAGTTGCGTGAGATCGGATCTAAAAGAGTTAGCTGCCAGCCTCACTTCGATGAACATTAGAATATGTTGCTATCGCATTGACTGCTTCACCCTTGCGGTGAAACTGTGACTTATTTATTGAAAAGCAGCTGCAAATCAAAAAACAGTACCGAATAAAGTAACATGTGGACTGTACGCAATTTCGCGTTGGTAGGACCTCTTACGGTGCGATCCTGCTGCCGAAATGTTCTTCCTGCATCCTTCGTCGAAACTGAAGTATAACTTAAGGCCGACTTCGAGGTCTCTAATAATACTGTGGCTGAACAGCGCAAACGACGGGACGAATACTATACAGGACACGGCGCTGTTCATGAATCAACTAGCCCACCTAAAAACCCTTGTGCACAACATCTCTAATAATACGTTCGGAGAGAGAGTAGGTTCGGGGTTGTAAGGCGCAGAGTACTTAAACATAACATTTCTTCCACCGGCCCGATTATGCTGCTTATCCCTTCTAAACGATGCTGCGATGTCCGCCAGAAATGTCTTGGCGTAATTGAAGATTTAACTCTACAAGATACCAGTTTTGGCGGCTGCGAGGCGCTTGCACTCATCCCGAGTGGCTAGGTAGGCTTGAGATCTTATCTAGTTTTCAGTTCAGCGAAATCGGGATGAATGACCTAAACTGAGATAGTTGAATATTGTCACGTGGTCGTGACGTCGACGAAAGCAGCAGTCGGTAGGTCCAGAATGAAACGGTTTACTTGGACGAACTGGTGGCGGGTAAACGGAAAGTCACATTACAGTAACACACACTGGCACTGAGAGCGGCGAACAGAGCGTCGGCCGTCGATCAACTGAAAGCGGTGAGGCGCGTCGGCATTTGTTCGTGTATTATCGAATATTCTAGCCTTATCGCTGGTTGTCGCGCAAGCTCTCGAATAAGCTCGAATGTTCGCGTCTTGCGCGCAATCTTAACAAAACGATCTACAATAATCGCGAAGCTTCTTGAACAATGAGGCGCGGTTAGCGCTGAGCATTGCTGGCTGTCTGTGTGCTCGAAAACCAAATATAGCAAAAATGAAAATAAGAAACGCGCGTGGCAGTGCCCCCCCTCTGAAAAAGCATCGTCCCGATGCTTAAAACAAAACAAGGGGGGGAAAGCGTGCAATAAATAACAACAATAAAACAAGAAGTACAATCATAAAGGAATAAGTACAGTCCTCAGGTTCGCTAACGCGCGTAATATGGCTGGAGGCGCGCGACATGAACGACTTCAGGTCGGACACGGCGCCGTTGAGAGTTCGTAATGGCGTCCGGAACAACCTCGTAGTCCAGAGCGCCTGGACGTCGAAGTACCCTGTACGGTCCGAAGTAGCGTCGCAGAAGTTTTTCACTCAGCCCACGTCGGCGTATCGGTGTCCACACCCAAACGCGGTCGCCGGGCTGGTATTCCACGAAGCGTCGTCGAAGATTATAACGGCGACTGTCCGTCGTCTGTTAGATTCTTTATTCGGAGACGGGCTAGTTGTCGGGCTTCTTCGGCGCGCTCAACGTAGACAGTCACGCCGACGTTTTCTTCATCGGTGACGTTTGGTAGCATGGCATCGAGCGTCGTTTCTGAGCTCCGTCCGTAGACCAACTTGTATGGCGTCATCTGCGTCCTTTCTTGCATGGCCGTGTTGTACGCGAAGGTCACGTACGGAAGAATGACATCCCATGTCTTGTGCTCGACGTCGACGTACATGGCCAGCATGTCGGCGATGGTCTTGTTTAGACGCTCGGTAAGGCCTTTGGTCTGTGGGTGGTATGCGGTGGTCCGGCGGTGGCTTGTCTGGCTGTACGTCAGGATTGCCTGAGTTAGGTCCGCCGTAAAGGCCGTACCTCTGTCGGTAACGGGGACCTCTGGGGCGGCATGACGCAGGACGATGTTCTCGACGAAAAACTTTGCTACCTCGGCGGCGCTGCCTTTAGGCAGGGCCCTTGCCTCGGCGTTGCGGGTGAGGTAGTCAGTAGCTACGACGATCCATTTGTTTCGGGAATTCGATGTCGGGAACCACCCCAGTGAACTTCATTCCCATTATTAGGATAAAATAACATCAAAAATAAAGGCATGGGAGAAACCTGTACCTGCCCGGAGCATACCAGGTTAAAAGCCAATAATAATAAATGAAAATGGGTTTTAAATACAACCTGAAGCGCGAATTTATTGCAAAAGCCAATTAAGAAAAAGAAACCATTTGGGCAACGGTAACGCATTAGTGTCCTAAGGTGTTGGGCCAACGATCACAGATGCCCGCGGAACTATTTTTTAATGAATAATGAGGCCGACACAATAGTGGCATAGGCATGCCCAATGAATGAGAAAGGAGGAAAGAAAAGAAAAATGACAGGAAGAGAGAGAGCAGAAAGAAAGACAAAAGAATGCGAGAAGCACAGGAGGCAAAAAATTACACCATCTCACACTAAAGGGAAGTCATGAGGGGATGCGAAGCAGCATTGGCAGTGCACACCAAGTTTCCGTTTGCGTTCACTCGGCCGTCGAAACCAAGCGTCGGCGTCGAGCTACCGCTTCCGCTACAGAGAGACAACGCGAGTCTGCGGCGAGGGTAGCGAGGCTTTCGAGACAACTGCAGCGACCGGGAACCGACGCAGCGACCGTACGATTCAAGCGAGACTTCCTCGACCAAGCGCATGCGCTTATATCAAATGGGGAGGGAGAGGAGGGAGTGAGTTTACAGGCTGCAGCACGGGGGGGAGGAGAGGGGAGAAGGCGACCGAACGCTTCGTAAACGCCCGCGTAGAGGAGGAGAGTGCGCGGCTGCAGCGTGGGGGAGGAGGAGAGACGGCGACAGAACACCTTGCGTATAGGAGGAGAGTGGTAGAGAGAGTAGGCGCATGCGCAGTAAGCGTGGGCAGGACGCACACCACCACCGGATTGAGCTCGGTTCTAAGATGCTTCGCACCTAATTAACACAAAAATGCAGATGAGTTCGCAGCATAGGCTCTGCGGGATGGTCCAATGCGAGGCGTCAAAGCGGTGGCTGGCTGTCAGCAGGGTGAAGTTCACTCCCCAAGTGGGGGGTCAGGGACGCTGCAGCAGGCATGGGAATCCGGCTGCGGCCCTGCTAAGTCCATGCCGATTTGCTGGAACGGCCGGCGAGGTGCAGAAGTCCAGCTGGCCTAGTCGGCGGTGTCTTCCGTCGCTGACAATCTCAGCAAGTCTTTACGTAGTGGCTGACGTCGGCAGTAAGGCGAGGCCAGTAATACATTTCTTGTATCCTCGCTAGCGCGCGGAAAAGTCCAAGGTGTCCAGCAGTCGGGTCGTCCTGCAGAGCGTCCAGAACTTGTGGACGTAACGCGGAAGGTACTACGAGGATGTAGTTGGCCCGATGTGGCGAGAAGTTTTTCTTTAGGAGAACGCCGTTCCGCAAAGAAAAACGACTCTAGTCCTCGTCTGAATACCTTTGGTACAACGGTGGTCTTGCCCTCGAGGTATTCCACAAGGCCCTTGAGTTCTGGATCGGCTCGCTGTGATTCAGCGATTTTTTGGCATATGAGAGCGAAGGCTTGGAAGGAAAAAAGAAAGACCATTTAGAAGGAAAGACGCTCAATGACGTTCAGCGAAGTCATCGGTGCTTAAGGTTCCCAAGAAGTAGTCGCCGTCCTGGTCTTCCCGGGGTGGCGACTCCACGGTGGCGCGAGAGACAGGCAGTCGGCGTCACAGTGCTTTCGTCCGGACTTGTAAACGACGGTAATGTCAATTTTTTGAAGTCTCAGACTCCATTGCGCGAGACGACCTGAAGGGTCCTTCAAGTTAGCTAACCAGCGCAAGGCGTGGTGCTCGCTTACAAGTTTGAAGGGCCTGCCGTAGATATAGGGGCGAAACTTGGACGTAGCCCATATGATGGCTAGGCACTCTTTTTCTGTTGTGGAATTGTTGCCTTGGACATCAACCGGCTAGCATAACTGATAACCCTTTCCTGTCTGTTAGTCTTCTGCACAAGGACGGCGCTGAGTCCTACGCTGCTTGCGTCGGTGGGGATTTCCGTATCGGCGTATTCGTGGAAGTGCGCAAGTATCGGAGGCGTCTGCAGGCGTCGTTTAAGTTCTTTAAATGCTTCGACATGCGCCGTTTCCCACCTGAATTCGACGTCAGTCTTCGTGAGCTGCGTTAGTGGCTCGGCAATCTGTGAAAAGTCCTTCAGGAAGCGTCTGTAATATGCGCACAAGCCAAGAAATCGGCGTACGGCCTTCTTGTCGGTGGGTGACGGGAAGGCGGCGATGGCAGCTGTTTTCTGCGGGTCTGGGCGCACTCGAGACTTGCTGATTACGTGACCCAAAAACAGGAGCTCCTCGTATGCGAAGTGGCACTTTTCTGGCTTCAGGGTGAGTCCGGAACTCTTGACTGCTTGAAGTACCTGTTTCAAGGCGCTGTAAGGTGTTCGTCGAAGTTTGAGGAAAACAATGACGTTGTCCAAGTACACAAGGCAAGTCTGATACTTCAAGCCATTCAGTACCGTATCCATGGCGCGTTGGAAAGTCGCAGGTGCCGAGCATACACCAAAAGGCATAACCTTAAACTCGAATAGGTCATCTGGTGTTATGAAGGCAGTCTTTTCTCGGTCTTTCTCGTCGACGTCGATTTGCCAATAGCCGGTCTTGAGGTTCATCGAAGAGAAGTACCTCGCGCTGTGGAGTCGATACAGGGCGTCGTCTATCCGTGGGAGAGGCTACAAGTCCTTCTTCGTGATTTTGTTCAGGCGGCGATAGTCGACGCAGAAGCGCAGGGTTCCGTTCTTCTTGACTAACACCACGGGTGACGCCCACGGACTCTTCGATGGCTGGATAATGTCGTCGCGCAGCATTTCGTCGACTTGTTTCTTTACGGCCTCGCGCTCTCTCGTCGAAACTCTGTACGGGCTCTGACGTAGTGGTCTCGCAGTTTCGTCTGTTATGATGCGATGCTTTGCAACAGGGGTCTGCCGAATTCTTGACGACGATGAAAAGCAGTACTTGTATTGCAGGAGCAAGGCTTTGAGCTGTTCTTGCTGATGCGTCAGAAGGCTCGGATTGACGTCGAGAGCTTGTTGGGGACCTCGATTCGTCGAAGCAGGTTCGGTAGCATCGAAGAGGGCAAAAGCACTGCTGTTGTCCGCGAAATCATTCATGTAGGCAACCGTCGTGGCTAATGTTCAGCTGCCTGTATTCGCGGCTGAAATTTGTCAGCATTACCCTCGCTTTGCCATCCCGCAGATCGTCTATGCCTCTTGCGACGCAGATCTGACGGCTCATAAGCAGGTTCTGGTCGCCCTCAATGAGGCCCTGTAAGTTTGAGGGTACTTCGTTGCCGACGGAAATAATGACGCTGCAGAAAGGTGGAACGGTCACTTGCTCTTCTATCACATTCAAGGCACGGTGACCAATGTTCTTATACGGTGGGATGGCGTTGTCCGCGGAAAGCGTTATCGATTGGGATCGTAGGTCAATGACTGTGCCGCGTTGATTTACGAAATTCATACCTATAATGACGCCCCTAGAACAATGCTGTAGGACCACTAATAATAATAATAATATCTGGGGTTTAACGTCCCAAAACCACGATATGATTATGAGAGACGCCGTAGTGGGGGGGCTCCGGAAATTTAGACCATCTGGTGTTCTTTAACGTGCACTGACATCGCACAGTACACGGGCCTCTACCATTTCGCCTCCATCGAAATGCGACCGCCGCGGCCGGGATCGAAGCTGTAGGACCACAAAGCGCGCTGGATAAGTCTGGTCTTCAATCGTGATTTTTGCCGTGCAGACTCCAGTTCGTGTTATTAGGTGGTCTCCTGCTGTCCGGATTTTGGGTCCTTCCCAAGTGGTCTTTACTTCCTTCAACTTCGTGGCGAACGGCCTACTGATGACAGAATAGTCAGCTCCGGTATCGACGAGAGTGGTGACGTTGTGGCCCCCTCGATGAGGACGTCGAGGTCGCTAATTCGTCGTCTTGCGTTGCGGTTTGGTCGTGGCGTCTGATCACGGCTACGTCGGCTTGCTCCGTTGCTTCGGCGTGCAGTCGTCAGGTCTTTCTGCGGTCGTGAAGTTGCGTCGTCCGGGCACCGTTCCGCTTGCGGCGTGTTCTTTAGACCTCGTGGACGCGTCGTCGTCGGCGGCGGAGGATCTTCGGCGTTTCGTCGTACAGCAACCGCACCTCCATCGGATGCTGCCCTTAGCTTCCCGGATGAAGGGCTCGGAGAGCGGCCCTGAGCAGGGGCGGCGTACTGCCTGCGCTGCGGTGAGATGTAGCGCCCTGGCGAAAGGCAATCGGGAAGATCCTCGGGGCATCCACTGCGCTCCTGCGAGGTAGTCGGCGATGCCGCGTGGTCGTTCATCCCGCTGTGGACGCGGCGCGTCGATGGCAAAACCACGCAGTCCCATCTGGCGGTACTGGCAACGGCGGTAGGTGGGGCCAGCTTCTCCGCAGTGGTAGCACAGTGGGCGGTGGTCAGGGGCTCGCCAAACGTCGGTCTTCCTCGGAGCGGAGCGCTGGCCGGTGGGTGGACGGTATGGCGTCGGTGACGGTGGCGGCGGTGTCTGGCGGCCGAACTGCGGCGGTGCGATGTCTTCACGTGGGCGCGGCGGGGGAGCGTTACGATGCGCTGCAGCAGCGTAGCTCATCGCTTGTGGCTCACTCTGCGCTGGTTCAGGTGCTCCCAGAACTTGCCAGTATAATAATGAACTGAGACACAGCCTTGACAGGCGAAACTGTAAGATCAGACGGCACAGGAGCGTAGGCCTAGCCAGCGTAAACAGCGACAATGTCCTGCACGCGCTTCTCCTCCTTAGCGCTGACGATGTCACTGCCGAGCTCTCCATGATCCACTTCATCTTCCTTACATCTTTCCTCCTCGCTGAAGATGGAGCGAACTATGTGTTCTAAGGTGTCGTGAGGACAAGGGGTTCACGATACGCTTTGAGGCGATCCACGTGAACAGTTTCCCGGCCTCGGCGACGTAGGCCCACAGGAGGCGTGGGGGGGGTTCGATGAGGTAGTTGACGGGAGAAGTTTGCTCTAGGACGCGGTAGGGTCCGTGTTACCTGCTGACGAACTTTGTAGAGATACCTGGCGCAGAAGTGGGAGGCACCCACAGCCAAACAAGAGAGTTGGGCGAAAACTGGTTGTGGGGCCGTCCGTCGTCGTGCCGAAATTTCTGTAGCCCTTGTTCTTGTGTTGTAAGGGTGCGAGCTAATTGCCGACATTCTTCTGCATATCGAGCAGCTTCGGAAACTGGTGTGCCCTCAGATGAGTCGGGTCGGTAGGGAAGAATGGTGTCGATCGGACATGATGGTTCTCGGCCATAGAGTAAAAAGAAGGGAGAAAAGCTTGTCGTCGCCTGGGGTGCCGTATTTTAGGCGTTACGTTACGTAGGGAAGAATAAGGTCCCAGTTGGTGTGGTTGGAGGCGACATACATAGAAAGCATGTCACCAAGAGTGCGCTTGAAGCGCTCGGTGAAGCTGTTTGTTTGCGGGTGATATCCGGTAGTACAGCGGTGAGTAATATGGAATTCCGCGAGAAGTTCTTGAATAACATCCGCGAGAAACACGCGGCCTCGGTCGCTCAGGAGTTCACGAGGGGCGCCGTGACGCAGAACGAAGCGTTGACGTAGGAAAGACGCAACGTCATGTGCCGTCGCGGCTGGCAGATCGGCCGTTTCTGCATATCTCGTGAGATGGTCTACCGCCACAATATCCAAGCGATTTTCCCAGCTGATGTGTACGGCATAGGACCGTAAAGGTCTATTCCGACCCGGTCGAATGGTCGCATTGGGCACGGTAACGGTTGTGTTGGTCCAGAAGAGTGGCAAGAATCGGGCTTGCGGCGCTGGCACTCTGTGCAAGATTGAATGTACTTTTGCACGAATGTGTACATGTCGCGTCAATAAAACCGAAGACGAGTCTAGCGTACGTCTTAAAGAGACCGGCGTGGGCGCACTGTGGATGGGCATGGAAAGCAGCACATATGCTAGCGCACGGTTGCCTGGGTATGACAAGCAGCCATTTGCGGCCGCAAGATTGGTAGTTGCGGCGATAAAGGATTCCATCGCGGATGGCGAAGTGAGAGGCTTGTGGGCGTAGCACTCGAGATGGCGAGCGCGCGAGTGCATCAGAGAGGTAATCCATCAAAGACGCAATCCACGAATGTTTGCGTTGCTCCGAAGCCATGTCGATGGATCCTAATGGCGGAAATAAGTTGTCTTGAATGGAGACACTCGCAATGTGAGTAGGAACAGGCGAAGGTGAAAGAGAATCGGCATCGGCGTGCTTCTGGCCTGAGTGATAGATGACCCGAATGTCGTACTTTTGGAGCCG